>CM066049.1:51044971-51715373 GCA_033557465.1 Ichthyophis bannanicus
ACATTACTGGCACCCTTGCAGTTCAATCCCTTAATGTCCAATAGCTCATAAAAAACAAACGTAAGCCAGTGAAGTGGCGTGTGGACTCTATATTGACACCATATTTGACAAATAAAAGAATCAAATAACACCAGACTCAATTAAAAAAAGAATAGTAGGAAAGAGTATAAAAACTGGGAGGTTACAAGGCCATGTTTATTGGCATCCCTATAAGCAATTCAAATCTAAATACTAAAGAGGCAAAGCGGTTTTACAAAAACACCAACAAATTAGCCAATCAATGACTTACAAAGAACATTAAAGAAAAGCTAAATTGAATGAAAAAATCTATATACAGTTGGTGATGAGATTTAAAGCCACAGGGACAATAGATACATTAGAAGGATAATGTGTTAGGAAAGTGAGGTTTCTATTCACATCAAAGCATTCGATATAAGTTTATCTTTTCTGGGGGCTTATACCATTAGATCTGGTACCTTACAAGTTACCAGGGCCTCAAGTTTTATTGAGAGTTATATCTAAACCATTAACTGATCTAACTGGCTAAAATAGAAATAAAATCAGAAAATAATTGTAAGGATTGAATGTCAGAATAAGTTTTATAAGGGCTGAATAACAAAATATCATTGACATCTAATCAAAAGCCAAAATTTAATTCCTGTAGTTTATACAGAAGGGATCATATAAATATTAAACAAGGAAAAGACAGGCGATGAACTCTGTAGAATCCCAATATCTACAGTATACCACTATAAACTTCATTATGAAATCTTACATGTTGCTATCGATGCAGATCAGGTACGATCCAAGCTATTTTAAAAGAGTTTCTCCTATATCCGCCTCAGGTAATCTTTGCATCAAAATTGGAAGATGCATGGTAACAAACATATATTTTAAAGCAACAAAGATGAATAGATAGGCTGTCTGCTTATTTTGAAGCCATCTAAAAACGGAATTTAAAAAAAGTCAACAGTAGGGTCTCAAACACTATGATTTTTTTCTGCACCCATGTTGCCAATTGTCCATTTTATGTCTTTCAAAATTTTCATCTAACTATAGTCAGGACCCGTCAACTTAACCAGCTTACCCAACAATCTATGTTGGAGAAGAGGACAGAAGTGTGCATAAATCAGTTGAGGCATATTGGAAAATGACTAGGCATAACACCTTCCTGCAGAGAGGAAGGAACAAAAAGCAGTCAGGAATTTTACCAAGGGATTGACATAGCACTTTGACTACATAAATAGAAACCTTGGTCTAATGGGAAGGTCGACTCCTTAGTGCCTTCAATGATTTTACAAACTTCTGATTCTATCAATAGTTAAAACAGTATTGCCACATTATCGGTCTCAAACCGAGAATCAACATCTGATGCATTTTGACGTTAGGGGACATCTTTCTCATGAAAAAAATGAATAGTCATCCACAGATGGATTACAGGCAGCAACTTGCTGTGTGGGCAGTCATTAATCTTTTCACTATAGCACATAATTCATGGATTGGAAAGGGCATATTGCATTTTATGGGCAAAAGAATCCTTTTGTTTTCTTTACTCATAACTTTTAACTTGCACTATGTTCGTGTGTTGCTTTTTGTTGTAAAATTGTATAGTTGTCCTAAAATGTTTGGTCTTCAGGCTCTTTATTATCTTCAGATTTTTTTCTTGTCCATTTATGCTCTATTCTACATAAGAGTTATTTTGCTGAACAAAGTTCTTTAGTGAACCATGGGGAGGCACTATGGAAATGTCTATTGTCTTTTTCAGTCATTAAAGTAGCTCTAAGCCTTTCTAACTCTTGCCCCATATCCTTAGCCTTCATCTGTATTTTCAGATATCATTTGGGGATTAGAAGCCCACCTGATCATTTTGATTCTGTTGTACAAAATTACCGTTTAAATAGGGTTCTTTGTTCTTTGTTAAATAGGTTACATACCTGGCATAAATAGGTTCTTTTGAAGAAAAATATAGACCAAATAATATTAAATAGTGCTTCCAGGGCCCATTAGGAATACTGTAGAAGCATTTCTAATATTATCAATGCTGAAGAAGCATATTTATGGGGGGCCACTTTAGAGGGCCCAGTCATTATTTTTGCATCTGAAAATGTTCATCCAAAATCGATGTGCCAATCACAGCCAGGTCCTCAAGGGGTCATTTTAGAAAAGTCCTGACGGTACAATGCCAGGGGCAACATTTTCTCCAAATGGGTTAGTTTGTGGGTAGAGAACCATGAACTGCTCATTGAATCGCACTCCTAAGCCATGGTATGTGGAGTATGATCTCAGCCTCTCAACTTTACTGCTAATAGCTCGAGATAGTACTTGCCACTCGTGCCAAAGAGACCTTCCTTTCTAGAGCAGGGGTCCTCAACCTTTTTTTGTACCGTGACCTCTTTTACCATTGGTGAACTTGTGGTGACCCCCAGGTCCGGATTATACCTATACTGCCACCTACGCCGTGGGTAGGGCCCACAGCTTACAAGGGCCCCAAAAATAGCCTTTTTTAAAATTAAATTTAAAAAAAAAAAAAAAACGCTGGCTGCCACCCGCGACAGCATGGCCCTGTTCCCGTTCCCGCAGGGCCCCCTCTGCTGCGCGCGGCAGCATGGATTGTCCCGCGGGGCTCCCTCTGCCCGGCTGAATCCCACTCCCTGCTTCCCTCCCTGCCGGCTTCTTTGAGAGGCGCAAAGGGAGAGTGTCTCCCTCCCGTCTCTGTTAAGCCTCGCAGGGCAGCCGAGCAGGGAGAGAGGGGATTCAGCCGGGCATAGGGAGCCCCGCGTGACAATCCATGCTGCCGCAGCATCGCAGAGAAGCCCCGCGTGAACAGTTCCATGCTGCCGCGGCGGCAGCCATCATTTTTTTTTAAAATTAAATTTTTACTTTAGGTCGATGGGGGAGGTAGGACTGGTAATGGGCTATTGGGGGGGGCTGGACTGAAAATGGGCGGGGGGGTTAAGGCTGGAGGTGGGCTGATGGGGTTGTTAGGGGTTAGGGACTGGTATGGCTCTGTGGGCTGTTGGCGGGGGTTAGAACTGGTAATGGGCCTGGGGGGGTAGGACGGGTAATGGGCTATTGGGGGGGCTTGGACTGGAGGGCTGGGGGGTTAAGGCTGGAGGGTGGGCTGATGGGGTTAGGACTGGTAATGGGCTGTGGGCTGTTGGGGGGGGGTTAGAACTGGTAATGTGCTAGGGGAGGGGGTTAAGACCTGGTTAATGGGCTGTGGGCTTGATGGGGGCTGTCTTGTAATAGGCTATTGGGGGGGCTAGGACTGGACAAATGGGCTGGGGGGGGGGGGGGGGGGGGGGGGGGGGGGGGGGGGGGGGGGGGTTAAGGGACTGGAGGTGGGCTGATGGGGTTCGTACTGGTAATGGGCCGTTGCGCTGTTTGGGGGGGGTTAGAACTGATAATGGCTATGGGGGGGTTAGGACTGATAATGGGCTATGGGGTAGGTCTAGGCCCGGAAAATGGGTCTGATGGGGAGGGGTTAGGACTTGAGGTGGGCTGATGGGGTTAGGGACTGTAATGGGCATGTGGGCCGATGGGGGTGGGGGGGGGGGGTTGTGTAGGACTGGCAATGGGTTATGGGGGTCTGACTGGAAATGGTTTGATGGGGTTAGGGACTGGAATTTGGCTGATGGGGGGTTAGGACTGGTAATGGGTTATTAGGGGAGGCTTAAACTGAAAATGGGGTGATTTGGGGGTTAGGGACTGTAGTGGGTTGATGGGGGGGCTTTAGGACTGGTATCTGGGTTTGGGGGGTGTTGGGTGTTGCTAGGACTGGAAATGGGCTGATGCAGGAAACTGGTAGAAGGGAAATGGATTGCTGTGATGAGGCTGGAAACTAGAAGGGAGCTGATGTTGGGGGAGGATTAGAATGAGATGGGGCTGGAAGAGTAAAATGTGGAGAAGGGAAAAATATTGTTTTGTG
Organism: Ichthyophis bannanicus; assembly: GCA_033557465.1. NCBI lineage: Eukaryota > Metazoa > Chordata > Amphibia > Gymnophiona > Ichthyophiidae > Ichthyophis > Ichthyophis bannanicus. The sequence continues at coordinate 51,048,900 of CM066049.1, forward strand.
TGGGATGGGATTAAAACAAAATCTACAATTGGTCCGGCGTATTGGGAGAGTATAGTGGGGGATTGAGGAATGGGGGGTAAAATTTGAGTGGATGAAATAGGAATGAGGAAAGAGCAAAAGGAGAAAGATTAGTATGTTAAAGCAGATCGTAGATGAGAGACGAGAATGGAAAAAAACTAGAAGAGAGGAAGAACAGGGGACAAATGGACAGCAAGACGATGGAGGAGTTAGCAGAAGGACACGAAGAAGAACCAGAAGAACAGTGGCTGGAGCAACATTGCAGCTGAAAAAAATGCACAAAAGGTAGGAAAAATGGAGCGTCTTAGTTTTATTTTGATTTTATTAATTGGAATATGTCAGCTCTGGTAAATCTGCATCATTAACGTCTGCGCTTTGTTTAGGTTACAAGAGCAAATTAATATTATAGTTTTTATTTCTACAGTGTTGTACATTCCAAGCTTTGACTTTTGGGATTCCCCAGTTTAATTATTGTCTTTCCTGTTTCTAAATTGTGATTCCTTTGTTGGGTGATGGTCTATGTGTGGCATGTGGTTAACTGAGCTGAGGTGTTCTGTTTATATAATTCCTCATTTGACAGTGCCACGACTTGTTCTCTTTCCCCAGTAGGTCATGTATTGTTGTTTCTCCTGAAATGTATTTGTTTAATATTTGCAGTGTTGCCTTTTTGATTGCGTAAGAGTATGGTGCTGTTGTGGAGTCCTGGGTAGTGCTGGTTAGGATACGGCGGGGTGTTGCTATGGGTTCTAAATGGGCAGGTGTTTGTAGTAGTTCCTAATGTGTCTGGCAGCTTGGCCACGGGATATAGTAAATGTACAGAGAAACTCTTCTTTTAGTCCCTTTTTCTTTGATCCATACACTCATTAAGAAGCACGTTTTTACTTCAAAAAGTTAGTATACTCGGTAACATTATGCAAATATTCTTTAGCAAAAGTGAGGCCCCTTATGCAAATGAGGCCCCGCACCCGCCTTGGGCCGCCCCTGCTTGGGGGCCATACAAATTTTTGGTGGGCAATACGTGGCCTCCACTCAGGGTAAATCCTGGCCCTGGTGACCCCCAATTATAAAATCAATGTGTGCGTCTCTCTTCCTTTATCATTAAGCAATTGTCGCTGTAATCATTTGTTTAATTATTAATATATTATAGGCCCTTTGCAGATATGTTTTTATATTATACAAAATTACTTAATTTAAAACCACAATAATGTAACCAATATTTGATTTTCAAAATTACTGATTGATTTTGTGAGTCACAAATACCACTAATATGTGAAATAAAATTATTTTTCTACCTTGTTTCTGAACCCAATTTATTCTCTGACTCATGCTAGTCCCGATCTGAGGCTTCTGCTTTCCTGTCTTCTCTTAGCTCTCTTTCTGTGGTCTATGGTCCATCTGCCATTTCTTATATCTTCTTTCGTTTTCTTCACTTCTTTCCATCAACCTATTTCCAGTCCCAGTAACCCTCCCCAGTATCAGTCCCTTTCCAGTCCTCACTCCCAGTACCTTCCAATGTCAACTTGCATTCCCATGACTACCACTGGTGTCCATTCCCTTCCAGTCCCCTCCTCTCCCCATTGACCTGTCCCTTCTAGTACAAATACCATGGCAGCCCCTCTCAGATCCACTCCCTTCCAGTTCCATTCTCCCATCCCCTCGTATCAGCCATTTGTAATCTTAGCCCCCAGTTTTCTTCCAGGGCCAGCAGCTCTATCCTCCCCTCCCCACAATCATCCCATTCACAGTCAAAGCCCCCCAATCAGCTCACTTCTAGTGCTAATCCCCTCTCAACCCCATTACCAGTGCTAGCCTCCCCTAATCCGCCCAATACCAGTCCTACCCACCATCAGCTCATTACAGTCCTAGCCCTCCACTAATCAGCTCATTTCCAGTCATAGCCCCCCCTCCCCGATCAGCTCATTTTCCCCAATGCTAGCCTCCCATCAGTCCATTACCAGTCCTACCCCACCCCATCAGCCCATTACCAGTCCTAGCCTCCCCTAATCAGCTCATTTCCAGTGCTAGTCCCTCCCTTAACCCCATTACCAGTGCTAGGCTCCCCTAATCATCTCATTACCAGTCCTACCCCCCCCCCCCCCATCAGCCCAATTACCATTCCTATCCCCCCATCAGCCCATTTCCAGTCCAAACCTCACTGATCAGCTCATTTCCAATGCTAGCCTCCCATCAGTCCATTACCCGTCCTACCCCACCCCATCAGCCATTACCAGTCCTAGCCTCCCCTAATCAGCTCATTTCCAGTGCTAGTCCCTCCCTCAACCCCATTACCAGGTGCTAGGCTCCCCTAATCATATCATTACCATTCCTACCCCCCCCCCCCATCAGTCCATTACCAGTCCTACCCCCCTATCAGCCCATTACCAGTCCCAACCCCCCCCCTTGATCAGTCCATTCCCAGTCCTAACCTTCCCTAATCAACCCATTACCAGTCCTAGCCCCCCCCCATCTGCCCATTACCAGTGCGAGCTCGCCCCTCAGCCCATAATAATCCGAACCCTCACTGTCACTCACCTCTGTCCCGCCTTTCTCCCCTGTCTGTCCAGTAAGTCCCCCTGTCTCTCACCTTTGTCACCATGCCAGCCCCCCTCCCTCCATCCCTCCATGTCAGCCCCCCTCTGTTCCATGTCAGCCCCCGTCCCTCCATCCATCCATATCAGCCCCCTCCATCCCTCCCTCCCTCCCTCCCTCCATGTCAGCCCCTCCCTCCATCCATCTATATCAGCCCCCTCCTTCCTCTGTCCATGTCAGCCCCCCTCCCTCCATTCATCCATCCATATCAGCTCCCTCCCTCCATGTCAGCCCCCCTCCATCCATGTCAGCCCCTCCTCCCTCCATCCATCCATATCAGCGGCCCCTCCCCCCCCCCGTCCATGTCAGCCCCCCTGTCCATGTCCATGTCAGCCCCCTGTCCATGTCAGCCCCCCTCTGTCCATGTCAGCCGTGTTGCAGGTTCCCTGCCCCCCTCATCCCCTCTCCCCATGTTTGGCCTCCCTTCTAATGCAGCCGCTGCTCCCTGCCTCTTAGGGAACCGTGGCTGTGCCTGAAAAAACATTGCGGTGCCTCCCTGTCTCTTGACGGGCTCCGTGCTGCATTGTCCCGCCTCCAACGGAAGTTCTTTACCACTTCCTTTGGAGGCGGGACAATGCTGCAGGAGTCCATCGAGATCACAGGAAGGCTCCGCAATGGTTTTACAGGCACAGCCACAGTTCCCTAAGAGGCAGGGAGCCATGGCTGCATTAGAAGGGAGGCGGTGAGTTTGCCGCTGCCGAGAAGCGGATTCGGCAGCGGCAGCAACTTGTGCACATTTAATTTTTTTTTTTTAACTTGGTGGAGACGAGGCGACCCCTGATAAATCCTGTGGCGACCCCCGTGGGGGTTGCGACCCACAGGTTGAGAACCACCGCTGTAGTGTTTATTGAGCTTCCAATGGATGAGATGTGCTACTTTATTATACCTTTCTGTATAGAACTTTTCCGCCTCAGACTTCACAGACAGCTATGAAGAGGGTCACTGTTTCTAGCTCTTTCTTTCCAAAATCGGCATATGTCTGTTTTGCCACACATGTCCGGTGTGATCACTTCTAAGGTTGCATGGGAATGTAGCACAGGCATGTTTGGGATGTTCCCAAACAGATACACATGAATGCCTGATTTTAGATTTAGGATGGAGACGGGTCAGTTTTAGATAGCACAGATACATGCCCAACCCTTCTCTGATGCCCTTTCCATGGAATTTTGGACCACACCTAAATGCCTTTCCAAAATGTGCCTTTAAGGGGTTTAAGAAGCGCTAATGAAATGAATGCATGTAAGTACTCACAGCCCCTTATTTTCAATGGGCATAGTGGCATTTAACACGCATAATTCCATTAATATGCATTAACCTTTAGTAAACATGCCCTTAAGACCAAGAGGATTCCTTGGTAAACTAGTAGGTCATTAAAATGCCTCATTCAGGAAAACACTGGAGGATAACGGACCTTAATGTATGAGTAGAAAATGCTTTGACAGTATTTTTCCTGAAGCAGATTTTTTTTTTATCAAAGTAACATTACTTTGGACTGTAGCAGATGAAGGATGAAGTGTGGGGAGTGGGCATGGTTAGGGCAGAGAGTGGGCAATGACTACACATCATAGTTAACCTGGATATAAGAACATAACAAATGCCACACTGGATCACGACGAAGGTCCATCAAGCCCAGTACCCTGCTTCCGAAAGTGCTCAATCCAGATCACAGTACCTGGCAGGTTCCCGAAAAGGTACAACGGTTCCACAATGCTTGTCCTGGGTAAGCAGTGGATTTCCCTGGTCCTCTTTAATAACAGTTTATTGACCTTTCCTCTGGGAATTTTTCCAAACTTTTTTTTAAACCCAGTTACACTAACAGCTGTTATTACATGCTCCAGTAACAAATTCCAGAGTTCGATTACACATTGAATGAAAAATTTTCTCTTATTAGCCTTAAATGGGTTACATTGTATCACTAGTCTTGTGTGTTCCCTAGTCTTTCTACATTTTGATAGAGTAAACCACCGATCTATGTTTACCCGCTCTACTCCATTCTTAAGTTATAGACCTCTCTCAATATCTCCCCTCAGCCATCTCTGTTCTGAGTTGAAGAGCCCTAACCTTTTAAGCCTTTCCTCATAGGGGTATCCTTCCATCCCCTTTCCCATTTTGGTGACTCCTCTCTGTAGCTTTTCTAATTCTGTTATATCCTTTTTAAGATAAAGTGACCAGAATTGCACTCAATTTTCAAGGAATGGATGTACCATGGAACGATACAGAGGCATTATAATATCCTTGGTTTTATTCTCCATTCCTTTCCTTATGATTCCTGGCTTTCTTGGCTGCTACTGTATACTGAGTGGAGGGTTTCAATGTGTTATCCACGATGACAACCTAAATCCATTTTCCTGGGTAGTGGTTCCTAACATGGATCCTTCCATTATGTAACCATAGGTTGGGTTGTTCTTTCCTAGGTGCATAATTTTGCACTTCTCCACAATATATTTCATCTGCTATTTGGATATCCAGTCTTCCAATTTATCAAGTTCCTTTTGCAATTTTTCACAATCCTATTACATTTTAACAACTTTGAATAATTTTGTGTCATCTGAAAATTTGATCACCTCACTCGTTATTCCCATTTCCAGGTCTTTTATGAATATGTTAAAAAGCAGGCCAACAGAGATCCCTGGGGGTCCTCCACTATTTACCTTTCTCCTTTGAGAAAATTGGCCACTTAGCCTACTCTCTGCTTTCTACCTTTTTAAACAGTTCCTGATATAAACATTAGTTTGTGCTATTTATTTATTTATTTATTTAACACCTTTTGCATGTCGTTGTCTATGAGTCAAAAATGGTTTATAAGGAATCAGATGCAACCAGAGAATGTTCTGTGTCATTTGGTAATTTATAGATAATGTGAGGAGAACAATTACGGGTATCTTAACGATTCCATGCACGGAATAGCAACTTAAACTTGGAGCATTTGGTATTAATGTGCTGTAGTGATTAACTTATCAGTAACAATAACCATAAACGTTAAACAATAAACTTACAGTATAGGCAAATTTCCTGCTTAGTTTATTGAATGTTGACTAGGTAATTCTGGTATGCATGTTAGTGCAAGGGTGCATTGCCAGTGGGGGGATCTCTTTGATGGTTGGTATATTCTTTTATTGTTGGTGAAGAAGTAGATGGCCATTAGTTCATACATCGTGGGGTGGAGACTTTGGGCCCAATTCTGAGTCACAGCTTGCGGGGCTGTTGATGGTGAGATTGTGTATCCAGAGCCACTTTACTGTCTGTATGAAGCATTCAGATATTCTTGAATAGTCTAGTGTGGCTGTGGAGAAGAGCATGTAGATTTTAATATGATCAGCGTATATTTGGAAGTTGACCTTGAGGCTCCGGATTAGTGTGCATAGTGGTTGGATATATATGTTGAATAAAGTGAAGGAAAGGGAGGAGCCTTGGGGTACTCCTTGCTGAAGGGTGATTGTTGCATTTGGCATGAGTGCATTTACCTCAACCTCAGTGGGTAGGTGGTAAGTGCATCTGCATTAAGTATGACTGCCAGTTAGTACAGCAAGATCCTCTGACCATGCTAACAAGGATGAAGATAGATGGACTTATTAGTCATTTTTTTGGATTACAAAATTTTGTGTTACTAATTGAACTTTGAAAACCATGGGACTCTTTCTAGAAATAATGATAATAAAGAGACTATAACATTGACATCTTTTGCTATTGTGCTCTCCTAGTTGAAGTCCACAATATATGAAAATAATTAAAATATACAGTAAATTAAGTGGTTTTAAAAGATTTGAATATCTGTAATATTAGTGTTTAGACTAGAAGTGATAAAGGATTACATAAAGAAAATCTGAGCTTTTTTTTTTTACTTCAGGGATTTGAATTTGATATTTTATAAAGGCAATATAGGTACAGTACCTATGCATCTTTATAAAATGGACTCCCAGAACAACTCGCACTGGTACACAAATCCTCCTGCACAAATCTACACTAGCTCTGAAGGTCTAAATGTACACACGTTCTCTCTGCATGTATATGCAGGTTAAAAAAAATAGGCACATAAATCGCAGCTGTGCCCAAACTACTCCCCTGGAAATCTCTCCATGAGGTTTGTATAAAAATAGGCGTGTTCTTTCGGGCCAGGTAGTTTTTCTGCATGTATATTGGTGTGCAATTTTATAAGAACTCCTTTCCATGTGTACTGCTACTACGACTTATCATTTATATAGCACTCCTAGGCATACCCAGTGCTGTAGACAATCCCTGCTACATAGAGCTTACAAAAAAAAAAGCTTTAAACATGGAAAAAAGCCTTATAAAAGTACCGCTGCAATTCATGCCTTTCCAGTCAGTGCTGACTCCTGGGGATCTAGAAGCTCCTGGAATTTCTTGGCAGTGTGACCAGGAGCAGATTGCTAGTCTGTCTTTGAAGGTGCTGGGGGGTTAAGTGACTTGCTCAAGGCCACAAGAGGTGCTAGTGGGAATTGAACCCTGGTGTCTTGAGCACTGAGCCAGTGTGCTAACCACTACCGTAGGTTACTCCTCCATGCTAGAGTACCTCCTAACTTGGATGACATAGATACTGCATTAATGAAATTGATGCTGAAATGCAGCATGTTGCAGGCACCTGACAGCCTTACATTCCATTCATGGTTCACAAAAACCACTAGAGGAAATGTACCTTACTAAAGCATATTGGGACCAAATGAACTAGTTCTCATAACTGGAAAGAATTCCTCGGAAAGTGATTTGGAAAAGCTACCCCTTAAATCAGATTTCCCCATGCATAAAATGTCATTTTTTTTAAAGCAGGATGTTCTCAAAAGCATCTGCTTGAATGGAATTCTTATAATCTCGTAAGCGGATTTTCTTGTAGTATTCACAGAAATAAAATACTTCATAATTACTGTTTAAGCAGATTGGTTTCAATGCTGTTCTGGAGATAACTAGCATGCCACATTTGTTCTTATGCTGCAACAAATATTTGGACTGGTATCTTAGTTGGAAAAAGCAGAGATATGGCAAGGTCAGGCGAGAGAATGCATATTGGGTTTTCATTTTGAAAGCCGCACATATACTGGTGAGGCGCAAATGTATACAGCAAGAACCTGTGCCCCTATTCTCACAGCCAATACATGGTCTAAAGGAAACCCCCTGACTGCACACAGAGTTTAAAAATGGTTTAGATCTCTAGATTGGTTCGTATGGATGATCTATTTTCTGATTTTAGCTTGGATTTCAATTTATGCAGTATGCAATTTAATCCCTAATTTAATCATTAAAGCACAGCACAAGACTGCAACCATTAACGAAACTGCATCCCTGGAAGGGCAATAAAATAGATATAGATGACCAAATATTAAGTCAGCACAAATTGAAAAGAAGGTAATAGTGAAGGAGAAGATGAAGAATGTCAAAAAGAGGAAAGGTGCAATTTTAGGTAAAAAATTGAACTGAGGGAAGAGACTGAATTCTGATTCTAACTAGCACACCGGGAATGCAGTGCACTTGTTACATAAAATATAAGATGTGCCGTACTGAGTCACACTACAGGTCCATTAAACCCAACACCCTGTCTATGACAATGGCCAATCCAGGGCAAAAGTACTCAGGAGGATCCAAAAAGGAGATCATTCCTTGTTCTTCCTCCTAGGGACATGCAATGGTTTTTCCAACCAACATGGCTAATAATTGTTTATTAACCCTATCAACCAACATGGCTAATAATTGCACAGGTACACTAAAAAAAAAATTTTTTTAAACTGCCTCTAATGTTTTGATTGATTTTTACGTTTTTTGGTGCACTGAATCCAAATCTGGTAACCAATTTGCTCCATCACGTACAGATTTTTTGCTACATTGGGTTAGCAGTTTTGAGGTGAACGTTTCAGATTGAGTGCGATCGAGATAAAAGTTTCTTGGATGAATTCTTTATACTAATTGTTTAGTAGTTATTCAAATAAGAATAAAGAAACTTGTAACAAGGCAGCACATAAGAATAGAGTAATGTCAACAAAACACACTGTGATGGTAGCAAAATTGTCTGCACTTAAAACAACCACATACATGTGCACAAACATTGAGCATATAAGAGCGAGGTTAGACACAAAGCAAAGCAAAGAAATGTGCAAAAAATGTTGTACAGGTATGTATGTAAGAATAGAAAACGCAAACCGCACCATTGCAATACATGAAGACAAACACCCGATGGTGTGAAAATAAAATTCTAATAAATGAGATCCGACACTGTGGTAATAACTAGCAAATTTTTATTTCAAAGTTTAGTAAAAACACGATATTTGTCAACACAGTTTAGATTTTAAAGTCATTCTTGGGTCAATCAATCTCCTGGTGGGCCCGTTTCTTCTTCCCCCGAATGCTTCTCTTGGTGCACTGCTTGGCGTATTTTTCATCTGGGGTTTCCCGCAGCAGCAACCAGCAGAAATCAGCCATCATAGTGGTGTTCCATCTTCCTTGGTACCTTCTCTCTGCGTCCTTGATGTCCTGGTGAAACCTTTCACCTTGTTCTTCACTGTACGCCCCCAAGTTTTCGGGAAAGTAGTTCACATGGGAGTGCAAGAAATGGACTTTCAGGCTCATGTTACAGCCTTGTTCTTTGAAGGCATTGAGCATCCTGGCAACAATATCCTTATAGTTCTCATCCCGCCTGTTCCCCAAGAATTTGAGAACAACATCCTTGAAGGAATCCCAGGCTTCTTTTTCCTTCTCAGACATCGTTTCAGCGAATGCTCCATCTGAAATGAGTTTCCTTATATCAGGGCCAACAAACACTCCTTCCTTTAGCTTTGCTTCAGAAAGTCGGGGGAACTTTGAGCAAAGGTACCGAAAGCACTCACCATCTTTTGGAAGGGACTTGATGAATTGCTTAATGAGACCCAACTTAATGTGGAGAGGTGGTAATAGAATTTTATCACGAGGTACCAAGCTCTCATGAAGAACATTTTTCTCACCGGGTCTCAAATACTCCCGAATTGGCCAGTCTTTTTTCCCCCAGTGTAGGTCGCGGGCCCGGCTGTCCCACAAGCAAAGGAAGCAGGGATATTTGGTGAAACCGGATTGCTGCCCTAATAGCATGGATAGAATTTTAAAGTCTCCACAAATCATCCACTTATGCTCATCATAACGAATCTTCTGAAGAATCAGGGCCAAATTCTCGTATTTTTCTTGGAGAATAACAGAGTGAGCAATAGGAACTGAAGCGAATGTGTTGCCATTATGAAGAAGAACACCTTTTATGCTGTCTTTTGATGAATCAATGAACAGCCGCCATTCAGCAGGATCATACTTGAGTTTAAACTTTTCCATCACTCTGTATATATCGTTGCAAAATACCAAATCTTCCTCTTTGCTGAAATACTTCAAAAATTGTGTCTCGCGGTTGCGTTGCTGGTACCAATAAAAAGTTGTTCCTGGTGACAATAGATTTTTCTGTTTAAGCCGAGAACCTAGCAGTTGGGCAGCATCTTTTGGGAATCCTAAATCCCGGACTAAATCATTCAATTCAGCTTGAGAGAAAAGTTCAGATTTCGGATCTGGTTCAGTTTCAAACTCAGAAGTACTGGACTCATCGGGAAAAGCCATCTGATATGAGTCTCATCATGATCAGAACCGTCCACACAAATATGATCCAAAGATTTTGGTGGTTCAGGCACAGGTACTTCGTTGCTATGAGGCATAGGCCTAATTGCTGAGGGAAGGTTGGGGTAACTTATTACGTTCTTATTTTTTAAGTTGTATCCCTTCACAATGCAAGAGCAAAAATAGCAGTCACTGCTGTGGTCTCTTTGTTCACCGCCACATCATAGGTATTCCGAAACGAAATGCTTGTTTTTTACCTTTCATCCATAAGCGTAGATCTTCCTCACATGTCTTGCACACTTTGTGAGGAGCCCACGGTTTGTCTTGATCGCCTAACTTCAAACCGAAATAGGCGAAATATACTTTTTTAATAAAATGCAGAAATGTTCCTCTGCCGCTTTTTCACGGTATATTCCCCACAAATAAAACAAAAACTGTCCGGAGAGTTGACGCAACCTCTGGCTCTGTCAGCCATCACAAATACACAGCACTGCAAACTACAACTGTAGTGAACCACTTCGGAATAAAGCTGGATTACGACTGAGCAAACAAAAGGTAATAATGAACTTGCAAGAAACTGAAATTTGACAGGAACGTTCATGTCGCAACCACCGTGTTTGAGCGAGCGAACGAGGCGAGACGAACAGGAAAGAACATGCGCCAGCGCGAGTACTGGATTTAGCCCCCCCCTCCCAATTGTCCTGTTAATGTATAAAATGAATACAAAACACTCTAAAATATCATGAGGGAGTGTTTCTAGTTAGTTAACCATTACAACCTCTATTTTGGGCCAAGAAAATAAACTGCAGTCGGCTAAAAAGAAATTATGTGAACATTCCTTATATGGGTAAGAAATCTAATTTTGCAAGAAAACGTGACGTGATGGAACATTTTGGCTATCTTTCCTGGATTCAGCACCCCAAAATCTATAGGAATCAGTTGCAAAACTGGAGGCAGTTTTTTGGTAGTGTACCTGTGTTGTCTTCTAGAAATGTATCTAAAATATTTTTAAACCCAGTTATATCACCTGTCTTCACCACCTCTTCTAGCAAAATAATTTCACAGCTTGACTATATGTTGGGTGAAAAAAATATGTCCTTTAAATCGTTTTTAAAGCCTGCTCCTGCTTTTAACATCTGAAAATGAGCATAGAGACATCTCCAGAGGCATGTTAGAAGTTAGTGCCTGTGGACGTCAAAGCGTTCCATCATCCCCAGTAGCCTTCACAATTGCAGGGATGGGATTGGAGACCAGGTTTCTCTGGTCGAAGAAGCCCACTACTCTAACCATTAAGCTATTCCTAGATGCCTGTGGTCTAGAATACTATTCTGGAGATGTCTATGTAGAAGCCCCACAGACACATGCCTGCTTATTTTTCAGATGTTCTGGCTTGGACATCCCAGATTGCACTTGGATGTCATTTGTAAGATGACACTTTAAATGTGCTATTAGTTTAATGGCTCATCCTCTGTTTTTAAGGGTATGTTTACTAAAGGGTGTTAAGGGAGCCAGTGTGCCGTTAACACCCATTATCGGCACCCTTGCACCCTTACTGCAGCAAAAAAGCAGTTTTAACAGGCAATAAAGGCTCCAGCAGAATAAAGGATGCAGTAGGTGGAGAGTGGGTATTAATGGGGCGGAGAGAGTGCGTTAACGAGTGTTCCCTTAACGCTAACATGTGTTAAAGTCCTTTAACGTTGGGAAACCTAACACAAAGTAACACCTTGTGGAAAGGCTGTATTTAAGCATGATGTCTTTCTATAATGATCTCTCTTTTCGCATGATGTGTCCAAAGTATGAAAGTCGACATTTTGTAATCTGAGCTACTAAAGAAAGCTTAGGTTTGATCTCTTCTAGTACTGACTGGTTTGTTCTTCGGGCAGTCCATGGTATACACAGTATTCATCGCCAGCACCATAATTCAAAGGCATTGTTTCTCTTCCTGTCTATCTTTTTCACTGTCTAACTTCCGCATCCATATGACGTTATTGAAAATACCATGGCTTGAATGAGTCGAATCTTTGTATGAAGAGAGATATCTCTGCTCTTGAGAATCTTGTCTAGTTCCTTCATAGTCATTCTGTCAAGAACAATGTGTCATCGGATTTCTTGACTGTTTGTTGTTTCTTTATTGAGAGCAGATCCAAGTAGGTTAAAGCTGTCCACTATTTTGATTTCTTTTCAATCAACAAGATCATAAAATATGCCATACTGTGCAAGACCAAGGTCCATCATGCCCAGTATCCTGTGTCCAATAGTGGCCAATCTAGGTCATACAAACCTAGCAGTTTCCCCAAAGGCACACAGGATCCACAATGCCTGTAGTGAGGCAAGCAGGAACGCAAGAAAAACCCTCTGGATATGCCATGATCTTCCTTGACATATCTGCAGCTTTTGACACCATCTCCCACAACATCCTCATACACAGACTACGGACAATTGGGATCAAAGACACTGTACTACAATGGTTCCAATCATATCTAACTAACAGAAAGCAACTAATCCGCACCAGCAACACGACATCCCCCCCGTTCCAACAACACCAAGGAGTCCCCAAGGATCCACACTATCAGTCATGCTTTTCAACATTTACCTCCAACCACTCTGCTCAGTCATACGCACTCACAACATTAGCTTTCACATTTACGCAGACGATATCATGCTCTATGCCCCCATTACAACCACGAACCCAACAAACACCCACCTATCAACATGCTTCACAGAGGTGTCCAACTGGTTACAAGCAAACAACCTCTCCATCAACATAAAGAAGACAGAAGCCCTCATAGTCACAAAAGACCCAGACTTTACACCACCTACACACCTCAACATAGGCACCACAAACATTCAAATACAACCACAAATAAGGTACCTGGGCATTATCATCGACCAAGCACTCACCTTAAAGCAACAAATCACCAAAACCTCCGGAACTATATTCCACAAAGCAAGGACAATCCAACATCTCAGACCCCTTCTTGAACATTAAGACTTCCGAACTGTAATGCAAGCCATGACGCTCCCACATCTGGACTACTGTAATATATTATACCATGGACTTCCAGCCACACAGACGAACCCCCTCCGAACAGCTTTGAACACCACGGCGAGAATCATTCAGGGAGCAAAGAAGACCGACCACATCACCCCGATTTTGAAAGACCTACACATACTCCCCCTCGAAGCAAGGGCTAAATACAAAGCCATCCTACTCACCCACAAAGCCATACATCAAACGCGAAACTCCCAACTTCACACCCTACTGTCTCGATCAGCTCACGGCAGAACCACCAGACAAGCCTCCAGCAACTCCCTCACCATCCCTCACAAAAGCACCAAATGCTTGCAACGGACCTGCAATCGAGCCTTTGAACTGTATGCTCCATCCTTATGGAACTCTCTACCGAGCTGTCTCCGAAATAACACCGATTTACTATCTTTTAGAAAGCAGCTGAAAACCATCCTGTTTCAGGAATACCTCAACATGACTCCCACCAAAAAGCGAAATAACCTCTGATCTCTCCCACCATGACCACCCAACTCAAACTATACTAACACAACCATATCCAAAAATCTGTCCAAGTCCAAAGTCTGTCCTATGTCTTATGTTGAAATCATCAATGTAGCCTCCCTGGTGACGGCCCCACCCCTACACGTAAATTCCCCCCCCCCCTTTTTATGTAACGCCACTTTGACCCGGTGAAAAGCGGGATATAAATACAGCTAAATAAATAAATAAATAAATATCCCGGGCCCTCTTTAACAATGGTTTATGGACCTTTCCTCAGGAACCTGTCCAGATCTTTTCTAAACCCAGCTACACTAACAGCTTTTACTAGATCATCTGGTAAGAAATTCCAGAGTTTGATTAAGCATTGACTGAAAAAATATTTTTCCTTAGTAGTCTTAAATGGGTTACTCTGTATTGTCATTGCATGTCCCCTAGTGTTTCTACATATTGATGGTGTAAACAATCGATCTATGTTTACCTGTTCCACTTCAGTCAATAATCTATGGATCTCTATCATATCCCCTCAGCCATCTCTTCCCCAGGCTGAAGAGCCCCAATACTTGCAGCTTCAATTTATGCCTTCTAGTTTTACAGCTTCTCCATCTTTGAAAAAGGTTTGTTTGTTCATTAATACTCTTTAAGTTTTTAAAGGTCTGAATCATATTTCCCCTGTCTCTCCTCTCCTCTAACATATACATATTTAGGTCTTCAAGTCTCTTCTCATACGTCTTCTGGTGCAGGCTCCAAATCATTTTGGTTGCCTTCCTCTGGACCATTCCCAGTATTTTTATATCCCTTGTGAGATATGGTCTCCAAAACTGAACACAATATTCCAAGTGAGGTCTCACCAGTGACTTGTACAGTAGCATTAGTACCTCCTCCTTTCTGCTGGTAATTCCTCTTGGTATGCAACCCAGCATCCTTCTTGCTTTGGCCACTGCCTTGTTATACTATTTTGCCACCTTGAGATCCTCAGAAACAATCACTCCAAAGTCTTTCTACTGGCCCATGCACAACAACTTCTCGCCCCCTATTGCATACAACTTCCTTGTATTTCTGCATCCTAAGTGCATGACACTGCACTTCTTCACATTAAATCTTAACTGTCAAGCATTAGACCATTCTTTCAGCTTTTGTAGATCTTTCCTCATGTTATCCATTCCCTCAGGAGAGTCCACTCTGTTACAAATTTTCATGTCATCTGCAAAAAGACAGATTTTTTCATTCAGTCCTTCAGCAATATCACACACAAAAACATTGAACAGTACTGGTCTCAGGACTGATCCCTGTGGCATGCCGCTACTCACCTTCCTTTCATCCGAGTGAGTTCCATTTACCATTACCTTCTGTCATCTATCAGGTAAACCAATTTCTGATCCAGTTTACCACCTTGGGACCCATCCCCAGGCTGTTGAGTTTATTGATAATCCTCCTGTGAGGAACAGTATCAAAGGTTTTGCTGAAATCTAGGTAGATCACATCCATCTCATGCCCTTCATCTAGTTCTCTGGTCACCCAGTCAAAGAACTCAATCATATTTATTTGGCATGATTGTCCTTTGGTAAAACCATGCTGCCTCAGATCATGCAACCTATTGGTTTCAAGAAAGTCCACTATTCTCTCTTTCAGGGCACCTCCATTACTTTTCCCGCCACCGAGGTAAGGCTTACTGGCCTGTAGTTTGTCACTTCTTCCCTATTGCCACTTAATGCCAGCAATTGGTGTTGGATTGTAAAACGCAATATTATAATACTAAACTACATACCAGATTAGGCACTCCTTCTCGCTTATTTTCAGTAGTGAAACGTATAATAACGGAAAAACAGAAGCTTGCTTAAGCATTACCAGAAGAAACCCTTGTGACAAGGAACTATTCATGATTGTGTTAAATGGCTTACTCAGTGATGACTTCAAGGATTTATTTATTTATTTATAAATTTCACATTACATTCAAGAATACATCTTGAAACAGAAACTGAGGAGGGTATGAACAATATAATAGACAAAAAGTCTCGACAAGGCATAGGCAAACTTACCCCAACAACCCTACCCACTCTAGCCCACAAAAAGAAAGGGGGGGAGAATACCAAAGAAAGGAAAATTAAACAATCAAATGAAAATTCAGCAAGAAATTAGAGGCGTGACAAACAGCTAAACCTAATTCTCGGAGTGAGGAGGTGGAGGTACATCCATCGTCCGTTTATGACAGGCATTAATGAAGTCTAGCAATTGTGAGGGCTCAAAAAAGTTAAAGGAATATGACTGACACTTAATCAGACACTTACAGGGAAACTTTAGGAAAAAGAGCCCTCCCAATTGCTGTACCCCAGGGCGAAGGAGAAAAAAGTCTCTCCGTCTCCGCTGGGTCTCCCTAGAGAGGTCTGGAAACATACGGGCCTGCAGCCCCTTAAATAGAACATTACGTTTTTTTAAAGAATAACTTCATCAACCATTCTTTATCAGAAAGCAAGGCTAATGTGATCAACAGAGTGGAAGACACTACTTGATCCTCCTGCGATGACTCCAATAATGCAGTTACATTCAAAACATCTATATTGGATAAACCCTTAACCAACCCCAAACCCACAGCTTTTTTCCCAGAGGGCAGGTAATACATCTTCACTATCGGAGGATGAGACTCAGGGGGAATCCCCAAATTATCTACTAAATAACTTTTAAACATATCTCTCGCCGATATCATAGCTGACCTAGGAAAATTTACCAAACGTAAATTACTAACTCTAGACATATTGTCCAGCAGCTCCAGTTTAGCACACATAGGCACTATGTTCTTCTTCAAGGTTTCCACCTCCTTTTCAAGAAGCATAGAGCTTTCCTGAAAATCGGCAGCTACCTTCTGGAAATTAGTTATTTTAACTGCATGCTCTTGAATAACCAGTTCAGTATTAGTAACATGTGAAGCCAATCCAGAGATCTGTGGCACCATCTCTTCCCGGAGTTGCATAATGGCGGCCCATATTGTATCCAGAGTCACCACCTCCGTGGGCACCATAGGAGATGGCGAAACAAAATCTCCCACTCCACCAGATGATAATAATCCACCCGACACAGGGGTCGGTGTAGTTGGCCCCAACACTGGGCCCACACCTTCATCCACCATCTCTCCTACAACCTCCGACCTCTGACGTTGCACCAGGGAAGGACCAGTGACCACCCTGCATTCCACGGGTAGGCGCTGCACCACAGGGGAGTCCGACGACTCAACCCCCTCTATCAACTTCCCTTCCACGTCAGTATCTTGATGAGGCACCTTCGAGGCTCGTACCAAACCAGGGGAAGACAGATCACCGCCTGAAACAAGAGCCGAGGACTCCACCTCCAGCTGCTGCTTAGCCAGGCTAAACTCCCCTGCACCCAATAGCTGTCTCGGAGCAGGTAAAAAGTATGAGTCCAATGGACCAGTGTTCACAGGTAATTGGGAAGTAACCTGGGGGGGCTGTAGAAGGCTGTTTAGTCCCTTTGGACTTCCGTTTTTTTCCCATATGAAAACGCCGCTCCGACTGCACGCCTCAACACACCGCCATCTTGGATTCTCTCCTAGGACCCTCACTTTTTTCGACTTCAAGGATTTAAAGAGCTGAATAGAACATTGGTCCAGTGAGCTAAAGATATTATTTAAAGAAGTAAGAACTATGAGTTTCAGAAACCAGCTGAAAAGTAGTCCAGACATCATTTTCACTGAAGTTCTTATCAGCAACAATAAAGTTTGTAGTTGAGTCAGAAGGCAAGGATGAAAAACTGTCCCTAAAAGCAGAGATTTTATTACAAAGGGATGTAAGAAAAGCTGAGGGTGTATAGAATCACCAGAATTGGTGCAAGATGTTGTAGAAGATAAACACTTCACTACTGAAAATAAGCGAGAAGGAGTGCCTAATCTGGTATCTATCTGAATATTATAATATTGCTTTTTACAATTCAATACCAATTGCTGGTATTTGGCTAATGAGTCCAAATAATCTAGTTTAAGATTAGGATCAAAATTAACTCTCCATTGTCGTTCCTTCCAACGCAATTTCTATCTTAGCCTTACAACTTGATAGTTACTCTAAGGAGGCTTATTTCTTGCTGGATTGACTGTACAGACTTTCTATGGAGCAATTTGCTCCAAAGAATTATGAGAAGAATCCAACCAACACACAGCAGCATTAGACACATTATCCAAAGCTAAATGTTCAGTACCATCCAGGCAAGATAACCAACATTTCCCTAAGTCCTCATGATTATAAGGGGAACGAGTGACAAACTTAGCACCATCTGTGTTTTTGAGAGATTACAGCAGGATCATACAAGTTAAAGGAAAAATACAGCAAAGAATGATCAAACCAAGGTAAATTTCATACAGTTAAAGAATGACTAGAGTCTATACACGGAGATCGAACAAAAATTAAGTCTAAAGTTTTACCATCATGGTGTTTTGGTACATGTACAATCTGATTATAATTCAACATCGCCATAACAGACAAAAAAGAATTACCAAGAATGTTAGAAGTGGTAGCTCCACTAATATGCAAGTTAAAATCTCCTAAGATAATATGTGATAGAATATCTAAGGGACAAGTAAGAAAAGATTCTGCTAACAAAGAGGAATCTGTCTCTAAAACTCCTGGAGGACAGTATACTAGACACACAAACAAGTTCTTAGACTTGGATTTGACAATAATTCATGGTTGATCAATAAAGCAGGTTCAAGCACAAAATTCTTGAAAGTCAAATTCTTTCTTATAAAGTAGCAATAAACCCCCACCCCTCTTCCCAATATGAGGTTTAGAAATCCATAAATAGTTAGAGGACACAACTGATTATATATAATTACTACATCAGACTCCAAAAGCCAAGATTAATTAATACAATAGAAGTCTGAGTGTTCTTTTGATAAAATATCATATATCAAAGAGATATCATTCCTCACTGAGTTAACATGAATCAAAAACAGAGTACAGACAGAGGAAACAGAAATAGAAAGATTCCTCCTAAAGAGTAATAAACTATTAATAGGAACTGGCAGAAGTACTTTATCGGGTCTAGAGAGAAATCGACATGGAGCCAATTTACCATAACAACCTTGCCCTGTAATTACTGAGATAGAATGATTGTAACACATGTTGAAAATTATACATACAGCAACAGACAAGCAATCATTAAACACAATCCGCACAAAGTGCATGCAAAGGAGCACGCTAAGGAGTCGGTGTGACGAAGGAGGCACCCACTACTCCGGCACTCCTGATGATGTTACTAGGAGGGCGAAGTGAGCAGCCTTTCAGCACAGAAATAGCACTAGCAAGCAAACTACTCTGGAGTCCAAAACATACACTGTTAGATGTAATAAACAATGGAGAGATGTTCACACGATGACCCGGCGTTAGCTCTGACTTTTTCACTTTAGTAAAGATTCTCCATAATTTCCTTTGATTTGATTCCTTTTTATTATTCCACTTTGTTTCTAACCCCACCCCCTTTATTTTATAGTTATCTATAACCCTCCATCTTAACCCTCCATTGCCCATGTTCCCTGTAAGTATTAGTGCATGTGTCTCGTATCCATTCATGTTAAATATATCCCCCAATTGTATTGTGACCACTTTGATTGAAGGATAAGGTGGTATACAAAACTGTCCAAATAAAATAAATGAATCTAAGTTAAGAAATGAAGATATTTTTCTTTTTTCTTGTTTTCCTATTTTCTAAATTTACTGTAACTCTGCTTTATTCTTCATTTCTTATTTTCCTGTACAAGTGGATACTGGTGGGCATTTGTTATAAAATTAATAAATATAGGGCCCAGTTTTCAGAACTGACCACCATGGTGCTTAAATATTGGTGGGATAGTCAGTAGCAGTATCTGTACAGAGGGTGCAACTCAGTATCCAGGTTGAGTGCCAAAACCTACCCAGTTAGTACGATTTTCAGCCATCTCTTTCTACATTGCAACTTAGGCCTGCTTTCCATACAGTCTAAGTTGTCCAGACAAAGGCCATTGAAAACTGTACTAACCAGGTAAGTGCCGATACTACTCCTGCCCCGGCTATGGACCACCGGTACTAAACAGAGAGTGCCGGGGCGGTCTGTGGAGATATTCAGCAGCACTTTCTGGCTAGTGAGCCCCTTTAGCCGGCTGGCCTCTCATTGAGTGACAAGCTATAGACTTTGAATATGAGCCCGATAAAGTAAAAAAATGTAATTCAAATATTCTCAAAACAAATGCTTATATTTAAAAGCACCAGTTCAGTTTCCTTGGGTATTCTACTATTTACATTTTCTCATTGAGAAAACTGATGGTCAGATTTTCAAAACTATTGGTATTCAAATACCATGGCGATCAGCCATGCTGTTTAAATATCAGTGGGATATTCATTGGGGGTATCTGGATAGGAGCTGCCTCTGAATATCCCAGCTGCTCATTGGCGGGATATACCAGTTAACAGTCTCATGGCGGAATTAAGAACCAGTTGGACTGCCTTAGTGGTTTTATGCAATAGACCCAAAAATAACAAGCTACAATAATCAAGCTTTGATAAAATCAAACTTCATAGAATAGTTCTAAAATCTTCTTCTCAAGAGTCATAACAAGTAAGCATAGCCTCTTCTAACATATAGCTTCATAGTCAATGAATGCAAAATTATACAAGGCTACAAATCTGTTCTGAAAAAGCCAAGCCTGAATCATAATCAGAGTTCTTTAAATGAGAAAACATGAGAGTTTCTGGTTGTGGGGTGGGGTGGCGGGGTTTAGATTAAGTGACAATCTTTTAGTCTTCACCCACATGGAAACTGTAACTAAACAATGCTGAAGTTTTTTCAGTGCATCAGTTATCTGGTAATCAAAGGAAAAGAAAAACTGAATGTCATCGAAATATAATTGCTAGTGTATTCTTAAATTACAAAACATGTTACAAATCGGAACAAAGTGTATATTTATTTATTTATTTATTTTACCAGTTTTCTATACTGCCTTATCCTTCAATCAAAGCAGTTTACATTATGTAATTACTACAAACAGGTACTGGATACATTCCCTTGTCCCCAAAGGGCTCACAATCTATGTGTATATTGAACAATACAGACAAGGCCGAACCTTGGGGTAATCCAGTCTTGATAGAATGCACAGATGACACTGAATCGCCTAATTGCACTTGTGTGTGGTCACTTAAATAAGAGGAGAACCTTGATGGTCCTTGGTCAGACCCATTATGGCATATTTTAACCAATTTAACATTGTACCCATAAAGCCAAACTTTATATTATGTTAATCATGCTATTAATAAAATGGCTTGATTAATTGTGTCAAAAGCCAATAAAATGTCTAACACCAAAATGTAACATGACCAACAGTCAAGTCCTTGTCGAATCAAATCAGTACTAGAAAATGTTTCTCCCCACGAGCCTTTCTAAAATCTAATTGATAATCATCTAGTATGTTTGCACAACTTGCTAGTTTTTCTCAGTCTGCTAACACTGCTCACTCAATGACCTTGGTCAACATAGGTAAAGAAGAAAATGGCTGCTAGTTGGCTTGTTTGTTAGGGTCAAGAAACTCCTTCTTGAGCAGTGGTCATAGTGAAGCTGCCTTTAGATGTGTATGGAAATGGGTGTTGTTCAAGGAGGTATATGCAATGGAACAAATGATCAAACTAAGTTGTCTCCCATTTGTCTAAAACTCGAAGAAAAACATGAATCATGTAGAGAAGAAGATAGGCTCAGTGATTTCAAACTAGATTTTTCACTTGTATCAGATACAGGTGAAAAATCAAGCCATAATTCTTCCCTGTCATTTAGGGATAAAAGCTCACCCAGTGAGACACTTTGGAAGGAACCCAAGGCCCCTTCAATTGTCTCACCAAAATAGGTTGAGAATTCCTTGGCTGAAAAGCTATTACCTGAGACCACAGTGCTCTTTTTTTTGTTTTACATTTTAACAGCTTCAAACAATTCCCTGGAACGATTAAGGGCCAATTTAATCTTGTTCTGATAATTGTTATTTCTTGTAAGTTACACAGCTTGGTTATACCCTGCATGTTGCAGTTGCTATGAATCATATGCATCACTAGATCTTTTTCTCCTTCATACCCTTTCTGATTTTCTTAATTTCCACATAAGGTTTCTCAATGGGTGGGCAAATCACCATTACTAGGAGTATGCAGACCCATATCGTTTGTTTTGTTTCAGTTTTTATTTTTGTTTAGGTTTGTATCGCATCATTTCCATTCAATAGTGTTCCCGGTTGCGCAATAGTGTGCACTATATTTTGCAAGAGCACATGCTATTGCACAATAGGGCACACTATTGAGCAGACACTGGGAAATGAAAGTACATCTATTCACCTTACCAAATTTTTTTAAAAATGCTGACAGAATCCATAACAGGAGCAATTTCATCAAGGCCCTCAATGAAGGAACTATTCCAGAAGTGCAATATATCCTGAACATTCAAAGAATAAACACCATAAAGACAAGGGGACCATAACCTACTCAAAGTAGCAATATCAATCTGACCCCTAAATTTCTTACTAACACTTTGTGAGGCCAATGATAATTGTAAATAGCCCCTGGAATATAACCTTGTAAATATCATCTGTATATAGTTACAATTGTTATGAATCCGCAATTCTGATTTTTACTTTGATTTACTGTTATTAACCTATACTTGAGTTTCGTTTTAATGTACAACAGTATGCATGTCCATTCCTTGTTAAATCTTGTTTTCATGTAAACTGCTTTGAATAGTAGAAAGGTGGTATAGAGATAAGTTTAAATAAATGAATAAAATGAACTAAACTGCTTTGAATAGTAGAAAGGTGGTATAGAGATAAGTTTAAATAAATGAATAAAATGAACATCTGTAACTTTACGTATTGTGGCAGAGTCAGATGTATGAGCTCACTACAACTCCCAGAATCCCTCAGGATAGAGTTAGGAAGGACCCTGCAACAGAAAAAGCCCAGGTGTTTCCATTAGGAGAGAGCACTCCTGAGAGGGTGGCTGGGGAGAGCTACCAAGACAGGAAGCTGACAGAGAGTTCTATCCTGAAAGGAAGAGGAAGCCATGGAAGCCCAGTCCTGTGAAGATGAGAACACTGAACCCATGGAGGTATAAGAACTCTAGGCCTGGAGCAGGTTCCCCTAAGGAGTAAGTGAACCTGAAGGGAGGAAGGGTGGGGCAGTTGCACAGCTTCTAACTGTGCAGCTGAGCTTTATAGTGCATTCCATGAATAACTTTGTGTTGAACCGAACTGATTTGAGAACCAATATGGATTGTTCTCATTATAACCTTGTGTTGAGATGAACTGATTCGAGAAGCAAAGTTTCCTTGGGGTAGTTTTTCCTAATGGGTTAGTTTTGCGCATACTATGGCAGTCGTGAACCTCACTTCTAAGCCAGGGTATGTGGAATATGATCTTAATCTCTCAAATTTACTGCTAATGCTCGGCGTAATACTTGCATCGTGCCAAAGAGAGCCTCCTGCTGGAGTTCGAAAGATGTAACATGCATGGGTAGTTTGGAAGGAGAAGTGTTGCTCCAAGCTTGGTGGCTCAAGAAGCCCAGGGGACTGAATTTAAAGCAAGAAGACTGTGTGTGTGGATCTTCTAGGTTATTCAGAAGAAGGTCTGAATCATAACAGCTCTTGGCCACTGCCAAGGGGTTTTGTCTTCAGCGCTAAAGCATTCTATCACACATGCCATTATTGAGATCAAATAACAAGCAAGAATGGTCTGTCTAAGGCTTGGGAATAATTGTAACAATTTGAGAGAAGGCTAAAAACATACATATCAAAGAAAAAAATCAAATTCATTAGAAGAGAATGGTAAGTTAAAATCACCCAACAACACCATGCTATCTGGATCAACTGGTAATGCAGCAATCAATTAAATGAAAGCAGAAAAATCTGTTTTTAAATACCCAGGAGGACAATAAATAAGCTTAATGATTGAATTAGAAATCAATACACACTCAAATGAATCCTGGATGACAAGTTCAACTCTTTTAAAACCTAATTCCTTCTTAAGTATCTCATGGCTTATCATGTGAAACAAGGAGGAAACCATTGAATCATCACACAGTGTCTGAATCTAAAAACTAAAATTTGGTCACACATAAAATATCCACTTTAAGCTCAATTGTTAAACATTAAATGACAGGAATTTTGTTTCTTCTTGGCCTAACATTCACTAATAGAATTTGTAATTCAGTAGCGTTCTCGGATTATCCTCCTTTTCACCCTTAAGTCTGACAATACCATATTTGCACTTCTTGTCACTAAAAAATGGCTTGTCCCCTCATTTTGCTGACAACTATTTTTTTCTTGCCTTTGCTTCTTTTTTTGCTCACTACTTTCCCAGCTTCTCTTATCCTTTCCAAATATTGTTGCTTGTCTACCTCTTATTGTGATCTCTTGTATTTTATGAAGGCTAACTTTTTTTTCTGCACCTATTGCGAACCAAGCAGCCTCCTTTTCCTCCTACTTTTATTTACTTTCCTAACAAAAAGGTTTGTTCTTAAAATAACCCCTTTCAGTTTTATCTACTGCTTTTCTAAATCTCCAGATGTTCCTATCCAGCTAACAACTCCTTGAGGTATTTCCTGCGTCTTGACAAAGTTATTTTTCCTACAATCTAAGACCCTCACTTTTAAATGAACCATCTCTGCCTTTGTCCTAATACTGAACCACACCATCTAGTGATAATTGGATATGAGATGATCAACCGCTATAATTTCAGAAAAATTCTCCCTATTTGTAAGCACCAAGTTCAAGACGGCCCCCTCCCATGTAGGCTTTGTTACCAGTTTCCATAATAGTTTTCCCCGAATAGAATCCACGATCTCCATACCTCTAGATTACACTGTAACACGGATGTCCCAGTCAACATCTAGATGGTAAAGTCCAGTAACCAAACAACCCAGGAGATACTAGTTGAACCATAAGTAAAGAAATGATCTCCCTAATCATCTATAAAGCTACTGGGGCATCCAGTAGGGTACAATCAACCAATACCAATGGAAGAAAAAATACCTCAGTGCTACATAGGCTGAAATATCAGCTCAAAACAATTTCATCATCAGTCATCTGGCATGTTGAAATCACCTATCAGTAGCATTTCTCCTTTCACAGCAATATTGTGAATGTCTTCAATTAAATCTCTGTCCACTTCTGCCTGTGAAGGAGATCTGTATATCACACCAGTACAAAGAGATGCTCCATTCCCTCTTTCCAGATGAACCCACAGGCCTCCTCCTTACTTCATAAGCCCTGCAATTCTTTTGCTTTAATATTTTTTTTACATATACCACCATTCCTCCTCCCTTTCTTCCTACCCTGTCCTTCCTGAATAAATTATATCCTGGTATAATTATATCTTGGTCATGGTTATCCATGAGCCACATCTCTGTTTTCACCTCTAAATCCAAGTCTCCCCTTCTATTATAGCTGCTAGAGCCAGATTCTTATAGCCAGTGGTGAGATCCAAACCGACTAGGAACTGGTTTGGTCCCAGCCCTCCCACATGCGTGACGGTTGGGTAGCTGCACCTCATGCGGAGGCATTGCAATGGCTATACACTTAGGCTGCTGCTCTCCACTGAGGTGCAGCCACCCAGCTGTTGCCCTGCGGCCCAATCCCCTGCCTGACAATGTTTTGACAGCATAGGGGGCTTCTCCCCATGTCGCCATCCCATGATGCCATCAAACTTTGTCAGGCGGGGGGATTCCCGCCACTGCAGTGCTGGTGTTTCAATGCCATGTTCAGCATAGTTCTCAAATGTGGACCAAGGCAGGAACCAGTTCACGCAAACCGGGCCAAACCAGCCCATTCCCACCACTGCTTGTTTCCCATATTATGGGCAGTAGTACACACCACTTTCTATATGATGCCCTTTTTTCACATTCCCACAGAGTTATTTAACCATGATGAAACATGATGCAGCGATGACAAAGTGGAGGAGTAACCTAATGGTTAGCACATTGTTATTAAGCTGAAGAGAGAGTTGAGCTGAATGAGACATACAATTACCTTGAGGTGAGAGAGGAATTAAACAAGGTAAGAGCAGTATCTTCAAGCCCCATGTCCTTGTTTTATGTAAAACTGTCACTGTTGTAAACTACTTTGACCTGGAGAAAAGTGGCATAGAAAAATAGTCAAATAAATGTCAGAGAGATGAAATAGTAGTAAATGATGATCAACCAGGGCAAATACGCAAGAAAAGTTGAGAGAGAGAAGAAGTACATATTTGCCCATATCAAGTGTACTATACTGGTTAGAGCGGCCAAAAATGTAAGCAAGTGAGGGTTGTGCAAACAAACCTGTGCCATTCAGATTAAACGAAGCATGCAGGGACTTCAACTTCATGGCAGCACTAAATTTAATGTGGCAGCAGGGTCCCCGTCTCCTACTAGTAGAAGGGAGAAAGGCTATGACTGTGGTAAAGAGGAGCTGAGTCTGCCAGTTGAGACCCCAATTCCCATGGACAGAGAAAGAGGCAGAGGCCATGACAGGAGTTGTGCCTGCCAATGGAGACCCCATCTCCCACTGGGAGAAGAACGAGGCTGCTGCACAGTCCCTGGGAAAGATGCTGAGAATTAAAGAGGGAGTGGGGATGGAAAAGGAAGGAGAAAGGTGGAGGAGAACTGATGAGTGTTTGAGGGGGAAGGAAAAGGAGGGGAGAAGAGGGAGAGGTAATCGGGAGAGGAGGTGAGAAATAGTCAGGAAAGAGAAAGGAATGGAGGGGGGATAAAAGTGTATGGGGAGAGGAAAAGAGCATAGGGGTGAGAGTGCAAGGTGGGAGCAGTAGAAGAGGCATTGGGGAGGAGAGGGAAGAGAGAACTGCAAGGAATGGGAGGTGAGGAAATTAATGCATGGAGCAAGGGGATGGAATGTCTTCATGCCAAGAGTATACCACCATACCCGCACCTCACTCTTACACCACACTCTCCACCCTGCACCACACACAAACATGCACACACATACACATCCCATCCCTATACCACACATGCACATGCATGTACATACGAGGTGTGACAAAAAAGAAACGAGACTGTGGCAGCTACGCCCATGACTCAATGCCATTTGGTTAATCGCTTATGTCACTGTGTTGTGCACCATCTTGCCACTATTCTGCTGTAATATTTTTCATCTCTCTCACTCTGTTTTTCTTTTTCATGTTTTTTTGTAGCACACTGTTCCATCGCTTTGTCACGCAACTGGAGGTGGCAGAAATATGGAGCAAAGAATCAACTTGAAATTTCTGGTTAAGTTGGAGAAGGGTCCAACTGAGTGTTTCCAACTTCTCCAAAAGGCTTATGGAGAAGATGCAATGTCAAGACCGCGAGTCTTCGAGTGACACAAATGCTTCAAGACTGGCCGTGAGGAGATGGAGGATGACCCCAAGTCAGGACTGCCCTCCACGACAAAGACGGCTGAGAACACTGACAGAGTGAACCAGCTGGTGTGGAGTGATAGCAGATTGATGGTGCGGATGATAGCTGAGGAGCTCAGCCTGAACAGGGACTCAGTGCGGACCATCTTCGTGCAGGAACTGGGGATGTGGAAGGTGTGCACCAAGATGGTGCCCAAGCTTTTATCAGATGACTAGAAGGAGCACCGGGTCAATGTTTGCCGAGACTTGCTAGAGAAGATTGGAGAAGATCCAGAGTTCGTTGGCTGAGTCATCACAGGAGACGAGACCTGGGTCTTCCAGTATGACCCTGAAATCAAGAAACAGAGCCTGCAATGGAAGACTCGACTGTTACCCAGACCCAAGAAGGCACACATGTCCAAATCAAGGATCAAGGTCATGCTGATCGCATTCTTCAACCAGAAGGAAGTGGTCCATCATGAGTTTGTGCCTGAGGGTCAGACAGTCAACCAGCACTTCTATCAGCAGGTCCTCAATTGCCTCCATGACTGGGTTTGGCACAGCAGGTGGTCTCTGTGGAGCGACAAGTCGTGGCTTCTCCACCATGACAACACGCATGCACACACCATGCTCAGTTTGAGGCAGTTCTTGGCCTCCTTATTCCCCATATCTCGCACCGTGTGACTTCTGGCTCTTCCCCAGGCTGAAGGCTGTGCTCAAAGGAACTATTTTCGCCTCTGTAGAAGAGATCAAGGCCACTGTGATGAGGAAGTTGAGGTACCTCAAAGAGGAGGACTTTACCGAGTGCTTCCGTACATGGCAGAAGCAAATGCAGAAGTGCATTAACTCTGGGGGGATTACTTTGAAGGGGACAATGTGTAATTTCTCTGTAGATTTGTAATAAAACATTTATGGGACAGTCTCGTTTCTTTTTTGTCACACCTTGTATATCCCACTCCTGCACTATACATACATGCGTGTGCATGTGCGGACACAAGCATGCACACAGACTGTCATGCAGCGAGGGCTGATGAGAGCCCAGTTGAGAGAAAAGAAGGTGTTTTTCACAGAGAAAAAGACTTGCAATATTCCCAGGAACCAGCTAGAGGGAGCAAGAGTGTCTTCAGGGAGACTGAAGAGTCACGCCCAACTGGTCACGAGGAAAGGCCAACCAGCTTCCAATCCTCAAAAGCAGGAGGGCTTCATAAGGGGAGAGTGGAAGACTGGAAGGGAGGAAGGAGAAGAGGCAGCACTGGCAACAGACAAAGCAGCAGCAGAAGTAGCAGCCCGAGCAGAAGCAAGGGGAGAATCACTGGCAGCAACGAGAGGGAGAGGTGGAAGTGGAAACCTGACTACTCTAGTGCTAGAGGATTCCCAGGAGGGAGAGGTGATTTCTCAGGAGCTGAGGAAGGACCTAAGGAGGTGTCAGCTCAAGCCAAACCGAGAGCTGTTTGCCCTCAGAGGCAAAAGCACTGCTGTAACTGCAACCCTAAGCCAAACAGGAATCAGCTGGAGAAGCCAAGCCACACTGAGTCAGAAAGCCAGAAGCTGGGCTTGTACAGAGGCAGGCCTTCACCAGGAGAAGGAAGTCAAAGGCTACAGGGTAAGCCTAACCTGCATAGAAAAGGATTTCACCAAGCTGCTGCCTGGGAAAAGCAGGCAGTGGAAGAAAGCCGGTTACTTGAGGATTGCTGCCATACAAGGTATGAGAAATGTATGCCTAATAAGAAAGTTGTGAATGGTAAAAGCTATGATAAAGCTGCTATAAAGCCTCTAAGGAGAGAGGGCACTTTAAAACCTAACACAGCACGTGGCCGACGCCCTAGGCTAGGCCAAGGACATTGGGAACTGCTACAGAAAATATACAAAACCCCTGAATGTGTTTTACAAGAAACCAGGGATATAGAATCAGAGCTTTCTGATACCGTGCCAATGCAAGTGGAACTGGCAGGAGATTTGTCTGACCAAGAGATGGACTGTACACTTTGCATTTCTGAAAGTTTAGAGTCACTGCCAGACTTGTGATTGGGTGAATTGCCAGCAGAGCATTCTTTATTTGTTTGAGCACCTCCATTCCTGTGACGTATAACAGTTTTTGCTTGGAACCCTGAGTTTGTTTTCTACCTGCATTAAGGACATTTGCTTTAAAGTTGTAACCCACTATTTAGAACCACTGTGAAAAGGGAGATAAAAGCCTTATTAATTCCCACCACTTAGCTTGATCATTTCATTGAAGATTGGAGCTAAAGCAACTACAAGGACCAAGAGCCATTTGGGCCTTTAGAAGACTCTCCAATCTTAACCTTATATTTTTGTGTCGCACCTGCCCTGGTGTCCACTGGCCACCAGGGAAGTGTTGCTGACAAGACACACACACACCACCCTCACACCACACATATATATATATATATGCATATACCCCACCGCATACCACATGCACACATGGACACACACTTTACTACTGCACAACATACCTCATCACCCCCTCCCCCATTATACACACATATACACACTCTTTTAAGATAGATACAAGTGCATAAGCAACACAAGTCAAAGAGATTCCTTATATTGTCCTAAAGCCGCCACTACCCTAATGAGACATACTTTGCCATGTCTTTTCATCCCTCTCCCCTAGACATGTTTATATTTGCAAAAGGAAGTTGGTGAAATGTGCTATTTTGCCACACTGTAAGTGTGCTGAACTGTTGCTTGGTTACTATTTGCTGGAGAAGATTTGTTTGTGGTTAGTATTCCATGATTGTACCTCTTATTAGCCTGCCTTTTATCTCTCTCTTAAACCTCTTCAGTCCTTATACTCCCTTCTTCCTGTTCTCTGTTCTCTCTCATCCCCCCTTCTACCTGTTCCTACTGTGTGTTTATCTGTTTTGTTGTTTTTCTGGGCCAGTGTAAGTGGATGCATGTGTCTTCGATAAGGGACAGTGGAACGCCTATTCTTTTTTTTTTGGGGGGGGGGGGAGCAAGCTCCACCCTAACTCCTTCCCAAGTTCCACCTCTAGGCCCACTGCCAGACAGGTTGCATGAGGCTGTGAATGTGGCCTCCTCCTCCTGTTCTGCCCACAGGGATCCAATCTCCTGTGGGCAAACAGGAAGGATCTTTGCCATGCTCTTCTGCCTGCAGAAGATGGGATCCCCATGGGCAGCCTGCTGAGCCATGATTGCAGTCTTCATCACAGTTCAGTAGAGAATTATTGGTAGAGTCAGGGCCCGTGTGACCCACACCATTCTGATGCCTATGTCTCCAATGGTATCTTTGTGTCCTCCTCCATCCTTTATCTGCCCACTCCTGCTCAGTGTTAATTTGTCTGGTTGTCTGTCTGTAGCAGTGAGTGGATGTTTGTGTTTCTTTGTGTGGCTATGGCACTGGTGGTATGGCTTGGTACAGAATGAGTGCTATTGATGACTGGTTTCTCCAATACTTTATGCTCAGGAAGCAAAGGTCACAAAGAAGAGTCAGGAGGAGGCCTTCTTACCATACGATTTACAGGCCCGGACCCATTTCCTAGACCTATCTGTGGAAATCAGCATCAGAAGGTTCTGTTTCAATAAGCAGACCATTCTCCACCTCTGCCAATAGCTTGAGTCTCAGCTGCAGTCAGCAATACACCTCCAACCCTTCACTCAAATCACAAAACTCTATCCTATCCACCTATCGAGTGAAACCTAAGTAACTGAAAACTTTTTTAGACTTTTTTTTCTTTGTTTTACTTTTTTTGTCGGAAGCTTTTGCCGTGAGAGATTACTCCCTCTTGGAGCTTAACTTCCCTTTTAATCACTTATGTGGTAACCTAACCACTGTATAAAATACTGTGAAGTAATTGCATTCAACACTTGATGCTACATCACAATCATAACTCCAATTAAAATTCACATTGCAGATCTCAACGAACACAGCACTGCGTTTAAAGCCGCACATTCACTTTCGGCTCTGTTTCAACGCTTGTAATCTGCTAACTTTTTTACTCATCTGATTCTGATGTCCAGCCAAAGAGGTTTATATTTACACGTCTTCGTTATAAGCTTCTCATTTCCTCTCAGCTCTTTAACGAGGCGGCAGCATAATTCGTCCCTCTCTGAAACCGGACTTCCCTTTTCTCATGCAGTCACACTTACTGATCAAACGCTACAGGATAACGGAAAGTATTTAACCATGAATAGCCCTCCTCTCCTGTGACATCATATCAAACTCATCCAATCAAGTTCCAAATTCAGCCCCTTTGGTTCTAAAGAGCCAATTCGAAAAATCCAGCTTTGTTCTAGCCACTGAAGGCGTTGCTCTCTATCTCCTCCTCTTGAATTCGCTGGAACATGATCTATTATTCGCCATTGGAAATCAGAAAATGAATGATTAAAGTCTATACAATGTTGAACCAAAGGGGCTAAATTTACTCTGTTCCTTATTCGCGAAGCATGCTCTTGTAGACGAGTTTTTACTTTTCGTATTGTCCGTCCAACATACAACTTCATGCACAGGCATACTAGTATATAAACTGCATAAGTCATAGAGCATGTAGTAAACCATTTAGATGTCTGTTTCAACCTCGAATTGGGAACCTGCCATTCTAATCCTTCACTTGTTTGTTGGCACAAGTCACAAGATAAACCCTTCGAGCAAGCAAAATGTCCAATCGGAGAATCTTCTGATATTTGTAATGATCTCTTCTATGTAGTAGTAATCAAATTTCCAATATTTGGACCTCTTGTATAAGCTACTCGTAAAGGCTTCTGAAAACAAGGGTGAAGGGCTAAAATGTGCCAGTGTTTTCTTAAAATAGATCTAATTTTCCAGATATTGGACATATAAGGGAAAATACCTGTTATGAAATCTGATTCAACCTGTTCAACAACTGGAGCACTTAGCCATTCTCTGTGTGTATACCGTGCTCTAGTAAGGGCTTGTTTCACTATATAAAGAGGGTAACCTCTACATAGTAGCCTGGATTTCAAATCCTGAGCATGATGTTCAAATTCTCGGGTGGAACTACAAATACGGCGCAGACGTAAAAACTGTCCATAGGGTAGACCACGCTTCAGAGCTGGGGGATGAAAACTCAAATAATCCAACAAGGTATTTCTTTGAACAGATTTTCTGTAGAGTGTAGAACCCAGACAAGAACCCTGTTTGAAAATTTTAACGTCTAGAAACTCCAATTCTTGTGAATGAAAATGTAAGGTAAAGGACAGATTGGTCTTCTGAGCATTCAGCCAAACTATAAAAGCATTTAACTCATCTTCTGTATCATTCCAAAGAAAAAAGATATCATCTAGATATCTACCCCACAGACCTATCTTAGAGTACCAGTCAGAAGGGAATATTGTGGTCATCTCAAAATCTGCTAGATAGAGTGTGGCAAGTGATGGAGCTACAGTAGCTCCCATTGCAATACCTTGAGTCTGGTAGTAAAAATCTCCCTCAAAACAAAATAAATTTTTTGTCAAAACTAATGACAGCATCTGAAGAAAGAATTCTTTGGGTAGACGAGAAGGTAATGGAACTTCCAATTCTTTAACAACTTGTAAAGCTTCTTCTTGCGCTATGTTAGTATATAAAGCTACCACATCTAATGATACCAAAAAGTATTTTCAATAGGTTGTACAACAGAATCCAATTTTTCCAGAAAGTGGGACGTGTCTCGTATATAGGAGGTTACTTGTTGCGCACATGGTCTCAAAAAAATGTCACAAAATTGTGAAAGTGGCTCTAACAAAGATCCTCTGCAAGATACAATAGGACGTCCAGGCGGGAGTGAAAGAGATTTATGTATTTTGGGGACAGTGTAAAAATTAGGAATCAGTGGATGTTTAGGTGTCAATGATGATTCCAAATTTTGTAAATCTTGTAAGACCAATTGTTGAAACGTTGAAATAAATGGATCAATTTCTCCCGCGGGAATCCATTTGAAAGGCGGTCTAACTACTGACCCATCTGGTGTTAAAGGATTGACATCGCAAAATTTGGAATCATCATTGTCTGATCATAGAAAATATCATATAGCCAACAACTTGACAAAATCTCAATGGCAAGCGTTACAGGAACTATGGCAAAATACGAACATAATAGTGCGGAGAGCAGACAAAGGAGGGGCAACAGTGATACAATCAGTGGAACAATATTTGAGTACAGCCCGAACCCAATTGAATGATACCAAATTTTACCAACATTTAGATTATGATCCATCATTGGAAGTTCAGACAATGATTAAGGATCTAGTAAGGATGTGGTTGTGGTAAGGAAGTAAGGATGTGGTTGAAAACTACAGGCCGGTTAGTTTAACTTCGGTGGTGAGTAAATTAATGGAAACGCTGTTGAAAGAGAAAATAGTGAGGTTTCTGGAGTCCAGCGGATTACAGGATCCGAGGCAGCATGGATTCACCAGAGGCAGGTCTTGTCAGACAAATCTGATTGATTTCTTTGACTGGGTGACCAGGGAGTTGGACCGAGGGAGAGCTCTAGATGTGGTGTATTTAGATTTCAGTAAAGCCTTTGACACTGTTCCTCACAGGCGACTTATAAACAAACTGAGCACCCTAGGGATGGACCCTAAAGTTACTGCTTGGGTTAGAAATTGGTTGGGTGGGAGGCGACAAAGAGTACAAGTAAATGGAGTTCACTCTGAGGAGAAGGATGTTACCAGTGGTGTGCCCCAGGGATCTGTCCTTGGTCCGATTCTTTTTAACATCTTTGTTAGTGATATAGCGGAAGGGCTGTCTGGTAAGGTTTGCCTCTTTGCAGATGATACCAAAATCTGCAATAAAGTAGACACCCAGGAAGGTGTAGATAACATGAGGAGGGATCTAGCTAAGCTTGAAGAATGGTCTAGAATTTGGCAGCTGGGATTTAATGTTAAAAAATGTAAGGTCATGCATTTGGGCTGCAGCAATCCAAGGGAGCAATACAGCATAGGAGGTGAAGTACTTTTCTCCACTAAAGAAGAGCGGGACCTAGGCGTAGTTGTGTCCGATGATCTTAAAGTAGCTAAACAGGTAGAAAAGGCGACGGCAAAAGCTAGAAGGATGCTTGGGTGCATACGGAGAGGAATGGCTAGCAGAAAAAAGGAGGTGATAATGCCTCTGTATAAGTCTTTGGTGCGACCTCATTTGGAGTATGGTGTGCAATTCTGGAGACCGCACCTTCAAAAGGATGTGAACAGGATGGAGTCGGTGCAGAGGGTTGCTACTAAGATGATTAGTAGTCTTCATTATAAAGCATATGAGGACAGACTTAAGGATCTTAATATGTACACCTTAGAGGAAAGGCGGGATAGAGGTGATATGATTGAGATGTTTAAATACCTCCGTGGCATAAATGTTCAGGGAGAGAGCCTCTTTCAATTGAAAGCAAGTTCTGCGACGAGGGGACATGGGATGAGGGTGAAGGGAGATAGATTCAGGAGTGATATGCGGAAATATTTCTTTACGGAAAGAGTAGTGGATCCGTGGAATAGTCTCCCAGTGGAGGTGGTAGAGATGAGGACAGTAACTGAATTCAAAAAAGCATGGGACCAACACAGAGGATCTCTAAAGGTAAAAAGTGGACTGTTGTAGTTGTTGTTATGGAAGGACAGACTAGATGGGCCTTGTGGTCTTTTTCTGTCATCATGTTTCTATGTTTCTATGTTTCTAGTACAGGAAGGATTAGATCGTAGCTGGTTAACAAAAAAAGAATTTAAGTTTTTGACACCTAAACATCCACTGATTCCTAATTTTTACACATAGCGCAAGAAGAAGCTTTACAAGTTGTTAAAATTTTCAAACAGGGTTCTTGTCTGGGTTCTACACTCTACAGAAAATCTGTTCAAAGAAATACCTTGTTGGATTATTCGAGTTTTCATCCCCCAGCTCTGAAGCGTGGTCTACCCTATGGACAGTTTTTACGTCTGCGCCGTATTTGTAGTTCCACCCGAGAATTTGAACATCATGCTCAGGATTTGAAATCCAGGCTACTATGTAGAGGTTACCCTCTTTATATAGTGAAACAAGCCCTTACTAGAGCACGGTATACACACAGAGAATGGCTAAGTGCTCCAGTTGTTGAACAGGTTGAATCAGATTTCATAACAGGTATTTTCCCTTATATGTCCAATATCTGGAAAATTAGATCTATTTTAAGAAAACACTGGCACATTTTAGCCCTTCACCCTTGTTTTCAGAAGCCTTTACGAGTAGCTTATACAAGAGGTCCAAATATTGGAAATTTGATTACTACTACACAGAAGAGATCATTACAAATATCAGAAGATTCTCCGATTGGACATTTTGCTTGCTCGAAGGGTTTATCTTGTGACTTGTGCCAACAAACAATTGAAGGATTAGAATGGCAGGTTCCCAATTCGAGGTTGAAACAGACATCTAAATGGTTTACTACATGCTCTACGACTTATGCAGTTTATATACTAGTATGCCTGTGCATGAAGTTGTATGTTGGACGGACAATACGAAAAGTAAAAACTCGTCTACAAGAGCATGCTTCGCGAATAAGGAACAGAGTAAATTTAGCCCCTTTGGCTCAACATTGTATAGACTTTAATCATTCATTTTCTGATTTCCAATGGCGAATAATAGATCATGTTCCAGCGAATTCAAGAGGAGGAGATAGAGAGCAACGCCTTCAGTGGCTAGAACAAAGCTGGATTTTTCGAATTGGCTCTTTAGAACCAAAGGGGCTGAATTTGGAACTTGATTGGATGAGTTTGATATGATGTCACAGGAGAGGAGGACTATTCATGGTTAAATACTTTCCGTTATCCTTTAGCGTTTGATCAGTAAGTGTGACTGCATGAGAAAAGGGAAGTCCGGTTTCAGAGAGGGACGAATTATGCTGCCACCTCGTTAAAGAGCTGAGAGGAAATGAGAAGCTTATAACGAAGACGTGTAAATATAAACCTCTTTGGCTGGACATCAGAATCAGATGAGTAAAAAAGTTAGCAGATTACAAGCGTTGAAACAGAGCCGAAAGTGAATGTGCGGCTTTAAACGCAGTGCTGTGTTCGTTGAGCTCTGCAATGTGAATTTTAATTGGAGTTATGATTGTGATGTAGCATCAAGTGTTGAATGCGATTACTTCACAGTATTTTATACAGTGGTTAGGTTACCACATAAGTGATTAAAAGGGAAGTTAAGCTCCAAGAGGGAGTAATCTCTCACGGCAAAAGCTTCCGACAAAAAAAGTAAAACAAAGAAAAAAAAGTCTAAAAAAGTTTTCAGTTACTTAGGTTTCACTCGATAGGTGGATAGGATAGCAGTCAGCAATACAGCAGAGACAGTCTTCCCGAAGGTCACCAAAACTATTCCCTTTTTGGCCCTAGGCAGATTCCAGTCCACTCTAGCAGCCACACCCAGTATCAGCAAGTCAGCAACCTCACTTTGCATTCCTCAGTTTGATGAGCATATTGCCTTTACTCAGGATGTTTTGCATAAAGGAGAAACTATGACTGAGTTCTAAGAGATGGCTCATTTGCCATCAGTGTTGAAGATAATTAATTGCACAAACACATTTATTTATTTATTTATTTAGAAGGATTTAGTATACCGCTTTATCATTAAATCAAAGTGGTTTGGCACATCAAACAATCAATAATAATGTGTGGTCTGTAGCATGCAGTCGGAGAACTAAGAAGAGTGGTGTGTGGTGCAGTGTGTCAGATATTGTCGGTGAGCTATTTACATAATGAGCAATATACATATATACAATAATGGAGCCATGTGAAAGGTGCGCTAGGATCATGATCCTGTATTGTCTTGAAAGTAGTAAAGGAGTCATTTATGTGAGGTCCTTGAAATGTTCTGTAAATAGAGCAGTCTTAAGAAGTTTTCTGAAGTCCTTGAGATCTTTGGTTGATCTTAGGTGGTCTGGGAGGGAGTTCCATATAGCGGGCGTTGCCAGGGAGAGTGCCCTACTTGATGTGGCCTGCTTTGTTTTAGCAAATTCCTTTGTTGTTCTGATGGTGTCTGAGGTTTCTTTTCTTCTTGGTCTCTTGCTGTCATCGGTTTTTATGAGTGGTTTTAGGCTGTCAGCTGAGAGGTTTTGTATTATTTTGAATATGTGTAAAAGTACTTTGAATTGGACTCGAGAACTGATTGGGAGCCAGTGTAGGTGGTACAGTATGGGAGTGATGTGTTCGTGATTTGTGCAATCTGTTATGAGTCGTGCGGCTGTGTTTTGTGCTAGCTGTAGTGGTTTTATTGTCTTTTTTGGTAGCCCCTGGTAAATGTGATTGCAATAGTCTAGCTTGGGAGTGATGATGGCTTGACAGACTGTTCGGAAATGTTCATGAGCGAGGATGGGTTTGAGACTTCTGACTGTCCTCATTTTGATGTAAGCGCTCTTTGTGATTTTTGCAATGTGGGATTGGAGGTTAAGGTCCTTGTCGAGCGTTACTCCCCAGGTATTTTATTTCTTGTCTTACTGGTATGATGGTGTCATTCAGGTTGATGGTGGCCGAGGGTGAAAATGTCTGGTTTCTTGTGATGAATAGTGCTTCAGTTTTATTGTAATTTATTGATAGATGGTTTTCCTGAAGCCAGGTTGCCATTTGTTGGAAGCAGTTGGCTATGTTGGAGTAGTCCGGGTTGTCCAGATTGATTGGTGTGAATATCATTATGTCATGATGCAATCAAATCACCTCAAGATACTTAAGCATCTCCACAAAAGAAAGGTCTTTCAGGTAGTCTGCATTCCCAAGATCTCAACACTACTGTCTTCCAAAACTTTCCAAGCTCCTTGACGCCTACATGCTATCCAGTCAGGAATACATGACAAAATTGAGCATGGTCAGATGTTCAGAGGATGTCTTCTAGATAAGCAACCACCTCCCACATCAAACTATACTTCATCACTACTTTTTTCTCTCCAAGTAAGCCTCTCAGTCTGTTCCCATGACACATGACCAAGCACCAGGAGAGTCACGGTCACTGGAGCGTAAAGGGTGGCATCAGCTGCATGAGAAGCAGGAAGCAGTAGAGGCATCGGTGATCTAGCTTATTCAGGATGTTGGCACAAAATGGAATTCTACCTGTTTGATGCTAGGGGAGTGATGGGAAGCCTTCCATCAGATATCATTCCATTACTGTTTTATACTGTTCTCTGTAAACTGCTTTGGTTTCAAAAGTGGTATATAAAACCTGTTAAATAAAGCATTGGATACTGAGATTAGTACTGAAAGCATCTCGGGTAACCAGGATTAGATAAAGAGGATTAGACAAACATGTCTCAACTCATAAAAGTCCTGAATTCCTTCGAGTTTCCAATGGGGGAACAGTGATTGAGAAGTGCAACTCTGAGCCTTATCATCCCAAAAGTAAATACTACAAAACAGAGTATCACAAAGAGTTTAAATATAAATAACACCACACTACTCTCAGATCTTCAACTCTCCTTACACAGAAAACTTAATTATTCACTAAGGCCAACTTAATAGGTTCAAAATCTCATATACGGAACCAATTCAAGGGCAGCAGACATTCATTCATACATTCAACTAGGGAAAAAAAGTCTCAGGATAATGTTTCATCCCGCTATGTGGCAACTCAAAGACATAGGGGAAACAAAGAACTCAACATGAGTCTGTACGTCAGGCGCCTTCTCTGACCCTTTTCAAATGCAGGCTGAAAACTCACTTCTTCACTGCCACTTTCAGATCTTGACTCATCTGATCTCTTTGTGCTGTCTGTGTTGATTAGATTGTAAGCTCTGATGAGCAGGGACTGTCTCTTACATGTCTGTGCAGTGCTACGTACGTCTTGTAGCACTATACAAATGCTCAGTAGTGGTAGTAGTAGTAACATTATTGGCTTGAAAAAACTCCTCATTTTTTAGAATTTACAATACTATAAACTATATTGAAATCTATTAAACTTTACAGAACATAAGGTACTACAAGGCACCTCAGCAATACCTACCATTCAAACAATATCCAAGTCAATTATAACTAATCAATAGTAAAATCTAAATGAGCCATAACCAGGAACCCTCTGACTGTACAACAGTACATGTGGAAGAAATAAACTTTAGTCAGCATAATCTCACAAAAGTAAATAGAGAATGACAGAGATTGATATCAGAGATTTTGCTGCTGGAGGGCTCCTCACAGTCTGAAGTAGAAAGTAGGTTGAAACCCCTCACCGAGGAGCATGAGCATAAGAACATAAGACATGCCATACTGGGTCAGACCAAGGTCCATCAAGCCCAGTATCCTGTTTCCAACAGTGGCCAATCTAGGTCGTACGTACCTAGCAGTTTCCCCAAAAGACACAGGTTCCACAATGCTTGTACTGGGTCAAGAAGTGATATCCTGGGTCCGTTCTTAATAATGGTTTATGGACCTTTCCTCCAGGAACTTGTCCAAACCTTTTTTAAACCCAGCTACACTAACAGATATTACTACATCTTCCAGTAACAAATTCCATAGTTTGATTATAAGTTGAGTGAAAAAATATTTCTATGTGTCTTGAATAGTTTACCCTGTAGCTTCATAACATGTCCCCTAGTCTTTCTATATTCTGATAACGTAAACAATCGATCTACGTTTACCCGTTCCACTTCATTCATTAATTTATAGACTTCTATCATATCTCCCCTCAGCCGTCTCTTTTCCAGGTTAAAGAGCCTTAACCTTTTTAGCCTCTCTTCATAGGGGTATCCTTCCATCCCCTTTACCATTTTGGTGGCTCTTCTCTGAACCTTTTCAAATAACGCTATATCTTTTTTAAGATACGGCGACCAGAATTGCACACAATATTCAAGGTGCAGTCACACCATGGAACGATACAGAGGCATAATAATATCCTTTGTTTTATTTTCCATTCCTTTCCTTATGATATCTAGCATTCTATTTGCTCTCTTGTCCGCCGCTGCACACTGGTTGGAGGGTTTTAACATGTTATACACAATGATGCCTAAATCTTTTTCCTGGGTGGTGGATCCCTAATGTGGAACCTCGCATCGTGTAACCATAGTTTGGGTTGCTCTTCTCTAGGTGCATAACTTTGCACTTGTCCACATTAAATTTCATCTGCCATTTGGATGCCCAGTCTTCCAATTCATCAAGATCCTCTTGCAATTTTCCACAATCCTCATGGGTTTTAACAACTTTAAATAGTTTTGTGCCATCTGCAAATTGAATAACCTCAGTCGCTATTCCCTATTCCAGGTCATTTATGAATATGTCAAAAAGCAACGAACCCAGCACAGATCCCTGGGGTACACCACTATTCACCTTTCTCCATTGTGAAACTTGGCCATTTAGCCCTCCCTCTGCTTTCTATCTTTTAACCAGTTCCTGATCCACAATAGTATACTGACTCCTATCCCATGACTCTTCAGTTTTGCCAAAAGTCTCTGATGAGGGACCTTGTCAAAGGTTTTCTGAAAGTCCAAATATACTATATCAACCGACTCACCTTTGTCTACCAATTTATTCACACCTTCCAAAAAACATAACAGATTAGTAAGACAAGATCTTCCTTGTCTAAAGCCATGTTGGCTGTCTCCCATTAAGCCATGACTATCTACATGTTCAGCAATTTTGTTCTTTATCAAGGTTTCTACCATTTTTCCCGGTATTGACGTCAGGCTCACCGGTCTGTAGTTTCCGGATCACCCCTGGAACCCTTTTTAAAAACTGGCGTTACATTTTGGCGATCCTCCAATCTTCAGGTATTACAGAAGATTTTAATGATAGTTCACAGATTACTAATAACAAGTCTGCAATCTCATATTTCAGTTCTTTCAACGCCCTTGGATGTATACCATCCGGTCCAGGTGATTTCAGACATGGGTAACCTCCCTACGTCTTCCTCAGTAAAGACCGAAGCAAAAGATCCATTCAGTCTCTCCGCTATCGCCTTGCCGCCTCTTAGTGTCTCTTTAACCCCTGTATCAACTAATGGACCAACTGACTCGATCACAGGTTTTTTGCTACGAATGTACTTGAAAAAGGTTCTATTACGCGTTTTTGCTTCCGCAGCAAGCTTCTTCTCAAATTCTCCCTTTGCCTGCCTTATCAATGCCTTGCATTTAACTTGCCAATGCTTGTG
Source organism: Ichthyophis bannanicus (assembly GCA_033557465.1). Lineage (NCBI taxonomy): Eukaryota > Metazoa > Chordata > Amphibia > Gymnophiona > Ichthyophiidae > Ichthyophis > Ichthyophis bannanicus. Next base: position 51,090,007 of record CM066049.1, read on the forward strand.
CAGTTTCCAGTTTTCGTCATTTGGCTCTTTTTTCCATTTCCTAAAAGATGCTTTTTTGGCAACAGCAGCCTCTCTGACCTCACCTTTAAACCATGCTGACAGTTTTTTGGACTTCCTTCCACTTTTCTTAAAGCATGGAATACAGCTGGTATGGGCTTCCAAGATAGTATTTTTCAACAACACCCAAGCTTGATGTAAATCTTTAACCTTTGCAACTGGTCCTTTTAGTTTTTTCTTAACTATTTTCCTCATTTTATCATAGTCTCCCTTTCGAAAGTTAAAAGGTAGTACTGTGGATTTCCTTACCATCCCTCCACCACTAATTAAATCAAACGCGATCATGCTCTGATCACTATTGCCAAGTGGCCCCAACACCCTTATCTCTTGCACCAGATCTGGTGTTCCACTAAGAACTAGGTCCAATATGGCTTCCCCTCTTGTCAGTTCATGAACCAGCTGCTCCAAGAAACAGTCATTTATTTCATCTAGGAACTTTATCTCCCTAGCATGTCCTGCCGTGACACTGACCCAGTCGATACCGGGATAATTGAAATCACCCATTATTATTACTGTGCTGTAACTTTTGTTAGCTTCCTTGATTTATTTGAGCATTTCATCATCCATTTGTTCATTCTGGCCAGGCAGTCAATAGTACACCCCCACTGCTATCGCCTTCCCCTTTTTACATGGAATTTCAATCCATAGAGATTCTACAGCAAATTTTGTTTCCTGCAAAACTTTAATCCTTTCTCATTCAATTCCCTCTCTAAAATAGAGTGCAACCCCTCCACCAATTTGATCAGCTTTATCATTGCGATATAATTTGTACCCAGGTATCATAGTGGCCTACTGGGTGTCCTCCTTCCACCACGTCTCTGAGATTCCAGTCATATCTAACCTCTCATTTAGTGCTCTATATTCTAACTCTCCCAGCTCATTTTTTAGACCTCTGGTATTTGCATACAAGCATTTTAGAGACTGTATTTTATTCATATTAATTTGGCTGTTGGTAGGCATGGGTGATTTGGAATCTTTAAGCTCTGTCTGCTCCATACTCAAGGGCATTTGGGCTACTTTACTGTTTTTTGGAACCTCTCTGCTCTTGTTAGTATCCTTCAAGGATACTTTGTTCCGAACCATGCACTCTTGGGTGACTGTCGGCTTTCACCTATTATCTAGTTTAAAAGCTGCTCTATCTCCTTTTTAAGCCTGGTTCCATCCCAGTTAAGGTGAAGCCCATCCCTTCGGAAGAGCCCCTCCTTTCCCCAGAATGTTCCCCAGTTCCTAACAAATCCCAAACCCTCATCCTTGTACCATCGTCTCATCCACGCATTGAGACTCCGGAGCTCTGCCTGCCTTTTGGGTCCTGCGTGTGGAATGGGAAGCATTTCAGAGAAAGCTACCCTGGAAGTTCTGGATTTCAACTTCCTACCTAAAATCCTAAATTTGGCCTCCAGAACCTCCCTACCACATTTTCCTATGTCATTGATACAGACATGTACCAAGACAGCAGACTCCTCCCCAGCACTATCTAAGACCTTGTCTAGGTGGAGCGTGAGGTCCGCTACCTTTGCACCAAGCAGGCATGTTACCAGGCGATCCTCATGTCCACCAGCCACCCAGCTATCTACATGCCTAATGATCGAATCACCAATTATAATGGCTGTCCTAACCCTTCCCTCATGGGCACATGGCCCTGGAAAAACTTCCTCGGTGCGAGAGGGTTTTACATCACCTGGAGGACAGGTCCTAGTTACAGGATCACTTCCTGCCACACCAGGGTGATGCTCTCCTGTCACGTGACCTCTCTCCTCCATGGCAACAGGGATGCTGTGAGACTGGAGGTGGGACTTCAGGACTATATCCCTGTAGGTCTTGGCTATGTACCTCTCTGTCTTTCTTATGTCTTCCAAGTCTGCTTCTCTAGCCTCTAGAGAACGTACTCGTTCCCTGAGAGCAAAGAGCTCTTTCCACCTAGTGCACACGTAAGACCTCTCACCAACTGGGAGAAAATTATACATGTGATACTCAGTGCAAAAGACTGGAAAGCCCCCATCTCGCTGTTGGACTGCTGTCTGCATCTTAGTTTTAAGCTTGTGTTTAGATCTTTAAGTTCTTTACTTACTAAGAGTTGCTGTGGATACTTATATAAAGTGTACCTAATACGCTTAATATTCCTTGTTCACCTGAAGTTTAATTAATCACCTGACCTTAAAGTATGACTGATTTGGATAAAGAGCTGCACCTGAGAGCAGCTCCTTTCCTTTAAGATATGTAAGTACCTATAAAGCTATGATTATCCCAGGGGTAGGTGAGTGTTGGGGAGGGAGGGAGGGAAATAAGACTTATTAAAACAGGGCTGCTACACAGTACCCTGTCCTGTGCTTCTAAGGTAAGCTGTGACCAACTTCCTGAATAATTAACAGTCCTTGCTTGGCTAGAAGCAGTCTTTCAAAGTGGCCTTTTGACCAGCCACCTGGCTTTAATACCTATTGAAAAAGTTGCACAGATCTCTTGCCCCCTAGGTAGAAGGCGTCTTTGTAAATGTCTCCAGAAGAATTTATTTAGTGCTCAAAGAATGCTGACCCTGTTTTGCCTTTTATGCTAAGTTATATTCTGATTTGATTTAAATTAAAGCTGTTTGCTGCTGCTAGGCTCTGACTTAGTATGAAATTTAAACTAGAAGCTCTCTGCTGGGTTCTAAATTTAACCAGAAAGCTCTCTTCATTAACCAGAAAGCTCTCTTATTTATTTTTAATTTATTCATTTATAAGATTTACCTGACAAACATTTGGGCCAAATTTTAGCAGCAGAGCGCAGACAAACCAATGATACCAGGAGTCTGTTCAGAAGGTCCAAATCATTTATTTGTGCACAAGTCTCAAGCAGAATCAAATTCAAAATGGCTGAGCAATGTTCTCTGGCAAAACAACAACTTTTATAGACTTTTGCTCCATTCTAGGTATAGAAAAACATTTCATTGGTCCCGGTAACCTCCCGTACCTCCCGTACCCCTTCTATTGGTCCCGGTACTGATATGATTATCCAATTATGTACTTGGAGTGGGCTCAGCACCTGCTCACCCCCCTTCTAGTCCCAATTACAATGGCCAGTTTACCAACTTGTTACTTTCCTACTTCCAAGGCCATTGGGCTAGTTAGTACGTGTAGGGAAGCAGGGCTTTGTAACCTTTCTATCAGCAGTTTTAATTAAATCCCTTACAGCTGTATTCTCTTATCAGGGGCATTCAAACATATTTTTCTGTATTTTTCCAACTTTCAGTTCTGCTTGTCTAAGCTAATTCAATACTTTTACTGAGTTCTTATTCTACAATAGCAGCATGTTGGGGGATGTGCAATTCCTTTTAGCCTCTCCACAGACTTCATTTACAGGTCAAGCTAGTTAGGCCTGCTTGCTCATGTCAGACATTGTGGATCACAGGCCTTCACCTGCCACATTCCCCCCTTTGATTAATCTCACCCTATTACTTAATAAGGTGTGAGAATTAAATCACTTAAAAATGGTTATATCATGGTCAGAGGATTCCGACTATATGCAGGAGGTTTTGGTTGGTATAAGGCCATAATCTTAGTTGCGGTCTTCCCCTCAACTGTACTTTCAATAGCACTATGAATAGAACGCATACAACATGGGATTATGCATGGCAATAAGAAAATGACAGCAATGATTATTAGTACTAGTATAAGGAAAGTTTTAAGTCCTCCTAGCCATGAGAAAAGATTAGCAAACCAGTTAGGAAACTTTAGTGAATGCCAAGTTTGTACTGGCACATAAGCTTGCTTTCGCATAGTTTCAGCAATTTCTTCAACCACTTGACCTTTGTCATCTATTTTCAAACAACAATTAGTTAAATTCAGCTTACCACATACTCCTCCTTCAGCTGCCAACAAATAATCAAGTGCTAAGCGGTTTTGATATATAGCAGTGTGCATTTGGGTACTCTGTCTAGCTAAAAGTGTAAGAGCTTGGCTAGTCTCATTGGTTATTATTTCAACTACTGCTTGTAAGCGGATAATACGATTAATCATATAGACTGGGGTTCGATAGCCCCACATACCATCATCATTCCAGGTGGCAAGCCCATAATATTCAATGATTCTTTCTGGTGGCCAATCATCACCCTTCCACTTCTCCCACTTGCCTACCTGGAGGGGTGCTCTCTTTTGTCTCAGTGCTCTTTTGTGTCTGTGATTAGTTGTGTACACTGGGTATCCTAATTGTTCTCCATGTTCCGTGTTTAGAAGAAAGAAAGAAGGTCTGATGGTCCCTAAGACACACGCCCCTCCCCAGTGTGTAGGGAGTCGGGCATATGCTCGGTTTCCACAGATCCAGTATAGGCCAGGTGGGGCTTGCCAGGCATGAGGCTTGGCAAGATTAGTCCATAAATGAGAAAGCTCAGGGAATCTGGCTAATGGGTTAGGTGGTTCAGGTTCTTTAATTCCTGACCACCAAGACGTCTTTTTGGTGGTGTCATTATAGAACTTCTGGCTAAGACAGACCAGCTGTCCTACCTGTTGCTTGAACTGGGGTCCAGTTCGTGCATAGCAAAGACGTCCAACTATTGAGTGCGCTAACACCCATTCGCTGGTAGTCTTATGTAGTTCAGTTTGATTGTAAGTCATAGAATAATTCAATTCTTGTGCTTCCCATGGCCACTGGTCACCCATTTGTGTCCCCCCACAAAAGTAACAATCTGAGATTTTTAGACTGGATACTACTGCTCCAGCTAATTCTAAAAATAAGTTCTGAGAGGAATGGGGAATTTCAAACTTATTTACATGCATGGCTTCATAGAATGTGTCGTGGATATGGTACTTAGATGATTTATGGGCTTGGGTATTTAATTTTATATATATTATGGTTCCTGGATCTGATCCAGACCCCGCAATTTGTAGACCAAATCGGAATCCTTGTTTCCAATTTTCAGGTCTCAGAACAACAAGCTCTAAGGGATTGCAAGCATTTTTCTTGCATTTGTCTATATCTTTGACATATGGCCTTCGCAATGCAGCCATTCGATTACACAGGTACACTAAAAAAAAAATTTTTTAAACTGCCTCTAATGTTTCTATTGATTTTTACGTTTTTTGGTGCGCTGAATCCAAATCTGGTAACCAATTTGCTCCATCACGTACAGATTTTTTGCTACATTGGGTTAGCAGTTTGAGGTGAACGTTTCAGATTGAGTGCGATCGAGATAAAAGTTTCTTGGATGAATTCTCTATACTAATTGTTTAGTAGTTATTCAAATAAGAATAAAGAAAATTGTAACAAGGCAGCACATAAGAATAGAGTAATGTCAACAAAACACACTGTGATGGTAGCAAAATTGTCTGCACTTAAAACAGCCACATACATGTGCACAAACATTGAGCATATAAGAGCGAGGTTAGACACAAAGCAAAGCAAAGAAATGTGCAAAAAATGTTGTACAGGTATGTATGTAAGAATAGAAAACGCAAACCGCACCATTGCAATACATGAAGACAAACACCCGATGGTGTGAAAATAAAATTCTAATAAATGAGATCCGACACTGTGGTAATAACTAGCAAATTTTTATTTCAAAGTTTAGTAAAAACACGATATTTGTCAACACAGTTTAGATTTTAAAGTCATTCTTGGGTCAATCAATCTCCTGGTGGGCCCGTTTCTTCTTCCCCCGAATGCTTCTCTTGGTGCGCTGCTTGGCGTATTTTTCATCTGGGGTTTCCCGCAGCAGCAACCAGCAGAAATCAGCCATCATAGTGGTGTTCCATCTTCCTTGGTACCTTCTCTCTGCGTCCTTGATGTCCTGGTGAAACCTTTCACCTTGTTCTTCACTGTACGCCCCCAAGTTTTCTGGAAAGTAGTTCACATGGGAGTGCAAGAAATGGACTTTCAGGCTCATGTTACAGCCTTGTTCTTTGAAGGCATTGAGCATCCTGGCAACAATATCCTTATAGTTCTCATCCCGCCTGTTCCCCAAGAATTTGAGAACAACATCCTTGAAGGAATCCCAGGCTTCTTTTTCCTTCTCAGACATCGTTTCAGCGAATGCTCCATCTGAAATGAGTTTCCTTATATCAGGGCCAACAAACACTCCTTCCTTTAGCTTTGCTTCAGAAAGTCGGGGGAACTTTGAGCAAAGGTACCGAAAGCACTCACCATCTTTTAGAAGGGACTTGATGAATTGCTTAATGAGACCCAACTTAATGTGGAGAGGTGGTAATAGAATTTTATAACGAGGTACCAAGCTCTCATGAAGAACATTTTTCTCACCGGGTCTTAAATACTCCCGAATTGGCCAGTCTTTTTTCCCCCAGTGTAGGTCGCGGGCCCGGCTATCCCACAAGCAAAGGAAGCAGGGATATTTGGTGAAACCGGATTGCTGCCCTAATAGCATGGATAGAATTTTAAAGTCTCCACAAATCATCCACTTATGCTCATCATAACGAATCTTCTGAAGAATCAGGGCCAAATTCTCGTATTTTTCTTGGAGAATAACAGAGTGAGCAATAGGAACTGAAGCGAATGTGTTGCCATTATGAAGAACACCTTTTATGCTGTCTTTTGACGAATCAATGAACAGCCGCCATTCAGCAGGATCATACTTGAGTTTAAACTTTTCCATCACTCCGTATATATCGTTGCAAAATACCAAATCTTCCTCTTTGCTGAAATACTTCAAAAATTGTGTCTCGCGGTTGCGGTACCAATAAAAAGTTGTTCCTGGTGACAATAGATTTTTCTGTTTAAGCCGAGAACCTAGCAGTTGGGCAGCATCTTTTGGGAGTCCTAAATCCCGGACTAAATCATTCAATTCAGCTTGAGAGAAAAGTTCAGGTTTCGGATCTGGTTCAGTTTCAAACTCGGAAGTACTGGACTCATCGGGAAAAGCCATCTGATGAGTCTCATCATCATCAGAACCGTCCACACAAATATGATCCAAAGATTTTGGTGGTTCAGGCACAGGTACTTCGTTGCTATGAGGCATAGGCCTAATTGCTGAGGGAAGGTTGGGGTAACTTATTACGTTCTTTATTTTTAAGTTGTATCCCTTCAAAATGCAAGAGCAAAAATAGCAGTCACTGCTGTGGTCTCTTTGTTCACGCCACATCATAGGTATTCCGAAACGAAATGCTTGTTTTTTACCTTTCATCCATAAGCGTAGATCTTCCTCACATGTCTTGCACACTTTGTGAGGAGCCCACGGTTTGTCTTGATCGCCTAACTTCAAACCGAAATAGGCGAGATATACTTTTTTAATAAATGCAGAAATGTTCCTCTGCCGCTTTTTCACGGTATATTCCCCACAAATAAAACAAAAACTGTCCGGAGAGTTGACGCAACCTCTGGCTCTGTGAGCACTGCAAACTACAACTGTAGTGAACCACTTCGGAATAAAGCTGGATTACGACTGAGCAAACAAAAGGTTATAATGAACTTGCAAGAAACTGAAATTTGACAGGAACGTTCATGTCACAACCACCGTGTTTGAGCGAGCTAACGAGGCGAGGCGAACAGGAAAGAACATGCGCCAGCGCGAGTACTGGATTTAGCCCCCCGCCTCCCAATTGTCCTGTTAATGTATAAAATGAATACAAAACACTCTAAAATATCATGAGGGAGTGTTTCTAGTTAGTTAACCATTACAACCTCTATTTTGGGCCAAGAAAATAAACTGCAGTCGGCTAAAAAGAAATTATGTGAACATTCCTTATATGGGTAAGAAATCTAATTTTGCAAGAAAACGTGACGTGATGGAACATTTTGGCTATTTTTCCTGGATTCAGCACCCCAAAATCTATAGGAATCAGTTGCAAAACTGGAGGCAGTTTTTTGGTAGTGTACCTGTGTTATCTTTGTTGGTATTCTCTACCATATCAACCCAGGTGGCATAAAAGACACATTCCCATCTTGGGCAGAAGTAATCTGATTCTGGGGCTGTACTATATACATCGGCTGAGACTTTCTTTCCTGTGCATGCTCCCCATCCAGTGGTCCCTTCTGGACACATATATTTGTCATTCCATGTGTATGTTTTTTCCCAATTACCACACTTAGAACGACTATCTCTGTTGATTACTTCACAAGCATCAAAATACAAAATAGCAGATTTACTAGGATCTGTGAGTGGGCGTGTGGCATTGATCAAAGGTCCATTTGCATCTTTCCATCTCATTTCCAAGGTGTAATAGGATGGATTCTGATGCGAATTAAAGCATACTTTAGATTTACCCTTGGTACAAACATTCAGTTCAGTGGTGTTATAAATACACCGAGTCACTTTACCAGTGCAGGAATAGTAAGAGTGATAAATCAAAGTCTGAGTTATTTTCAGTCCAGTCCGAGTAGAAGTAATGCAAGCAGTGCATGGAGGCAAGGCATGAGTCAGTTCAAAGCCTCCAAAACAGGCAACCAGGGCGAAGTAAAGACAAAGATACATGTTGATTGGAGTTCTTCTGAATCCTCAGCTTGAAAATCTTGACCACGACGTTCTTTTCTTCGTCCCGTTTGCTAATGAAGCAATTCAACGGGTGCTGAGTGTTGATTGAAGATCCTCAAGTTGTTCATCACACATTAACCAACTTATCAACTTTAGTTGGTTCTTAATATTGTTAATCAATGTAGCATCAAAGTAGTGTGTAAAATCACACACATGAGGTTCGTTGAAACAAACTCTTGCTGTATGGAAAACAGCAATCCTCTTTGAAAGACTTGGCTACTGCGGGGCACTGTGATAAAGTGTCTAAGCTGCTGGTTGCCGTCTCAGAGTAACTCGCAAAGGTGCATCAGGATGCTGCTCTGCTGTCCACTGCTCAGGTTCTGGATCAGCTGCGGGCTTGACTCTGCTGTGGTGGATCCAGGAATCGATTTCTGCTACCTTTACTGCAGTTGGGGTAGACAGGATGACGGTGTATGGGGTCCAATGGGGTTCCAGCGGTGTCTTCTTCCAATCTTTGATCCACACCGAGGTACCAGGCTGGTAGGGATGCAAGGGTTCCGTCAAGTTGATAGGCAACTGGTCTTGGATCCACGCATGGAGAGTCTGCAGAACAAAACTAAGAGCTAGGAGTTCTTGCCTGGTTATTTCTGAACCAATTTGGGCTAGACTTCCTTTAATTCCCTGCACTATTGGTGGGGGTTTACCATACAGAACTTCAAAAGGGAAAAATCCTGTTGACTTCACAGGAGCTGAGCGTATTCTGAGTAAAGCTATTGGGAGCACTTGGGGCCACTTCAGGCGTGTCTCCTGACAAAGCTTAGACATTTGGGCTTTTAAGGTACGATTCATTCGCTCAACTTTCCCTGAACTCTGGGGTCTGTATGCAGTGTGAAGCTTCCATTGTATCTGCAAGGCTTTTGCTAACTGTTGAGTAATCTGAGAAACAAATGAGGGCCCATTGTCTGACCCTATTACTGCTGGAATTCCAAATCTAGGAACAATCTCTCTCAGTAAAACTTTGGTGACTTCTCGGGCTTTCTCAGTTCTGGTTGGGAAGGCTTCTTACCCACCCAGAGAAAGTACAAACTAATACTAATAGGTAGGGATATCCATTGGCTTTTGGCATTTCAGTAAAATCAATTTGCAGGTGGTGCATGGGGGTTACACCTCCTGACTGAACTCGGGGTGGTGGTGTGGGACCTTGCTTGGCATTATTTTTGGCACAAATTAGACACTGGCGTGCCACTGAAGCTGATAAGGCTGCTAACATGGTAATGCAAAAATGTGGTCTGAGTGCTTTTTCCATAGCACTTTTTCCATAGTGGGTGGCTTCGTGGAAAGCTTTGACAAAGGCTGGACCCAACAATTCAGGAATTACTATTCGTCCTGGGGGTTGACTGCCCTCTGCTGGTGGCAGCTCAATCCACCCATCTTTCAGTACTCCATCTTCCTTATTACAGTAGTAATCTAATTCTTTGGTGGTATATCGTGGTGTCCATAAGTTCAAGGGTACTGGAAACAATGCTGCCTGCATTGGCATGGCTTGTGGCGAAATTTGTCCTGTCATGGCTGCTTGTCGTGCTGAGGCATCTGCAAACCTATTTCCTTGAGCAACTTCTCCTTTTCCTGCTTGATGTCCTCTGCAATGCATGACAGGTACACGAGTTGGGGCCCATACTGCATCAAGTAACATCAGTATCTCCGGGCCATACTTGACTGATTTTCCTCCGGACGTGATGAGCCCTCGTTCTTTATAGAGAGCTCCATGAGCATGTAGGGTAGTGAAGGCATATTTAGAGTCTGTATATACATTTAACACAAGTTTTGCACCTAACAGTAGTGCTCGAGTAAGTGCTATCAATTCTGTTTTCTGGGCTGATGTACCTGAGGCTAGAGCTGATGACTCAACGACTTCATGTTGAGTGACTACTGCATATCCGGCGCAGCGTCGTCCATTGATGATGAGACTGCTTCCATCTACGTAATAGACTTGGTCAGGATTGTCTATGGGCACATCTGTCAGGTCAGGTCGGCTTGAGAATACAGTGTCCATGACTTCTATACAGTCATGTTCTGGGAGTTCTTCACTAATGGGTATCAAGGTGGCTGGATTCAAGGCATGGCTCACTTCCAGTTGTATCTGTGGGTTCTCACATAACATACTCTGATATTTCAACATTCGGGAATTGGTGAACCAATGATTTGCTTTTTGTTCCATAAGGGCAAGGACTGCATGTGGCACAGTGACTCGTAGATTCTGTCCTAGTGTGAGCTTATCTGCTTCACTCACTAACAATGCTGTAGCTGCAACTGCTCTCAGGCATGGTGGCCATCCTTTGGCCACAGTGTCCAATTGTTTCGATAGGTATGCTACAGGTTGCTCCCAATTTCCCAATTTCTGAGTCAACATGCCTAAGGCATTTCCTTGTGCTTCATGTACAAACAAGTGGAAAGGCTTGTGAACATCTGGTAGTCCAAGTGCTGGTGATGACATCAATTCTTCCTTTAACGTCTTGAAGGCTGTATCCTGCTCAGGTCCCCACTCCAGTGGCGACTTTTCTTCTCCTTTTGTGGCTTCATACAGTGGTTTGGCGATTTGGGCAAAGTTGGGAATCCAGATTCGGCAATATCCTGCCGCTCCCAGAAAGGCTCTGACTTGCTTTCTGGTAGTTGGGGTTGGAATTCTGCATACTGCTTCTTTTCTCTCTCTGCCTAATTTTCGGCTTCCTTTGGTTATGCGAAAGCCCAAGTATTTCACTTCTTTTTGGCATAGTTGTGCTTTTGCTCTGGAAACTTTGTATCCAGCTTCATCCAGTAACTGCAAGAGGTCTTTGGTGGCTTGTATACAGTCATTTTCTGATACAGCAGCTATCAGCAGATCGTCCACGTATTGGAGAAGTACTCTCTTCCCCGGGGCCACTGGATAGCTTGAAAGGTCTTGATTCAGTGCAGCGCTAAAGATGGTAGGCGAATTCTGAATCCTTGGGGTAATCGTGTCCAAGTAAGTTGGCCCCCTCTTCCAGAGATAGGGTCCTGCCATTCAAATGCAAATAATATCTGACTTATGGGGGCTAATCTTATGCAAAAGAATGCATCTTTTAAATCCAGAACAGTAAAGTGGGTAGCTTCAGCAGGTATCAGTCCTAGAAGAGTGTAAGGATTGGGTACAACTGGATGTATGGTCTCAACTGCTTCATTCACTCTTCTTAGATCTTGCACTGGGCGGTAGTCATCTGTTCCAGGCTTTTTCACTGGCAAGAGTGGAGTGTTCCATGGGGATTGACATACTTTTAGTAGGCCATGTTCTAGTAATCTTTGCAAGTGGCGGTGGATGCCTTCAATTGCAGCTCTTGGGAGAGGGTACTGCTTGACATGTACTGGTGTAGCACTAGGCTTGAGAGTTACAATTATTGGAGCTATATGTTTGGCTAGGCCTGGAGGACTGCCTTCTGCCCATACTCCAGGTGGCGCATCAATGCTTTTCAAAGTTTGTTCAAAATACGTGTCTTGGGCAGATTCATCACTGTAATATCTCCATTCTTCTTCTCGGGGAACTGTAAGCAGCATTATTCCTGCTGGCCTGGCTTGAGAATTTACTGTCATTTGCATTTCTCCTTTTTCAGTAAAGGATATTTGGGCTTGTAGCTTGGCTAACATATCTCGTCCCAGTAGTGGCACTGGACATTCAGGCATCTAAAGGAATTGATGAGTTATTTATTGTCCTCCTAGACTGCATATGCGATTCTGAAGAAAAGGTTTTGTAGCTTTGGCTCCAGTTGCTCCTACAATGGTGACTGCTTTTGTAGAAAATGGGGCTATCTTTTTGTCTACTACTGAATGTTCTGCTCCAGTATCAACCATAAAGTTCATAACTTGGTCTCCTATTTGTATTCCGACCATAGGCTCCTGGAGACCTAAAGCAAATTCAGAGCCCGGTCTGTCCTAATCCACGTCATCTTCATCATGGGCTGTCGTAGCCAATGCTTGTACGGCTTCTCCTCTTTCTCGCTGGTATTGCTCTCGATTGGCTCCTCCGCGGTTTCGGGGACGGCCTCGTCTTTCTTCTCTCCATTGATGATTGTTTTCGTCATCTTGGTGGGCGTCTTCGAGTTGCGGGCATGCATCTCTCCAATGTCCTTCCTCCCTGCAGTAGGCACATTGGTTTATGCCTAGCTGGGGCCGGCTTCCGCCTCGGCCCCGCCCCCTTCCTCTGCTCCGTCGACTAGGGATACCTCCCCTTTTCTGTTCAACTATGGCCGCAGCCAAAAAATCAGCTTTCTTCTTCATCTTTCGATCACATTCTCTCTGCCTTTCATTATCACGATTCACATACACTTTATGAGCGACTTCCAATAACTGAGTTGCATTCATTTTTTATTTTTATTTATTTAGTATACATTTGTATACCGCTACTTCCAGCGATCAGCAGCGGTTTTTTGATTACAGATTGGAAATTGTCAAATCATGACAGGAAATTTTTTTTTTTTTTGAGGTATAAACACATTGATTAGACAGGAAAGCACAGCACACAGAGAACTATTTTACAGGGAACATGGGCTATGGAGGGTTAAGTGGCTTGCCCAAGACCACAAGGAGCACCTGTGGGACTAGAAACCCCAGTCCTTCCAGCCCAAGGTTGCTGTCCTCTAGTGGGATTTGAACCCCCGACCTTCCGGTCTGAAGTACCTTGACCCAACCACTAGGCTACTCCTCCATGCCCGCAAACCCTTCTAATTTCTGTAATTTCCGTCTAATGTCTGGTTGAGACTGATTTACAAAAGCAGAATTCACCATGCATAAACTTCCTGGTGCATCGGGATCATAGGGAGTATACATTCTATATGCTTCAGTTAATCTTTCATAAAACACTGCTGGGCTCTCATCTATACCTTGGGTAACTTCAGTAACTTTGGAAAGGTTCATAGCTTTCTGGCCCCCCCTTTTCAGGCCTTGTATAAAGCCTTGGCGAAAACGGGCTAGTGCTCTGGATCCTCTTTCTGTATTTGGATCCCATCGGGGGTCTTCATTCGGGAATTCTCTCTGGGCCGCTTCCTGATTATCTATTCTTTCCTCCCCCCTTTATCCCGGAGCTACCGGGTTATCTGCCAGCCAGTCAATAGCTGCTTTTCTAATTTGTGTCCGCTCCTCTGTAGTAAATAAGGTGGACAGGAGCTGGCGGCAATCTGCCCATGTTGGTTGGTGGGTTTCCATAATAGTATTCACTAGTTCTGTAAGCTCTTGGGGTTTATTGGTATAGGAGGCATAATGTGTCCTCCAATTTAACAAATCAGTAGTAGAGAAGGGAACATACACATAGCTTAGGGGTCCCGCCACCACCTCATTATCTTCATTTCTTACGGGTATTCCCGGGACTTGTCGTAAAGGCATCATCTTGGCAGTAGATGTCTTTTGGGATCTGAGAGATATTTTTGTAACTTTCCTATCAGGGGTTATTTTCTTCTTCTCTACGTGCTTTACTTTAGATTTACTCTTTACTGGCGAGCTAACACTGGCAGCCGCTTTTACACTGTCAGTATCACTCGGGGAATTTTCAGTTTCTTCCTTCTCTGTTTCTGTATCTGATTCTCTTTTTTCTGTCTCGGTATAATCATCTTCTTCAATTAAAGGGAGCTCATCTACCTGCTCTTCGGGTGATGGCTCAGGGGTTGGGTCCCGCTCCCGCTGTCTCCGGGGCTCTGGGGCAGGACGTGGGGCTACTCTCACTGGGCGCTGGGTTTGGGGCTGTCGGGTAATCACTTCTGGGGAATCATGATCTACCAGGATGGGTTTCTTCCTGGATTTCTCACCTTTCCCTTTCTTTCTAGGCTGTTCTATTTTCTGACTATAATCTGTCTTTGCTAACATTATTCTGCACTGCTCTTCATAACAGCGCTTCGCCCAAGGGGGCGGATCTTCACAAATACTTAACCAGGAATCTATATAGGGGTACTGATCGGGGTGCGCTATTCGCACTCTACGGTGCACTAACTGAATAATTCCTACATTAAAGGTTCCCTCTCGGGGCCAGGTAGGGTCTAGATCGGGCCACTCCCTAGTACACAAAATCTGTAAACGGGCTGCAGTCATTTTAATACCATAATCTCCGGAATATCCTTCTTTAAAATGTGCGATCATACATTCTAATGGAGTGTTCCTAGTAGACCCCGCCCCTCCCATTTCGATGTGTGCGCGCAACAACAGACAAAAGGGAAAAGGAGGGCGGACCGTGGGTAAGGGGTCCTCACAGCCCTAGAAACATATAGGGAAAACAAATAACAAGACAAGACGACAGTCGCTTCCCCCTTTTTACGACCTGAACGCGGTCGCCCGGTCAGGAACTGCGTTACTCAGGGGTCCGCCTTCGCTTGGTCTGTGCTGCCAGACCTCTCATACACACTTCATTCACACAATCATGCTAGCAACGTATCCCAGGAATGCAATCCAATCCTGTCTATTCTGACTAGTCTTGTTCAAATTCCAAAGACGGAGGTTTCGCCCTGCGAATACTCATGCGGGGTTAATCGGCCCGTCTTTGAGAGGTGATCAAGCTCTCTTACCAAGTTCCAAGTTCCAAGATCAAGATGCAAGATTCAAGTGGCAGTACTGCTCTTTCTTATCTGTCTAGACATACCAAATCAAAACTTTACTCACCGGATCCGGTCCTCAAAGTTCCCAAGCAAGCGCATGAGTTGGACCTCAGACTCCCCTCACTCGGGTTCGAGGTGTTGGCTCCAGCCGGGCCCAGCACCCGCCGAGGTCCGGCCAGCTCCCTCCGATGCAAGGGACCGGTGGCGCCATGGAGCAAGCCCCCGTCGGAAGGGCGCGATCCCGGCAGGACCAAACCTGTAGAGGCGGAAAGTCGTGGTATATTGCCCTATATACCCTCTAATACCACACCTTCCCGGCCAATGCACCAAGAATATGTAGCAGCAGAGCGCAGACAAACCAATGATACCAGGAGTCTGTTCAGAAGGTCCAAATCATTTATTTGTGCACAAGTCTCAAGCAGAATCAAATTCAAAATGGCTGAGCAATGTTCTCTGGCAAAACAACAACTTTTATAGACTTTTGCTCCATTCTAGGTATAGAAAACATTTCATTGGTCCCGGTAACCTCCCGTACCTCCCGTACCCCTTCTATTGGTCCCGGTACTGATATGATTATCCAATTATGTACTTGGAGTGGGCTCAGCACCTGCTCACCCCCCTTCTAGTCCCAATTACAATGGCCAGTTTACCAACTTGTTACTTTCCTACTTCCAAGGCCATTGGGCTAGTTAGTACGTGTAGGGAAGCAGGGCTTTGTAACCTTTCTGTCAGCAGTTTTAATTAAATCCCTTACAGCTGTATTCTCTTATCAGGGGCATTCAAACATATTTTTCTGTATTTTTCCAACTTTCAGTTCTGCTTGTCTAAGCTAATTCAATACTTTTACTGAGTTCTTATTCTACAATAGCAGCATGTTGGGGGATGTGCAATTCCTTTTAGCCTCTCCACAGACTTCATTTACAGGCCAAGCTAGTTAGGCCTGCTTGCTCATGTCAGACATTGTGGATCACAGGCCTTCACCTGCCACAAAATAAGCCCACAGAGCAGTTTATAGGACTATAAAAAATTATAATAACCAATTACAAGCTAAAACAAACAATCCAATCAAGATCGCAACATAAATCTCTGAGCTGTCTACAGGACCCCAGTACCCGTGCTAGAAATGCAAAAGCTGAAAGGTGAGTACTTTCCCAAGGAATCCAAGTAGAAGAAGGAACAGTAAGCAAGGAGGCAATAATGGAGTCAAACGGCCCACCAAATAAGCCAGTTGATCAATATGGAGGGCCCAAAACATAAGAACAAGAATCTTAAATTTGACCCAATACATGATCGGCAGCCAATGTTGAGTTGTGAGGTGAGAGAAAGCATCATCAAAATTCCTTGTACTCATAAGAAACTTAACAGCAACATTTTGAATGACTCAAATGCGATGAAATAGCAATTTTGGAAAACCATTATGTAGCACATTGCAGTGATCTGATTTGGGATCACTAGTGCATGTAGCAAAACCTTAAAATATGAAGCAGATAAGATCTTTTCAAAATTTTAATTCTGCACAAGGCAATAAATGAAAATTTTACTAGTACCAAAATTAGAAACTTCAGTGACAGAGCTGAATCTAACACAGAGGATTTGTATGGACACTGAGGGAAGTACCATCAATATTAGGAGTAATGTTAGGGATGAACTAAATCTACTAAACCAAACAACCTCACATTTAGCTATTGTAACCCAGGGGTTAAATTTAGCGCTTGCGCTGGAGTGGGTAACTGGTTTGAATGGTTGTTAATTGTGTTTGATGGTTTGGAATCCTGAGTGAATATTGATGTGCAGGTTGTTTAAATTGGACAAAGTTATAGGTAATTTTCTGGAGGAAAATGTATAGCGTCTAAAGTAATGTATTAATTGGAAATTGGAAATAGTGGGATAAGTTAGTTAGATAAGCTAAGTGGAATTATAGGTTTTGAATTAGTTTGGAAAGATTTTGGTGTGTAAACCTTTCAAATTAAGGTCGTGCCATTCACTTTATTGAGGAATTACAGTTGGAAATAAAACTGATTTTTCTTTGCAAAAGTTAGAACATGCTTTAATGACTGATTTACATATTCCTAGAGCATGCTTATGATTGGCTAGTGGCTCTAGTGTGGAAATTAGTATTGTTCAAAAGAGTCACTGTAACCGTGACAACAAGAAAGTATAATTTGCATATTCTTAAAGCTTGTTTGTAATTGGTTAGCAGCTCTAGTATGGAAATTGGTGATGTAAAAAGAGTCATGGTAACCTTGACAACCAAAACAAAGTTTGTTGTTGAAAAAGAGAGGAGAGCTTAAAACTGTAACGGAAAAGCAGAAGTGAGTTGTGCTATGCTAGAAAGATGAGCTGTTTATTCCAGTAAAGAGGTACAAATAGATGAAGAATTGTTTCCAGAGTGAAATTGTTGCTGAAACTTTAGGAAGTCAGGCTGTAGTGTAGCAGCAGAGCGCAGACAAACCAATGATACCAGGAGTCTGTTCAGAAGGTCCAAATCATTTATTTGTGCACAAGTCTCAAGCAGAATCAAATTCAAAATGGCTGAGCAATGTTCTCTGGCAAAACAACAACTTTTATAGACTTTTGCTCCATTCTAGGTATAGAAAAACATTTCATTGGTCCCGGTAACCTCCCGTACCTCCTCTATTGGTCCCGGTACTGATATGATTATCCAATTATGTACTTGGAGTGGGCTCAGCACCTGCTCACCCCCCTTCTAGTCCCAATTACAATGGCCAGTTTACCAACTTGTTACTTTCCTACTTTCAAGGCCATTGGGCTAGTTAATACGTGTAGGGAAGCAGGGCTCTGTAACCTTTCTGTCAGCAGTTTTAATTAAATCCCTTACAGCTATATTTTCTTATCAGGATCGCTTGAGTCCAGGAGTTCTGGACTGCAGTGTGCTATGCCGATCGGGTGTCCGTACTAAGTTCGGCATCAGTAGCAGCAGAGCGCAGACAAACCAATGATACCAGGAGTCTGTTCAGAAGGTCCAAATCATTTATTTGTGCACAAGTCTCAAGCAGAATCAAATTCAAAATGGCTGAGCAATGGTTTCTAGCAAAGCAACAACTTTTATAGACTTCTATTCCATTCTAGGTATAGAAAAACATTTCATTGGTCCCGGTACCCTCCCGTACCCCTTCTATTGGTCCCGGTACTGATATGGCTATCCAATAATGTCCTTTGACTGGGCTTAGCACCTGCTCACCCCCCTTCTAGTCCCAATTACAATGGTCAGTTCACCAACTTTGATACTTTCTGCCTCCAAGGCCATTTAACTAGTTTAGTTCATGTGGGGAAGCAGGGCACTGTTACTTTTCTTTCAACACATTTAATTAAATGCCGTACAGCTGTACTCCTTATCAGTGGCAATTTAAACTTATTTTTCTGTATTTCTCTGGGTTCCAATTCTGCTTATCTAAGCTAATTCAAGGCTTTGCTGAGTTCTAATTCTACAATAGCAGCATATTCGGGGATGTGTAATTCCTATGGGCCTCTCCACAGGCTTCATTTACAGGTCAAGCTTGTTAGGCCTGTCTGCTTATTTCAGACACCATGGATCATAGGCCTTCGCCTACCACATCCCCCCCTTTGATTAATCTCACCCTATTACTTAATAAGGTGTGAGATTTAAATCATTCAATTGGATCATACCATGGTCGGAGGATCCCGACTATATGCAGGAGGACTAGGATGCCATAAGGCCATGATCTTAGTTGCGGTCTTCCGCTCGACTGTATTTTCAATAACATTGTTGATAGAACGCATACAACATGGGATTATACATGGTAATAGCAAAAATACAGCAACAATTATTAGTACTAGTATCAGGAAAGTTTTAAGTCCTCCTAGCCACGAGAAAATAGAGGCAAACCAATTAAGAAAATGCAATTCATGCCAAGTCTGTACTGGCACGTAAGCTTGTTTTCGCATATTTTCAGCAATTTCTTCAACTACTTGACCTTTATCATCGATCTTCAAACAACAATTGGTTAAATTCAATTTTCCGCATACTCCTCCTTCAGCTGCTAATAGATAATCTAGTGCTAAGCGATTCTGATATATGACAGTGCGCATCTGAGTACTCTGTCTAGCTAAAAGTGTGAGTGCTTGGCTAGTCTCATTGGTTATTAATTCAACTACTGCTTGTAAGCGGATAATACGATTAATCATGTATACCGGGGTCTGATAGCCCCACATACCATCATCATTCCAAGTGGCAGGTCCATAGTAAGCAATGATTTTTTCTGGTGGCCAATCATCCCCCTCCCATTTCTGCCACTTGCCAATCTGTAGAGGTGCTCTCTTCTGTCTGAGCGCTCTTTTCTGTCTTTGAGTATATACTGGGTATCCTAATTGTTCTCCATGTTCTGTGGGTAAGAGAAAGAAAGAAGGTCTGATGGTCCCTAAGACACACGCCCCTCCCCAGTGTATAGGGAGTCTGGCATATGCCCTGGTTCCACATATCCAATACAAGCCAGGTGGGGCTTGCCAGGCATGGGGTTTGGCAAGATTATTCCATAAATCAGCAAGCTCAGGGAATTTTGCTAATGGATTAGGGGGTTCAGGTTCTTTAGCTCCTGATCACCAGGTTGTCTTTTTTGTGGTGTCATTATAGAACTTTTGGCTGAGACAGACCAGCTGTCCCACCGGTAGGTTGAATTGAGGTCCAGTTCTGGCATAACAGAGACGTCCAACTATTGGGTGTGCTAATACCCATTCGCTGGTAGTCTTATGTAATTCAGTATGATTGTAAGTCATGGAATAATTCAACTCTTGGGCTTCCCATGGTCACTGGTCACCCATTTGTGTCCCACCACAAAAGTAACAGTCTGAGATATGGAGACTGGATACTACTGCTCCAGCTAATTCTAAGAATAAATTCTGGGAGGGATGGGGAATATCAAACTTATTCTCATGCATGGTTTCATAGAAAGTGTTATGGATATGGTACCTGGATGATCTATGGGCTTGGGTATTTAATCTTATATATATTATGGTTCCTGGATCTGATCCAGATCCTGCAATTCGTAGGCCAAACCGGAATCCTTGTTTCCAGGCCTCGGGTTTTACTACAATAAACTCTAAGGGATTGCAAGCACCTTTCTTGCATTTGTCTATGTCCTTGACATATGGCTTTTGTAATACAGCCATTCAATTGTCTCTGGTATTCTCTACCATACCAGTTTTCCAAGTGGCATAGAAGACACATGCCCACCTTGGGCAAAAGTAATCAGCCTCTGGGGCTGTACTGTATACATTGGCTAATACTCGTTTACCTGTACACTCTCCCCATCCAGTAGTCCCTTCTGGGCACATATATTTGTCATTGTGCGAATAGGTTTTCTCCCAATTACCACATTTAGAACGACTATCTCTATTGATAGCATCACAAGCATCAAAATACAAAATGGCACCTTTTGTAAGATCAGTGAGTGGGGGTGTAGCATTAAGCAAAGGTCCATCTGCATCATTCCACCGCATCTCCAAAGTATAATAGGATGGATTCTGATGTGGGTTAAAGCAAACTTTGAATTTACCTTTTGTACAAACATTCAATTCAGTGGTGTTATAAATACACCGAGTCACTTTACCAGTGCAGGTATAGTAAGAATGATAAAGCAAAGTCTGAGTCACTTTCATTCCAGTCCGAGTGGAAGTAATGCAAGCAGTGCATGGAGGCAAGGCACAAGTTAGTTCAAAGCCTCCGAAACAGGCAACCAGGGCAAAGTAAAAATAAAGATGCATGTTGATTGGAGTCCTTCTGAATCTTCAACTTGAAAATCTTGACCTCGACGTCCTATTCTTGGCACAACGCCGTCCTGTTTGCTAATGAAGCAATTCAACGGGTGCTGAATGTTGATTGAAGATCCTCGAAATATCCGTCACCGGCCAACTTGGCAATTACAGTTGGCTCTGAATGTTGTTAATCAATATAGTATCAAGCAATGTGCAGAATTGCTCATATAAGGTTTGTCTGAGCAAAAGCTTGCTGTATTGGGAACAGCAATCCTCTTCGAAAGACTTGTCTACTGCAAGGCACTGTGGGGGTTGGGACAATCCCAAAAGTGTCTAGGTCGCTGGTTGCCGTCTCAAAGTGAGTCGCAGAGGTACATCAGGATGCTGTACTGCTGTCCACTGCTTGGATTCTGGAACGGCTGCGGGCTTGACTCTGCTGTGGTGGATCCAGGAATCGATTTCTGCTACCTTTACTGCAGTTGGGGTAGACAGGATGAGGGTGTACGGTCCCTTCCAATGGGGTTCCAACGGTGTCTTCTTCCAATCTTTGATCCACACCGAGGTACCAGGCTGGTAGGGATGCAGGGGTTCCGTCAAGTTGATAGGCAACTGGTCCTGTATCCACGTATGAAGAGTCTGTAGAACAAAACTAAGAGCTAGAAGTTCTTGTCTGGTTATCTCTGAACCAATTTGCGTTAAACTGCCCTTAATTCCCTGTACTATTGGTGTGGGTTTACCATACAGAACCTCAAAAGGGGAAAATCCTGTTGACTTCACAGGAGCTGAGCGTATTCTGAGTAATGCTATTGGGAGTACTTGGGGCCACTTCAGGCGAGTCTCCTGACAAAGCTTGGACATTTGGGCTTTCAAGGTACGATTCATTCGCTCAACTTTCCCTGAACTCTGGGGTCTATATGCAGTGTGAAGCTTCCATTGTATCTGTAGGGCTTTTGCTAACTGTTGAGTGATCTGAGACACGAATGAGGGCCCATTGTCTGACCCTATTACAGCTGGAATTCCAAATCTAGGGATAATCTCTCTCAGCAACACTTTGGTGACTTCTCTAGCTTTTTCAGTCCTGGTGGGGAAAGCTTCCACCCACCCAGAGAAGGTACAAACTAATACTAACAAGTAGTGGTATCCATTTGCTTTTGGCATTTCAGCAAAGTCAATTTGCAGATGGTGCATGGGGGTTACACCTCCTGACTGGACTCGGGGTGGTGGTGTGGGACCCTGTTTGGCATTATTTTTGGCACAAGTTAGGCACTGGCGTGCTACTGAGGCTGATAGGGCTGCCAGCATAGTAATGCAAAAATGTGGTCTGAGTGCTTTTTCCATAGCACTTTTTCCATAATGTGTGGCTTGATGGAAAGCCTTGACAAAGGCTGGTCCCAACAATTCAGGAATTACAATTCGTCCTGGGGGTTGACTGCCCTCTGCTGTTGGCAGCTCAATCCACCCATCCTTCAGCACTCCCTCTTCCTTAGTACAGTAGTACTCCAATTCTTTGGTGGTATATCGGGGTGTCCATAAATTGAGGGGTACTGGAAACAATGCTGCCTGCATTGGCATGGCTTGCGATGAAATTTGTCCTGTCATGGCTGCTTGTCGTGCTGAGGCATCAGCGAGCCTATTTCCTTTGGCAACATCTCCTTTGCCTGCTTGATGTCCTCTGCAGTGCATGACAGCTACACGAGTTGGGGCCCATACTGCATCTAGTAGCATCAATATCTCCGGGCCATATTTAATTGATTTTCCTCCTGATGTGATGAGCCCTCGTTCTTTATAAAGAGCTCCATGAGCATGCAAAGTGGTGAAGGCATATTTAGAGTCTGTGTATACATTTAACACGAGTTTTGCTCCTAATACTAATGCTCGGGTAAGTGCAATTAATTCTGCTTTCTGGGCTGATGTGCCTGATGCTAAAGCTGATGATTCAATTACTTCATACTGGGTGACTACTGCATACCCAGCACAACGCCGTCCATTGATGATGAGACTGCTTCCATCCACAAAGTAGGTTTGATCAGGATTCTCTAGGGGCACATCTGTCAGGTCTGGTCGACTTGAGAAGACAGTTTCCATGACTTCTATACAATCATGCTCTGGTAATTCTTCACTGACAGGTAACAATGTAGCTGGGTTCAAGGCATGGCTCACTTCTAATTGTATCTGTGGATTTTCACATAGCATACTCTGGTATTTCAACATTCGGGAATTGGTGAGCCAATGATTTGCTTTCTGTTCCATGAGGGCAAGTACTGCATGTGGCACAGTGACTCGTAGATTCTGTCCTAATGTGAGCTTGTCTGCTTCACTTACTAACAGGGCTGTAGCTGCAACTGCTCTCAAGCAAGGTGGCCATCCTTTAGCCACAGTGTCCAATTGTTTCGACAGGTATGCTACAGGTCGTTCCCAATTTCCTAATTTCTGAGTCAACATGCCCAAAGCATTCCCTTGTGTCTCATGTACAAACAAATGGAAAGGCTTGTGGACATCTGGTAGTCCAAGTGCTGGTGATGACATCAATTCTTCCTTTAACGTTTTGAAGGCTGTATCCTGCTCAGGTCCCCACTCTAGTGGCGGCTTTTCTTCTCCTTTTGTTGCTTCATACAGTGGTTTGGCAATTTGAGCAAAGTTGGGAATCCAGATTCGGCAATATCCTGCTGCTCCCAGAAAGGCTCTGACTTGCTTCCTGGTAGTTGGGGTTGGGATTCTGCACACAGCTTCTTTTCTTTCCCTTCCTAATTGGCGGCTTCCTTTAGTCAATCGAAAGCCCAAATATTTCACTTCTTTTTGGCATAGTTGTGCTTTCGCTCTGGAAACTTTGTATCCAGCTTCATCCAGTAACTGCAAGAGGTCTTTGGTGGCTTGTATACATTCACTTTCTGATACAGCAGCTATCAGCAGATCGTCCACATATTGGAGAAGTACTCTCTTCCCCGGGGCCACTGGATAGCTTGAAAGATCCTGATTTAGTGCAGCACTGAAGATGGTAGGTGAATTCTTGAATCCTTGGGGTAATCGTGTCCAAGTAAGTTGGCCCCGTCCTCCAGAGACAGGGTCCTGCCATTCAAAGGCAAATAGCAACTGACTAATAGGGGCTAGTCTTATGCAAAAGAATGCATCTTTTAAGTCCAAAACAGTAAAGTGGGTAGCTTCAGCAGGAATCAATCCCAAGAGTGTATAGGGATTTGGCACAACTGGATGTATGGTCTCAACCGCTTCATTCACTCTTCGTAGGTCTTGCACTGGACGGTAGTCATCTGTTCCAGGCTTTTTCACTGGCAGGAGTGGAGTGTTCCATGGTGACTGGCATTTTATTAGTAAACCATATTCTAATAATCTTAACAAGTGTCGGTGAATGCCTTTGATTGCTGCTCTTGGAAGGGGGTACTGTTTGACATGTATTGGTGTAGCACTAGGTTTGAGATTCACAATTATTGGAGCTATATGTTTGGCTAGGCCAGGGGGATTGCCTTCTGCCCATACTCCGGGCGGGGCATCAATGCTCTTCAAAGTTTGTTCAAAATAGGTATCCTGGGCAGATTCATCACTGTAATATCTCCATTCTTCTTCTCGGGGTACAGTAAGCAGCATTATTCCTGCAGGTTTAATTTGAGGATTTACTGTCATTTGCATCTCTCCTTTTTCAGAAAATGATATTTGGGCCTGTAACTTGGCTAACATATCTCGTCCCAGTAATGGCACTGGACATTCAGGCATATAGAGGAATTGATGAGTTATCTGCTGTCCTCCCAGACTGCATATACGGTTTTGAAGAAAAGGTTTTGTAGCTTTGGCACCAGTTGCTCCCACGATGGTGACTGCTCTTGCGGAAAATGGGGCAATCTTTTTGTCTACTACTGAATGTTCTGCTCCAGTATCAACCATAAAGTTCATAACTTGGTCTCCTATTTGTATTCCGACCATAGGCTCCTGGAGACCTAAAGCGAATTCGGAGCCCGGTCTGTCCTAATCCACATCATCCTCGTCATTGGCTGTTGCGGCCAATGCTTGAATGGCCTCTCCTCTTTCTCGCTGAAATTGTTCTTGATTGGCTCCTCCGCGATTCCGGGGACGGCCTCTTCCTCTTTCTCTCCATTGAGCATTGTTCTCGTCATCCTGATGGGCGTCTTCGAGTTGCGGGCATGTATCTCTCCAATGTCCTTCCTCTTTGCAATAGGCGCATTGGTTCACGCCTAGTTGGGGCCGGCCTTCTCCTCGGCCCCTCCCTCTTCCTCTGCTCCTTCGACTAGGGAAACCTCCCCTTTTCTGTTCAACTATGGCCGCAGCCAAGAAATCAGCTTTCTTCTTCATCTTTTGATCACATTCTTTCTGCCTTTCATTATCACGATTCACATACACTTTATGAGCGACTTCCAGTAACTGAGTTGCATTCATGCCCGCAAACCCTTCTAACTTCTGTAATTTACGTCTAATGTCTGGTTGAGACTGATTTACAAAAGCAGAATTCACCATGCATAAACTTCCTGGTGCATCTGGATCATAGGGAGTATACATTCTATACGCTTCTGTCAATCTTTCATAAAATACTGCTGGACTTTCATCTATACCTTGGATGACTTCAGTGACTTTAGAAAGGTTCATAGCTTTCTGCCCTCCCCTTTTCAGACCCTGCAAAAGGCCTTGGCAAAACAGGGCTAGGGCTCTGGATCCTCTTTCTGTATTTGGATCCCACCGGGGGTCTTCATTTGGGAATTCTCTTTGAGCTGCCTCTCGATTATCTATCCTTGCATCCCCCCTTTCCCCTGGAGCTACAGGGTTGTCTGCCATCCAATCAACAGCTGCTTTCTTAATTCGTGTCCGCTCCTCTGTGGTAAATAGGGTAGACAGGAGCTGGCGGCAATCTGCCCAAGTGGGTTGGTGGGTCTCCATAATGGTATGCACTAATTCTGTAAGTTCCTGGGGCTTATCGGTATAGGAGGCGTAATGTGACCTCCAATTTAACAAATCAGTAGTGGAGAAGGGCACATACACGTAACTTAGAGGTCCCGCCACCACCTCATTATCCTCATTCCTTACGGGCATTCCCGGGACTTGCCGTAAAGGCATCATCTTAGCAGTGGGAGTCCTTTTTGATCTGAGGGAGATTTTCGTAACTCTCCTAACAGGGGCCTTCTTCTTGTGAGTGCGCTTAGTCTGGGACGCTTTACTTTTAACTAAACTTATACTAACAGTCGTTTTCACACTATCAGCATCACTCAGGGAAGCCTCGTCTTCCTCTTTCTCTTCTGTTCCTGACTCAACTCTCTCCTCAGTCTCAGTGGAATCATCCTCATCATCTGATGGGAGCTTATCTTCCTGTTCTTCGGGTAGTGGGTCTGGGGTTGGGTCCCTCTCCCGCTGTCTCCGGGGCTCTGGGGCAGGACGCGGGGGCAGCCTCACTGGGCGCTGGGCTTGGGGCTGCCTAGTTATTACTTCGGGGGATTCAGGATCTGCCAGGACGGGTTTCCATCTGGATTTCTCACCTGTCCCTGTCTTTTTAGACTGAACTACTTTCTGCATTGGATCTGCTCGTGCTAACATTATTCTGCACTGCTCTTCATAGCAGCGCTTCGCCCAAGGGGGCGGGTTCTCACAAATACTCAACCAGGAATCTATATAGGGGTACTGATCGGGGTGCGCTACTCGCACTTTCTGGTGAACTGACTGAATAATTCCTATATTAAAGGTTCCCTCTCGAGGCCATGTAGGGTCTAAATCGGGCCACTCCCTAGCACACAAAATCTGTAATCGTGGTGCAGTCATTTTAATTCCATAATCTCCTGAATATCCTTCCTTAAAATGCGTGATCATACATTCTAATGGAGTGCTCCTAGTAGACCCTGCCCCTCCCATTTCGATGTGTGCGCGCAACAACAGACAAAAGGGAAAAGGACGGCGGACCGTGGGTAAGAGGTCCTCACGGCCCTAGAAACATATAAGGGAAACAAATAACAAGACAAGACGACGGTCGCTTCCCCCTTTTTACGACCTGAACGCGGTCGCCTGGTCAGGAACTGCGTTACTCAGGGGTCAGCTTTCGCTTGGTCCGTGCTGTCAGACCTCTCATTCAAACTCCATTCACACAATCATGCTAGCAATGTATCCCAAACCCACAATTCAATCCTGTCTATTCTGACTAGTCTTATTCAATTTCCAAAATACAAGAAGACGGGAGTTTCACCCCGCGAATACTCATGCAGGGTTAATCGGTCCGTCTTTGAGAGGTGATCAAGCTCTCTTACCAAGTTCCAAGTTCAAAATTCAAGATTCAAATGGCAGTACTGCTCTGTCTCGTCTGTCTAGACATACCAAATCAAAACTCTACTCACCGGATCCGGTCCTCAAAGTTCCCAAGCAAGCGCATGAGTTGGACCTCGGACTCCCCTCACTCGGGTTCGAGGTGTTGGCTCCAGCCGGGTCCAGCACCCGCCGAGGTCCGGCCAGCTCCCTCCGATGCAAGGGACCGGTGGCGCCAGGGAGCGAGCCCCGTCGGAAGGGCGCGATCCCGGCAGGACCAAACCTGTAGAGGCGGAAAGTCGTGGTATATTGCCCTATATACCCTCTATTACCACACCTTCCCGGCCAACGCACCAAGAATATGTAGCAGCAGAGCGCAGACACACCAATGATACCAGGAGTCTGTTCAGAAGGTCCAAATCATTTATTTGTGCACAAGTCTCAAGCAGAATCAAATTCAAAATGGCTGAGCAATGGTTTCTAGCAAAGCAACAACTTTTATAGACTTCTATTCCATTCTAGGTATAGAAAAACATTTCATTGGTCCCGGTACCCTCCCGTACCCCTTCTATTGGTCCCGGTACTGATATGGCTATCCAATAATGTCCTTTGATTGGGCTTAGCACCTGCTCACCCCCCTTCTAGTCCCAATTACAATGGTCAGTTCACCAACTTTGATACTTTCTGCCTCCAAGGCCATTTAACTAGTTTAGTTCATGTGGGGAAGCAGGGCACTGTTACTTTTCTTTCAACACATTTAATTAAATGCCGTACAGCTGTACTCCTTATCAGTGGCAATTTAAACTTATTTTTCTGTATTTCTCTGGGTTCCAATTCTGCTTATCTAAGCTAATTCAAGGCTTTGCTGAGTTCTAATTCTACAATAGCAGCATATTGGGGGATGTGTAATTCCTATGGGCCTCTCCATAGGCTTCATTTACAGGTCAAGCTTGTTAGGCCTGTCTGCTTATTTCAGACACCATGGATCATAGGCCTTCGCCTACCACAAGGCAAAGTGAATGACAGCCCTGATTTTTCTGTGGCACTGGACTATACTTATGGAGAAGTATTGTCAGATAATAAAGTAAGTGACACTGTTTATAAATTCCAGGAGAGCTCTCTTGAATAGGGAAGCTGAGAGGAAGTAGCAGTGTCTATGAAGTGCCTTGCTATTTAGTAGCTCTATTCAGGGACTTGAATTATATTTTGATTTACTTAGACAGTTAGGGATTTATATGGAATAATTTCACAGTGTTTGCTCGATGGTTGATAAGTTAGATAGGTTTTTGATTTGTTTAAAGTTAGGTAGTAGGTTGGAGATTAAGAAGACTACCGTCAGCTGAGCAGCAGTGATATTTCCACTAACAGGAGCTCCCAACAAAAGAATTCCAAAATCATCAAACGACATAAGACAATTCTACAACCACAGATGCCAAACAACTGCTGAAACTACAAAGAGCTAAATGTTCATAAAGACTGTGTTTAGAGAGAACAAGGACAATTGATACTTACCTGAGAAAAGAAACTGATAAAAGTGATGTTCTGAACTTTTCTCTAGAAATAAAAGTGATACAAATGTTCAAGTTGTAAGAAACCAAACTAGAAAATTGTTATATAGAAATTAGGAAGAAGGAAATAAAAGGAATACTACTGCAGTAGCAAAGTGCAATCAAAGAATAAATCCAGGAGTCAATTGACAGGGTCCAAGCCAGTTTATTGTGCACAGGCCCAGTCAGTCAAAGCTTCAAAAGGAACTGAGCAAACGTTTCTACAGAGACATAACCATTTATACCTCTTTTTCAGTTTGATACATGAGAACTTTCTATTGGTTCCAACTTGATACATTCAAACGTCTCATTGGTCTTACATTACCAGCACCTGTCCAATTAGAAATCCCTCCGGAGCCTAGCAACCGGCCCCCTCCCTTAGGATTGCTCTAACAATGGTGCAGTTCTTGATTTTGTTACTTCTCTACTGCAAGGTTATCCCTAGCTCCAGGAATGCATATATTGAAACATTTCTTTTCTTTCACACACAAGAGAATAATGGAAGACTTATGAATTCATAAAAACTTCTTATTAAGCATTTTAAAACAGTTTTCTCATTTTTCACAGATTTTTGGTTCCTTTTTCTAGCTATAATGGGAGTTAGGATCCAGGCCTAACTTACAGGCCTTTCATAATAGCAGGCCATGCTAGGCCATAGCCTACCACATTCCCCCCTTTGATTATTCTCACCCGCAAGTGAGAAAGGGTGAGAATTAAATCACTCATTAGTCAATTAACACATTATACTGGTGTAATAGCATCATCGTGGGGTATAGGGTAATACTGCCACATAGCTAACACCTTCGCAGCTGCCTTCCGCTCTATAGTGTTATCAATTGTTCAAGTTATCATACGCAAGCAAAGGGGTAGGAGACAAGGGAGCAATAAGCACATGGCTAATATGAACAGTACAATAAACATAAGGGCTCTTAGACCACCAATCCATGAGAATAATGAACCAAACCACCCATCCATCTTCAAACTGTGCCAGGTCTGGACAGGCACAAATGTCTGCTCTCTCATCTGGGTAGCTAGATCTTTGACTACATGCCCATTATTATCAATCTGTAAACAACAATTACTTAAGTTTAACTTTCCACATACCCCACCTTCAGCTGCTAACAAATAATCTAAAGCTAAACGATTTTGATAAATGGCTGTGCGCATTTGCGTACTTTGCTTTGCCAGAAGGGTTAGTGCTTTACTAGTTTCATTAGTTATTATTTCAACAACAGCTTGCAAACGTATTATTCGATTAATCATATAAACAGGAGTACGATATCCCCATGTCCCATCCTGCTCCCACGTAGCAGGTCCATAGTATGAGATAATTCACTCTGGTGGCCATTCTTCAGATGTCGCATCTCATTTGTCCCATTGGCCTATCTTCAAGGCCTTCTTCAGCTGTCGACTTCTGTATACAGGATATCCCATTTGTTCTCCCTGGAATGTAGGCAAAAGGAAAAAGGAAGGCCATAGGGTTCCCAATACACATGCGCCTCCCCAGTGGTGAGGGAGCCTAGCATATGCTCGGGTTCCACAAATCCAGTACAGTCCAGGTGGTGCTTGCCAGGAATTATATGCTGCTAAGTTAGTCCAGATACTGGCAAGTTTGGGGAACTGAACTAAAGGATTGGAAGGTTCAGTAGCGTTGACTCCAGACCACCAAGACGTCTTCTTAGTGGTACTGTTGTAGAACTTCTGATTGAGACAGACCAGCTGCCCCACTTCCATATTAAACAATGGTCCATAGCGAGAAAAACATAAGTTACCCACAATGGAGTGGGCCAATACCAATTCACTTGTGGTATTGTGTATATTAATCTGATTGTATGGAATAGAGTAGTTCAGTTCTTGTGCCTCACAAGGCCATTGGTCTCCCATCGTTGTTCCTCCACAAAATAAACAGTCTGAAACATGAAGACTAGATGCAACTGCTCCCGCTAATTCAAGAAACAAGTTTTGGGAGGCAGGAGGAATTTCAAACTCTGCTTTCATAGCTTCATAGAAGGAGTGATGTATACGATAGGGTGAGGATACATGGGTCTTGGTGTTTTTTTTTTTTTTAAACTTTTATTTTCATTTTGCAACAAACAAAAGAAACAACACACCAAAGGAGACAAAACAAGTATACAATAAAGAAAAGTAAACCCAATTACCCCCCACCCCCACGCTTCTTCTCTAGCTGATTATGTCAGCATGTGAACGCTTCCAAACAACAGTGATTATACATCAAAACAATCAAAAGAGTATCTGCGATACAGAATAATCATGGGACAAAGATATATACAAATTTAGACAGTCAGATGAGAGCATTGAGCAGAATGTACATAGTCATTGAGCATCTTCCATTTAGACCGATGATGAGGAGCCTGAATGGGGGAAGCAAACATACGAGGTATTTGCTCATATTTACTGTAGAGACAGACATGATTCCACCATTCATTGGGGCTCAGATGAGAGCTATTTTTCCAGTATTTCGTAATTAGGGAAATAGCAATGCCAAGCATAAAGTCCAAAAGGAAGTAAGCCGTTTTTGGAAGAGAGGGGATCCCCGCAGCTGAGCGAAGTCCCACTATCCTCCAAGAAAGGGGCTCTTGAAAGTGCAAAATAGACTGGATACGACCCCAGACCCGACGCCAGTAATACTGTAGTGCGGGACATTCATACATAACATGAGATAGTGAACCAATGGCCGCATGACATGTCCAACAACTATTGCCCTGAGTAGTGTTCCATTTGGCTAATCTGTCAGGAGTGTAAAAACACCGGTGGGCTAGAAAGAAGAGTGTCTGAGTGAGTGAGGCGGATCGGGAGACCCGTGTCACTCTACTCCAGACAAGGCTCCATTGCTCCGGGGTCAAAGTCACATGCAATTCTCTCTCCCATGCTTTCTGCGCTATAGGGGTATCTCTAGTTATAGCATTACATAAGGTTTTGTAAAAATTGGATGCTACACCCGGTGAACTACCGATAGATCGGATAGTCTCCAACCAACCTTGTGTAGGGGAGGCCGATGGCGGGAGCACCTTAGCACTTCGAAGGCAATGCTGAAGTTGCACCAACTGAAAGTAGTGTTTCGCTGGGAGACCAAATTCAATTTGCAATTCACTAAAAGTTTTCCAGCGACCTTCATGGAACAACTGACTAGGAATCCAAATGCCCCTAGTGTACCAGGGGCTCCACGCCATCGGCTTATTTTGTATTCGAAATCGAGTATTGTACCAAAGTGGGAGCTTGTCTAACGGACAGAGTCGGGAGTCTAAAGATTGCATAAGAGTATTAAAGGCACCTAAGGTGTCTAAAAGCATTGGTGGAAAGTGGGAGTCTGATGGGAGAGTCATACCAGGGAGAAAAGTAAGAGGAATCGGTTTGCAAAGGTCCTCTTCTATGTCTAGCCACACAGGTCTACTCGGTACTGGATCTTCCAGCCAACGAGCGCCTTGTTTGAGAAGAAAAGATTGATGATACTTCAGGAAATCAGGGATTCTGACACCCCCATTTTCCTTATCTGCTTGCAGCTTATGTTTCGCTATCCTAGGTGTCTTGTTTTGCCACAAGTATCTAGTCAGAAGGCCCTCTATATCTTTATATATACGTCGAGGTAAGAGACAGGGCAACATTTCTAAGATATAATTCACTTTCGGAACAATCATCATTTTTATGGTTTCTAATCGACCCCACCAGGTAAGTGTTAAAGGAGTCCAGCGGTGAGTAAGCGCCCGGACTTTAGAGGTTAAGTCTTTGGCATTGAAGGAGATAGTGTCTTCCAAAGGAGAACAATAGTGAACCCCAAGGTATTTGACCATGCGAGGTTGCCATAAAAAGGGGAAGGGTTGCATATCTGCCTGATGAAGCAAAGGATTTAAGGGAAAGGCTACCGACTTGGTCCAATTTATCTTATAACCGGACAGTTGTGAGTATTTACCAATTTGCTCTAGGACAGCCGGTACTGAGTCTATAGAGACAAAAAGCATAAGGTCATCAGCATACGCTGAAATTTTGATTTCCCTATGGGTGAAGGGGACTCCATGAATCTCCTCCGATTGCCGGATTAGTAAAGCCAAGGGTTCGAGTGCAAGATCGAAGAGAAGTGGAGACAGTGGGCATCCCTGGCGAGTGCCGCGTTGAAGGGGAAAAGGCTGAGACTTTAAAGCATTGGCACATATACTGGCTGTAGGCTGTGCGTACATGGTGCGAAGACAACGGAGAAAACCTTCCCCGAATCCGTACCAGCGGAGGACTGCAAACAGGAAGGGCCACTCTAAGCGATCAAAGGCCTTCTCAGCATCAAGTGAGAGGCCAACAAATGGGCGATCAAGATTAACTGCGGTAGTCAGTACATGGCAGAGAGTCCGAGCATTGTCAGCAGTTGATCTACCAGGAATGAAACCGCATTGATCTGGGTGTATTAAGGTAGGCATCCTATCAGAGAGCCGGGTAGAGAGAATGGTGGCAAATATTTTATAGTCCGCGTTTAGGAGGGAAATTGGACGATAATTAGCTGTTAGTTGCGGGTCTCTCCCCTCTTTCTCAAAAACTACTACATTTGCCATTGAAAAGGACCCAGAAGGAGAACCCTCCTCGGCCAGAGCAGAAAAATAAAGTTTCAAAACTGGAGCTAAGTCAGCGTGAAAGGTTTTGTAGAATTCAGCAGGGAGACCGTCTGGGCCTGCGGCTCGACCTGAGGCACATTTCTTGATAGCAGAATGAATTTCTGAGACAGTAAATGGTGTGTCCAAGGCCACTCTATCTTCGTCAGATAGGGTCGGTCTTTGTACCCCTGAAAGTAAGCGTTCAAATACATCTGGCTCAAAATCACATTCAGATTGATAAAGCCGAGTATAAAAATCACGAAAGAGTTCTAAGATTTCGGTATCTTTAGTGACCAAGCCCCCCCCCGACGGATTACGGAGGGCGGTAACACGCTTGGCTTCTTTTTGACCTTTTAGGGCATTTGCTAATAATTTGCCAGCACGATTATTTTCCTGATAATATAGCCCTTGTTGTGATTCAATATTTTTAACAGCAGCAGTGTACAAAAGCTGATTGTATTGAAAACGCA
This sequence comes from Ichthyophis bannanicus, assembly GCA_033557465.1. Taxonomy (NCBI): domain Eukaryota; kingdom Metazoa; phylum Chordata; class Amphibia; order Gymnophiona; family Ichthyophiidae; genus Ichthyophis; species Ichthyophis bannanicus. The sequence goes on from CM066049.1 coordinate 51,123,634, forward strand.
AGCGTTGTAAACGGAGTAAAATACATGGGTCAGTACGGGACGTGAGAAGACGCTCCCCAGCTTGTATCTGCTGCTCTAGAATCAGTAAATGCTGCTTTCTTTGCTTCCCCTGCCGAATTTGATAGCTAGTTATAGTTGCGCGGATAGATGCTTTAAAACCCTCCCACCAAGCCCAGCTCGCTGTGTCATGGGGTGAGTTAAAATGAAAATAATCTTGGATAGCGGCCTTTATATCAACCTGAAAATCTTTTTGACCCAGTAAGGATCTATCAAAAAACCAAGCTCGGGGAGAATCGTCCCGCGCAGTGACATGTAATGATAAAGATATGGCAGCATGATCTGAAATATGGAGAGGATGAGTCCTAGTCGTGTCTACTTGAGAAATCATTGCTTTGGAAATGAGAAAGAAATCTATTCTAGATTGGGAGTGATGGGGGGCAGAAAAGAAAGTGAACTCTAAGTCGGAGGGGTGAAGCAGCCGCCATATATCTACCAGCGCAAGATCTTGCATCAGAGCTGTAAGGGTAGCAAGACTCTTGGGTGGACTACTCGTTCTAGGCGGCTGTCTATCTATCAGAGGGTCTAACACTTGATTAAAATCACCACCAAGTATTAATGGAGTATTGGCAGAGGCCTGTGCCAACTGCGCAATACTTGCATAGTAAGCAGGGTTGTCCACATTCGGGGCATAAATGCAAATACATGTAAATTCACTATCTCCAACCTTAAGATGTACTCGGGCCCATCTACCCTCCTTGTCAGCGCTAGTATCAATTACAGTAGCTTGCAAAGATTTCTTAACCAGAATGGCTACCCCGCACCGTTTGGAAACGGCGGGAGAATAGGCAGCCACCATGTAAGGCTTAACATTGAGTTTCAGTGTTTCAGCAGAGTTTAAGTGCGTTTCCTGAAGAAACGCTAAATCAGCATGCTCATGGCTAAGATAGCTAAGGATTTTCTTTCTTTTGATTGGACTATTAATGCCCTTTACGTTGAGTGATAAGATTTTACATAAGGCCATTCAGACAAGTTAAAAATTCTGAGCATGATAGCGCACATAATTTCACAAAGTCCCTCATATTGACTGTATCTGGCTGTACATGTGGCATAAAAGAAAATAAGCTTAGATAATACAATGAAGCGCCCCACATTAAAAAAGAAAAACCGCAGCGCGGTAGAGAAGAAGCAGAACCCCAAAAACTACTGGCGACCATGTGTCTGCGGGGAGAAGCCCCAGAGAAGGCCGAAATCGAAAAAACACACAACCTGTAGGACTGTGCGTGCTCCGAATCCGACCGAGGCACACATCATGGAGGGATAGGAGACCAAAAAACAAAAAAGTCATAGAAAGAAAGAAAGAAAGTCCAGGTAGTCTCTGTGCATGACTATGACCGCCGCATCGGGCCCTTCAAAATGGCGGACAGAGCCGGCAAACAAAAGTCCAAGTCGTTGGATTAGCGCATCTGCTCTGCTTCTTTGGAGTCCAAAAATGTTGACAGTAGATCAGGATCCTCGAATGTCCCGGTTTGGTTGTGGAGAGTCACTCGGAGCTTCGCGGGATACAACAGGCCAAAGCGAGCCTGTAGCTGTTGAAGTCGAGGGCGAAAAGCAAGGAGTTTCTTCCGTCGGTCAACGGTAGGCTTTGCCAAATCAGGGAAGAAGGAGACTTTGTGACCTTCAAATTCCAAATGATGGTTCGCCCGGGCAGCATTTAAAATTTGTTCCACTTGTTGATATCGTAGCAAGCGAAAGATAATAGGCCGGGGGGTCGTTCGGTTTGAGCGCCATGTGGGTAGGAACACGGTGTGCACGATCGATTTCCAGTTCTTTATGAAAGGTGATCTTCAGCAAGGAGGGAAGAGTTTTGAGCAGGAATTCTCTCATATCTCCCGCTTCCACCCCCTCCGGTATTCCAATGAGCCTCACATTGTTGCGACGGGCTCGATTATTGCTATCTTCTAACTCCTTTTGAAGATGCTGTATCTGGCGCTCAGCCTTGTCCAGTGTGCCCAAGCGCACCGCGTGCGAGTCGAGGACCCCCGCCATATTGTCCTGCCGTAATGAGAGACTTTCAAGTCGGTCCTGGAGCACTCCAAAGTCTTCTCGCATGGCTCTAAGCGCTTCTCCATTGGACTGCACCAATTCCTTCACGCCGCGTATTTCCTCTAAAATCTCCAGGTGCATTTCGGGGTTTTCCCGAAATGGAACCATCTTCTGTGGGGAGGACACCTCTGTTTTGGAGCGTTTTCCGTGAGAAGAAGAAGGAGACCCGAAGTCCAAGCGCGCTGGTTTATGGGCCGCCATCCCCCCCGAGGTACCCCGGTCAGCCCGGAGCGAAATAGTAAGTTTGTATAGGTATTAAGTCAGGATTCTAAGTAGGCCTCTCGGGAGCTTCAGCGCGAAGCGTCTTACCCGCTGGACATCAGGCTCCGCCCCCCCGGGTCTTGGTGTTTAATTGCAGATATAAGATAGTCCCAGGATCTACTCCTCCTCCTGCTATACGCAACCCAAACTTGTATCCTTGCTTCCATTGGCTGGGGTTGACTATGAGGAGTTGCAGGGGATTACAGGCACCTTTCTGGCATTTCTTGGGCTCTGGTAGTCTAATCTTTGTTAAGCTGCCTTTGCGGTGATCACCATCTCGTCCCATAGGTGCATTCTTCCAGGTAGCAAAATATATACAGTCCCATTTTGGGCAAAAGTAATCATGTTTAGATGTAGTGGTGTAAATGGTGGCTGCAGAACTTTTTCCTGTACACCGTCCCCATCCGTAGGCTCCTTCTGGGCACATGTATTTATCATCATAGTAGTATGCTCGCTCCCATGACCCACATCTGTGGTAAGCATTTCTGTTGATTGCATCACAAGCATCAAAGTTCAAGATAATAGGTTTTGTGGGGTTTGCAAGGGGTTTTGTCGCATTTAAGATGGCTCCATCTTCATCATTCCAGCGTATCTCAAATGTATAATATGAAGGGTTTTGTCAAGGGTTATAACAAGTCTTACTTTTCCCCTTTGTGCAAATATTCAGTTCGGTGCCATTAAAAATACACCGGCTGACTGTACCAGTGCAAATATAGCAGGAGTGATAGAGCAAAGTCTGAGTAATCTTTTGTCCTGTTCGGGTGGTGGTTATGCAGGCTGCACAAGGGGGTAGGGCAGAAGTCTTTTCCAGTATTCCCAGGATCACCACTCCCACAAGGCAATAATGGAAGAACATTGTGATTACAGTCTTTGGAGGTTAACTGGAAAGCTGAGTATGATGAACTTGTTGAGTTTTCTTCTGTTTCTGCTGTGATGGTCACTCTTGCGTGACGTAGGTGGATTGTGAAGATTCTCTATAAAGCTGGCTGTCTCCTCAAGGTGAGTCGCAATGGAGTCTCGGGATCATTCACTGACGTCCATTGGCCAGGATCAGGAGCAGCTGCTGGCTTCACTCGACTGTGGTGGATCCAGGGTTCAAATTCTGCAACTTTCACTGCAGTGGGGGTTGACAGGATGACGACGTATGGTCCCTAACAATGCGGCGCCAGCGGGGTCTTTCTCCACTCTTTCACCCACACGGACGTTCCTGGCTTGAAGGGATGCAGAGGCTCGGTCAGGTTGATGGGTAGTTGATCTTGCACCCACATTTGGAGATTCTGCAAGACAGAACCTAAAGCTAATAGTTCTTGCCTAATTATTTCAGATCCTATCTGTCTCATGTCTCCCTTTATTCCCTGCACTATGGGTGGAGGTCGCCCATACAAAATCTCAAAAGGGGAGACTCCTAAGGATCTGGTGGGAGCTGAACGTATTGTCGTGCCCCCTAGTGGCCAGGCGGTAGCCTAGTGGTAGGAGACGGAACTTATTTATTTTTATGTCCCTTGTTTAGCCTCTATGCAAAGTAGTTGTGAACAGTAATTCAGCCGAGAGGTTTTGTTTTTCAAGGCACACAGGATTTTTATTTATTTATTCTCCAGGCAAGATGAACTTGGCAGTTCAAAAAATATCATAACATAAAAATTGGTGGATGTTTTCTCCAGTGAAACAAAAACAAAAACTTGCTTCTTCATTCAGCTTATATACAATGCTAGGCAATCAGTGTATCTTCAGGTAGAAAATAGCCAGTACTCTTTAAGCCACACAGCTTCCAGGTTGGTTACAAACTTTACATTCTTTAAGTTAGTTAAACCACTGGTACTTTTTACTGCAGCTATTCTTCTTCCCTTCACAAACGTTTCTTAGAGGCTGAGTTAACAACTCTGGCATTCACTTGTAACACAGTCTTTTAACAAGTCTGAAACAAACCACGGAGCTCAGCAGCTCATTAGCATAACCTTCTCAGCACAGCTCAACTGAAATCCAAGCCTCTAGGTTTCTTCACTTTTTTAAAACCTTATGGCTTGTCAGTTTGGGCATAGACTAAAGAACAATCCATCTCCTGATCTGAAGGTAAATCTTCCAACACAGATTCTCCCAAATCCATACTTTCCCCTTCAGAATCAGAGGGTAAATGGTCAGACTTTGGGTCAGAAGTAACAGGCTTTAATCTTTCTAAAACCTTTAAAACTTTCTGCCAAATGGCTTCTTCTCTCTGCTGGGGACTCTTGAGAGAATTAGGAGACTTCTTATCTCTCAGGGAACTAGGAGAAGCTTTTAAAGTGCTCACCTTGGCTCAATTTCCATAAACTCAGGTGGAGACAACTCTTGGCCATTTCCATAGCTTACTTCCTCTCTCTCATAAGCTTTCCCTCTCACAGGATTACTTCCATACCTCTTGCAGGACTCCTTGGGCTCTTGCCTTACTCTGCAAACAGGCCTTGCCTCGTGTTCCTCCTGTTGCTGCCTCCTAGGCTGCCTAGGCTCCACGTGCCAGCAATGCTTGCCACTTGCAATGCCTTCTCGGCTTGCCTCGTCACTTCCTGCTTCTCCTATGGCTCTGGTTGCTCCTCCTCTCCTCTCGCTCCTCAGGTTTCCCTGGCTCCTCCTGTCTCCCAGGCTCCTCCTGTCTCCCAGGCTCCTCCACCTTATATTGGTGAATCTCCCTTTCCTTTCCTAGCTCCACCCCCAGCTGTTCCTCATTATCAGTGCTGGTTGCCATAGAGCTAGGGCGTGTCTTTCTACCACTGACTCTGTGCAGGGAGTTTTTTTCTAACTCTAAAGTTTTAACCCCTGATGTCCTGGAGCTAACTGCATTTTTAGGGGAAAATGCTTGTTTTTTCTCCCTTTCCTCCTGCTCCTCCGTGGCCTCGCCACCACAGACCCCCCCCCTTAAAATATTCCGGGCTGGCAGACAACCGTCGGCACAGCACGGAATTCCAAAAGGGATGGTCTGCTCCCTGTGACAGCTATCCAATTCACCTGGTATTGTAGCTAACCGAGCTAGCGCTACCCGCTCATGCCACGGTTGCAATACTTCGATATGGAAGGTCCGCTGCCTTCCCTTCCTGGTCCCTACGATATAGGAGACCGGTCCTACCTGTTTGATAACACTAAATGGACCTTGCCACTTGGTCTCAAACTTTGGGCTAGGCTCTTCCATCATTATGACGACCTTGTCCCCGATTTCCAATTGGCGAGGTCGGGTCTGCCCGGTGGTAATACTCTCTTCTGCCCTCTGGATGGCCCGCTGTAAGCGACCGTTCAGGTTCCTTAAAAAGTCTTGAACCTCTACTTTCCTAGGGGCTAGTATACCTCTCTGTTCCCTTACAGATGACCGAGGATATGTTACCTCCTCGTGCCAAGGCCGCAATAAATTCATGTGAAAAACTCGCCGTTTTCCCTTTTTACTCTTGATTAAGTATAATAACAGAGCTACCTGTTTTATTTTTATTTATTTATTTTATTTATATTCTCTTATATACCGTGCTATTCTGCATCAGTGCGGTTTACATTGAACAAACTGAAATTACATTGAACAGGGCATTATAACTTGGCGATAACTATTTTACAGGGAACATGGGCTATGGAGGGTTAAGTGGCTTGCCCAAGACCACAAGGAGAACCTGTGGGACTAGAAACCCAAGTCCTTCCGGCCCAAGGTTGCTGTCCTCTAGTGGGATTTGAACCCCCGACCTTCCGGCCTGAAGTACCTTGCCCCAACCACTAGGCCACTCCTCCACTCCACTCCACTTATGACCTTACAAGGTCCCTTCCAAGTGTTCCTGAACTCAGGGTTCTTTCTAACCTCTGTTACAGAAACCGTTTGGCCTACCTCTAACTGAGGTCTAGTGCGCCAGTCATAACCATTCTTCGGCCAGGTTTGACTGGGCTTTTCATTTCTCTTGACTTCCTGGGAATCCCTGCCCTAACTTTACTGGGACCCGTGGTCGGTGCCAAGATACTTCATCCCCCATCCTAGAAATGGGCCTTTTCCTGCGGTCAGCGAGCTGAGGGCCTAGGTCCATGTCTATTCTATCATCACACGTGGCCGCTAGCCCTTTTAATTCGGCTCAGCCAGAGGGACCGAATCCCCACGACCCTCTCCGAGTGGTGCTCACTTCCGGTTTCGTCCCCACTAGGGGAGCCACTAATGGGTTAGGCTTTGCCTGGGTCTTACTAGAGGGGACGGGTAACTTACTCTTCTCTTTACTGCCTAAGGGTACTTCCTCCTTACTAGGCCTAGCTTGTCTGTCCAACCCCTCATTCCCTGTAACCTGTTCAGTCACCCGTTTGGGTATTTTAGCACTCGGGGTAGTCCTACAGACTTTCAAAACAAAGCTAGGTTTATTGTCTGGGGACTCCTTCTTGGGTACTCTCCCTTCCGGTTTCTTCCCAAACAATGGAGCTAACACTGAGTTAAGTTCTGTCCGGGTTTTACTAGGGGCACGGGATACCTTATTCCCTTCCTTACTGGGTGTATGGTTCTCTTCTGGCTCCTTAGTTTCTCCTAATAAACCTTTTTCCAGGCCACGTCTGAATTGCGACCAGTCTTTCCCTAACACCAAGGAATGGGGAGGCTTAGGGACTATGGCAACAACCACTTCTTTTTCTAGCCCTAAGCCCTTCACCTTCACCTTACTTAGGGGGTATGTCGATGCGGCACCGTGCACACATCTAATCTTAATGCTCTGGTCAGTTGGTCTTGGGGTCTGACCTCTGTGAGCCTGTATATCAGTCCATAGCTTTTTCAAAATCATGGACTGATCAGCCCCTAAGTCCAACAGAGCCTCTATGGGGATGCCCTCCACTTCTACAGCGAGCAAGAATCCTCCCCCATTTCCCTTGCCATGGGTGGACACAAGTGCTGTCGGGGCTTGGCAATTACGATTAAAATGCCCCACTTCCCCACATGTGAAACATTTGCCTGGAGCAAATACTGGTTTTCTCTTAGGCCTAAGTCCTCTGATTTCCCCCAGCATGGTGTTCCCTGTCTTTTCTGAGACTCCTTTCTTTTGACCTTCAGCAACACCCACCTGCGCCTGGCTGACCAACCTGGCTTCCAGGAAGCGTTCCGCCAGCGAGGTTGCTTCCTTGGTGTTCTTGCAGTCTTGATGTATCAGGAAAGACTTTAATTCCACGGGAACAGCCTCCACAAATTGTTCCAGAATTATGCCATCTAGGAGAGAATCAAGACTTTTATCCTGTGGTTCTAACCACTTCCAGACTAACCCTTTTATTCGTTGGCATAAGGCGCGTGGTGTTTCTCCCGGTTTTAATTTGCACGCCCTCAAATGGCGCCTATAAACCATGGGAGTAAGACCCATTCTATCTCTTATTGCCTTTTTGACCTCTTCATAAGAAGAGGCCAGATCACTGGGCATTGCGCGATATGCCGCCAGTGCTTCACCAGTGAGTGAGGCAGCTATGCGGACTGCCCATTGATCTTGGGGCCATCCGCTTAGGTGGGCCACTCTTTCGAAAACTTCGATATAGTCATCTATATCATCGTCCTTTGTCAGAGGACCAAATGGAAATATTCCCCTTCCAGGTAACCCCAGTCCTTGTGAGGCTCCTAAGGAACCTGTCATTGTCCTCAGTGCATCAGAAGTATTCTTTTGTTCCCCCAACCAGTCACTCATCATCTTGAGTAGCGGCTGCTGCTGGTCCCTCATCATGGCAACGGCACGTTCCTGGGCTTGAGCGGCCAACTCTTGCTGCTCCCGGAATCGTTCAGCCATCCAGCTGAGCAGTTGCGCTTGCTCCATATCCGCAACGCTGCTGGAAAACAAACAAACAAAAGAAAACACACCAAGTGCGGCTCTCTCACTCGCACCCTGTTCCCTTAGAACTTCTGCTTAGGAACCACTGTACCCCACCCTGGCAGGCAATCCAGATCAACCCTCTTAGCTACTGGTTACCTGGTAGCAAGGTTGACTCAGGCTCAGCAAATAGGGATCCTCTGGAACATCCAGTCTGGTCCTTCCCTCTGCCGGTGGTCCGGTCCCGGTTCCTGTACTTCCCTCTGGTATCACTCCACACACTCCTTATGTCAGGATATGCTTGAAGAAAAAAAATCCAAGAACTACGCCAATGTTACGCCCCCTAGTGGCCAGGCGGTAGCCTAGTGGTAGGAGACGGAACTTATTTATTTTTATGTCCCTTGTTTAGCCTCTATGCAAAGTAGTTGTGAACAGTAATTCAGCCAAGAGGTTTTGTTTTTCAAGGCACACAGGATTTTTATTTATTTATTCTCCAGGCAAGATGAACTTGGCAGTTCAAAAAATATCATAACATAAAAATTGGTGGATGTTTTCTCCAGTGAAACAAAAACAAAAACTTGCTTCTTCATTCAGCTTATATACAATGCTAGGCAATCAGTGTATCTTCAGGTAGAAAATAGCCAGTACTCTTTAAGCCACACAGCTTCCAGGTTGGTTACAAACTTTACATTCTTTAAGTTAGTTAAACCACTGGTACTTTTTACTGCAGCTATTCTTCTTCCCTTCACAAACGTTTCTTAGAGGCTGAGTTAACAACTCTGGCATTCACTTGTAACACAGTCTTTTAACAAGTCTGAAACAAACCACGGAGCTCAGCAGCTCATTAGCATAATCTTCTCAGCACAGCTCAACTGAAATCCAAGCCTCTAGGTTTCTTCACTTTTTAAAACCTTATGGCTTGTCAGTTTGGGCATAGACTAAAGAACAATCCATTTCCTGATCTGAAGGTAAATCTTCCAACACAGATTCTCCCAAATCCATACTTTCCCCTTCAGAATCAGAGGGTAAATGGTCAGACTTTGGGTCAGAAGTAACAGGCTTTAATATTTCTAAAACCTTTAAAACTTTCTGCCAAATGGCTTCTTCTCTCTGCTGGGGACTCTTGAGAGAATTAGGAGACTTCTTATCTCTCAGGGAACTAGGAGAAGCTTTTAAAGTGCTCACCGTGCTGTGGGGAAACAAACTCTCCTCAGAGTTTAGTGCCACGGGCTCAATTTCCATACACTCAGGTGGAGACAACTCTCGGCCATTTCCATAGCTTACTTCCTCTCTCTCATAAGCTTTCCCTCTCACAGGATTACTTCCATACCTCTTGCAGGACTCCTTGGGCTCTTGCCTTACTCTGCAAACAGGCCTTGCCTCGTGTTCCTCCTGTTGCTGCCTCCTAGGCTGCCTAGGCTCCACGTGCCAGCAATGCTTGCCACTTGCAATGCCTTCTCGGCTTGCCTCGTCACTTCCTGCTTCTCCTGTGGCTCTGGTTGCTCCTCCTCTCCTCTCGCTCCACAGGCTTCCCTGGCTCCTCCTGTCTCCCAGGCTCCTCCTGTCTCCCAGGCTCCTCCTGTCTCTAATTTCCTCCACCTTATATTGGTGAATTTCCCTTTCCTTTCCTAGCTCCACCCCCAGCTGTTCCTCATTATCAATGCTGGTTGCCATAGAGCTAGGGCGTGTCTTTCTACCACTGACTGTGCAGGGAGTTTTTTTCTAACTCTAAAGTTTTAACCCCTGACGTCCTGGAGCTAACTGCATTTTTAGGGGAAAATGCTTGTTTTTTCTCCCTTTCCTCCTGCTCCTCCGTGGCCTTGCCACCACAGTATCCTAAGAAGGGCTATGGGGAGAACGTGGAGCCACTTCAGGTGTGTTTCTTGGCAAAGCTTGGATAACTGAGTTTTCAAGGTTCTATTCATACGTTCTACTTTCCCTGAGCTCTGGGGTCTGTAAGCAGTGTGTAACTTCCATTTTATTTGCAGAGCTTGAGCTAACTGTTGGGTCACTTGGGATACAAATGATGGACCATTGTCTGACCCTATAGTTGATGTTATTCCAAATCGGGGAATGATCTCATGAAGCAATACCCTAGTGACTTCTCGGGCTTTCTCAGTTTGGGTAGGGTAGGCTTCCACCCATCCCGAAAATGTGCAGACTAACACTAACATATAGTGATATCCATTTGCACGAGACATTTCAGCAAAGTCTACCTGTATATCACTCATTGGGGTCACCCCTACTGACTGAACTCTTGGGGGTGGAACAGGACCTTGCTTGGCATTATTTTTGGCACATATCAGATGTTGCTGTGCCACCAAGGCGGTCAGGGATCCTAGCAGTGAAATACAGAAATGGGGTCTCAGGGCTTTTTCCATAGTTGTTTTTCCATAGTGTGTGGCTTGGTGAAAAGCTTGAACAAAGGCTGGCCCTAATGCTTCAGGGATGACTGTAGGACCTGGAGGTGGACTACCTTCTGGGGGTGGCAACACTATCCAACCTTGTTCTGTCAAGACTCGTCCCTCCTTTTCACAATAATAGTCTAACTCTCTTGTAGTGTATCGGGGTGCCCAGGAACTGAGGGGCACAGGGAATAGAGCTGCTTGCATTACAGTATCTTAGGTCCTAACTTGTCCTGTGGTGGCTGCCTTTCGTGCTGTGGCATCTGCAAATCTATTCCCTCGGGTAACTTCTCCTGCTCCTGCCTGATGATTTCGGCAGTGCATGACTGCCACTTGTTTGGGGGCCCACACAGCATCTAATAACATCAATATCTCGGGCCCATACCTAATGGCCTTACCCCCTGAGGTGATCAACCCTCGCTCTTTATACAAGGCTCCATGTGCATGCAAAGTAGTGAAAGCATATTTGGAATCTGTGTACACATTTATGCAGAGTCCTTCTCCTAATGTCAAGGCTCTGGTGAGGGCTATCAATTCAGCTTTCTGTGCAGAAATTCCTGGGGTCAGGGCTGAGGACTCAACTACCATATCAAGGATCACCACTGCATATCCAGCACAACGATGTCCATTGATGACCAAACTGCTTCCATCCACAAAGAAAGTCCGTTCAGGGTCCTCTAGAGGGACATCAGTCAAATCAGGGCGACTTGAAAATACAGTGTCCATGGTTTCTAAGCAATTATGATCAGGTGGCCCAGGACCAATTGGAAACAATGTAGCAGGGTTCAGAGCTTGACTGACTTTCAACTGTATCCGGGGGTTTTCGCACAGCATGCTCTGATATTTCAACATTCATGCATTGGTTAGCCAGAAGTTTCCTTTGTGTTCCATGAGAGTCAGAACAGAGTGTGGCACGGTGACTTGAAGAGTTTGTCCCAGTGTGAGTTTATCTGCTTCACCCACTAGGAGGGCTGTTGCTGCAACAGCTCTCAAAAAGGGGGCCATCCTTTTGCAACTACATCCAATTGTTTTGACAGATAGGCCACTGGTTGTTGCTGAGATCCAAGAGATTGAGTCAATACTCCCAATGCATTTCCTTGTGACTCATGGACAAAAAGATGGAAAGGCTTCTGAACATCTGGAAGACCTAAAGCTGTGAATGACATCAGGGCCTTCTTCAGGGACTGGAATGCTGCATCTTGCTCAGGTCCCCATTCTAGTGGGGATTTTTCCATTCCTTTGGTGACTTGGTATAGTGGTTTTACAATCAGTGCGAAGTTGGGGATCCATATGCGACAATATCCCGCGGCCCACAGGAAGGCTCTTACTTGCCTCCTAGTGGTTGGAATGGGGATATTACATACAGCTTCTTTGCGTTCTGGTCCCAGACGTCGGATCCCACTGGACAACTGGAATCCTAAATACTTGACTTCAGTTTGGCATAGTTGTGCTTTGGCTCTTAAGACTTTGTATCCAGCTTCTTTGAGAAGGTACAAAAGTTCACTAGTAGCTTGTAGGCATTCACTTTCTGAGTTGGTGGCTATGAGCAAGTCATCTACATACTGAAGAAGAACCCTCTTTCCTGGGTCCACTGGATAACTTGAGAGATCTTGATTCAGGGCAGCACTGAAGAGAGTAGGTGAATTCTTGAATCCTTGGGGTAATCTGGTCCAGGTGAGCTGGCCCCGCCTTCCTGTTGTGGGGTCTTGCCATTCAAAAGCGAATAAAAGTTGACTGGTGGGGGCTAGGCGCACACAGAAAAAGGCATCTCTCAGGTCCAGGACGGTGAAGTGAGTAGCCTCAGCGGGGATCAGTCCCAAGAGAGTATAAGAGCTTGGTACTACTGGGTGTATAGTTTCAAATGCATCATTTACTCGACTTAGATCTTGTACTGGGCGGTAGTCCCCTGTCCCAGGCTTCTTTACTGGGAGAAGGGGGGTGTTCCAAGGTGACTGGCATTCCTTGAGAAGTCCGTACTTCAGCAGTTTCATCAAATGGCAGTGGATTCCTTCTATGGCTGGTCAAGGGAGAGGATACTGCTTCACATGCACTGGTTCCACTCCTGGCTTGAGGGTGACAATGACAGGGGCTATGTTCTTCCCTAGGCCAGGTGGATTATCTTCTGCCCATACTTCAGGTGGGGCTATGAGGTTGGTAGGTATACAGGGACTAGTTGACTTTGTTGGTGGTGCACTATAGAACCGCCACTCTTCTTCTCGGGGAACAGTAAGCACCATCAATCCAGCAGGCTTTGGGTGCACAGTCATTTTCATTTCTCCCCCTTCAGCAAAAGATATCTGTGCCTGGAGCTTGGCAAGCATGTCTCGGCCCAGTAGTGGAATAGGGCACTCAGGCATATACAAGAACTGGTGCGTTATCTTCTGTCCCCCTAGTTCACACATGCGGTTCTGTAAGAATGACTTTGTGGCTTTATTTCCAGTGGCTCCCACAATGGTGACAGATCGTGAGGACGGAGGAGCTACTGGCTTGGCTACTCTGAATGTTCTGCTCCTGTATCTACCATAAATTCCATGTATTGGTCCCTTATCTTTAAACTGACCATAGGCTCCTGGGGACCCAGGGTGAACTTGGAGCCCGGTCTGGCCTAGTCTTCATCTATGTTGTCCAGGTCATATCCCGTTGCCACTGCCACTCCCTCAATGGCTTCCTCACTCTCTTGCTGGAACTGTGTTCGGTTCATTCCTCCCCTCCTTCGAAATTGTCATCCTGGCCTCCAGGGACTCCCTCCTCCCCTTGCAGGGGCGGAGTCCAAATGCGGGCACTCATTTCTCCAATGTCCTTCTTCCTTGCAGTAGGCGCACTGATTTGCACCCAATTGAGGCCTTTCGCTTCCGCGGCCTCTTCCATGTCCTCTGGTCCTTTGATTAGGAAAACCTCCTCCACGTCATTCGGTTATAGCAGCAGCAAGAAGATCTGCCTTCTTCTTCATCTTTTGTTCACTTTCTCTCTCTCGTTCATTTTCACGATTCACAAATACTTTCTGAGCGACTTCCATTAACTGAGCTGTATTCATGTCCGCAAATCCATCCAATTTCTGCAATTTTTGCTTTATGTCTCTCTGGGACTGACTAACAAAGGCTGCATTTACCATGCGTAAATTTTCCTGAGCGGCGGGATCATATGGGTTATACAATCTATAAGCTTCAGACAGCCGCTCATAAAAGGCCGCTGGGCTGTCATCTGGACCCTGGAGAACTTCCGATACTTTCCCGATATTCATGGCCCTCTGGCCTCCCTTCTTCAGGCCCTGCAATAAGGCCTGGCGAAATCTGGTTAGGGCCGCCGCCCCCCTTTCATCATTCGGGTCCCACCCGGGATCTTCATTGGGATATTCTGCAACAGCTGCTTGTGGGGGATTTATTCCTTCCCCTTCTACGGGGTTTTCTTCTAACCAACGGAGGGCTGCTTGCCCAATTCGCCCTCACTCCTTAGTAGTAAAGAGGGTAGACAGGAGCTGGCGACAATCGGCACAGGTAGGCTGATGGGTTTGCATAATGCTAGACATTAATTCTGTTAATTCCTGAGGCTTGGTTGTATAGGATGCATAATGCGTTTTCCAGTTTAATAAATCTGTGGTGGAAAAGGGTACATAAACTAAGCTAGTTGGTCCTGGTGCCATCTGGCCCTGATCATTTAAAACAGCTATTCCAGGCACTTGGCGTAATGGCATTAGGTGCCCTGCTTTCTCCTTCTTCTTGGGAGTTACGCTTCTTAAATCATAAGGCTCCCAGACACAAATCTCCTTAGTGGGTGACCCTGAACTTGCAGGAGAACCTCCGCTTTCTATCTCGTCAGAGGACTCGAGTCCCCCCGACATGCATGGGCCTGACTCGGGACTATCACTCGGGGTAGGGTGCTTCTTAAGCTGCTGCAGCGGTATTTTCTGGGGCTCCTCTTCTGGTTCTACTTCAGGTCATGGTGCTGTGGGAACTAACTTCTGTGGGTGCTGGGGTAACCAGCCAGGCTATCTGGGGACTCTGGGGCAGAATACACAGGTGGCTTCTCTTCCTTAGCTTTTCTGGTTCCCCTAGTAGTAGCTACAAATATTTTACAGCGCTCCTCATAACAGCGCTTCATCCATAAGGGCTGCTGTTCACACACACTTAACCAGAAATCAATATAGGGGAACTGGTCAGGATACACTCTTAGTATAAGCTGATGAATTTGTAAAACCACGAGAGTTATTTGAACTAGTCAAATCACTAACCAAAACCGACCAAAATGCCAACCTCAACAAATCCATCAAGGTCCAAACACTGGCAAACCACTACGCGACCAAACTGACGGCCCCTGGTCCTCCACCCCCCCCCCCCCCACCAACACCACAAATCAGAAGTGAGAACAACACAACGCAAAACCAGTTATGGGAGCACTTCCACAAAATAGGAACCAAGCAAATCACAGCCATTGTCACAAGCCTGAAAAGCACCACCTCCCCACTAGATCCCTGTCCTGCATCCTGGATCAAGGCAGTGAAACAAGACATAGCACCTCACATAGCACACATAGTTAACCTATCCCTACAACAAGGAATCATGCCCTCAGAACTAAAGAAATCAGTCATTAGACCGATCCTAAAAAACACTACACTCAACGGAGAAGACCCAGCCTCCTACCGTCCCATATCAAGTATCTCATTCCTGGCAAAGATCATAGAAAAAACGGTCCTTCTACAACTCCAAGACCATCTGACTGACAGTGCTCCTCTTGATGACCAGCAATATGGCTTCAGGCAACATCATGGAGTTGAAACCCTGTTACTAGTTCTACTTAACAACCTCCTAAAGGGCCTTGAAAACAAAAAGAAAATGTACATTCTTGTATTCATTGACATCTCAGCTGCCTTTGATACAGTTAATCATGGGACCCTCATAAATAGGATAAAATCAATAGGAATAACAGGAACCCCACTAAAATGGTTCTCATCCTACATCTCAAATCGAACACAACAGGTTCAATTCAACGGAGAAAAAGCAGAATCTTTCTCACAAACACAGGGAATCCCCCAAGGCTCTGCTCTCTCAGCACTTCTGTTTAACATATATATGCAGCCACTATGCAAAATTTTCTCACGGCACGAAATTAATTACCACATCTATGCCGATGATATCATGCTATACACACAACTAGACACTAAAAACCCAGACTACAACCCACTGGAGACATGTATCGGAGAGATGCAAGACTGGTTACAACAAAGTAGTATGTCAATTAATCACAAAAAACCGAAGTAATGTATATCTCCAAAGAACCGAATTTTGACCCTCCCACATCAATAACACTATGTAACAACACTTACCAAACAAAAAAAGAAATAAAGTATCTAGGAGTCACATTTGACTGTGACCTAAAGATGGAAAAACACCTCCGAAAGACCAACAGAGCAGTTTTCCACAAGCTTAGAGTGCTCCAACCCATTCGGAATATTATTGATCCCCAAGACTTCAGAACAGTGGCCCAAGCACTCATCATGCCACATTTTGACTACTGCAACGCCATCCTACAAGGTTTACCTAAAAAAACCCTAAACATATTACAAATGGCACAAAATGTAGCTGCCAGGGTCATAATGAAGAAAAATCTAAGTGACCACATCACACCAGTACTAATTCAATTACACTGGCTACCCATAACAGCTCGCACAAAATACAAAATACTAACAACCACCTTCAAACTCATCCACAACTTAGCACCTTCCTTCCTCAACAACCTAGTAAGATTGCAACCTCCTACCCGAAACAGAAGAACCCACAATTCCAACATCCTTCACACTCCAACAGATATAAGATCTGCCAAAGCTAACACCAGCCACAGGGCTTTCTCATATGCGGCGCCAACACTGTGGAACCAACTCCCACCAGAACTACGAGCTAGCAATGACCTTCTAGACTTCAGAAAGAAACTCAAAACGCACATTTTCCAATCACATTTCAACCTGAACTAAACCCACAGATGGAGCAGCCCCTGACCACTGTGTCCAAGAAGATTATCCTGTATATATGTATTTATGTATATATGTAAATGAACTCCCCCATAGCTAAGAAGTGTTAACTCTGTATGATGTGCTTTTCTGACAATCTGTATGTAAACAAAATTTGTACCTGCCTTGATTCGGCAGTTTCACAATAGTAATCCTACCCGCTTCTGATCGCTGGAAGGAGCGGGCTACAAATGCTTGCTAAATAAAATAAATAAATAAATAAATAAATCAAAGGTGCCCCCACGGGGCCATGAAGCAGCTAACGCGGGCCACTCCCTTTCACATAACATTTTTAATCTGGATGGAGTCATTTTCGTACCATAATCATCCGAAAATCCTTTACGGAAATTCTTGATCATACATGCCAACGGAGTTTGCGTGGACTCCGTCCCTCCCATAATCTGAACGTACCTACGTACACTACCTACGTACTTCTACTAACTACGTACCCTACGTACACGTAATGACGTACAAGACAACGAACAATAAGGATAGGTAGTATGGCTGTAGGTAAGGGGTCCATACAGCCCACAGAACACTGGGGGGGACAAACACCACTCGCTTCCTCCTGTTCGCGACCTGGGCGCGGTCGCCCGGCCAGGAACTGTGCTACTTAGGAGTCCGCTCTCGCTCGGTCTGTATTTCAAGACCTCTCACTCACACAAGCAAGCATATTTCAACAGGATATCATATTTCAAGTGCCCAGGTTTTCTGACTAACTGACTATTTCAAACAAGAAGGGTCGATGGCTTCGGCTTCCGCTTTCTCTTACGCGGAGCTTACTAGGACCGCCCTTATGGGAGGTGATCAGGCTCCCTTGTCTCGCACACACTCATGCGAGATTTCCCAGTTAGTCTATACCAAATATACCAAATTAGTCCTGCGCACGCAAGACGTTGTCCCAGGCTGTTCTTTCTGACTATCGAATCACAAAAATGTCTACTCACCGGATCCGGTCCCCGATACCACACCAGCTTCTGAGTTGGAACCTGGACTCCCCCGGGTCGGAGGTGTTGGCCAGCTGGACCCAATGGCCCGCCAAGGCAGGCGGAACCCTCTCCGGCACAAAGGGGCCGGCGGCGCCTGAGGTTTCCCCCGCGGTCGGAAAGACACGGTTCCAACCGGGCTAAACCTCAAGGCGAATTGCGTGGATTATTCACTTGAATACCATTTACCACAACGCACCAAGAATATGCTGTAGCAAAGTGCAATCAATGAATAAATCCAGGAGTCAATTGACAGGGTCCAAGCCAGTTTATTGTGCACAGGCCCAGTCAGTCAAAGCTTCAAAAGGAACTGAGCAAATGTTTCTACAGAGACATAACCATTTATACCTCTTTTTCAGTTTGATACATGAGAACTTTCTATTGGTTCCAACTCGATACATGCAAACTTCTCATTGGTCTTACATTCCCTGCACCTGTCCAATTAGAAATCCCTCCGGAGCCTAGCAACCGGCCCCCTCCCTTAGGATTGCTCTAACAATGGTGCAGTTCTTGATTTTGTTACTTCTGTACTGCAAGGTTATCCCTAGCTCCAGGAATGCATATATTGAAACATTTCTTTTCTTTCACACACAAGAGAATAATGGAAGACTTATGAATTCATAAAAACTTCTTATTAAGCATTTTAAAACAGCTTTCTCATTTTTCACAGATTTTTGGTTCCTTTTTCTAGCTATAATGGGAGTTAGGATCCAGGCCTAACTTACAGGCCTTTCATAATAGCAGGCCATGCTAGGCCATAGCCTACCACACTACTACTTAGAAATGTTCTATAGTAAAATGTACAATGAGTAGTAAAAAGTAAGATGTTGAATACAAAGTAACTTAAATCTATTATTAATCTAACCATCTATAATAAAAAAATAAAAAAATATTTACCACTTGGAACCCGAGTTCTAAGAATTCTTTTAGTTTAATTCCTTCACTTAGCTTTGAGCAAAGTGAACGAGGTTAATTTTATTTCTGCGCCTCGTTGTCTGAGTTTACTCCACCTCTTGGCCACGACTACTACCATCATATTTAGGGGTGGAGGTGGGCTTAGACACAGCAGGGTCACACTATATTCAAGATAAGCCTATGCATTGTCAACCAAGCAACCACCATACTAAGTCAAGAATCAAGCATTGCCAGACTAACTGCTTGGAGATCATCAGTAAACACAAGCGCTATTACTACTACTAATCATAGAAACATGATGACAGAAAAAGACCACTTGGCCTATCTAATCTGTCCTTCAAATATTAACTACAACAGTCTCCATTTTACCTTTAGAGATCCTCTGTTTTTGTCCCATGCTTTTTTTAATTCGGATCTTGACCTCGTCTCTACCACCTCCACTGGGAGACTATTTCATGCATCTACCACTCTTTCTGTAAAGAGGTATTTCCACATATTACTCCTGATTCCATCCCCTTTCACCCTCATCCTATGTCCCCTTATAACAGAGCTTACTTTCAATCGAAAGAAGCTCTCCTCCTGTGCATTTATGCCACTAAGGTATTTAAACATCTTTGTCATATCTCCTCTATCCTGCCTTTCCTCTAATGTATACATATTAAGATTCTTAAATCTGTCCTCATATGCTTTATAACAAAGACCACTAATTATTTCAGTAGCCACTCTCTGCACCGACTTCAACCTGTTTATATCCTTTTGAAGGTGCGGTCTCCAGAATTGCACACAATACTCCAAATGAGGTTGCACCAAAGGCTTATACAGAGGCACTATCACCTCATTTTTTCTGCTGGCCATTCTTCTCCCTATGCACCCAAGTATCTTTCTAGCTTTCACCGTCATCTTTTCTACCTGTTTAGCTACTCTAAGATCATCAGGCACAATCATGCCCAAGTCCCACTCTTCCTTTGTGGACAGAAGTACTTTACCCTGTCCGATGGCGCCCCTACTGGCGTAGTAGAGTAAGGGCGTCTGCCGACATTTAATTTGTATCAGGGAGTATTTGACTTGCAGGACCCAAAGGATTGTGGTCCTTGTAGTGTAGTGCTCCCTGAAATGAATAACTATGCCAAATGGAGGGTAAATAAGGCTTTATTTCCCCGCTTAATGCTCTAGGTTCAAATGAGACAACAAACTTAAAGTGGAGGTAATGCTTTCCTCAAACAATAATAAAGTTCCACCATGGACTAAACAGTTAAACGTTGTAGGCTGTACAATTGACTGTTTAGTTGGGTTAAGGGATTTTCCAACCAATAGAAACAATTAGAACAGAATGGTTATCAACTTCACCATTTTCAGACTCATTTCTTCACTGTACAATTAACATGGCAAGCAGCTACCTCTTAAGCACAAGTTACATTCCATAGGTTCTGTGTGAGGCATGGGAACACTCGAGCTGTAATCCAAGTCCATTGATTCTGGCTCACTACACTCTTCAATGTTTAGAGTATCCTCAGTGTTACTTAGTTCCTCATAGAAGTTCCTTGGCTTCTCATATAACTTTTGTAGAACCCTTTTGGAAAGTGGTTTTAAATAGTTAACTTTGCTTCTTCTCTGATAATGAGGTTTATCTACCTGCATAAAACTGTCTTCATTGAAAGTTCCTTTTAATATAAAAGGCTTTTCATACCTTATCTTCGGTGGAGTGCCACGCCTAGGATTCAGCTTACTATGTAGCTTTTCCTCCACAATTAAGGCTGCTAGGAAAACCAGACGTGGATTTCCAGTCTTTATTTGAAGAACTTCTTTTAACAGGCAGGCTGCTTCTCTGGGCCTTATCCCAGGGCTGAGACTTGCCTCTGTCTGTATCCGTTCTTCTCCTTCCTTCTCCTGTTACTATACCTGGTACCCTCGCTGGTACCCTTCTGGTTGGTCTGTCGGCTACCCTCCTGGGTGCCTCTCTTTGCTGGACTCCTTGGTCTCTCTGCTGCACTCCTGTGCTGGTACCTGAGCTCTCTTCCCGGTCTCTGTGCTGGACTCTTTGCTGCAGTCCGTGCTGCACACCTGGATCTCTTGAGCCCCCCTTCTGGTCTCTGTACTGGATCCTGTACCGTTCTCCTTTCGGTTCCCCCCGGTCTCTCCCTCTGCTCATCTGATTTTCCTTATAAAGGGATTTCCAGCTTGCACGCTGTGAGTTTGAGGACAGGTGAAAACACTCAGCATTAAGGTGCTCAGAGCTTGAGCACGTGGGTTCAGGCACTGTGTAGCTGTCCATGCGCCCTCTGGCTGAGCTACACTGGAACTGCGCTCTCTGGCTTTTCTGAGACTTATGCAAATCAGGAGGTTTTTTTAAGGCTGTTTCTTCCCTAGCTCCAGCCTCATGACAACCCCTTACACTGTACCATTCCCTTGGATTTTTGCAGCCCAAATGCATAATCCTGCATTTTTTAGTATTAAATCTCAGCTGCCAAATTCTTGGCCATTCTTCAAGTTTATATTATATTATCTACTTTCTGGGTGTCTACTCTAGAATTGCAGATTTTGGTATCATCCGCAAAAAGGCAAACCTTACCCGACAGCCTTTCTGCAATATCACTAAAAAAGATGTTAAAAAGAATTGGACCAAGGACAGATCCCTTTGACACACTACTAGTAACCTCGTTCTCCTCAGAGTGAGCTCCATTTACCTGTACCCTTTGTTGCCTCCCACTCAACCAATTTTTAACCCAATCAGTCACTTTAGGGTTCTCCCTTAGGGTGCTTAGTTTGTATATAGGTTGCCTGTGTGGAACAGTGTCAAAGGCTTTACTAAAATCTAAGTACACAACATCTAGGGATCACCCTTGGTCCAACTCCCTGGTCACCCAGTCAATGAAATCAATCAGACCTGCCTCTGGTGAATCTATGCTGCCTTTGATCATGCAATCCATTGGACTCCAGAAACCTCATTATTTTCTCTTTCAGCAGTGTTTCCAATTACTCATCACAGAGGTTAGACTAATTGGCCTGTTTTCAATCTCATCCTTACTTCCGCTTTTGTGCAACGGGACCACATGAGCCTTTCTCCAGTCCTCTGGCACCACTCCTGACTCCAAAGAGGCATTGAAAAGCTGCTAGAATGTCCCCAAGTTCCTTCAGTATTCTCCAATGTCTCCCATCACTTTGTCGTCTGTTAGTTTAGCTAGTTCGATACAGTCAAAAACAATTTTTGACTGTATCCAAATTTTGAGGAATAAAAGTAAATTGTGAATGAAAAGTGAATCCTAAGATTCTCAACAAAGAGACCAAAGATAAAGTTGGCGCTAACATTATTGGATCCAACCAGCCAGAAATCCACATAGCCCTACACTTATCTAAATTCAATTTTAATTGATGTGATTTAAGCTATTGGGAAACCACCTCCAAACAACAGCTCAAGGGCTGCATATCTAAAGAGTGAGGATCAAAAAAGGAAATCAGTTGAATGTCATCAGCAAAACAATGACCTGAAATATGAGAAGACTGAATTAAAAATGCCAAAGGAACCAAAAAACTATTAAACAGTGGTGAGAGAATCGAGCTCCGAGGAACCCCACAAGGAATACTCTGAAGAGAGGATATAATGGATCATTTTCTACTGTAAACATATGATCTGACAAAAAAGAAGAAAAAACACCTAAGCACAGTATGACCCAAAACTATATCTGCCAACTGAATAAGCAACAAGTCGTGATCCACAAAGTCATATTCTGAAGGTATGTCCAACAACACAAGAAGCGCTACATGTCCAGCATCCAGAGGACCTTGGACCTATGCATAAAAGTGAAGCATGTCTCTGTGCTATGATAAACCCTATAGCCTGACTGCTGAGGATACAATAAATTATTATTTTTGACAAAATACTTGAACTGGTTAAAAACTATCCTCTCAACAATTTTCACCAGGAAAGGAAGCATAGACATGGGTCTGTAGCTCTCAGGCAAATTCAGAGCCACAGAACCCCTTTTTTAGGCCTAAAAATAGCTCTTTTACAACCCCCCCCTTTTAGAACCCCTAAAGAAAGAAAGGAATTCACCATATCGACAATATATGGATGCAAGGCTTGTAATTGTGTCTTCAGAAAAACTGATGGCAAAGGATCGAGTAGTAATATGAAGCTGAATCAATATACACTGCAAATATTGTGGCGTAAGTTGCTAGAAAGAACACCACTCCCCTAAGGAACCTGAGGATATGGGAATAGGAGTCACTGCCGGAAAAGCAGGAAAAGCTATCGCCAAAGGACTCCAGGCACTCAGACTAAAACTAACCCTTGCGGGGGGCGGAGCTAGCCACTGAACAGAATGGACGCCTGAATTTTTGCTCCCGTTGCTGCCCAAGAATCCTGAACATATCCCGGTATTCCATTGAAGTTTGTACCCCCTACCTACATCAATAACACCGCAATACAGCTGGATGGCATCCCTGAAGCCTGCCCGGCTGGAATTTCCACAGGGATCCGGCTCAGCAGCGAAACGATCCAAACCCGAAGTGGGTTCCCCGCAGAAAATGGCCGCGGGAGAGAAGGAGGGAGTGACTGCCGGTGGCCTACGTGAAGTGCTACAGGAATTGAAATGCGTTAAAGAAATGATTGCAGCCAATTCTAGTTCACTGAACATGATTCAAGAAGACTTGCTGGAGGTAAAAGAGAAACTCCTCACCATCACCACTCGACTTAATGCAGTTGAATTACAAACCCAGAAGCATGGCGTTGCATTAGAACAGCTGGACCCTTTGGCCAAACGAGTCCGGCACATAGAAAATCTGATTGAAGATCAAAATAACCATTCCCGTAGAAATAATATCCGCCTTGTTGGAGTCCCTGAAGGCGCTGAAGGTACCGATCCGATTGGATTTCTGGAAAAAACCATACCGGAGATGCTGCAGCTTGTCTTTGCAAGGCCTTTTGAACTAGAATGGGCCCATCGAATCCCAGCACACAAAGCTGAAAACACACGATACCCGCGCCCACTCATAATGAAGGTACTGAGATACCCACAGGTCCTACAGATCTTTCAAGCTGCACGGAAGGCCGGATCACTGCAAATCCAGGGACACAAAGTAACACTTTATCCGGATTTGAGCAAGCAAACGGTAGATCGGAGAAAAGCGTTGCTGGCCTGTAGACCCATGCTACAAAGTGCACAGGCAAGATACGGGCTATACTACCCAGGAACCATGCGGGTCACGCTGCATAATGAAACGAGGAATTTTGTTGATGCTGAAAAACTGAAAACTTTCCTACAAGAAAAATGCGGTATGGAAACCTGAGGTCAATATTCTGATCTCTCACGCAGTGTAGAGAACTCAGCATATACTCAGGGGGTGCGGCCGTGCGTTCTCACAAATTTTAGAACGCCTTAAGCCTTGTTAAACACCTCATTGATTGTATTTCTGTTGTTCTAAATAGTTTTAATTAAACAGATATTTCTGCTTGAAATGTAGGGGTGGCAACGGGAGGTCGGGGTTGGTTACTGTTTCAGTGGATTGTGTTCACCTTAGCGATACAATGTTTGCCAGTTATGCAGTTGTTTGTGTCAGTCCAGTCCAGTACAAAACCCTCCACATACACGCAAATGCAAGTACGCGGCAGGCCTATCCATAGGATAGCTTTCACCTATAAGACAGCTTATCCCAACGTTGATGTCTAGTGATCTTTTAATGCTTTCGTTAAATGTAAAAGGTATTACTGGCCCTGTCAAGCGAAAGAAGATTTTAGCGTACTTCCAGCAAAAAAAAGCAGATATTGCCCTCTTACAAGAGACACATTTAACAGATACTGAATCGCAGAAAGTAACCTCTAAATACTTCCTGGTGGCGGCCTCGGCCTCTGCCACTCAACGCAAAGGGGGGGTAATAATATTAGTGCGCAAATTCCTGCAATCCGCCATTACCGACACACGGATTGATCCGCTAGGTCGATGGGCCAGAGTGACGATGAAAATAAATCAACAGCTTTACACATTCTTCAATATTTACGCGCCCAACCTCGATGACCCTAACTTTTTCAAACTGATAGCTAAAGAAGTTACAGCCGCGGCTCACACCAATATCATATTAGGGGGCGATTTCAATGTCATCTTGGATCCACTGTTAGATCGCACGCCCTATCGGGCTGTAGACAAAGTCAAATCGCAGGCGATTCTTAAAGGCATCATAACAGAGCTACACTTGGTAGACCCCTGGCGCCTACTTCATCCCCAAGAAAGAGACTACACATTTTATTCCATCCCACATAATACCCAAACAAGGATCGATTTCTTCCTACTGTCCACAGAGCTGATGCCCCAAGTGTTGTCCGCAGAGATATATGCTACAACGGTATCGGACCACGCCGCTGTCTCCCTAGTGTTGAATACCAACGTTACACAGCATGTTCCACCAAGATGGACATTTGATAAATCCCTACTAGCAGATGACTCCTTTGTACAGCTACTGTCAGGGGAAATTGAGACCTATTTTAAATATAATACACCCACTGATACCTCCATCTGGAGCTGGTGGGAAGGTTTTAAAGCGACCATACGAGCTCATATTACCACCTACACCATTAGACGGCGTAAAGCCAGGAAAAAAGAAAAAGATGAATTGGAACTCCAAATAAAAGCTGGGGAAAGGTTACTAGCCAAAAGAGCTGACTCAATGATATTGATTAGACTCCAAAAATTGCGATACCAATATAATGCTCTCCTCAACAAAGAAGCACTGAGTAGCATCCAGCTACAACGTAGTATATACTACTATGACAGCAACCGCTCAGGATCCCTCTTAGCTCGGCAGCTCAGACCAAAAACCAGCAAGACCGCTATAGCGGCGTTGCAGGACAATTCCGGGGGCCTTCTCCTGAGATCTGACAAAATACTAGACCGCTGCAAAGAATTCTATGAGGAACTATATCGCTCAGATACCCAATGTAGTGACAGAGCCTTTGAAGATTTTGTCTCCAAGATAGTAGGACCCACATTAACCAGTCATCAAAGTCGAACGCTGGAACAAGAGATCTCAGTAACTGAAATACAAGATGCGATCAAACAGATGGCTCGTGGCAAAGCCGCCGGTCCAGATGGTATCCCGTTGGAATTCTATAATAAATATTGCATTCAATTGGCTCCCATGCTACAGATCTACTACAGTGGCCTGCAAGATGAATCTCCAGAGATTGGAGCCCTGGCAGAGGCTGTGGTGGTAATTCACCCGAAACCGGGCAGGGATACACAAAAGATAGAGAATTACAGACCCATCTCTCTCCTAAACTCTGATTATAAAATCTATGCTAAAGTGCTTGCTAACCGATTAGGACGGATCTTAAAAGATTTGATACATGAGGATCAATGTGGATTTATACAAAACAGATCCACTACAGATAATGGAAGATTATTGGCACATGTACTGGCATCTGCCAAGACCAAGGCCGAGCCCCTGATAGGGCTAGCATTGGATGCCGAAAAAGCCTTCGATCGACTGGAATGGTCCTTTCTATTTCGATCCCTACGGTGGTTTGGGATAGGAGAAAAGTTCCTAAAACGCGTTGAATTGTTATATACCAAACCCACAGCTCGAATAGCGGTCAACTCACACCTCTCAGCCCCTTTTCAGTTGCAAAGAGGGACCAGACAGGGTTGCCCCCTGTCACCGATGCTTTTTAATTTAGCCCTGGAACCCTTATTAATAGCGCTCCGACAGAAGGAAAACATAAAAGGAATTGAGTTAGCTGATGGTCCCTGTAAATTGTCAGCATATGCCGATGACCTGCTCATTTTTCTACAACCATCAGACCTTCCTGAAACACTGCAACTCATAGATGCATACTCAGCGATATCCGGATATAAAGTAAATTTGAATAAAACAACAATTATTCCTCTGAATGAACAGGTCAGCGAAGAAATGATGCGTGGATACCCCTTTCAATATGAGAAGTCATCCTTTAGATACCTGGGCGTGACCTATGGCACCACCTTGGAAGAGACTGTCGCAATCAACATTAAGATGTGTCAAGAAATTGTACATGATAACATCTGCAAGTGGACCCCCCTTCATTTGAGCTGGTGGGGCAGGCTAGAAACGATAAAAATGATGTTGGTACCAAAACTCAGCTATATATTAAGTATGATACCCTTACGTTTCCCGACAGCCTTCTATAAGAAAATGAATAGTCAACTGATAGCCTTTCTATGGAACAACCGAGTACCCCGAATAGCTGCCTGGAAACTGAAGTTACCTAATACACAAGGCGGTGTCCATTTCCCAGATCTCGGCTGGCTACACACTGCCTCTCTTTTAAAGCAGGGTGCTCAATGGGTCGACTCTGACGACACGGATAAAGGACCTAGATGGCTGAGTGTGGAGCGGGCCCTACATTCCCCCCTGCCCACATGGCTACTGGTAGGCACAGTAGTAGACCAGACTGCACCACATAATGCTATTATCCGAGAAACACAGCATGCCTGTCGATTATTGGCATCATGTATCGATGGAGGGGATGACTTTGCCGCAGATATGCCCATATGGCTGAACCCGCGCCTTATCATCGGAGGGAAGCCTGTCTTATGGAAAAAATGGGTGGAACATGATCTTATCACCATTGGACAACTGATCAATGGAAGTGCATTTAAAACCTTTGACAGATTAAGAACGGAATTCCGATTGCCTAATACATGCTATTTCCAATGGTGTCAGCTCCGATCCTGAATGAGCAAAGCGGGTGTGTCACCTGTCTTGATACGTACAGGATGGCCACTGCGACAGAAACTTCAAGAATTACAAACAGATGCTAAAGCTGTTTCAAGATGTGTTGCGATTCTCCGATCCAAAAGTGACAAGACATGTTCTAAGATACAGTCGGTGTGGGCTACTGAAACCGGTCAAGATCTACCTCCGGAAAATTGGGACACTTTTTGGGGCACTCAAATACGTGCCACGAGAGCAGCGTCTCTCACACAATCTATGTACTTTATAGCACATCGAGCGCATATTACACCGGCTAAGAAAATGAAATGGACACTACAGGAGGGAAATCGATGTTGGTCCTGTAACATGGAAATTGGGACACTGGCACATATGTTGTTCCATTGTAAATCCCTGGAAATATATTGGAACAGAGTTTGGGAACGCATATCACAGATCCTCAACTTACAAACTCCTATCACTTATCGGATAGTGATATATAAATCCATAGCTCTGGAACCTACTCTGATGAAATGGGATGGTAAACTGCTGGACTTAATGCTCGGGATAGCGCTTAAAATAGTTCTAATACACTGGAAGAATCTCGACAAAGCTTGTTTCGAGCATTGGTGGAGTCTCTTAATCCTACATAAGACCTACGAAGAGATCTATATAGCCAAGAACCCATGGTCTGGTAAACTAAGTAAGAAATGGTCAGCTTTACAAAATTATGTTTGATGAAAATGATTGCTGGAGGCTGCCTTGTGGAATGGTCTCTGCTGTAACCACATTGAACGGAGAGAGGGAGGGTGGCGTGCTGGCATGGACTGATACTAGTTCTTGTTAACGTTATTGTACTGTCTTGTTCAAGTTATTATATTCTTTTGCTATTTTGATCAATAACATCTGCTTGTATCCTGCTATATCACGATCGTTTGTATTGTTATTTTATATGTTAAAACTGAATAAAAACTACTATTAAAAAAAAAAAAAAAAAAACTAACCCTTGCAGTAGCCACTAAAGACAATGCTGTAAAGAGGATCAAATATTACATGCCTTCTGAGTAAAGAAAGCAGCAAAGTCCTCTGCTGAGGAAAACCTTTGAAAGAACTAGGCTCTCGAAGAATCCTAAACAATTCTCGGGGGGATTATTGGTATTGTTAAATACGCTGGGAGAAATAATCCCTCTTCGCCTTGGTTACATGTGCCCCGTATACTCTAGAAATCTCCTTGTACAGATTCAAAGAGGGGGAAGACTTAGGAGTATGTTTACTAAACAGCAGTAGCGGCTTCCATGTGATATCAATGGGGTCGTGGCTCCAATATTGCATGGAAGCTGCTACCGCTGTTTAGTAGACATACCCCTTAAACTTCCTCAAGTCTCTCAGCACAACAACTGCCTTTTAAGAGACTTAAGCTACATGATACTAGGGAGATACTGCCCTGGTGACACCATGTTTTTAACATTTATTTATTTATTAGTATTTATCTCCGCCTTTCCAATGGCAGTTCAAGGCAAATTACATTCAGGTACATAGATATTTCCCTGCCCCCAGAGGGCTTACAAACTAAATTTGTACCTGAGACAATGGAGCATTAAGTAACTTGCCCAAGAAGCACCTATGGGACTCAAACTCAGATCTCTTGGGTATTAAGCAATTATGTAACCACTAGGCTACTCCTCATGGTCACATGCTGCTGGCACACTCCCAGCTACCATGAGGCCAAAATGCACATTATCACTACACTAAACCCCGCGCTACCGGTTATCGCACTTTAGTAAACATAAACATGCCCCTTAATGTTTATGTATCTTTACATTAAAATTAATGTGCCCAAGAAAGTGCTGTTGTTACGGACTCTAATCCATTATAGTCCTGCTTCAGGGACTACTGATCAATTTGTTGTTGCTTCTGGTTGTCTTCACATCCGACCAATCTTTTCAAAAAGCTAACCTGACATTTCCTCTTCTGGTTTTTAAAGCAGCACGGTTAGTGCCGCTGAATATCCACAAGTGCCTCCGCAACATGCCCCAGTACTAACAGGGGCATTCCAGGGCATTTCGTCACTAACCAGGCAGCAACGATATTGAGCCGCTGTGCGGTTAGGGAGGCGCAGCAAATGCTGTCCTTACTTTAGCAGGAGAAGCTAGCCAGGCAGCGGTCAATATCACTGCTGTCCAGTTAGCTTGCACATTCTGTGTCCAGTCTGGATATTGAATACCTGTGGCCAGATATGGCCCCGGCATTGACTATCCATGGTTACATTTTAGTAGCATTACCCACTGACACTGGATATTGAGCTCATTAAAATGAACTAATAAAGTAATCATTGGGTAGAATATACAAAGGTGGTGATTATTAGTCCAATAAAATGTGTTTGATAATACTTCTTTGATTTTGGGATCACTTTGTGTGTGATGTTAAAGTGTGATCCATGGTGAAAACTCCTAGTATTGTAGAATTCCACTATTCACTTTCTCAATTGAGAAAATTGGCCATTTAGCCCTACTCTCTGTTTTATATTTTGTAACCAGTGCCAATTCAATAGTACACTGTCTCCTATCCCATCTTTATTTCAGACTTCTAGGATTTACATGCAGGCATTTCAAAGTTTGTTTTTGTTCATATTAACAACCTGGTTATCAGTTGACAGGAGTAATTTGGAATCTTTCAAATCTTTATTCTTTACTTTAACCTTTATTGGAACCTCTCTATCGGGATCCCTAACTTCCTGTATTACTTGTATCCTTCAAAGATAGACCATTCTGAACTATGCGTTCTTGGGTGACTGTTGACTTTCTGCCATTATTTAGTTTAAAAGCTGCTTTATCTCTTGTTTAAAGGTTAATGCCAGCAGTCTGGTTCCAGCCTGGTTAAGGTGGAGCTGATTCTTTCGGAATCTGACCCCCTTCCCAAGAATGTTGCTTAGTTCATAACAAATTGAAAACTCTCTTCCCTGTACCATTGTCTTATCCATGCATTGAAACTCCGGAGCTCTGCCTGACTCTTGGGTCCTACATGTGGAATGGGAAGTATTTCTGAGAATGCTACCCTGGACGTTCTGGATTTCAACTTTCTACCTAAAAGTCTAAATTTGGCTTCCAGAAATTGGTACAAACATGCACCAAAACATCAAACTCTTCTCCAGCACAGTCTAAAACCTTTTTGTGGTGGCTCATGAGGTCCGCCATCTTCGTTCCAAGTAGGCAAGTTATCAGGCAATCCTCATGTCCATCAGCCATCCAGCTATCTGCAGTACATGCCAAATGATTACATTTCCAATTATAATGGCCATCCCAACCCTTCCTTCTTGAGTGCATGCCCCTGGAGAAACACCCTCAGTGCAAGAGGATATTATGTTACCTGGAGGACAGAACCTAGCTACAGGATCACTTCCTGCCACACCACGGTGATATTCTCCTTTCAGGTGACTTCTCTCCTCCATAGCAGTGAAAGTGCTTACTTTTATCTTTATTGGAACCTCTCTATCATGATGCCCTAACTTCCAAGTTTTGCTAGTATTCTTCAAAGATGCAGATATTCCGTTCCCCTTGTCTGGTTTAACCCAGAGTGTCTCCTCCTGATCTTATAAGCCTTAGGGAAGAGACTAGGAATTTTTAGAAACTGTGGGACACCCTGATATTTGGTTCTCCAAGGTACAGATTTGCTTAAACCTTCTTACTTCTTGTCCATCCCCCCCCCCCCATTGATCCTTTTTGATAATCAGAGCCGGTGCAAGGACACTGGACATCCTAGGCAAACCTTCCTCTACCCCCACCACAACTTGCTTTCCGGGCAGCTCAAGATTTTGAGCCCAAAGGCAGTGGATAGGTAGCTGAAATTCCTTCCCTTTTCCAGAGACCTTACTTCTGACAGCTTGGCCACTGTACCTAGCAAGAGGAAGACCATATAACAGTGTGACAGTGTCCTCTGCAGAGCAAAACCAGTCTCACAATATGAGTCACGATGTTATGGGATCTCACGGCTGATATCGCAAGACTGACCGCACTGCACAGATGAAACATGTGCTTGTAGGTTCCCTTCTTCCTGCCAGTCGGGAAAGAGGGAGGAGATTTAAAATACCTGACTGCTGCCTCGTTCATCTAATGGAAGCACTGGTCCTGCTTTTAGTACCAGAGGGACCTTTCTCTTCTCTCCTCTTTAGATTCCGTGCTTGGAAAGGATCCAGGGCATAATTTTATGATGTATTTTTCCCCATGTTTTATATATAGAAAAAAGACTTTATAAAATTACCTGGGAATTAACATTTTTATTTAGCTGTATTTATATCCTGCTTTTCACTGGGTCAAAGTGGTCAATTGGGGATACATTTAACATGAGGGGATATGAGACACATATGCTAATACTTACAGGGAACATGGGCAATGGAGGGTTAAGTGGCTTGCCCAAGACCACAAGGAGTGTCTATAGGACTAGAAATCCCAGACCCTCTGGCCTGAGATTGCTGTCCCCAGGTGGGACTTGAACCCCTGGCCCTCCGGCCTGAAGTACCTTGTCCTAACCACTAGACCACTCCTCCCCCTGCATGTAAGAACACATGCCAACTAGAGCACATGTATTTTTACATGGTCTCTACATAGATATTTCCTGGTAGAGACACTTGGGGGAGATGAGCGGAGTTGTCAGGTACATAGACACTTTATAAAATGTTTATACCTGTAGAGAGTTGCAGTAGTCTTGGAGCAGGTGTAACTTTGCACAAGAGTATTTGTGCACTATAGGAATTATGTTAAGAACCTATGGGGGGATATTCAGAGACATTTGTGCAGTTTGCAGACCTGCAAACTGCATAAATGCTGCTAAGCAGGATATGTAATGACACTAATAAGGTTAGTGCCGCTGAATATCCGTAGGTATGGCCGCTACATGTCCCAGTACTAACCGGTTAGCAACACACAGCTACAGTAAGACGCAGCAAATGCCTTACTTCAACCGCAGATGCTGACCAGGCATCACTGAATATCACCACTGCCTGGTTAGCTTTGCTACAGAAAATATCCTTTAAAACCAAAGACCATATACAAAATCCAATAGAAAAAGTCCCGGTAGAGTTAGCAGCAAAATTACTCTCTTTTTGTTGGAGCAAAAAACTCACAAAAGGGGGTGAAAGTATTAACACCGCCTCGCTGTGAACGCTCCTTTTTACTCAATTTAATAAAGCGTTGAAAATCAAGTTACTTATCTCAGAACATCACAATGTGGCACGTTTTGGGTTGAACAATTTGAAACCCTGCTTCAGGTGGAAGTTTCGTATTTTTCATCATCCGTGGCTGAGTGCATCTCTGCGTTCCATGCTGATGATGATGATAAGTAACTTGATTTTCAACGCTTTATTAAATTGAGCAAAACGGAGTGCTCACAGTGAGGCAGTGTTAATACTTTCACCCCCTTTTGTGAGTTTTTTGCTGCAACAAAAAGAGAGTAATTTTGCTGCTAAGTCTACCGGGACTTTTTCTATTGGTTAACTTTGCGGCAACCCTGGCTATTCAATGCTGGACCACGGATATCGTCCTGGCATTGAATATCTGGGTTTAAAGTTCAGTGCCGGTGGCTAGTCGCTGTAGGAGCGCCAGATGCTGGTGCTGAATATCGGGTCCTATGTTTATAAAGGCACATATATGTGTATGTCACTTAAAAGCAGATTTTAGATGGGATGTAGACAGGGGAGTTTGCATGTCCAGGTCAGGTTCGCATGGAGAGTTCATGTAGAATTTTACAAGAGCCTCTTGTAAAATATATTCAGGACTCCATAAGGTTGATTTTCCATGTCTGCTGTGAGCAGCAAATCTTTAAAGCTACACGTGCAGAAAAACAGCACATGTATGTTCTAATATATGCATGGAAACAGCTTTTTAAAACCACTCATCCCAGTCTGCATGGACACCCATTGCAACACCATCAGTTCTCCTACTCTGGTCCCCTCCCCCGACCTCATTCTCTCCCCTCCCCGATGACCACAACACATCCAATTCCTTCCCCAATCCTCAAACCCTTCTGATATGAAGACCCCCCCATCTCACCCTCCCCCCCCCGGCAACAAGGAAATCCTCAAGGTCTCTCCTAGCAGACCCCACCCCCACCTCCACTCCCCATCCCTGGAGAAAATTCCAAAATCTTCATGAATTTTGGAAAAAGCTACAGTGAATATGGATTCTGTTTGCTTTTCAAACCCTCAAGTAATTTAGCAGTTTATCTGGCTTCCTCTACACCTTGCCCTGCAAAGTTACAAACAAAGCAGCTCAATATTAACTAGAACGATCAAAGATCTCATCAACCGTTGTGTATATAAGAAATGTTTAATGTAGGACTCTTGCCAAGAGCCAATAAAACTGCCAACTGGAAAATCTACACCTGGCTTGCCGCCACCCATCCTCCTCTTATCCTCCCCCCCCCCCTAAAAATTAAAGATGCTCTGTGCTTCTATGATTGTCTTATGAATACAAAGGCTCTGTGATAGGCTGCCAAGCCCAGGATAATGCTTTCATATTCCAACATCATGGCAGCGAGATCACCATTGACTGATGCCTGTCCAGGAATAAGGAACAGAATTTTCTGATCCATTTTTGCTGCAAAGTAACTGAATGTATGAAAATGCAAACAGTTTTTAAACTTCAGGACTGAGCAGCTGTAAAGTGCTAAACACCATAACGGCCGCACACGACCAATTTGAAAGGTTCTCTGTTCACCATGAATTTTAGCACCAGAGAGATATTTGAAAGTGATCAGGGAGGTCAGCAGTAGGCACTTCACCATTAAAATTAGAAGGTGCCAAGCAAGTCTTTTGGATGTCCATCAATTTAGCAGTTTCTGACTGATCTTTTGGGCCTGATAGTCAGTGGCAGGCAGTGACTTGCATTGCTAAAGCAGTTAGCTGCCACAGCTGAACATCAGACACCCATATCCTGGCCCAGGTACTGTGTATCCAGGCTGCCTGGCCAGACTTTCCTGCACCTTAGTTTTGCCACTTTGCAATAAACGGGTAGTGGGTCATTATCACTGGGTGCTGCCACAGAATACCACAATGTTAACCAATTAGCATCCAGACGTGCAGTGGCGGTACATGGGGCATGGCGGACATGGGGATTAACACGATTAGCAGGCCCGCCCTTTCCAAAGAACATCTCTTAGGACGCAGAAGATCTATCGGGATAGCACCAAAAGAATTATCAAGGCTCGCTTTTAAAGCAACAGTGCCAGTGGTGTGCTACCAATTTCTAATCAAGGGGATCTTGCCAACTCTCCCCCACTCGGAAATACCCCT
The DNA here is from genome assembly GCA_033557465.1 of Ichthyophis bannanicus. Classification (NCBI taxonomy): domain Eukaryota; kingdom Metazoa; phylum Chordata; class Amphibia; order Gymnophiona; family Ichthyophiidae; genus Ichthyophis; species Ichthyophis bannanicus. The sequence continues at coordinate 51,158,028 of CM066049.1, forward strand.
CTGTCTTTATAAAATATTCAACTAGCAGCTCTAATGCTGGGAAACCCTCTCCAGCGTACTCTATTTCCTTGAGCTGTCGTTCAGAGTTGACTAACTGGCTAGTTGTTGAGATACAAACCCCGACCCACAAAATGTTTTAACATATTGACTTTTTCTTTCCCTCAGCAAACCTCCCTCAACCAACTCGTATCCTTTTCCTTTCATTTGCTTCTTTGTTTTTAATTAGATTTTGTAAACTGCCTTGATGCTCAAGCTAAAGGCAGGATATTTATTTATTAATAGGCTTTTTTATACCGCTTTATCATTTCAACCAAAGCGGTTTACGCTGTAACTTAAACTTGGTAATGTACATTAAACAGGGACATTAACAACATGGAATTTTCTAAGGCAATGGAGAGTTAAGTGAACAAATTTTTAATAAAATATAAAACAATTTGTGGTAAATCACTGTGATGCCACTGAGTGAAGGGGAGTATAGCAACTCAAGAATAAACACAGACATAGACATATCTTATAGGCACTGAGCACTAACCGTGCAGCTTCCAATATCGGTGCTGCACGGTTAGGTCCAGTTCTCGCCTCCACTGGCACGGCTAGCTTCATGGTACGTAGGGTCTTAGTTGTGGATATTCAATGGCCCTACCCATGCAAATGTCGACAAATATCTGGTTAGCAGGCATTTACACGGTTAACAGCCTTTTCGCACATGCATTAATTCATAGGTATACATGAGCACAAGTGCATTTTTAATTTTTAGGCACCCAAACAAATGGAGGTGTTATTAGGGTCCTGCTGGCCCTACCTGTACTAATGGGAAGTAGGCCTTGAGCACCTCACATCCCAACCACCCGTGTCTAACATTCATCCACCACAAAAAATCAGGGATCCAAAAAGCCCGTGTTGCTTAATAAATTTATAGCGAAGTTCTACTATTTTTGTCGGAGAGGCCAACCAAGCAGAAGGAAGCACACCTTGTGCCGTTGTGGCCCGTCCATTTTATTAATTAAAACACAAAACTCGTGTTATAAAGTGAAGCAATAGAATGCAATACTTAGCTGAATTGGTGAAAAGGCTGTGCATCAAGGCAGCAAAAGGACGACGTGACATGTTTCGGGGAATCAAAAATCTTATTTCCCCTGCTTCAGGTCAAAACTGATGTTATTTTCTACGGCGGTCTTGACCTGAAGAAGGGGAAATAAGATTTTTGATTCCCCGAAACGTGTCACGTCGTCCTTTTGCTGCCTTGATGCACAGCCTTTTCACCAATTCAGCTAAGTATTGCATTCTATTGCTTCACTTTATAACACGAGTTTTGTGTTTTAATTAATAAAATGGACGGGCCACAACGGCACAAGGTGTGCTTCCTTCTGCTTGGTTGGCCTCTCCGACAAAAATAGTAGAACTTCGCTATAAATTTATTAAGCAACACAGGCTTTTTGGATCCCTGATTTTTTGTGGTGTGATATTTTGGTTTCTTTAGGGACAGGTATTTTTCTTTGTATGGTAACATTCATCCACAGCAAGCACAGTCAGACTGCACCTGTTGCCCACCACTGGATTTTCCAACCATGCACATATGAACTGCAGACAGTCCACTGGTCAGTACACACTGCATGTGCACAGAGCAACCATGTGCACCCAGGCTTGGGATAAACAGTATGGACATCCAACATGTGGTTCAGTGATCAAGCCCCAAGAACAGGGAGTGCACGCACATCACTGAACCAGACACTATGTGGCTACATACCCATGCCATGGTCACTGCTCGGTCAGAGTGAGAGTGCCCTACCAGCGGGACATCCGTGGCCACCCAGGCCATGCACATGGCAGACAGCCACTATGACGTCTCAGCTATTACCCCTATCCCTGATGCAATCACATCCTAGCCAAGCCACCCTGGTTCAGCCCATACCCACAGGTCTTTGCTTCTCATCACGCACATTTGCAGACTAACGTTGGAAACAGCTTAGGCACTGTGAGGCTCTATGAGGTGTGGAAAGCCACAAAATGATGGATAGACATACACTCACACACACACACACACACTCGTATCGACGCACTGTGCAAAATGGGAGATGGTTGGTATTCCTGCCTGCAACTCTGGTCCCTATTTCAGCTCAAGCATTGTTAAGGTGTTCTCATTGTTCAGGAGCTGGCAGTGCACTCTGATATTAATGCACACTCAGTATGCCGCTACTGTCAGCCTGACTCTCCATCCAGCTGAGGATAGTGGAGCCTTTATGTGTGGGTGCCTTTACCCTTGTTGGCCAAATCATTGGGGGTTGCACATGTTGGTGTTGTACCTGCACTATGGGCCAAAACTTAGCCACAGGGTCATGCACTGCATGATCCACAGCCAGGACCTGAACCTGTAATTCTCCACTCATATGCACAACAGCTGTGTGTAGTGCACCACAGTGCTGCCACATGGTTACAACTGTCCTTGGGGATGTCATGCTTCCCATCAGACAGAACTTGGCACATGTTGCACTGTGCATGGCGCACTGGGCCAGGGCATGACTTTGGTCTGCTGCAGGCGGGTGCCGCTGCCCTCTCTGCCAACACCCCCAGTGCCCTGCTGATATGCCCATGTGTTGTCAGTGTTTTTGTGAGCAGTCACAACCTATCTAACATTCAATTTGGCGGGTGCCTAGGGAAGCGGGTCTGGAGGGAGGGGCCAAGGCATACATGGATGGCCACAGATCCCTCCCACACCCATCTGCCTCTACAAGGACTCCATCACTGCCTGCCAATGTTATGTCTCTTCAACCTGGGGAAGAAATGGCTGAGGGGTGTTATGTTAGAGGTCTATATAATATTGCCTGGAGTGGATTGGGTAAATGTAGATCAATAGCTTACGCCTTCAAAATGTAGTAGGACTAGCGGACATGCAATGCAGCTACAGTGTAAGCCATTTCGGTCTTCTAGGTGGAAATATTTTTCCAGTCACGGCGTAATCAAACCCTGCAATCTATTACCAGAGGATGTGGTAAACGCTGTCAGTGTAGTTGCGTTTAAAAAAATGTGGACAGGTTCCTGGGTAACGGTGCATACACCATTGCTAAAGGGGACCTGGGCTAGGCACTGCTTGCCTTATTACAGTTATTGGGATCTTGTGTGTCTTTGGGGGAAACTGCTAGGTACTTGTGCCCTACATTGGCCACTGTTGGACACAGGATACTAGCCTTGGTCTAACATAGTTTGGCATATTTTGCAATCTTATGTTCCTATGTGCCATGTAGGCAGCTGCCTGGTCCCCCTTGTGCAACAGCAGCCCCTACTGCATGACCCATGTGCCATCTCCTTTGCTCCCCTTTGCACCATCAACATAGTGCCCTTTCATACTTGGGCACTATGCTGTTGCTGCTAATGGAGCACTACTATCACACACTTGTGCTTCCCTGTCTGTGCATCACATTGCAGATGTTAAATAGGCTTTCTCTTCTCATAAAACACCCTTTCCGCAAGGTTTTGAGTTGCATTAGGGTGCCTGCGTTAAGGGAGCAAGCCTTGTTCCTGCCCGCTCCTCACCCATTGATTCCCACTCTCCACCCCGTGCACACCTTCTCTCCGTCCACAGGACACTTTACACTGCTGGTCCCGTTAGTGCGACCTAAAGCGGCTTTTTTGACACGCTAAGAGCGCAAGTGCACTGTTAGCACGTGCTAATGGCACACTTGCTCCTTTAGCTCACTTTAGTAAATATACCCCTTAGTGACTGTAAATGTATGAGTGAAAAAATTTTGTAAAAGCAAAATGTTTAATGAAATTTAAGTATTCCCCAGGAAAGATTTTTTTCTGATAATGTCTGTTAATTTCTGCAAATTTTATCACTAAATGTTTGGGCTGTAAAGCATTTTCATGGCAGAAGTGTTACCCATTTTTGTATGAGTTCTGTAGCTGGCATCCAGAGCTGTCCTTATTGATCCCCCGGCCCTTTCTGAATCTCTTAAATACAATTGTCTTTGGTATAACATCGTTTTCTTATGCATTATCCTCCATCCCCTTAGGTGTCTCATTTTGTTGCTTTTGGTGATGTTATGTCTTTTATCTTTATGTAATTTCTTGATATACTGCCCAGGCTGAAGGGCATCAGAGCGGTTTACAAACACCACAAGCAGGTACTGGATACATTCCCTCGTCCCAAAGGGCTCACAATCTACATGTCTACCTCAGGCAATGGAGGGTTAAATGGCTTGCCCAAGGCCACAAGGAGTACCTATAGGACTAGAGACCCCAGCCTGAGATTGCTGTCCCTAAGTAGGAATTGAACCTCTGGCCCGAGGTTCCTTGTATTTTCTTTTTATTTGTCTCAGATACGGCAAACCACAATGATGCCAAATCCGTGTTCAAGTAGTAGTATACTAAGAACCCAAACAAGTAACTACGGGCCCAATATTCAGCACCAGCAGCTAGCCACCAGCAAAGAACTTAAAATCCAAATATTCAGCCACTGCCCAGTTAGCTTCTGTGGAGGAAGTCAGGTTAGGGTTTCTTGTGCGCTAAGCAGGGAGTGGCTCGATAGCGCTGCTGCCTGGTTAGTGATGGGTGCTGCCCTGGCACGTCCCAATGCGAACTGTGTTAGTGCCGCTGAATACCCCACAGAGTGGCATTTACACGGCTCGCAGGTCTGCAAACCCCGTAAATGCCTTTGAATAACTCCTACTTTTTAAATATTTTTTAAATGAGAAGGTAACATGCTAAATTGTCACACATATTTTGGCCCATGTCAGTGGAAAATTCTATGGCTTAGTACGGTGTTTCTCAAACTAGTCGTGATGTCCTCCCTAATCAATCTAGTGTTCAGTATTCCCTTGAGTTAGATTTGCACGCACTGTCTCTATTGCATGCAAATCTGCTTCATGCATATTCATTGTGGATATCCTAATAACAGACTGGCTAGGAATTACACAAGAACCGGCTTGGGAAACACTGCCTTAGTACATTGGCTGTTATTTATACGTGAGAAAATGAAGGTCGCAAGCACTATCAGTGGAGCTGACTCCTTAATTCCCCAGGGTCGATGCAAGAACGTATTGGGCACACTAGGTGAACCTTCAGCCTGGTGTCCATTTCCATTAATGTTGAGGTGCCCAAATTAAACGCAACATCATGACTACTCTAACACCATTCCTCCTACCACAGTCCTATAAAAATGTAGAGTTGGACACTGTACATTTGAATAATAAACTTTGTTACTCATATATACACTTCTATACAGAGAGAGAGAATAAAGGCAATTTCATTTACATGGGTAAATAGGATTTTGAAAATTGGCAGCCCTTCCTCAGGGTAAAAGTATGTACTGTGTTTGTTTGTTTTTTTAATTTTTGTGCCATTGTTAGTACCTATCGACTTGCTTTGACTACAGCTGCTCTCTGCCACCCACAAGAAGCTAGTGCCCTAGGCAATTGCTTAGTCTGCTTAATGGTTGAGCCCACCCCGGCTTAGCCTACTGCACTAACAAACAGACCACACCTCCACTTCCTCTACTTGTCTGAAGAAATTAGATTTCAACAATTCCCTTTTTGATCTATCATTCTAATGGTTTGGTAAGCCAGACCTCGTTAATCATCTATTGTGCGCATTTGTCAGTGCATATTTGGTTTGTTTAGGCACTTAAAAAATTCTTGTGTGCACAAATTGCTTGTGCCCGCCTATCCCTACAAATGAACACACGTACAATTGATTTGTGTAGGCAAAAAGGTTTTAGCAGACAGAGGAGAGGAAAAAAACCCACATAGAAAATGTGAACACAAACCAAACCTTTTTTTCAGTGGTTTGAATCCCTCATTCATTCCTAATATTCGGAAGTGGTCTTCGCCAATAGTTTTCTCAGATTCTCCATAGAGGCTGGTAAAGGCAGGTGCAATCTGATTTTATCAATCTTAGCCGCTGGTTTTCATTTGCTGGCAGCCGTGTATTAATAGCCTTTCTACAAAATAAAACCGCTGTATTTTTGTAAAATTATACTAGGGATCCCATAGGGATGTAGATTGGGCTTTCTGACATCTACGCTGTAGGTTTGTAAGTTGTGTTCTTCTCTCTTACTTTGTTACAACCATTTATATGCAGATGATATTCAAATCTATGTGAGTAAAACAACTGTTGATGAAATTTAATCTTGTCTCCAGTCTAATTCAGATCATTTGCATATTAGCTACGGAAAAATAAATTATTCCTAAATGCAAATAAAAATAAAGTAATGCTGTTAGGAGAAGATATAAATAACAAAAAGCCCCATAAATCCCTGGAGATTTTAGCCAAGGATAATGTGTTAGTGGAAGTCCACAAACTGCCAAAATTGATCTGATTCCTGAGGCCTGTTAGCTCGTAGCAGTATCTCAGGCATGTTCAACTGCAGAAAGGAAGGACTGCCTGTATACTGAAAGTGAGATTTGAGGGAGGAAAGACATCAGTCTCCCCGTGAAATGCATCAGAGATACACGCATAGATTGTGAGCCCTTTGGGACAAGGTAATGTAACCCGTACCTGCTTGTAGTGATTGTAAACCACGCTGATGCCCTTTAGCCTGGGCAATATATCAAGAAATGACAGATGGGGGGAGAGCAAGGCCTTAAATAAAAGAAACTTACCGTCCTATTTTTTTCAAGTGCTGTCAAGTCAATGCTGACTCCTGGTGACCCAGCAGCCCCTGGGTTTTCTTGGCAAGGTATGACTGGAAGTAGATTGCCAGGCCTCTTCTTCCAATAGAGGGTAAAGTGACTTGCCCAAGGTCACAAGAAGTGCCAATGGGACTTGAACCCAGATTGTTTGAGTTCAGTATTAAAATATAAAGTCAGATCAAATAGACAACACAAAGGACAAACATTACAATTAGTACAACAGGACAGTATTTTTGTAGGAATGTTCGTCAGGTCAGGGGACAGTGAAACCCCGTCGAATAACGAACTTCTCCCTTTAATCTTAAATATATATATGTAGACAGTTTAAAACAAAACTTCAGACATGGAACCACAAAGCCACATTGCTAAGAATCAAAAAATTAGAACCAAAGTTCTTGAATCCAAACTTAGCTGGCAGTAGGATCCCAGATAGGAATGCCGTGTAGATCGTAGCAATTATAGCTGAGTCCAGAAACCATCCACCCCCCGTAGGGGTAGGGATTATTGTTGTCCCCCGTCGAAGTAGCCACAAACAGCCCACTCCCCTGTCGGGTTCACCACGACAGAGTGCCGCATTTCGGATCCAGCGATCCTGCCGCAGGTGGTAAAAAATTGCTCAAAATTCCCAAAGGGTCAGCACTCCACATTAATAGAAAGTCCCGTTATAAACTCAAAATGTCCTCTAAAGAGGATGGTGTCTGACGTCACACCAAGAACCAGATGATCCATTAATATCCAACCCATCAGCTGAGAATAATCACACAAATAGTTTCAAGTAGGTAAAATGCTCCACCAATCAAGCTCCAGGTTAAGTCCCCCTGGAGTCACAATGTCCAAGAGAAAAATCCAGTGCTGTTCAAAGAGCTGTAATCGCTGCTCTCGATCTCCCCCTCGAGGGTCCAAAGGCACATGATCCAAAATGCACCAGGTGAAATCAGTAAAAATGTGGTTGGCTTGAATCCAATGAGATACTAAAGGGGTCGTTAAAGGTTTTGTATGTATTCTAGATTTATGTTCAGAAAGACGTCTCTTAATTGGGTGAATAGTCCATTCCACATAGTAAAGTCCACACAAGTAAGTACATATACAACATAAGTCGAAGAACAGTCAGTATGCCATTTCAGATGGAAGACCCGATCCGTCTTATTATGCTTCCAGGATTGGCCAATGTGAAGGCACATTTTAGAAAGGCATTCATGTGCCTGCAAGCAATGTCCAAGTACAAACGTCTGTAGTTCTATGTCAGTTTTAAAGGAGAAGGTAAACATGTGCAAGTCTGATCTAAAATCGTCATGTCTCCACCCTTCACCCTAGATTTGTGTAATAGTGAACCAGGAAACGCAAGCACACATTGCGATAGACATCCATGTGCACTATTTTACAAACATACACATGGGCAAGATGTACAAAGGAACCCCGGCAACTGACACATTGAAGAGCCAGTATTTTAGAACATGCACATACAAATGTCCGCCACCGCCTGTTCTGTATTTTGTTTCATGTTGGTGTTTTTTTGCCTTTCTGACTTTGTTTCATTTTGGAAATGTAGACACCCCACTGCCCATCATCGATTCTAGATGAATCGATGTCTGAAAAAAGTAACATGTTAAGATGGAAATAACCATTGGGGATTAAGAAGGATGTTCCCCTTAATCCCTCCTGTAAAGGGCTAGCCAAAAGGAGCACCTTTTAAAAGCCTAAATATGCCCGGTGGCAGGTATAAATACAGCCCTGGGGAATTTCCATTGGCCACCTACAGCCCCTATATGAACCTGGAGATACATCTGTATCTTTCGGCTCCATCTGAGCCTCCCCCCTAGCACTCTCCTCTGTGACTTGTAAGTTATCATGGCAGACACATGTAAATTCTGGCCTTTCTTAAATGACGTTTTGGATGCAGCTGCACTCTGCACATATAAATGGTCATTTTCACACATGAAAATCATGAATAGGGCTTCTGAAACAACCCCCATAGTTTAGTTGGGCTACTGCAGTTACAGTTCTGGTCTAGAGGATATGTAGACTGGTTCCTTTGTCACTCCACCCAATGGCCAAAACACCTTTGTGAACACTGCTTTCAGAGAATCCCCAGTTCTGTCCAACCTAGGAAAAAGCACTTACATCTGAGCCACCATTTCCCCTTCGTGTCACCTTAATTCCCTGTTTGTTGTATTTGTCTGTCTCTTTCTTGAATAGATTGTAAGCTCAATTGAACAGGGCTGTCTCTTAAATATAGATGTACAACACTATGTATTCCTTGTAGTTCTATACAAATGAGAAGTATGATTTATGGTTTATTCTATTTAATACACCGCCTTTAGTAGTATAGCAAAGTGCTATACAAGAAAAACAATTTATAAAATTAGGAGGAAAAGAACTACAATGCATGAAAAGCAGGGGTGGCCCAAGGGGGGTGCGGGGCCATGTGCGAAGACTCAGTGTGGGGCCTCATTTGCATAAGGTGCCTCATTTGCATAAATATTTGCATAATGTTACCATACACTAACTTTTAGTAAACATGCCTCTTAATGAGTATATGGATAAAGAAAGACTAAAAGGTTTCTACATTACTATAATCCAGTACCAACCGCCAGGCACATTAGGAACTACTACAAACGCTGCCCATTTAGAACCCATAGCAAACCCGCCGTATCCTAACAGCACTACCAGGACTCACAAAGCACCATACCCTAACTATCAAAAGGCAACACTGCAAATATTAAACCAATACATTTCAGAGAACAATAATACATGACCTACTGGGGAAAGAACAAGTGGCAATGTCAAATAGGAATTACATAAACAGAATACCTCAGCTCAGTTACACATGCAGAACATAGACCATCACCAAACAAGGAATCACAATTTAGAAACAGGAAGACAATAATTAAACTGGGAACCCCAAAAGCCAAACTTGGAATATACAACAACACTGTAGAAATAAAACTATAAATTAATTTCCTCTTGTACTAAACAAAGCGCAAAAATTAATGATGCACATTTCCCAGAGCTGACATATTCCAGTTAATAAATTCAAAATAAAGAGATATTTTTCTACCTTTTGTGCATTTTTTTTCAGTGGCAATTGTTCCAGCCACTTTCTTCTGGTTTCTTCGTGTCTTCTGCTAACTCTCCATCTGCTGTCCATTTGTCCTTTCTTCTGTCTTCTTGTTTTTTTTTTCCATTCTCTCTCTACATCTGCTTTAACATACTAATCTTTCTCCTTTTGCTCTTTCCTCATTCCTATTTCATCCACTCAAATTTTATCCCTCCCTCCATCCTCAATCCCCACTTACTCTCCCAATATCCGGCCAATTGTAGATTTGTCTTCCCTCCCACGCAAAATATTTTTCCCTCTCCATTTCACTCTCCCAGCTCCATCCCATTCTAATCCTCCACCAACATCAGCTCCTTTCTAGTTCCAGCCCCACCCAGCATCTGCTCCCTTCTTGTCCCTGCATCAGCCCATTTCCAGTCCTAGTCCCCCATCAGCCCATTTCCAATCCTATCCTAGCCCCACCATCAGCCCATTTCCAGTCCTAGCTCCCCCATCCATTTCCAGTCCTATCAGTTCCTCCATCAGCTCATTTCCAATCCCAGCCCCCCATCAGCTCATTTCTATTCCTTTCCTAGCCCCACCATCAGCCCATGTCAAATCCTAGCTCCCCTCCACTCAGCCCATTTCCAATCCAAGCCCCCCCATGAGCCTACTTCCAGTTCTAGCCCCTCCATGAGTCCATTTCAATTCAAGCCCCCACCACAGCCCATTTCCAACCTTAGCACCCCCAACAGCCCATTTCCAGTCCTATCCTGGCCCCTCCATCAGCCCATTTCCTGTCCTAGCCCCCACAACTCAGCCCATTTCCAGTCCTAGCTCCCTCTCCTCACAGCCCATTTCCATTCCAAGCCCCCCTCCCCATCAGCTATTTGCAGTTCAAGCCCCCTTTCCATTCAGCCCATTTCCATTCCAAGCCCCTGTCCCCATCAGCTATTTGCAGTGCAAGCCCCCTTTCCATTCAGCCCATTTCCATTCCAAGCCCCACTCCCCATCAGCTATTTGCAGTTCAAGCCCCCTTTCCATTCAGCCCATTTCCATTCCAAGCCCCTGTCCCCATCAGCTATTTGCAGTGCAAGCCCCCTTTCCATTCAGCCCATTTCCATTCCAAGCCCCACTCCCCATCAGCTATTTGCAGTTCAAGCCCCCCTTCCACTCAGCCCATTTCCAGTCCTAGCAACCCCCCATCTCATTACCAGTCTTAGCTCCCCCATCAGCCCACTTCCAGTCTGAACCCCCTATAGCCCATTACCAGTCCTAACCCCCCCATCAGCCCACTTCCAGTCCGAACCCCCTATAGCCCATTACCAGTCCTAACCCCCCCATCAGCCCACTTCCAGTCCTTACCCTCCCATCAGCCCATTTTCAGTCTTACCCCCCCATCAACCCATTACCAGTCCTAACCCCCCATCAGCCCATTACCAGTCCTAACCCCCATCAGCCCACTTGTAGTCTTAGCCCCCCCATAGCCCATTACCTGTTGTAACCCCCCATCAGCCCATTACCTGTACTAACCTCCCCATCGCCCATTTCCAGTCCTAATCCCCCCATCAGCCCACTTGTAGTCGTAGCTCCCCATAGCCCATTACCTGTTGTAACCCCCCCATAGCCCAGTATCAGTCCTAACCCCCCCAGCCCATTACCAGTCCTAACGCCCCCCACAGCCCATTACCAGTCCTAACCCCCTATCAGCCTACTTGTAGTCTTAGCCCCCCCATAGCCCATTACCTGTTGTAACCCCCCATCAGCCCATTACCTGTCCTAAACCCCCCCATAGCCCATTTCCAGTCCTAATCCTCCCATCAGCCCACTTGTAGTCGTAGCTCCCCATAGCCCATTACCTGTTGTAACCCCCCCATAGCCCAGTACCAGTCCTAACCCCCCAGCCCATTACCAGTCCTAACGCCCCCCACAGCCCATTACCAGTCCTAACCCCCTATCAGCCTACTTGTAGTCTTAGCCCCCCCATAGCCCATTACCTGTTGTAACCCCCCATCAGCCCATTACCTGTCCTAACCCCCCCCCCCCATAGCCCATTTCCAGTCCTAATCCTCCCATCAGACCACTTGTAGTCGTACCTCCCCATAGCCCATTACCTGTTGTAACCCCCCCATAGCCCATTACCAGTCCTAATGCCCCCCACAGCCCATTACCAGTCCTAACACCCCCCATCAGCCCATTTCCAGTCTTAGCCCACCGCCCCATATCCCGTTTCCAGTCCTAATCCCCCCATCAGCCCACTTGTAGTCATATCCCCCCATAGCCCATTACCTGTCATAACTTCCCCCATCAGCCCATTTCCAGTCTTAGCCCCTCCATAGTCTATTACCTGTCCTAACCCCCCATAGCCCATTCCCAGTCTTAACCCCCCCCATCAGCCCACTTCCAGTCCGAACCCCCTATAGCCCATTACCAGTCCTAACCCCCCCATCAGCCCATTTACAGTCCTTACCCCCCCATCCCTCCCTCCCCCCCATCCCCCCCATCAGCCCATTTACAGTCCTTACCCCCCTCCCTCCCTCCCCATCAGCCCATTTACAGTCCTTACCCCCCCCATCAGCCCAGCTAAGTTAAAAAAACAACCCAGAAACTGACTGCTGCTGCCGCCGTGGCAGCGGCAGAATCGAGAATCCCGCGGGGCCCCCCTGTCCTGCAGTCTTTTATGCAGCCTCAGTGCGGGCTTTTCAGAGCCGCGCGAAGGGAGAGGTTTCCTTTCTCGCGGCTCTGTTAATCCCGCCGCGGGGCGGGTGGGGGTTCCCCGCAGCCCCGCGGCGTGATTAACAGAGCTGCGAGAGGAGAAGCTCTCTCTCTTCGCGCAGCTCTGACAGCCGACGGAGGCCGCATAGAAGACTGCAGGACAGGGGGGCCCCGCGGGATTCTCCATTCTGCCGCTGCCACGGCGGCAGCGGCAGCAGCAGCCGGTTTCTGGGTTTTTTTTTTTTAAAACCTAGCTGGGCTGATGGGGGGGAGGGGGGTGGTAAGGACTGTAAATGGGCTGATTCTCGATTCTGCCGCTGCCACGGCAGCAGCGGCAGCCGCAGCCAGTTTATGATTTTTTAAAACTTTGCTGGGATGCAAGATGTTTTTTGCGCGAGGCCCCCTGAAACGCGGGGCCCTGTGCAAAAAACATTCTTGCTCAATGGACGGGCCGGCCCTGATGAAAAGGAAAGCAAACATATAACCAGAGATGAAAGAGAGAGAGGTCATATAAACACAGGGCTGGTGCTAGGGTTTCTAGCGCCCCTCCCTCACTATTATTAATTAGCCTTAATGTGTGGCATTAGTTGCACCTGTGGTTGTTTTGCGACATTGAAGAGTGGTAACTGCAGGGGGATGTACCTGCTTTTCTGTAGTTATCTACCGCACTTCGCTGGTAATGCAACCCACATGTGTTGTGAGCACGGATCTTAGGATACATGCCACTAAATGTACCAAACACCACCACCAACGCAGCACCTTCCTCTTCCCTAGAAACAAGAGCAACTTGGCGGCCCCAACACAGCATTTCCCACCGCCATAAAAACAAGGGGGACTTTGTGATCCCAATACAACACCTCCCACGCCAACATAAACACCAAGAGGGGCTTGGCAACCCCAATATAACTTCTGAAACTGCACATTGGACCAACATGGTGTTAATGTAAATATATATTCTGCAAAAACAAATGAAATGCAAGATGCTCACACACCAAGGAACTAAAAGAAAAAGCGAGAACCACCGTGCAGTTTACAACACCAAATCATAAAGTTATAATTCATTTTAATTTGTTGTTAGAAACTGTATTATGGATCTTGTTTTTTTCATTCTAAACATATATTCTGCATTCACAGAAACCCCTCCCTCAACAATGGGTGCAGAGCAGAACTAGGACATTCACCCACAGAACTCAATATCGAAAAAAAAATAATTTGAATCTGGTCATCTCACTAACAAACATTCTCCAGTACCAGGCATTTTTTGAACTAATATAAAACCCTACAAAAAGTCACTGAAGATCTAAAGAGCAAATCTACGATACCAAACCAGCATCCACTTCCAAAACTCATATAACACGGAACCTACCCAGAAAAAAAACAGCAAATATTTCAGCGGGCCCTAGAACATCCATACACAGTTGAAAAGCAGAATAAGTCAGATTACTACAGTACAGATCCCTATATACAGACTCTATGGCCCTTATTCCCGAACACAGGTTGCGGGGCTGCATGTCCCGCAAGGCATCTGAGGCCAATTCCCCCCACCAGCTCTCCCTGTACGTCCTAAGCATCAGGATGGGGAGAGCTGGCAGGGGGTGGGAGGGGGGATAGCGGAGGTGAGCCAGAATGGCAGGATGTACAAGGCCGATCCAAGTCCCAGCCCTGTACGTCCTGCCAGGCCTCCTGGGGCGTGCTGCTTATTCCACCTCCTAGGTGGTATAAGCAGCATTTTGTGGCCAATCGGGGGCAGCCACCCCTGGGTCCAAGGCCGGGTGCGGGGAGTCCCCACCACCCGATCTAGGCCACAGGAGGCCAGTCTTGGGTCGGGTGGCAGGGAAAAGAGGGATCAGGAATGCAGATGACTGGGGCACCCACATGGAGGATGTTCCAGCAGGTGGAGAGGGTACTCCGGGTCATCCTCGGGCCAAATTCTGACTCCCGCAGGAATATTTTGTTTCTGCAAAGCAGAATCAGATCCTAAGTGTCCCGCTCCGTAGACCCCTCCAAAAATCATTTCAATTTTTTTGGAGCTTTCCTGGGAGTGTTTTTTAATGTTGCCCATTGATATCACTGTTGCCCAGCTTGGTTATGTTTTATTTCCCTTTATCAGAGGTCATTTGTGAGGTTTATTTGCCCTTTTGTCTCCATACAAGGTGAACGAGCCCACAGTAAAACTTTGCATAGCAGGGTTTCTGACCCTTTCGGCCAGGTTTCCTATCTCCAGGGACTGCACTGTCTTTATCACTACAGTGTGGTGCACCGGACACAGCCAGTGCCTGTAGGACCAGAGGGTCACAGGTTCAAATCCCAGCTGGGGCTCCTGCCAACCCAGTCCCCATATTTTACCCACCACTAAACAGAGATAGTAAAGACACTCCTTTATTGCAGAGAACATAAGCATGGTTCAAACACCTCTATTTTACCCTACACTGCACACACACCATAGCAATGGGCATTACCTACAGCCGAGTCCCTCAAATGCAGTCCTGGAGTGCCACAACTCAATCAGGTCATATGCTTTTCCCAAGATGAGGACATGTCAGCATGTTGGCGGAAGGCTAAAGGTGGTGGAGGGGGCAGTGGCTGCTAGCCACAGCAGACAGTGGCCTAGGCCTGTGCAGGCTGGCACCGTCCACTGCAACAGACAGTCTCTGTCGGATGTACAGCCATGGACTCCCCAGGGAATGCAGCATATCTGTGGCAACACGGTGGTGCAGTGCACACAGACAGTGTGTGCAAGAACAGAAGGTCACAGGTTCAAACCCCAGCTGGGGCTGCTGCCAATCCAGTCCACATATTTTTCCCACTACTAAACCGTGATAGTAAGGACAAACCTTTATTGCTGAGAACATACGCATGGTTAATACGCCTATATTGTACCCCACTGAGCACATACACTATAAACAGGCACATTACCTAGAGCAGAGTCTCCCAAATGCAGTCCTGGAGGGCCAAACACCATTCAGGTTCCATGCTGCCTCTAATAAAGATGCCTGTGCTGCATATCTATGCACCACCCCCATGGTATGCAGATGTAGCTCATGCATATTGTGAGATCATGCCGGTCCTAGGCCGTTGCCTAGACCCGGGATAGCCTGGAGTTGTGGTAAATAAAGGACACTGGAGTCGTGATCCGAATGAAATTAAAGTTGGGTTTTATTCCCCTTCCCTTGAGGATATCGTAGAATAAGGGACAACATAAAGAACGGTTGTTTTCACCAGGGTAAAGGATGTTTAACCAAAAATAATCATGCTTCTTTCCAGCAATAAAGTCCAACACTTTTCAATGTGCAAAATACAGTTTCTTTATTGCTCTTTCCGTTTAACAAAGACTCTCTATATCATCAGTTACGCATGCAACACATTCCATGGGTTCAAAGATATTTTCTGAGCTATTGCTCTCCCATTGCATAGGGCTAAGGCCTGTCCCTGTATAAGGACACTGAGCCCCTATGAAGCTGCTCTCTGTGTCTTGCTCTGGGGAAACCTCAGTTGCCACCGGTGGGAGCGGCTTTTGTATGTCCCCGATATCAGAAGCTGTGCTGGGGATTTCTTCCCACGGCTTGGGCAAATAAGAGTTCCCTTGCTGGTTATAAGCCTGGCTTATATCCCGGAGACTCCCTTTTTTCCCCTCAGTAAAAACAGGGTACTTATCTTTTCTTTTGGAGAAGATGAGCTCAAACCCCTCTGCTTCCAGCCAAGGCTTTCTTTCTGCCTTGCAGCCTGCTCTTCTGTGGGAACCCTGGTTACGATGTCTGGCTGAGGGAAACTCACTTCCTGCTTCCCATGTGCTTCTTTGGTCGTGACCTCTGCCTTCTGTTAACTGGACCGTTTGCCTTGGTGTGAGGACCCCTCTGGCTGGGAAGACCTTGCTGCAGTTTTGCTTATCCCACCTGGGTTGGCCAGCCTGTCTTTCTCCAGCCCTGGCTCTCCAAGGTAACGTGTCTTCCTGCAATTGCTTGGGATTTCTACTCTCACCTTCTCTCCAAGCCTGCCTGAAACAGCAGTCAGAGTTCCTTTGGTCTCTGCCTTCCTCCTGGCATTCAAGCTCCGGCTCCAGCCCTAATCCAGGCTCCAGCTTCCACTGCCAATGCTCATTCTGCTGCTTCCAACTCTCTTCCTCCTCCTTGTTCTCCTCCTTGTTCCCCCTCTGTGAGATTTCCCACCTGATTTTATCTCTCAGCTCCTCTAACGTGGAACGTGAGTCTGAGTCCAGGTGAGCCTGATTGGCACTCTCAATTCTTACTGCGTCACTACAACCCTGTGGAAAGTTTGTTTTCCTTTTCCCTGCCTCTCTGCACTGTGAATGCTGCAACTGCCCCTGAGGCTGCAAGGTAAGCTCTTCTTCCTTTTCATTTATTAATATTTCAGGGTCTGTGTTTTCTAACTCCTGACAGGTAAGCCCTTCCTCCACATTGTCCTTTAATGTTTCAGGCTTAGTGCTGTCTATCTCCTGACAAGTAAGTTCTTCCTTTGCATTGTTCTTTAATGTTTCAGGCCTAGTGCTGTCTAGCTCCTGACAAGTAAGCTCTTCCTCTGCACTACCCTTTAATATTCCAGGTTTTGTGCTGTCTACCTCATGACATATCCCCCCTCTTAAGCTATTTCGGGCTGGGGAACATATGTCCTTACAGCACGAAATACAGGTTACGACAGTCACCTTGACAGGCCGCTGTGCCTGCAACTTCCCAACTGCTGCTGTCCGCTCTTGCCAGGGTTTCAGGACGTTGATGTGATACACCTGATGGCGTCCCTTGTCTGTTTCGACCACATAAGAGACGGGTCCCTTGCGATCTATTACCTTGTAGGGCCCCCTCCACTGAGCTTCAAATTTCGGCCCAGGGTCCGCTACCATCACAACTACCTTATCCCCAATTGTGAGCTGACGGGGCTTTTTCCCCCGGTCGTAATATTTCTTCTGCAGCCGTTGACTACCCTGTAAATGCTGTTCTGCCGCCTGTGAGGCCCTCTGCAACCGCGACCTAAGTTCCTGTAGGAACTGCGGTATTCCTACCTCCTCTCGTTTTGGCTCCACCCACTGATCCCTTAAAATGTCAAGTATGCCCCTTGGAGCTCGGCCGAACATTAGCTAGTATGGGGAAACTCCTAATGAGGCCTGTGTGCGCTCCCTGCTTGCATACAAAGCAAATGGGAGCATAATATCCCAATCGGCCATTTTCCCATCTAATCCCCGCCTTAATAATTGTTTGAGAGTCTGATTAAACCGTTCTACCATCCCGTTGGCCTGGGGATGGTATGCTGATGTTTTCAAGTGACGGATCCCGAAGGCATCCCAGACTTGGGTCAAGTATCGGGATAGAAAATTGCTCCCCCTATCTGTTAGCATTTCCTTCAGGAACCCTACTTCACAAAATATCTTGATAAGTTCCCCCGCTATTGTTCTGGCTGAAATGTTCCTTAGCGGTATAGCCCAGGGGAACCGGGTGGCCTGATCCATAATGACTAGGATATATTGGAACCCTCTAGGGGTCCTTACCAAGGGACCAACGATGTCCATCGCCATCCGTCGTATAGGTTCGGCTATAGTGGGCATTGGTATCAAAGGCACCCCCTTAGGTCTTGCGGCAGAGACCCTCTGGCACGCAGGGCATGCCTCACAGAAACGCTTGGTTTCCTGGAACACACCTGGCCAGTAGAAATGGGCCAGCACCTGGTCTAGGGTACCTACGACCCCTTTATGTGCCCCTACCGGGTGGTCATGGGCCAACCTCATCACCGTTGCTTTAAAAGGAGTGGGTACTACTAGCTGTTTCCTCACAGCCCCAGTCTGTGGATCGTTACTTTCCCTATACAGCAACTCCTCTTCTAGGAAAAATCTGGGAAGAGCATCTCCCTCGGACTGGGCATATTCAAAAGCGCGCCTTAAGGCGGGATCCGCTTTTTGTTCTTTTGCAAATGAGGGAAACTTTTGTACTAGCTCTTCGGGTACCCAGGGAAAACCTATCCCCTCTCCTGCCCCTGCTCTTAGCTGGACCCTATTGTGGCGCTCTCGCCTCTTATCACCCTTACTTTTCTTAACTACTTTCTTTGGAGGGTTGATCAAACCTTCATGGCTGGGTAGTTCTCCTAGCCCTTCCTCTAGGGGTGTATCTTCTTCTTCTTCCTGCGGTGCAACTTCCTCCTCCGAAGGAGGATCACTATCCTCCTCGGGTTCAAAGTTCTCCCGTGAACTGTGGGCCTGGGACCTTGTGGACACTAGTCCCCTTTTCTCTTGCCCACCCTCCCCTATGCCCCTATAAAAATGTGGCCAATCTTGACCTAAAACGATGTCATAGGGTAAACGGGGAATTATTGCTACTAGGAGCTTCCTATGTGTGCCTAGTGCTTTTACTAACACCCTATATTGAGGATAAGAGGTGGATGACCCGTGTATACAACGGATCTTGCTATTGCCTTCTGGCTGATTCAGGGGAACTGCCTCACTGTCCTGTAGAAAACCCCAAAATTTTTCTGACACCATTGTTTGTTCAGCTCCTGAATCTAATAAAGCCTTGGCCAACACCCCCTGCACTTCCACCTCAAGGCGAAAGCCTTCTTGCTTGTATTGTGCTTTTTCACCCATTAGTGCTGTGCGCTCCCTGCATTCATACCTCTTGTGACCCCTCCTCCCACATTTAAAACATATTATGCAAGAGTCATGCGCTATACCTTTACTTCTACATTTTTCTGTAGTTGGTATGCTCAATCCTGGGTCTTTCATAACTCGACCAGAGTTTGCCATGCTGCGCGAGCCGCTAGCCCCTCCTTGGGATCCATGGGCTACCTGAGCCTCCATGAATCTCTCTGTTAGGAGAGTAGCCTCGTCCGTCGTCTGGCAGTTCTGTAGAGTGATGAATGACCTTACCTCTACTGGCACAGCTTCACAGAATTGCTCTAACACAAGCATATCTAAAACACTTTCCATTGTCTTCCCATCTGGCATGAGCCACTTCCATACAAGGCTACGAATCCGCTGGCCTAGTGCCTTCGGAGTTTCACCTTGTTGGATCTTTGTAACCCTCAAAATTCTACGGTATACCATAGGCGACAGGCCTAGCCTATCCCGTATGGCTGCTTTCACATTGGCATATTCATTAGCCTGGGCGGCCGGCATAGCCTTGTATGCCGCCAGGGCTTCTCCCGTCAGGGAGGTAGCTAGGCGAACCGCCCATTGTTGCTCGGGCCAGCCTGCACCACGAGCTACACGCTCAAAGGCTTCCAGAAAATTTTCTATATTGTCTTTTCCTGACCACTGTCCAAAAGACAAAATTCCACATGTCTGTGGGCCTACCCCACCAAAGTGTCCTTCGGTTTTCCTCTCGCTTTGCCGCTCCTGCAGTACCGCCTGCAACAAGTCTGTCAGCGGCTTTTGCTGTATCTGCATGGCGGCTAGGGCTTGTTCTTGGCACTGCTGGACAAGTTCACGTTGCTTCTCGAACTGGAGCCCCATCCACTTCAGGATATCCGCTGGTGACTCCATGTTGGCAACCTGCAATAATCAGAGAAGAGAAAAAAAACCAAGTGCGGAACCTCTCTTTTTTTTTTCCACTGCTCCCCCCCACTGGGATTTTCAGTCCCTCAGATACCTCCTCAGAATCCCACCCTGGCTGTCCCAGATACTATTACCTGAGTCAGGTGGTAATTCTGGCCTTGAGAAGGTCTTTGACTGCTCCCGGTTCCTGGGGTTGTCTGGGCGTGGTTCCACCTCCTTCCTGGTTGCGTCCTCTGGCGCTGGTGACTCCGTCCCTCTTGCACGGTGTCCTCTTTTCTGGCATCCTGCCAACTACGCCATTTGTGAGACCATGCCGGTCCTAGGCGATTGCCTAGACCCGGGATAGCCTGGAGTTGTGGTAAATAAAGGACACTGGAGTCGTGATCCGAATGAAATTAAAGTTGGGTTTTATTCCCCTTCCCTTGAGGATGTCGTAGAATAAGGGACAACATAAAGAATGGTTGTTTTCACCAGGGTAAAGGATGTTTAACCAAAAATAATCATGCTTCTTTCCAGCAATAAAGTCCAACACTTTTCAATGTGCAAAATACAGTTTCTTTCTTGCTCTTTCCATTTAACAAAGACTCTCTATATCATCAGTCACGCATGCAACACATTCCATGGGTTCAAAGATATTTTCTGAGCTATTGCTCTCCCATTGCATAGGGCTAAGACCTGTCCCTGTATAAGGACACTGAGCCCCTATGAAGCTGCTCTCTGTGTCTTGCTCTGGGGAAACCTCAGTTGCCACCGGTGGGAGCGGCTTTTGTATGTCCCCGATATCAGGAGCTGTGCTGGGGATTTCTTCCCACGGCTTGGGCAAATAAGAGTTCCCTTGCTGGTTATAAGCCTGGCTTCTATCCTGGAGACTCCCTTTTCTCCCCTTAGTAAAAATAGGGTACTTATCTTTTCTTTTGGAGAAGATGAGCTCAAACCCCTCTGCTTCCAGCCAAGGCTTTCTTTCTGCCTTGCAGCCTGCTCTTCTGTGGGAACCCTGGTTACGATGTCTGGCTGAGGGAAACTCACTTCCTGCTTCCCATGTGCTTCTTTGGTCGTGACCTCTGCCTTCTGTTAACTGGACCGTTTGCCTTGGTGTGAGGAACCCTCTGTCTGGGAAGACCTTGCTGCAGTTTTGCTTATCCCACCTGGGTTGGCCAGCCTGTCTTTCTCCAGCCCTGGTTCTCCAAGGTAACGTGTCTTCCTGCCATTGCTTGGGATTTCTACTCTCACCTTCTCTCCAAGCCTGCCTGAAACAGCAGTCAGAGTTCCTTTAGTCTCTGCCTTCCTCCTGGCATTCAAGCTCCGGCTCCAGCCCTAATCCAGGCTCCAGCTTCCACTGCCAATGCTCATTCTGCTGCTTCCAACTCTCTTCCTCCTCCTTGTTCTCCTCCTTGTTCCCCCTCTGTGAGATTTCCCACCTGCTTTTATCTCTCAGCTCCTCTAACGTGGAACGTGAGTCTGAGTCCAGGAGAGCCTGATTGGCACTCTCAATTCTTACTGCGTCACTACAACCCTGTGGAAAGTTTCTTTTCCTTTTCCCTGCCTCTCTGCACTGTGAATGCTGCAACTGCCCCTGAGGCTGCAAGTTAAGCTCTTCCTTTTCATTTCTTAATATTTCAGGGTCTGTGTTTTCTAACTCCTGACAGGTAAGCCCTTCCTCCACATTGTCCTTTAATGTTTCAGGCTTAGTGCTGTCTATCTCCTGACAAGTAAGTTCTTCCTTTGCATTGTTCTTTAATGTTTCAGGCCTAGTGCTGTCTAGCTCCTGACAAGTAAGCTCTTCCTCTGCTCTACCCTTTAATATTCCAGGTTTTGTGCTGTCTACCTCATGACAATATTCATGAGGGACAGCATGAAAACCCGAACAGTGCTTGGCACACCAGGACTGGAGTTAGGAACCTCTGCCGTAAAGCAGCAGCCAACAGGGACAGACACACCCACACGCACACCCACAGGCCCCATTGGCCAATGCCTCCTGGAGAGGCAGGACACTGGGCCCTGCCTGCATCTCCCAATACTAGCACTTGCATACCTTAGCAATGCCACCCTACACCTGGGTATACGGTACACAGTTATCAAACCTTTCCTATGATTACTGGCAGATAGCAATTCCTACATTAAGCACAGTTTGCTGATTGAGCTCCATCAAAACAATCATTCTGATGTCTGCGGTGTGTGCTTCAGGTCTGGTCTCTGACAGTGTTTATCACCCTGGGGAGTGACCACCAACAGTATTGCGTACCATATCCATGTCTGTACTGTGCCCAGGACTGGTGTGGTGGGTATGGCTGCTGAACCCCTCTATAGTAGCACAATGCTGGCATAGGTGTGGGGTGTCTGTCTGTCTATCCAGTGTGTGGTGGCTGCAAACACCTTCCACAGCCCACACTGCCAGCACTGTTGCCAGTATTGAGCTGCCAATGTGCATAATGAGGAGCAAGGTACCATGGGTATAGCCAGGACAGGGTGGCCTGGCCAGGGTGCATCTGTACAGGGCATAGGGCACTGACTGGGACATGTTAGTGCCCGGCAACCACCTACACAGACAGGGTGACCTCAGTATGTCCTGCTGGGAGATCACTCTCACCCTGACTGTGCAGTGACCACAGCATGGCTAGGCACCGCCATAGTGCTATGTAGTATTTCTCTCATGTGATGTTTATGGGTGTCCTTTTGGGGCCCAGTCACTGACTTATCTGCTTGTTGTGTGTGCTACCATCCCAGTTCTGGGTGCATGCATTTCCACCAGGAACATGCACTATGGACTAGTTAGCAGACTGTTTGCAGCTGGTATGTGTCTTGATGGAGCGCCTTGCAGAGTGCAGCGGCTGAAGGCTTGCTGCAGGAGAATATCAGATAGTGGTGGGGTCCATCTTAGCATATACAGGCCTGATGTCTGTTTGCTATTGTGTTATGGATGTGTACAGAGCTGCATTAACTGCCCTGAAGGGTGTCTTTTTCCCAGCAGGACTGGGGTTGATGGTCCCCTCTACTGCCACCATTCCAGGGAAGTAGAACGTGGATCTTTTGATGGGAGACCCTGTTTGCCACCCTCAGCCCTGCAGGGGTAGGGTGGTGGTACATAATCCTCCTAGGGGTCCATGGGGAATACACCTGACTGCGACATTCAAGGTGTTTCTGCAGAAACTACCTATCTCACACATTAACACTGCTTTAGACCTCCGGCATGGCCTCTTTCAGCTATGGCAGATGCTGTGGACCTGGTGCTGGGCGACTCACCGCACCCTGAGGGTGAGCACAGTACCCGCACAATGTGATGGTGTGTAGCTACTCTGTGCCAGTAAAACACACGGTCAGTACCCCCTACCAGACCGAGGTGCTGTGGGGGTGCACATGGTCACTTCACCCTACCAGGACGAGGTGCTATGGGGGTGCATACCCCATCTTTTGTTTATATGTGGACAGCTGATTTACATGTGCAGTGCATCATGGGTACGGGTGGGCTAACCCTATCCTGGTGACCCCAGCAGACTGTCTGTGTGGTGACGTGCAGGCTCTCTGCAGCCAGCCAGAGGCTTGCTAGCAGCTATAGAGCTGTAGCCCAATGGTTATTTCACTGTTTGTGAAGCAAGAGGTCATGGGTTCAAATCCACAGTGGGGTTATTTGATAGGGCTGCCCAAAGCATTCTCTCTTTTTAATGTACATTTTTGCTGCCAGCACAACCACCCTCAGTGTACTGTACCCATAAGGTGCCTCTGAGGGCGCTTTATAGGGCGCCCTATAGGGCACCTTATGGTAACCGTCCATATAAGGTGCACTATACATTATCCTGTGACGCAACTTATAGGGTGCCCTATAGGGGACATTTTAGGGTGCCGTGGCGGACAGTGCACTTTCTAGTGTGCCCTATGGAATGCCTTATAGGGTGCCTTCTACGGCACCTTCAATTACGGCACGTGAGGGCGTGTTTGCTGGCAGCAATTAATAAAATAAAAATAAAGTGCTGCAGGAAACAAAATGTACAGCGCAAAGCTGATGCCTCAGCCAGCCTTATGTATTAGGCACCTTGGGGAGCAAACTCATGACCCCTGTATCAGCAATCAGTGCCTTAACCATTGTGCTCCACTGCTCCTCCTCCTTGCATGTCAGCGCACCTACTTATGCTTTTCATTCCTTAAACTGCACAGTGCTGCCATCAAAAACACTACTCTGACCTTGCGGTACCTCATACGGCACCCTATAAAGCGCCCTATAAGCAACATTCTAGGGTGCCTGGGGGGACAGTGCACTTTAAAATGTGCCTTATGGGGCACCTTATGTTAACACGCTTTGAGAGTGCGTTTGCTAGTAGTGATAATTAACATAAAAATAAAATGCCTCCTAAAGCAATCTTCCCCATAATAGGTAAAGCCTTAGCCGGCCTTGTTCATTGGGCACTGTGGGGAATTGAACCCCTGATCCGTTGGTCAGTGTCTTAACCATTGATCTGTTTTTCTGTTCCTGTGCTTGCACATCAGCGCGCCGCCTTATGCCGCCCAATATTAAAATGCCTGCTAAATCAATAGCATGCCACCTTATGCCCATCAGTGTGCTGCCTTATGCCACCCACTATTACACTGGCTCCTAAAGTAATGCCTCAGACAGCCTTCTTCATTGGGCACAGTGGGTGATTGAACCTCTGATCCCTGCACTATTGGTAAGTGTCTTCACCACTGTGCTGTGGCTCTGCTCTTCTGTTTGTGCATCAGCGCGCCACTTATGCCTCCCGCGCAGCTTCCTCATGCGCTAATGTGTGGGGCGCACACGGGCGCCGCGCACCTTAACGCATATGTAAATCCCGGTTTTTCTTTTTTCTGCTAGAAACGCCCACTCCTTATATGGACCTGCACACTAGCGCGACCCACACATTACCGGGGTTTTAGTAAACATACCCCTAAATGTTTTTGCAGAATGTAGTAGCCAATAAACAACTTTAAATTAAGATCAATGAAATTAATTTATAAAATAATTAATCTTCATTATAAACTTTAGTATAGAAACACTTTCAAATATTACACATATACAGCTTCACGATATGCCCTAAGTTGTATATGTGTAATATTTGAAAGTGTTTCTATATGAAAGTTTATAATGAAGATTACTTATAAATTAATTTCATTGATGTTAATTTGTTGTTTATTGACTACTACATTCTGCAAAAACATTCCATATTTACTAGCCCAGCTGCGGGGTAAAGCCCAAACATCAGCGGTGTCATGCTGGCAGGAGCAGCAGGCCCCGGGAGAGCAGCAGCTCCTAGTAGGGAAAGTGCTACAACCTCAGTTCCCAACCCCCATTGCTGCAATGCTGGGTCCTGAAGCACAGCCTGCAGTATAATTAGGATGCTAGTTGCACCTTTCCCATCTCCGAACAGCTGCAATGTCCCATGTGGCTTCCATCCCTGAGGCCGCGGCTGTTCGTGCTCCAGGGCTCCTTGGCTGCAGTCCCTCAAGCCCTATGGTGCTCCATTCCAGGGGCTCCACTTTTCCACTGCGACTCAGCCACATCATTCGGCTATGGAGCAGAAGCCAGAAGTGCCTGCCTGCCCCAGTTAGAACAGGCCAGAAGTGCCGAGGTAGTGAGTTGTTCTGCCTTCTGCCCGTGGGAGCAACATGTCCTGTGGGCAGGATCCGCATATGTAGAATGCAATCGCAGCCTTGCTCTGCCTTTGTTCTGCTCACGGAACATGCTTCTCCCGTGGGCAGGATCTGCATCCTGCACTGCTGCACTTGTCATCTTGCAGGAGGGGAGGTGGCTAGCAATGGCACCCCTCTGACATGGACGTCCCCTGCCACGCTTACTATGTAGCGCCGACCCTGTATAAACAACATTAAAATAAGTAGCAGTGGTTATTCTAAATGTAACCAACATCCACTCACTTGCACCACTGCAATAGAATCCTGCAAGGTCTCCCAAGGAAAAACATTCAACCACTCCAACTTGCCCAAAATGTAGCCGCCCAGATAATAACCAAAGCAAATTTAACAGACCACATAACCCCAATTCTGTTCAAACTCCACTGGCTCCCAATAGCATCCAGAATAAATATAAACAAATAGTTATTGTCTCCCCTTCATATCTATCCTCCATGATACATTCACAAACAGACAACAGAAGCAGGCAGAAAAATGCGCAAAACTTCCTAGTTATGCCACCAGCAATATGCAAAACTAAGCAGTTTACAAGTAATAGAGCGTTCCGATATATAGCTCCCTCACTTTGGAATGCTCTCCCCGACCCAATTAGAGCAATCAAGGACTTCCGCACATTTCGCAAGGAATTAAAATCACATCTATTCTCTGAATACTACAATACCTCCGACACCAATAATACAACTCATACATCCATCCCCTTACCACCATCTCATACCTTCTGAATTCCCCTTTCCCCTTACCTCAAACCCATTCTTTTTTTTTTTTTAAACTTTTATTTTCATTATGCAACAAACAAAAGAAACAACACACCAAAGGAGACAAAACAAGTGTACAATAAGGAAAAGTAAACCCAATTACCCCCCACCCCCATGCTTCTTCTCTAGCCGATTATGTCAGCATGTGAGCGCTTCCAAACAACAGTGATTATACATCAAAACGATCAAAAGAGCATCTACGATACAGAATGATCATGGGACAGAAATATATACAAGTTTAGACAGTCAGGTGAGAACATTTAGCAGAATGTACATAGTCATTGAGCATCTTCCATTTAGACCGATGATGAGGAGTCTGAATGGGGGAAGCAAACATACGAGGTATTTGTTCATATTTACTGTAGAGACAGACATGGTTCCACCATTCATTGGGGCTCAGATGGGAGCTATTTTTCCAGTATTTCGTAATTAGGGAAATAGCAATGCCAAGCATAAAGTCCAAAAGGAAGTAAGCCGTTTTTGGAAGAGAGGGGATCCCCGCTGCTGAGCGAAGTCCCACTATCCTCCAAGAAAGGGGCTCTTGAAAGTGCAAAATAGACTGAATACGACCCCAGACTCGACGCCAATAATACTGTAGTGCGGGACATTCATACATAACATGAGGTAGTGAGCCAATGGCCGCATGGCATGTCCAACAACTATTGCCCTGAGTAGTGTTCCATTTGGCTAATCTATCAGGAGTGTAAAAACACCGGTGGGCTAGAAAGAAGAGTGTCTGAGTGAGTGAGGCGGATCGGGAAACCCGTGTCACTTTACTCCAGACAAGGCTCCATTGCTCCGGGGTCAAGGTCACATGTGATTCTCTCTCCCATGCTTTCTGCGCTATAGGGGTATCTCTAGTTATAGCATTACATAAGGTTTTGTAAAAATTGGATGCTACACCCGGTGAACCACCGATAGATCGGATAGTCTCCAACCAACCTTGTGTAGGGGATGCCGATGGCGGGAGCACCTTAGCACCCCGAAGGCAGTGCTGAAGTTGCACCAACTGAAAGTAGTGTTTCGCTGGGAGACCAAATTCAATTTGCAATTCACTAAAAGTTTTCCAGCGACCTTCATGGAACAACTGGTTAGGAATCCAAATGCCCCTGGTGTACCAGGGGCTCCACGCCATCGGCTTATTTTGTATTCGAAATCGAGTATTGTACCAAAGCGGGAGCCTGTCTAACGGACAGAGTCGGGAGTCTAAAGATTGCATAAGAGTATTAAAGGCACCTAAAGTGTCTAAAAGCATTGGTGGATAGTGGGAGTCTGGTGGGAGAGTCATACCAGGGAGAAAAGTAAGAGGAATCGGTTTGCAAAGGTCCTCTTCTATATCTAGCCACACAGGTCTACTCGGTGCTGGATCTTCCAGCCAACGAGCGCCTTGTTTGAGAAGAAAAGATTGATGGTACTTCAGGAAATCAGGGAATCTGACACCCCCATTTTCCTTAGCTGCTTGCAGCTTATGTTTCGCTATCCTAGGTGTCTTGTTTTGCCATAAGTATCTAGTCAGAAGGCCCTCAATATCTTTATATGTACGTCGAGGTAAGAGACAGGGCAACATTTCTAAAATATAATTCACTTTCGGAACAATCATCATTTTTATGGTGTCTAAGCGACCCCACCAGGTAAGTGTTAAAGGAGTCCAACGGTGAGTAAGCGCCCGGACCTTAGAGGTTAAGTCTTTGGCATTGAAGGAGATAGTGTCTTCCAAAGGAGAACAATAGTGAACCCCGAGGTATTTGACCATGCGAGATTGCCATAAGAAGGGGAAGGGTTGCATATCTGCCTGATGAAGCAAAGGATTTAATGGAAAAGCTACCGACTTGGTCCAATTTATCTTATAGCCGGACAGTTGGGAGTATTTACCAATTTGCTCCAGGACAGCCGGTACTGAGTCTATAGAGACAAAAAGCATAAGATCATCAGCATACGCTGAAATTTTGAGTTCCCTATGGGAGAAGGGGATTCCATGAATCTCCTCCGATTGCCGGATTAGTAAAGCCAAGGGTTCGAGTGCAAGATCGAAAAGAAGTGGAGACAGTGGGCATCCCTGGCGAGTACCGCGTTGAAGGGGAAAAGGCTGAGACTTTAAAGCATTGGCACATATACTGGCTGTAGGCTGTGCGTACATGGTGCGGAGACAGCAGAGAAAACCTTCCCCGAATCCGTACCAGCGAAGGACTGCAAACAGGAAGGGCCACTCTAAACGATCAAAGGCCTTTTCAGCATCAAGTGAGAGGCCAACAAATGGGTGATCAAGATTAACTGCGGTAGTCAGTACATGGCATAAAGTCCGAGCATTGTCAGCAGTTGATCTACCAGGAATGAAACCGCATTGATCTGGGTGTATTAAAGTAGACATCCTATCAGAGAGCCGGGTGGAGAGAATGGTGGCAAATATTTTATAGTCCGCGTTTAGGAGGGAAATTGGACGATAATTAGCTGTTAGTTGCGGGTCTCTCCCCTCTTTCTCAAAGATTACTACATTTGCCATTGAAAAAGACCCAGAAGGAGAACCCTCCTCGGCAAGAGCAGAAAAATAAAGTTTCAAAACTGGAGCTAAGTCAGCGTGAAAGGTTTTGTAGAATTCAGCAGGGAGACCGTCTGGGCCTGCGGCTCGACCTGAGGCACATTTCTTAATAGCAGAATGAATTTCTGATACAGTAAATGGTGTATCCATGGCCACTCTATCTTCGTCAGATAGGGTCGGTCTTTGTACCCCTGAAAGTAAGCGTTCAAATACTTCTGGCTCAAAATCACATTCAGATTGATAAAGCCGAGTATAAAAATCACGAAAGAGTTCTAAGATTTCTGTATCTTTAGTGACCAGGCCCCCCCCCGACGGATGACGGAGGGCGGTAACACGCTTGGCTTCTTTTTGACCTTTTAGGGCATTTGCTAATAATTTGCCAGCACGGTTATTTTCCCGATAATATAGCCCTTGTTGTGATTCAATATTTTTAACAGCAGCAGTGTACAAAAGCTGATTGTATTGAAAACGCAAGCGTTGTAAACGGAGTAAAATACATGGGTCAGTACGGGACGTGAGGAGGCGCTCCCCAGCTTGTATCTGCTGCTCTAGGATCAGTAAGTGCTGCTTTCTTTGTTTCCCCTGCCGAATTTGATAGCTAGTTATAGTTGCGCGGATAGATGCTTTAAAACCCTCCCACCAAGCCCAGCTCGCTGTGTCATGGGGTGAGTTAAAATGAAAATAATCTTGGATAGCGGCCTTTATATCAACCTGAAAATCTTTTTGACCCAGTAGGGATCTATCAAAAAACCAAGCCCGGGGAGAATCGTCCCGCGCAGTGACATGTAATGATAAAGATATGGCAGCATGATCTGAAATATGGAGAGGATGAGTCCTAGCTGTGTCCACTTGAGAAATCAGTGCTTTGGAAATAAGAAAGAAATCTATTCTAGATTGGGAGTGATGGGGGGCAGAAAAGAAAGTAAACTCTAAGTCGGAGGGGTGAAGCAGCCTCCATATATCTACCAGCGCAAGATCTTGCATCAGAGCTGTAAGGGTAGCAAGACTCTTGGGTGGACTACTCGTTCTAGGCGGCTGTCTATCTATCAAAGGGTCTAACACTTGATTAAAATCACCACCAAGTATTAATGGAGCATTGGCAGAGGCCTGTGCCA
The DNA here is from genome assembly GCA_033557465.1 of Ichthyophis bannanicus. NCBI lineage: Eukaryota > Metazoa > Chordata > Amphibia > Gymnophiona > Ichthyophiidae > Ichthyophis > Ichthyophis bannanicus. The sequence goes on from CM066049.1 coordinate 51,187,959, forward strand.
ACTGCGCAATACTTGCATAGTAAGCAGGGTTGTCTACATTCGGGGCATAAATGCAAATACACGTGAATTCACTATCACCAACCTTAAGATGTACACGGGCCCATCTACCCTCCTTGTCAGCGCTAGTATCAATTACAGTAGCTTGCAAAGATTTCTTAACCAGAATGGCTACCCCGCACCGTTTAGAAACTGCGGGAGAATAGGCAGCCACCATGTAAGGCTTAACATTGAGTTTCAGTGTTTCAGCAGAGTTTAGGTGCGTTTCCTGAAGAAACACTAAATCAGCATGCTCATGGCTAAGATAGCTAAGGATTTTCTTTCTTTTGATTGGACTATTAATGCCTTTGACGTTGAGTGATAAGATTTTACATAAGGCCATTCAAAAAAGTTAAAAATTCTAAGCATGATAGCGCACATAATGTCACAATGTCCCTCATATTGACTGTATCTGGCTGTACACATGACATAAAAGAAAATAAGCTGATATAATACAATGAAGCGCCCCACATTAAAAAAGAAAACCCGCAGTGCGGTAGAGAAGAAGCAGAACCCCAGAAATTACTGGCGACCATGTGTCTGTGGGGAGAAACCCCAGAGAAGGCCGAAATTGAAAAACACATAACCTGTAGGACTGTACGTGCTCCGAATCCGACCGAGGCACACATCATGGAGGGATAGGAGACCAAAAAACAAAAGGGTCATATAAAGAAAGAAAGACAGTCCAGGTAGTCTCTGTGCTTGACTATGACCACCGCATCGGGCCCTTCAAAATGGCGGACAGAGCCGGCAAATAAAAGTCCAAGACTTTGGATTAGCGCATCTGCTCTGCTTCTTTGGAGTCCAAGAATGTTGATAGGAGATCAGGATCTTCGAATGTCCTGGTTTGGTTGTGGAGAGTCACTCGGAGCTTCACTGGATACAACAGGCCAAAGCGGGCCTGTAGCTGTTGAAGTCGAGGGCGAAAAGCAAGGAGTTTCTTCCGACGGTCAACGGTAGGCTTTGCCAAATCAGGGAAGAAGGAGACTTTGTGACCTTCGAATTCCAAATGATGATTCGCCCGGGCAGCAGTTAAAATTTGTTCCACTTGTTGATATCGTAGCAAGCGAAAGATAATAGGCCGGGGGGTCGTTCGGTTGAGCGCCATGTGGGTAGGAACACGGTGTGCACGATCGATTTCCAGTTCTCCATGAAAAGTAATCTTCAGCAAGGAGGGAAGAGTTTTGAGCAGAAATTCTCTTATATCTCCCGCTTCCACCCCCTCCGGTATTCCAATGAGCCTAACATTGTTGCGACGGGCTCGATTATTGCTATCTTCTAACTCCTTTTGGAGATTCTGTATCTGGCGCTCAGCCATGTCCAGTTTGCCCAAGCGCACCGCGTGCGAGTCGAGGACCCCCGCCATATTGTCCTGCCGTGAGGAGAGACTTTCAAGTCGGTCCTGGAGCACTCCAAAGTCTTCTCGCAGGGCTCGGAGCGCTTCTCCATTGGACTGCACCAATTCCTTCACGCCGCGTATTTCTTCTAAAATCTCCAGGTGCATTTCGGGGTTTTCCCGAAATGGAACCATCTTCTGTGGGGAGGACACCTCTGTTTTGGAGCGTTTTCCGTGAGAAGAAGAAGGAGACCCGAAGTCCAAGCGCGCTGGTTTATGGGCCGCCATCCCCCCCGAGGTACCCCGGTCAGCCCGGAGCGAAATAGTAAGTTTGTATAGGTATTAAGTCAGGATTCTTAGTAGGCCTCTCGGGAGCTTCAGCGCGAAGCGTCTTACCCGCTGGACATCAGGCTCCGCCCCCCCACCTCAAACCCATTCTAAATAGCTAAGAGAATCAGCTCACTATGCATATCTAGAAGTGACCACAGGCATGTATATAGTTAATTGTTTATCCAAGTTCTTAGTTTCAATGTACAATAGTTGATATGTTTCATTTATCATTGCATTTATAGTTCATTGTAAACCGCCCCTGATCGCAGGAAGGGGCAGTACAGAAAAAGAGGAAATTAGACTTACCTGTTAATTGTTCCTTTAGGAACTCCAGTCTAGTCCCGAACCTCTGAGTTGTGCTCCTCCTCTAGCAGCTTTGAGACTGAGAAACGTCATCTCTTTTGTGATGTCACTGGTATATCCACTCCGGACCCGCCTCCTGACTCCACTATCCTACTAACAAAGCAGACTCACCGGAGCAACAATTAAGTAGAAAAACTGTATCTAACTAAACTCATAACGAACAATAAGGAACCAACTGTTCGACCAGTTGCCCTTCCTCGCCCCGGCTTTTGTCTACCACCATGAGGTCCCTTCTCCCTTCTTTGGGTGTATGGGGATCCTGACAACCACACCTTCTTGTCACTACAAACCATCCTCTTATCTGTTATCACATCCTGCTTCAGGCTGACGCCAGCAAACAAACAAGGAGGGATACGGGACTAGACTGTAGTTCCTAAAGGAACAACAATTAGCAGGTAAGTCTAATTTCCTCTTCCTTATCATCCCTCAAGTCTAGTCTCAAACCTCTGGGTAAGTAACAGAGCAGTAAAGAAAAACTCATTGGTAGGGACCTGCTAGACCAGCCTGAAGCACCGCCGATCCAAAACAGGTATCCCTTTCCGCCTGTACATCCAGACGGTAATGCTTATTTATTTATTATTTATTTATTTATTGTTTTTCTATACCGCGCTGTTTATCATCAGCACGGTTCACAGGCAACAAAAATTGTGCAATGCAGAACAGTCTAACATTGGACTTACATTAAACAGGGAGTTTAAAACATGGTGAACAGGTGAACTATATACAAATTAGTATCAAGGTTCCTGAGCGGTCCTCCAGTTTAGTCCTCCACATCCGGGTAGTGCACCTCCTCCCGCAGCCAGGAGACTGGACCAATCAAAACTCTGCCATGTATGATGTATGCAATAGGAGCTCCCATCAGCCCCCAGTGTGTCCAGTCTCCCTGCAGCTGGAGGACGTGTGTGCCTGGTTCAGGCTCACTTAGGATCTTTTTAAGGAGCAATACTGGGGTTTTCAGTTAGAGGGTTTTGGCTTTGTTTCCTGTTTTTTTTTTCCCTTTTATTTGTTTAGGTAGCTGTCCCTTTAATTTCATTCAGTTTAACTTCCTTTTCTGTTACAGCCCACTAGGGGCAGGCCGGTGCTGAGGAACCCGAACTGCAGTAAACCTCTACCTTCACTCCGGAGGCTTGAGCAGTTTGTCAGGCTGCATCTTTCCCCTTGACTGCACGGGGAACAGAGCTGCCTTGGGCCAGGTCTCCCTCCTCTTTCCAGCCTGTGGGTGAGTCAGCGGGTACCTGCCCGCTCCAGTTTTTAGCAGGGAGAGCCCGGGTACAGCAGAGCTCCTTCTCCTTCGCGGGTTGTTGCTCGGCGCGATTCACGAGTTTTATAGATTTTTTTTTTCTCTTTGTTTCATTAATTAATTAGCTGCTTATTTATTTTCCTGCGCTCTCTTCCCGTTTTTTCTCCTCCGGGGATTTTCGCGCCTTTTTTCTTGTACCGGGAGAGACGGCCGGCGGCCATTTTGAGTTTCTTTGCTGTTTCTCAGGGGCAAATTTAGATGTGCATGGGCCCCCCTTGCGATTTTTTGGGGGTTTTTCATGGCGAATTTGCTAGTCTTCATCTCTGCTTACTGGCCAGATAATTTTTAAGAGTAAAAAAAACAAAAACAAAAACAAAAAAAAACGGGGTTTCACACGGAAGGTTGTTTTGTTACTTTGATCTTTCCTTGTGGGTGCCTTAGGGCAGAACTTGGTGTCTTCAGCTACTCCTACGCTGGAATGGCCGCTAAACCGCAGTGCATGGTCTGCGGATCGCGCAAGGGTGCGGTGGCTGACTCTGGACTCTGTCGGAGCTGTGCCTCTGTTCCTGCGGTCCTGGAGCATCAGGCAGAGTCGCAAGACCTTCCTGACGCTGTTGGATCCCCGATTTTGCCGGTGGTGGAGCCCACGACTGGTCCACTGCCCTCTCCGTCGCAAGTCCTGGCTAAAGGGCTAGCTGATGGTTCTTCCCTGGAGTCGGCGGACTGTCCTTCCGGGGGGTTTTCTCCGGAGTTCGTTCTGCTTATGCACCAGGCATTCCGCTTAAGCCGGTCGGGCAAGCTTCCGGGGGCTTTGGCTGCTTCGCTCCCCTCCGACTCGGCAGCGGAGTCCCGCATTGCTTCTCGGCCTCAGGCGAAGCGCCTTCGGACTCTAGACCAGGAACCGGAACCGGAAGATCTGACTTGGCAGGAGTTGGATGCAGATCTGGAACCGGAGGCTGATCCGGAGGAGTTGGAAGATGGTGAGATTCCGGAGCCGGAGGATCAGGCACGAATTATTCGGGTGTTTTGTAGGGAGGAGCTGGTTCCTCTAATCACGGAGGCCCTACAGACCCTAAATCTGACGGTAGCTCGGCCTCTGGAGGAGGAAGGCTTGGAGGATCCCCTCATTCAGGCCGTGCGAGACTCTCAGGTAGTGTTCCCCGTATACCGTGTGGTAGAGCAAATGATTCAGACGGAGTGGGATCAGCCTGACTCCGGGCTGAAGGGGATACGGACTATGAACCGCCTGTATCCCTTGGCCGACAAGGACAAGGATAAGTTTAAATCGCCACGAGTCGATGCGGCGGTTTCGGCAGTGACAAAGAAGACCACCATTCCAGTTGAGGGCAGTGCTGCCCTGAAGGATGCGCAGGACAAGAAGGTGGATAACTTGCTGAAACAAGCCTTTGATACCAATGCCTTATCCTTGCAGGCTTCTACCTGCGGCGCGTGGGTCGCTAGGGCCTGTTTGCGCTGGGCTCAGCAACTGCGGTCGCTGGTCGGCTTGGACCCCCAGGGTTTGCTACAGCTGACACAACTGGAATCTGGGTCAGCGTACCTAGCCGATGTGCATTATGATCTCATCAGGACTTTGGCGAATAGCATGGCTTCATTAGTGGCGGCTCGCAGATCTATTTGGTTGAGAAACTGGGCGGCAGACGGTTCTTCTAAATCCCGCCTCAGTAAACTTCCTTTTAAGGGCAAATTATTGTTTGGTGAAGCCCTGGATAAGTTGGTTAAGGACCTCGGTGAGTCTAAGGGTGGTAGGCTGCCTGAAGATAAGCCGAAACTCAGCAGGTCCGCTCCGCCCACGCGGGGTTCCTTTTGGGACTTTCGCAGATTTCGTTCTTCCCGCCTCTGGTCTACCCAACGAGGCCGCTTTGGTTCCAGATCCCAAGGATTTCGTGGGTTTCGCGGAGCGGGCCGAGGCTTCTCCGGGGCCTCCGCCTCTTCTGTTTCTTCCTTTAGTCGCAAGCCGCAATGAAGCGAGGCGGGCTCCGGAGGGACTTCTTTTCCTTGGGGGTCGCTTGCGCGATTTCCTTCCCTCTTGGGCCCGAGTTACGTCCGATCAGTGGGTGCTGGAGATCGTGGGAGACGGCTACGCGCTCGGGTTTGCTCGCCCGCTTCCCGATTCCTTTGTTCTCTCCCCCTGCAAGGGCGAGCAGAAACTGGAGGCGATCCGATTGACGTTACGATGCCTGTTAGCCTTAGGAGTCGTTATTCCTGTCCCGCCTGCCGAGCGCGGAGCAGGTCACTACTCCATTTATTTTGTGGTGCCAAAGAAAGACAGGTCGCTTCGCCCAATCCTAGACCTCAAGGGGGTGAACCGTGTTCTCAGAGTTCCTCATTTCCGAATGGAGACCTTACGGTCCGTCATGGTGGCGGTACGTCGCGGAGAGTTTCTCACGTCCCTCGACCTCACGGAGGCCTATCTGCACATTCCCATTCGGCTGTCTCATCAGAAGTTCCTTCGCTTTGCGTTTCCGTGGGGCCACTTTCAGTTTCAAGCCCTGCCCTTTGGGCTGGCTACCGCGCCTCGCACCTTCACGAAGGTTATGGTGGTGGTGGCGGCGGCCCTGCGGCGAGAAGGCATCTTGGTTCACCCGTACCTCGATGATTGGTTGATTCGCGCGAAATCCAGAGACGAGAGTGTGCAAGTCACGAACAGAGTGGTTACTCTACTGCAATCACTTGGCTGGGTGGTCAACGACAAGAAGAGTCACTTGTCACCGACTCAGTCCCTAGAGTATCTCGGGGTTCACTTCAACACAGCACGAGGCTTGGTGTGCTTGCCGGAGCGCCGTGTCCTAGCATTGCGGGGCCTGGTGCGCGCCTTCCTGGCGATGCCCGCTCCATCCGCCTGGTGGTATCTCCGGCTCCTGGGCACTATGGCGGCGACCCTGGAAGTGGTGCCATGGTCGCGTTTTCACATGCGACCGCTCCAGAGCGCCCTGTTGCGGCGCTGGTCACACCAGTTTGACTCGTTGAACAGGAGATTGCCCTGCCCGAAAGCGGTGCGTCGCTCGCTCCGGTGATGGCTGTGCTCGGAGAACCTGATGAAGGGGCTCCCGTTGGAGACGCCCCTGTGGGTTCCGTTCATCACGGATGCCAGTCTGTCGGGCTGGGGAGCCCATTGCGAGGGCCACTTTGCTCAGGGGACGTGGTCTCCCCTCGAAGCCTCTTGGTCGATCAACCGGCTCGAACTGCGAGCAGTGCGACTCGCGCTACTTGCCCTCGAAGAATTGATAGCGGGGCGACCGGTGCGGATTCTCTCGGACAACTCGGCGACGGTGGCCTACATCAACCGCCAGGGAGGCACTGGAAGTGTGGCTCTCGAGGCCGAGGCGGCGGCTCTGTTCAATTGGGTTCAGTCCCAGCTACCGGCCATCTCGGCGGCCCATATCGCCGGACGAGACAACGTGACAGCGGATTTTCTAAGCAGGGTGCGGGTAGATCCCGGGGAATGGGAACTAAACCCGCAGATTTACTCCCAAATAGTTCGTCGCTGGGGGCCGCCCGTCATGGACCTCATGGCGACATTTCAGTCGGCGAAGACAGGTCGCTTCTTCAGCAGACGCAGGGAACGCATGTCGGAAGGCATCGATGCCCTTCTGCGGCCATGGCCAGAGGAGGGTCTCCTTTATGTCTTTCCTCCTTGGGCGTTAATCGGACGCATCGTCCAGCGCATCGAGGCTCACAGGGGGCGAGTGTTACTGATTGCTCCGGATTGGCCACGCAGGCCGTGGTTCGCGGACTTGGTGCGGTTGCGCGACGGGGTTCCCTGGCATCTGCCACCGCTTCCGGATCTTCTTCTTCAGGGTCCTCTTCGAATACCCCAAGTGGATCGGTTCTCGCTTACGGTTTGGCCATTGAAAGGGCTCGGCTGAGAAAGCGGGGTTATTCCCCGGCAGTAGTTTCCACTCTCCTTCAAGCACGAAAGACTTCCACCTCTCTCGCATATGTTCGGGTGTGGAGGATTTTTGAAGACTGGTGTTCCCGGCGTGGGGTCCGGGCTGCTACAGCATCCGTGCCTGTGGTACTCAGTTTTTTACAGGATGGGTTCGATAAGGGGCTGGCGGCCAGTTCGCTCAAGGTGCAGCTGGCAGCTATCGCTTGTTACCGAGGCAAGGTGCTGGGTGTTAGCCAAGGGTCTCACACCGACGTTCTGCGCTTTCTCAAGGCCGTCTTTCGCTTGCGACCTTCGCGTCGGGTGTCTATTCCATCCTGGGATTTAAACTTGGTGTTGCGAGCTCTGGTTCGCGAACCCTTTGAGCCTCTCCGTAAGGCGTCTCTTAAGGATCTGACCCTAAAGACCGTTTTTCTAGTGGCCATCTGCTCGGCGAGGCGTATTTCCGAATTGCAAGCGCTCTCGTGCAGGGAGCCTTTCTTATCCATCTCTAAGGATCGTGTAGTGCTTCGTCCGGTTCCCTCCTTTTTGCCCAAAGTGGTGTCGCCTTTTCACTTAAATCAGGCGGTATTTCTGCCGGTTCTGCGGGCTGGTCCGGAGAGCGCTGCTAGCAGTGACCTTCACTGTTTGGATGTCCGGCGTGTGCTTCGTCGTTACTTGAAAGTGTCTGAGTCTTTTCGGAAAACTGACCGCCTCTTCGTGCTTTTTGGAGGGGCTCGGCGTGGTGAGGCGGCTGCTAAGGCCTCCATCTCTCGGTGGATTAAAGAGGCAATTACTTCGGCATATCTTTTGCAGCATCAGCCAGTTCCAGCTGGTATTCGCGCCCACTCGACCAGGGCTCAAGCAGCCTCTTGGGCGGAACATAGTCTGGTTCCTCCTGCGGAGATCTGTAAAGCGGCTACGTGGTCCACGTTGCATGCCTTCAGTAAGCATTACCGCTTGGATGTGCTTGCCGCTCAGGATTCTCGGTTTGGTTCTTCAGTGCTGCGTGCCGGTTGGCAAGGTCCCGCCCGGTGTTGACTGCTCTGTTACATCCCGGATGTGGAGGACTAAACTGGAGGACCGCTCAGGAAATGGAAATTACACATACCTGGTAATTGTAGTTCCTGGAGGGTCCAGTTTAGTCCTCCTTCCCGCCCGTATTTCAGGATCATATTTCCAAAACATTTTGCGGCGCGCTTTTTCGTGGGGCGGTCGGTGCGCTCGTCTGGCGGACGCCCTTCTTTCCCTTTTTCCTCTTTTGCCCGAACTCAACTGTCTTTTTCTTCCGGAGTGAGGGTAGAATCGCTGTGTAAGTTCTGGCTTCCTCGTTTGGGGAGGGAGCCGGTGTATTCATTTCGTGCTAAGGGGGTCTAGTTAATTTTCAATGTATATGTTTGTTTCATAGTCTCAGGTGTTGCTTCTGCTTTGAGTCTGCTTTGTTACTAGTTACTGGGGGCTGATGGGAGCTCCTACTGCATACATCATACATGGCAGAGTTTTGATTGGTCCAGTCTCCTGGCTGCGGGAGGAGGTGCACTACCCGGATGTGGAGGACTAAACTGGACCCTCCAGGAACTACAATTACCAGGTATGTGTAATTTCCATTTTTACATGTGATTTGGCATTATTTACAAAATAAACAGTATGACTATATACCTACACCAAAAAGATTCCTACATATATTTAGCCCCTAAGAGAAACTATTTTTGTTGGAGCTAGTCGACACAGTGAATAGTGGACATTCTATGCACCACTGCGACTTCTCCTTTTTATTTCAAAGGTATAAAACACTTAGCATGTAGATGATTGACCTGAAGCAGGGTTGAAGAACTTTGGAAACCAACCCGAAACGTGTGGCACGTCGTCTTCTTTGAATTTCTGGCGTTTTCTAATCAAGCTTTTATTGCTGCTTCAACTAATCAGCGAAAGCTAAGTGTTTTATACCTTTGAAATAAAAAGGAGAAGTCACAGTGGTGCATAGAATGTCCACTATTCACTGTGTCGACTAGCTCCAACAAAAATAGTTTCTCTTAGGGGCTAAATATATGTAGGAATCTTTTTGGTGTAGGTGTATCTTTAGTGATTCCGGGCGGTTTGTTGCTTTATTTTGATTCTTAGTATGACTATATACACATACATAATTGTATGTCGCAGAGTTATGGACAGCTCATCCGTGGTTACCAGGGGATGGGGGCATTATCGGGGGGGGGGGGGGGTTAGCTTAAGTGATCTGATTACGGTGTGTGAGGTGGGTACTCTGCGGGAGCTGGCTTGGGTCGAGGTGCAGGTAGTTAAGTGATATCGTCTGAATTGGAAAAGTACTGAAGAAAGAGATGATGTTTGAGTTCCTTCCTGAACTGGGAGAGGTTGTTTATGGCACGAATGTCTGGTGGCAGGTTGTTCCAGCAAGAAGGTGCATATAGTGCAAAGGCACGGTTTCTTGTAGCCTTGGAGCATTTGGTGATAGCTTTCGGGAGAAGTATGGTGTTGTTGGCGGCTGATCTCCTCAATCTGTTGAAGGGGGTGGTCTGGACGAGGTCTGAGAGGGAGATGGACATGCATTTGTTGATGGCCTTGAATATCATTGTTAAGATCTTAAAGGTAATCCTGCAGTGGACCGGAAGCCAGTGCAGACGTTTTAGGATTGGGGTGATATGGTCCTTTCTGGATGCTCCATAGAGGGTTCTGGCTGCAGTGTTCATTGCAAGCTGCAAGGGGTTCAGCGAGCTCTTCGGGAGGCCGTGCAGTATGGAATTAGCATAGTCAAAATGAGGCATTATTAGTGCTTGAAAGACTGTTCAGAAGTCTTTTGGCTCTAGTATCTGTCTCATGTGACATAGTATCCAAACATTGTGGTAAATCGCCTTTATCGTATTGCTTATCTGGGCATTCATGTTAAGACACTGGTTGAGTGTTACACCAAGATATCATATCATCGTTTTGGTGAGGAGCTCTGCATTGCGTACCTTCAGTGATGAGGGTGGAGTGAATGCCTGGTCTCTGCTGATGAATAGGACCTCCGTCTTTTTGAAATTTATTTTGAGCTTCTGTGTTTGTAGCTGGTCTGTGACTGCATCGAAGCTTGTAGACAGCCAAGAGAGGTCTGGGTGATCCATGGATATTGGTGTGAACATAAGGACATCATCAGCGTATACTAGGCAGTTAATGTTGAAGGACCGGATGAGGTTGCAGATGGGTTGCATATAAATGTTGAACAATAGGGCTGAGAGTGACGATCCTTGTAGAACGCCCTTCTCTTGTGGGAAAGGAGTAGATATAGAGGAGCGAGAGTGGACATGCTGCCATCTGTCGTTCAGATATGAAGCACACCAGGCGAGTGCCATGCCCTGGATTCCCTTATCGGTGAGGCAGGATAGGAGTAATTTGTGGCTGACGGAATTGAAAGCTGCCATGATGTCAAGGAAGATGAGAGCGAAACCTTGTCTGATATTGTCCAGACCTATGGTTAGTGTGCTGAATAAAGTAGTCAACAAAGTTTCTACGCCATGTGACTCCCGGAATCCATGCTGGCAAGGGTCAAAGGGTGCGTTATTCTCGATATGATGGTTCAGTTGACGTTGGACTATTTTTTCCATGATTTTGGCTATGAGCAGGATGCTTGATATTGGCCTGTAGGAGTCCATCTTTGCGGGGTCTAACTTATTGTTTTTTAACAACGGTCTTATTGATGTTTGCTTTAGGCTCCCGGGAAAGGTTTCGGAAAGGAATGAAGTACCTATCAGTTTGGTCAAGAAAGGACTAAGCTCGGTCCGTAGGGCTTTTATCCAGAATGCTGGACATGGGTCATTTGGTGCTGTGGTGGTATTTATACTTGTGATGATGTCTTCTATATCTTTTTCGGTTGGGGTTGAGAAGGAGGTAATGATATGTTGGGCCTCCAATAGGATTTGTGAGGGCGAGGATGAGGGGGGAAGTACAGGTGTTTCATCTGAGGGATGAGTGTTTGGGGGAATGGGGGATTGGCTTGTTTTGGCTCGTAGGTAATCTGCATATTCCTGTGGGTCTGGGAGGTTTGATTGGCCAGGGGAGGGCTCTTTTGCTAAGGTTTTGACAAGATTGGAAAGCTCATGTGGTTTATTTATGGATCGTTGTTAGATTTCTACATGGTATTGCTTCATTCTCATGGAAACTGCTCCTCTGTGGGCATCTAGATGGGCGGTGTAGGCATCGTGGTTTTCAGTTGATCTTGAGCGGCGCCATCATCTTTCTAGCTGTCTAAGTTGAAGGAGGGATACCGTTAGTTCGAGTGAGTACTAGGGTGCCTTCTTCCTTTTGCCAGGAATTTTGTCGACAGTGGGTGCATTGATTACAACATTGAGACTGTTGTTTCATAAGGATACCATATCATCTAGATTTTGTTCAAGTGGGTCTTGGAGAGGCTGTGCTCTTTCCAGGATCACTTCTTTGTTGAATGGACAGTAGTGTTTAGAAGTTGATGTGGCTGGTTCATTTGAGGATTGGAGACTATTGGGTATAGTGTGTACAGGCATCGAGAATCTGATTAGACTGTGATCGGACCATGGAACTGGGCTTAGTGAAAGATTGATCTTGTGCATGGGGTGGGTGGCTGCTTGTGGTGCGAATATAAGATCAAGCGTATTTCCCTTGACATGGGTAAGGGAGTTGACCAATTGAGTATAGCCTAGCACTTTAAGGGCATCGAGGAAGGCCTTGGATTGAGTGTCTTGGAGGGCAGGGAAGTTGAAATCGCCCAATACCCAGTTTGATGTGCGTGGGTTGATGGGGTTACAGGCGAGGTAGATAATTATGGAAAGGTCATCCGGTGATGGGGAAGGTGCTCTGTATAGCAAGTTGATGGTGCTGTGTTTGTTTGCTATGGAGATGTAGTCGAGGTGAGAGGTACTGTTGGAGGCGATTATCTGAAATGCTTAACAAAGGAATCCAGTGATGACCAGGTGGCCGCCTTATAAATCTCCACCGCTGGTACCAACTGGAACTCAGCTCAAGATGAAGCTTGAGCCCTTGTAGAATGAGCTCTGAGCCCCTCGGGAACCTCTCTGCCTTTCAAAATATAAGCAGACGCTATCGCTGCTTTCAACCACCTGGCTATGGAAGCCTTAGAAACTGCTTGGCCTTTCCTAGGTCCGCCAAACAGAACAAACAGTCTATCTGATCTATGAAAACTTGTGGTCCTACGTAGGTAAATCTTCAATGCTCTACAAACATCCAGTCGATGCAACTTACCAGTGGAAGAGCCCGAGGACCGTTCCCTAAACACTGGCAAAGAGACCGCCTGATTTAGGTGAAAAGCCGAGACCACCTTCGGCAAAAACGACAGAACTGGTCTCAACACCACCTTGGAATCATAGAAGGATAAAAAGGGCTTCCTACAGGACAGGGCTTGCAATTCCAAAATTCTGCAGTGGTGTTGCCGGATAGCACTCGAATGGCCCCGTTGCACAGAGAAGCTTGAAATGCCCACAATGTCAGCTGCACTGCCCTCAGTTCCAACCTGTTGATTGACCAGGTCTTCGCCAGTTCGGACCACTGACCCTGGGTGAATCTTCCTTGGAAGTGAGCTCCCCAACTGGCGAGGCTGGCGTCCATCGTCAGGGGCATCCAAGAAGGTGTCTCCAATGGCATTCTTTTGTCGAGGACTTCCGCCTTGATCCACCAATGTAAGGCTTGTTGCATCTCCGAGAGACAGAGCAGCTTTTGCGACAACGGGTCATGCTGATGAGACCACCTCCTGAGCAATGCTCTCTGTAACAGCCTTGTATGCGCCCTCGCCCATGGGACCAGCTATATCGTCGCCGCCATGGTTCCGAGAACCTGAAGATAATGCCACGCTACTGGGGTAGGTCTGCCCAGAAACTGCCGGACTAGCGATCTCAAACCTTTCGCACATTGCTGCAGAAGAAAAACTCTGCCCGCTTCTGTATCGAACAAATATCCCAAATACTCTAGACGTTGGGACGGGACTAAGTTGCTCTTGGACATATTGATCACCCAACCTAGACTTTGCAGAAGTGCTACTACTCTTGATGTAGCCGTCTCGCTTTCGACCCTGGATTTTGCCTGGATCAACCAATCATCTAGATACGGGTGCACGAGAATGCCCTCCTTTCTCAGCGCTGCCACTATGACTATCATCACCTTGGTAAATGTCCTTGTGGCTGTCGCCAACCCGAACTCTAATGCCCGGAACTGGAAATGCTCCATGGGCACCGCAAATCTGAGGAATTTCTGATGCTCCCGATGAATCGGGATGTGAAGGTACGCCTCCGATAGGTCCAGGGATGTCAGAAACTCCCCCTTCTGTACCGCCACTACCACAGACCTGAGCATCTCCATACGGAAGTGCTGCACTCGAAGACGCCGATTTACTCCATTGAGGTCCAAAATTGGTCAAAAAGACCCCCCCTTTTTTGGTACTATGAAATAGATGGAGTATAGACCGAAGCCACATTGGTCTTGAGGCACTGGCACTATCGCCTTTAATGCAAGCAACCTCACAACCGTCTCTCGCATGGCGTTTCACTTGATCAGCGACTTGCACGGGAACTGAACAAAGAATTCTCTTACTGGCCGTTGGAACTCCAATGCGTACCCCTCGCAAATGAGTTCCAACACCCACTAGTCTGAGGTAATCTTGACCCAGGCAGGGTAAAAATCCCGCAGTCGACCTCCTACGGGAACCAGGTCTGCCTGGGCCCTCCTGATCTCATTGTGACTCTCGGGAATTCGCAGAAGAGGTAGAGGCCCCAAAACCCCTTCCTGCTCCTCGAAATCCACAAAACCCCTGGCTCCTGCCCGGGAATCTTCCTCGGTGAGCTTGACTGAATTTCGGATACTGGAAGCGCCTAAACTCCCTCTGCTGCCCCCTGCCAGTGGAATCAGACTGCCCTTGTTTCTGCTTGTCTTCCGGGAGTCTGCCACCCTTAGACTCCCCGCTTAGATCCTTCACCAATTTTTCCAAATCCTCTCCAAAAAGCAACTACCCCCAGAAGGGGAGCTTGCTCAACCTGGACTTCGAGGAACCATCCGCTGCCCAGTTGCGCAGCTAAAGGTAACGTAGCGCTGCCACCACCAACGTCATGCTCTTTGACAAGCCTCGAATGAGGTCAGAGTGGACATCTGCCAAATATGCTGTCCCCGACTCCAACTTTGATGCTTCTCCCGAGTTGTCTCTGCTTTGATCTCCTTGCACTCGCTGAGCCCAGCGAAGGCAGGCTCTAGCTACCCAAGCTCCACAAATAGTTGCCTGAACAGACAAGGCATTCACGTCAAATACTTGTCTTAACAAGGTATCCAGCTTCCTGTCTTGGGAATCCTTGAGTGCCGCACTACCCTCTACTGGGATGGTACTCTTCTTAGTGACCGCCGAGACGGCCGCATCCACCTTTGGAGACTTAAACAGTTCCCGATCTTGGTCCACCAGGGGGTAGAGTCTACCCATCACCCTGGAGCCTTTGAGCGCGGCCTCCAGCAAATCCCATTCTTCTTGAATCATCTCTCTGACCACTCTATGGACCGGGAAAGCCCTCTGGGTCTTCCTAAACACTTGTAGCAACGGATCAGAAAAGATTTGGCCCTATTCATAAAAGTGTTGAAACATCATTTGTTCTTAAAATACTACCCAGAAACTAATTCTAGAAAGCAGGCAACGAGCACTCTGTCTACCCACCCAAACCGCCCCAACAAACAGACCCAGCAAGAAAACGGTTAGTCAGCTCAATTCTCCCTGACCCAAATCGCCTAGATCCAGGAAGTTATGCACCAGTGTAAATGAATTGTAGATAGTTTCCCCCTGTTATACCCAAGTTACTACCCTGTTCATTGTAAATACAATGTTGCTTGATGCATTGTAGTATGTTCTGTTTAATGTACACCACACTGATGTGAATAGCGCGGTATAGAAGAAATGTTAAATAAATAAATCTTCTAACGTAGCATCCTCTGCTGCCCCAGCGACAGCATAATTAGTGCCTTAAGTGTCTCAGAGATGAGTGCGGGCAATTCATCCCTTCTAAACACTCTCACAACTCTCGCCTGATCCTCTTTGTCCGTGATCTCTCCTTCCTCCAACTCCTCTTCCAAGTCCAAGCCGAGTTCTCCCTCATCCAATAGAACCCCCTCAGAGTACACGTACCGTTCATGCCATTCTTTCTCCATCCTGGCCTTTTTAGCCGGGCTTCCTGGTCTCCCCACAACCAAAGGTGTTCCTAGTCTCTTAACTCCGCGGGCCTCCCCTGTGGAACTCGTCCCCAGCTCCTTAGGCTGGCTCCCAAAAGCCTGATGGATGAGAGCCACAAATTCCTGTGAAAAAATGGCTACAAAACCCCCTGGTAAGGCCGCCGGCGAGGCTGGGAGATCTGGAGCCGAGGAAGGCCCGGCCACGGGTTCCTCCGACCCCAAATCTGCCGCAGATGGATCCTGCATGCTTGATGGGTTCTTACCGTCAGCCGCCCCCTCCAAGTCGTGTTCCATAGTAGTAGCCAGCTGCGTGCACTTCTTACAGACCCCAGTGTCTGCTGAAATCCCCCTTCTGGAGCCACAGAGCAAACAAAGTGGTCTGGAAGACATGCCCCATCCTAGGGGCGAGGGGTCACTGTATATGGGAAAAAAAAAAAAGAAAATGCCTACCACAGTCCCTTCCTAACCCCTCTGAGTCTGAAAGGAAGCTTTGGCAAAAAACACTAGGCTTCCCGCACAAAAACGGAGCTCCTGCAGGCCTTGCTGACCGCCCGGCGCTTCCCACACTGATGCCACGTGACAGGGCCCAAAACCAAAATTTAGCTCTGCGTCCTACCTCCACTGCCTGCTTACAGCTGTTGGATGCCTCGGGTCTCCTCTCTCACTCCCCGCTCCACTGACACGATCTGTCTCTTGTGTCTGGAACTGGGAGAGACTGCCAGGCAGAGAATCACCGCTGACACTGCCTTCCGCCGCCTTGCCCCCACTGCTCTAACGGCACGCTCAGCTGAACGGGCCGGGAGCAGGCACCACTGACCCGCAGAGACCAGCCGCCACACAACAACGATCGGGGCCTGTCTCCCTGTTTACTGACTGAGCTGCTGACAGCGTCGGAAGCAGGAGAAACCCCAAAGCAGCCAATCACACGTTTTCCCGTCGCCTGAATCTCTTCACAGCGCCGCCAGGCAAAGCATCTGCAGGTGCTGACTAACGGCCCCTGCGGGCTCACCCACGATTCAGGCGGCTCCTGATCCATACTCCTGACAGATCCACTAGCTGTGAAGGGAAGAAAAACGGGGGAGGGAAAGTGGAAGGGGGCCTGAGGGTCAAGAAGAGGGAAAGACCTCCTGTCTAGTCACCTTGCTAAAAATTAAACCGGACAGACCTCCCTTCTCTTTTTTTTTCAATTTTAACCAACACTTTCCTACACCTATCTCTCCTTAATTGTCCCTCTGTCGAGCCTGGACCTCCAGGCTCACCAATCCTCCAGCTGCTTGGAGACTGAGATAACTGGAATCAGGAGGCGGGTCCGGAGTGGATATACCGGTGACATCACAAAAGAGATGACGTTTCTCAGTCTCCAAGCTGTTGGAGGATAAGCACAACCCAGAGGTTCGGGACTAGACTGGAGGGACGATAAGGAACTGTTAAATAAATAAATAAATAAATCCAATGTCGCTCCTCTTCCCTTAAAATCAGTGCAAAAATGTCAGCCCCATCATAAATGATAATAAAGTTGCTCTCCTGCACCAGAGTGCCTTATCCAGAGTTATAGAGCGTGGAGTCTTGCTCACATCTAAAACGCTCACTGGCTCCCTGCCCACCCAAACTTCATAATGAAAAGAATCAATGCAAGTCCCTACCGCTCGCAAATACTCCTTACTACTGCATGTCCTCGATATTGAAAGGAGATTGCATGTAAGCCATGGGCAAACAACATTCACTCAATTGCATTATACAGAAATTGGCTTTGATGACAGATGGCAATATGCTCAGCTTTCACAGAGGTAGAGGAGCAGGGAGCCATTCACGAATCACTGCATGACCTGCTTTATCAATTGGTCTGTTTGTTTTAAGTAAAGTAATAAAGAAAGCGTGCATCTCAAAAAGATTTTACCTGGCTAATCAAAGCCTTCTTCAGATCCTGTTTCTAATTTTTGCTGCAGCTACTGAGCTGTAAAATCCATTTTCCCACTGTAATCTAAGCAATGAATACATAATCATAACACAGTTCGATACATGAGTATAATATATAGTCAAGCACTGTAAGCTAATGATTAAATTTCTATGTGAGATAAAATAAAATTGGGGTAAGCAATTATTGTTTCTGGCTTGCCTGGCCTCCTTCTTCAACTGAAAAATGAGCACCTACCCTCGACGGAAGCCCCGCATAGTACCAGGCTGTTTGGGGTCCCCAAGCCCAGGGACCCCACTGTAGGACTATACTTTAGTTTCCAGGTCCTCACTCTGTGTATCTTGTACTGCTCAGAATATCATCCTGACCATCTCTTTCTTCCACGGGAGTAATATTTTATAATAGGGCTCATCAGTGAAATAGCCATTTTATAAAGGCTGGCATGAATTCTATGGGGCTGCGGCTCCGATATCGCACGGAGGCCGCTACTGCTGCTTAGTAAACATACCCCTTAGCATATGCTCAAATTGCACAAACTTACTGCTGCTCTGGGGAGAGTGTAAATGTGTGTGTCCTATGAGGATAATTTTATAATGCCCTACATAATTAACATGTTTTTATGCATGTTTTTCATGCCTATTTTATAAAGTCAACTGCATGCCTACTTTAATTTATAAAATGCTAGTCTAAATGGCCAAAAATGCGTGGTAATTTAAGGAGCGTTCACTTACACCAGCACTAGGGTGATGTAAATGCCAGCAGCTAAATTTGTAAGAACTGCCTGTAAATTATAGTAGTTTCTAAGTTATGCACATACCTCGTGTTCTGCCTAAACTCTGCTGCTGTGCAAGCCTGCGGCGAACATGCACACGATCTGATGGGCACCCATCCTAACAGAGTCATTACTGTGCCACTTACAAATCCACCTGCACTTCAACCTTTTATTTTCTCAGACCAGGCTTATGAAACGCTCAGCCACTTGACCTCCACCTAGAATTTTCTTACATTAAATTCAAACCGCTCCTCAAGACTCATTTATACCATCTAACCTTTGACTTAATCTCTCAGTAATGCAGGATCCTGCTTCTCCCTCCCACCTGCTATATCTCCAACATACCACTTCTATAACCCTACCCTACCCCTCTTTCTTTATGTTCCGTTGTGTAAAATTGTGCTATCCTCTTTCCTATTTTTATTGGAGTTCCTTTCCCATTTTTAGATTTACTATGGACACTGCTCTGTTGAATCAAAGGGCGGTATAACAAATTTTTAATAAACCACAAATCATACATGTGTAAGTGTCCACTTACTTGCATATATGACTAAATTAGCTAGATTTACACATTTGCATAAATACAGATGGATTGTTATTAAATGACATCCTTTGTATGGACACATGTATGTTTAAAATATGTGCATATATTGCAATTCTGAATGCCTACATTTTACACCTATATACCATCAACAATTTTATAACAACTTTACATATGGAAAGCATTAACATTACCCCAATTGTGTCTTCCTAGCAGTTAAGAACATAAAAAATTCCATACTGGGTCAGACCAAAGTCCATCAAGCTCAGTATCTTGTTTCCAACACTGGCCAATCCAGGTCACAAGTACCTGGCAGGTTCCCAAAAAGGTACATAAATTCCACAATGCTTGTCCTGGGATAAGCAGTGGATTTCTCTGGTCCTTTTTAATAATGGTTTATGGACTTTTCCTCCAGGAATTTGTCCAAATCTTTTTTAAACCCAGCTACACCAATAGCTTTTACTACATCTTCCGGTAACGTATTCCAGAGCTTGATTATGCGTTGAGTGAAAAAATATTTTCTCTTATTAGTCCTAAATGAGTGTCCACTAATCTTTCTACTTTTTGAAGATGTAAACAATCGACCTACGTTTACCCGTTCCACTCCATTCATTAATTTATAGACCTCTATCATATCTCCCCTCAGCCATCTCTTTTCCAAGTTGAAGAGCCCTAACCTTTTAAGCCTCTCCTCATGCGGGTGTCCTTCCATCCCATTTACCATTTTGGTGGATCTTCTCTGTACCTTTCCTAATTCTGCTATATCCTTTTTAAGATATGGCAACCAAAATTGTACACAATATTCAAGGTGTTGTTGCACCATGGAACGATACAGAGGCATTATAATATCCATAGTTTTATTCTCCATTTCTTTCCTTATGATTCTGAGACTTTTGTTGACTTTCTTGGCCGCCGCTGCACATTGGGCAGAGGGTTTCAATGTATTATCCATGATGACACCTAAATCCTTTTCCTGGGTGGTGGTTCCTGATGTGGAACTTTGCATCGTGCAACTATAGTTTGGGTTGTTCTTCCCTTAGAGGCCGATTCTGTACTGTAAGTCCAACCCCTGTATGGCCGATCTGAATCGGTGCATACAGAGTTAGACCCGATTCTGATCCCGTGGGGGCTAGATATGCCCGCAAGATCAGAATCAGGTCTACGGCCTGGACATCCAGGCCTGGCTCTGACTCCAATCAACCGCATGCCCAGCCACATACCCAGCTAATTCAGCCTGGCTCTGTAATGGAGTCGCAGTGCATGGCACCACAGCTCCATTACAGATCCGCGATCCCCGGATGCTGACCCAATGTCCTTTCCCCTCAGCCCAGCCCCCAATTTGGCCTCCCATGGCCAGAGTCGGGCTGCTGGGCACCCTCTGTACCCCTCACCATTTCATCCTTGCCCGGTGCTGCGGTCCCCCAGTGTCCAGGGGGGCTTATTCCATCTCCAAGGTGGAATAAGATCCCCGTCTACATAGCCAACCCCGGACATACAGGGACGACCTCAGAATCGGCCATGTACGTCTGGGGTCACAGCCTGCCCATGCCCTGCCCTTGCTCCACCTCCAGACCACCCCTCCCACCCCCTTCTAAGGCTCCCTGTACAAAAGTGCTGTTCATACAGGGAGCCTTTACACTGGGAGCAGCAGGGGAGCGAACAGCCTGGATATACATCCTTGCTGTTCTTGGCAAAGAATGATCCCCTAAGTGCATATCTTTCCACTTGTCTACATCTGCCATTTGATTGTCCAGTCTTCCAATTTATCAAGGTCCTCTTGCAATTTTTCCAATCCTCTTATGTTTTAATAACTTTGAATAACACAGGTCTGCGACTAAAAAGCTTATTATTTTCATCTAATTTCCATGTATTTTGGTGTGCTGAAAACAAATACAATATTGAAAAAACTCCTAGACATCATGATTTGCCACAACATGCAAAATTGTCTTTTTTCAAATTACTATTAATTAATTCACATAAGTTCATTTAAGATATAAAATGCCAAAAAAAAACTTAAAGGGGTTGTCCGAGTTATGTAAAAAAAAAAATAGCACTGTAAATCTGATGGTCAGCAATATATACATAAGCTAAGCAAGTTTTAAGTCCGTGCTTCTAATGGTAGAAGGGGTTAATCTTTCCTGAAGAATCCAGTGGGAGGGAGACACAGGGCAGATAGCAGCAGATCCGGTCAGTGCAGGGGGGCGCGGCCAGCACTGTGACGTCTCATGTACAGACACAGAGCTGCTCTCTCCTGCATGCCACACTTGTGCACGAATCATCATCAGGTTCTTGGTTCTAGGCTGTTCACACTTTTTCATCGCAATTTGTGTTAGCTCGTCATTCTTCAACCGTTATGTTATCGCTCCTCGAAAGTGTATTAATTCACCAGACAGTTTCTGATTCATCTGTGGTGAATATATAGTGTTGAAGCAACAGCAGAATATTACAGACTTTGTGAAAAAAGTATACTTTGCATACTTTGGACTAAAAATTGGAGATCAAGATAAAGTCTGGGCGCCTCATAAAGTGTGCAAATGGTGTGTTGAGGACCTCCGAAACTGGTTCAAGGGTAAGAAAAAATCTTTCTGTTATGGGATTCCTATGGTATGGCGAGAGCAAAAGAACCATAGTGACGACTGTTACTTTTGTTCATGCGATGTGAAAGGGTTTAATTCCAAATGGAAGCATTCCATTTCATACCCCAATCTTCACTCTGCAATTCGTCCCATCCCACATGGCACAGATATACCAGTACCCAAGCCCCCTGCTACCTTGGAAGAGATACCTAGCTCCGATGAAGGTGAAGTCATACCTGAACCATATGACGAATCAAGTTCTGACTTTGAAGATAATAAAAGACCAAAATTGTTTTCTCAGGAGGAGATGAATGATTTGGTAAGAGACTTGAATCTTCCCAAAGATGCCGCTGAGTTACTTGGATCAAGGCTGAAAAGCAGGAATTTATTGTTGCCAGGAGTGTCATAACATAACATAACATAACATAAGATAAGATATGCCATACTGGGTCAGACCAGGGTCCATCAAGCCCAGTATTCTGTTTCCAACAGTGGCCAATTTAGGTCATATGTACCTAGCAGTATCCCCAAGAGACACAAGTTCCACAATGCTTGTACTGGGTCAAGCATTGATATCTTCGGTCACTTCTTAATAATGGTTTATGGACCTTTCCTCCAGGAACTTGTCCAAACCTTTTTTAAACCCAGCTACACTAACAGCCTCCGGTAACAAATTCCAGAGTTTGATTACACGTTGAGTGAAAAAATATTTTCTTTTATTAGTCTTAAATAGTTTACCCTGTAGCTTCATTGCATGTCCCCTAGTCTTTCTATATTCTGATAAGTTAAACAATCGATCTACGTTTACCCGTTCCACTCCGTTCATTAATTTATAGACTTCTATCATATCTCCCCTCAGCCGTCTCTTTTCCAGGTTAAAGAGCCCTAACCTTTTTAGCCTTTCTTCATAGGAGTATCCTTCCATCCCCTTTACCATTTTGGTGGCTCTTCTCTGAACCTTTTCTAAAATCACTATATCCTTTTTAAGATACGGCAACCATAATTGCACACAATATTCAAGGTGCGGTCTCACCATGGAACGATATAGAGGCATTATAATATCTTTTGTTTTATTTTCCATTCCTTTCCTTATCATACCTAGCATTCTATTTGCTCTCTTGGCCACCGCTGCACACTGGGCCGAGGGTTTTAACATGTTATCCACAATGACGCCTAAATCTTTTTCCTGGGTGGTGGTTTCTAATGTGGAACCTTGCATCTTGTAACCATAGTTTGGGTTGTTCTTCCCTAGGTGCATAACCTTGCACTTGTCCACATTAAATTTCATTTGCCATTTTGATGCCCAGTCTTCCAATTTATCAAGATCCTCTTGCAATTTTTCACAATCCTCTTGGGTTTTAACAACTTTAAATAGTTTTGTGTCATCTGCAAATTTGATAACCTCACTCGTTATCCCACTTTCCAGGTCATTTATGAATATGTCAAAAAGCAGCGGACCCAGCACAGATCCCTGGGGTACACCACTATTCACCTTTCTCCATTGGGAAAATTGGCCATTTAGCCCTACCCTCTGCTTTCTATCTTTTAACCAGTTCCTGATCCACAATAGTACACTGCCTCCTATCCCATGACTCTTTAGTTTTGCCAAAAGTCTCTCATGAGGGACCTTGTCAAAGGCTTTCTGAAAGTCCAGATACACAATATCAACTGACTCACCTTTGTCCACCTGTTTATTCACTCCTTCAAAAAAACATAACAGATTAGTAAGACAAGATCTTCCTTGTCTAAAGCCATGTTGGCTGTCTCCCATTAGGTCGTGACTATCTACATGCTGAGTAATTTTATTCTTTATGATGGTTTCTACCATTTTTCCTGGTACTGACATCAAGCTCACCGGTCTGTAGTTTCCCGGATCACCCCTGGAACCCTTTTTAAAAATTGGTGTTACATTGACGATCCTCCAATCTTCAGGTATTAGAGATGATTTAATGATAGTTCACAGATTATTGATAGCAGATCTGCAATCTCATATTTCAGTTCTTTCAACACCCTTGGATGTATACCATCCGGCCCAGGTGATTTGCTACTCTTCAGTTTATCTAATAGTTGTAAGACATCTTCCCGATGTATCGATATTTCCTTCAATTCTTCCGCACCTTTAAATACCACTTCAGTCATGGGTAACATCCCTACATCTTCCTCAGTAAAGACCGAAGCAAAGAATTCATTCAGTTTCTCCGCTATCGCCTTGTCGCCTCTTAGTGCTCCTTTAACCCTTTTATCATCTAATGGACCAACTGACTCTCTCACAGGTTTTTTGCTATGAATGTACTTGAAAAGGTCTTTATTTCGCGTTTTTGCTTCTGCAGCAAGCTTCTTCTCAAATTCTCTCTTTGCCTGCCTTATCAATGCCTTGCATTTGATTTGCCAGTGCTTGTGCTGTTTCCAGGTTTCGTCGTTTGGCTCTTTTTTCCATTTCCTGAAAGATGCTTTTTTGGAAACAACAGCCTCTCTGACCTCACCTTTAAACCATGCTGGCAGTTTTTTGGACTTCCTTCCACTTTTCTTAAAGCATGGAATACAGCTGGTCTGGGCTTCCAAGATAGTATTTTTCAACAACACCCAAGCTTGATATACGTCTTTAACCTTCATGGTGTCATCTTCATGGTTCAGACATTGTGAAAAGGAGTTCATTCCTTACTTCGCCCAGGAAGACAAGTTGGTTTATTGCATCAATGTCGAAGGTCTGATGGGTCAATTTAAAATCCAATATGATTCAGAGCAATGGCGTCTTTTTATAGATTCTTCAAAAAGAAGTCTCAAAGCAGTTTTACTCCACAATGGTTTTTATGCTTCCATACTTGTAGGTCATTCCGTACACTTGAAGGAAACCTACGAGAACTTGGACTTGGTTCTTTGTAAACTTAAATATGAAGACCATGGTTGGCAAGTGTGTGGGGACTTGAAGGTCTTGTGCATGCTGCTCGGGCAACAAGCTGGGTATACCAAATATCCTTGTTTTCTGTGTCTATGGGACAGTCGAGACCGACAAAATCACTGGACCAAGAAGAGTTGGCAGCCGAGGGTGCTAACAGTCGGTGAAAAAAAGTCCTCCGAGAAACTTTGGTACCTTCCCATAAAGTTCTTCTACCACTTCTCCACATAAAATTAGGATTGATGAAGCAATTCATAAAATCACTTTCAAGAGATGGAGAATGCTTCAAATACTTGGTCACCAAGTTTCCAAGCCTGTCGGAGGCAAAATTGAAGGAAGGTGTGTTCGTCGGACCAGACATTAGAAGGCTTATAGTTGATCAAGAGTTTGTCAATACCATGACAGATCCTCAAAAAGAAGGGTGGATTGCATTTAAAGATGTCATACAGAAATTTTTAGGCAATAACAAAGATCCTCACTACAAAAAGATCGTCGGACGAATGCTGAAAGCATTTCAAGCTTTAGGTTGCCTGATGAGTTTGAAAATGCATTTCCTCCAGTCCCACCTTGACTAGTTTCCTGAAAATTTGGGAGTTGTGAGTGAGGAACAAGGTGAACGATTCCACCAAGACATTAAAGAGATGGAAAGGAGATACCAGCGAAAATGGAGCATTACAATGATGGCAGACTACTGTTGGATGCTTCAGAGAGACATTCCAGATGCTACTCACAAGCGTAAATGCACCAAGAGGAGCCTTACAAGGGAGAAGAATTGAGTTTAGTGTGTGTAGGTGAGCTCATTTCAGTTCAAAAAAGGATTTTCATGAAAATATTGTAATAAAACTTTAATTTTATAAGTCTATTTCCATTTATTTTGAGATATTGCCTTATTTAACATAGTTACCTAAATTGTCAGGAAACGTGATGTCCTATGACAAAATGGAGGTCATTTTCGGATTCAGCGCACCAAAAAACATAAAGATTACGTAGAATAACCAAAACAGCTCTTGAAAAACAAATTTTGCAGACCTCTGATTGTGTCATCTGCAAATCTGATGACCTCAGTCGTTATTCCCATTTCTAGGTCATTTAAAACGATGTTAAGCAGCAGCAGGCCCAGCATAGATCCCTGGGGTACTCCACTATTCATTTTTCTCCATTGAGAAAATTGCCCATTTTATCCCTACTCTCTGCTTTCTATCTTTTAACCAGTTCCTGATCCATAATAGTGCACTGCCTCCTATCCTATGACTTTTTAATTTCACCAAGAGTGTCTCATGAGGGACCTTGTCAAAGACTTTCTGAAAATCCAGATATACTATATCGACTGGCTCACCTTTGTCTACCTTCCAAAAAATTAAAACAGATTGGGGGTCATTTTGAGGCATGAAAAGCAGGGATGGACGTCCCAACGTGCCGGCTCCTGCCCCTGTACAACTTCCCCGCCAATTGTGCAGGGAAGTTATATGGGTGCGGGGAAGGGACGGCACGCTGGTGGAGAGTGGGCAGGCAGTGGGCGGTCACCGGCCCTGGACGTACAGGGCTGATTCTAATGTCGGCCCTGTATGCCCAGGGCAGGCGAAATGGCCGGGAAAGTTATTTGAGCAGATCCTTTATAGAGAAAAAACTGCAGGTGCTATAGCTTGTCTGACTCAAACATTTTGCTATACATTCTCTCCACATTGAACTATTTGGACTCCCTGGACATTTCAATTTTGCTGCTCTGGGGGGTGGAAGGTGCTGGTGGGGGCAGTGTTAATTCCCCACAGCCTGACCCTGGCCTTAGGAGGCCGGATCGGGGGTTGGGCTGCAGGGAATTAATATTTTGGGCAGGCGGCCGACATCGCGGCTCTTAAATGCAGCTCCATTTAAAAGCCTTGGTTGAGTTAGCCGGGCAGTGCCTGTACGTGCAAGCTGGGACTGAATTGCAGTCCTGGTCTGCATGTACAGGCTTGTTCATGATTCTGATCCCGTCGGGCTAGATGTGCCCTGTGGGATCAGAATTGAGATCTCCTTTGTACGTCCGGGTCAGCCCGGACATACAAAGGAGATGTATGTTGGGATCGGAATCAGGCCCATTAGTAAGACAAGACTTTCCTTGGCTAAATCCAAGTTTTTTTCAGTAATTTATTTTCTTTATAATGGTTTCTAACATTTTGCCCAGTACAGACTTCAGGTTCACTGCTCTGTAGTTTCCCAGATCATCCCTAGAAACCTTATTATAAATTGGCGTTACATTAGCCATCCTCCAACCTTCAAGTTTTACAGATGATTTTAATGATAGTTCACAGATTACTAATAGTAGGTCTGCAATCTTATATTTCAGTTCTTTCAATACCCTTGGATGTATACCATCCGCTCCAGGTACTTTGCTACTCTTCAGTTTATCAAATAGTTGTAATACATCTTCCCGGTTTATCAGTATTTCTAATACATTGCCTTTAAATAGCATATCAGGCACAGGTAACTTCCGTACATCTTCTTCAGTAAAGACCGAAGCAAAGAATTCATTCAGTCTTTCCTCTATGGTCTTGTCCTCTCTTAGCACCCCTTTTACCCCTCTATCATTAATGGTCCAACTGACTTTCTCATAGGGTTTTTGCTATGAATGTACTTGAAAATGCTTTTATTATGCATTTTTGCTTCCACGGCAAGCTTTTTTTCAAATTCCCTCTTTGTTTGTCTTATCAATGCCTTGCATATAACTTGCCAGTGCTTTTGTTGTTTCCTGTTTTCGTCATTTGGCTCCTTTTTCCATTTTCTGAAGGATGCTACAACAGCCTCTCTGATCTTACCTTTAAACCATGCTGGCAGTTTTTTGGACTTCCTTCCACTTTTCTTAAAGCATGGAATATAGCTGGTCTAGTATTCCAAGATAGTATTTTTAAACAACGCTCATGCTTGTTGCAAATCTTTAACCTTTGTAGCTGCTCATTTTAGTTTTTTCTTAATTATCGTCTTCATTTTATCATAGTCTCCCTTTTGAAAGATAAAAGATAGTACTGTGGATTTCCTTGCCGTCCTTCCTCCATTTATTAAGTCAATTGCAATCATGCTGTGATCACTATGGCCAAGTGGCCCCAACACCCTTATCTCTTGCACCAGATCCTGTGTTCTACTAAGGACTAGGTCCAAAATGGCTTCCCCTCTGGCTGGTTCATGAACCAGCTGCTCCAAATAGTTCAATGCGGAGAGAATGTATAGCAAAATGTTTGAGTCAGACAAGCTATAGCACCTGCAGTTTTTTCTCTATAAAACATCTGCTCAAAGAAAAGATCTATTATTCTCATTAAGGAAATATATTTCAAAAGTTAAATGCTTCAACACAGTGTATTGAACAAAATCAATGGAGCAAAGATATCTGAGGTGGTAAGAGTTCACTTTTACACTATATTGTATGTTCCCTGGCAGCAGACTTTAGACAGATTTGAAAAAGAATGCCAAAGCATCACCTGATGTGCTCCAAAGCTTTCTTCACTGCATAGAGAATGGCACAGTAAGCTTTGTAAGCACTACAGCATTGCTTGCCACCCACCCGCTCCCTAGACCTTGAGGGTTTTAGGAGGGGCTGGCCTTTGAATGCCCTTGCGGGTTGAGGTTGTAGTTGTATAAGGTCAAGTAGTAAGGCAGGCAAAGAATATTTATTTACATGAGGTTTTATTTCTCCCGCTCCGCAGTTGAAATGCAACAGACGCAAAAGAATGTATAATAGCCAAAACAAGAATGAGGCAAAACAGGCTTTTCAGTGCTGGGCTAAATGTCCATTATCAGCTAGAGTTCACATTCAGTGGGCATGTGACCTCTGCTTTAACTAAATCAGCTCTGGCAAAACAATAGTGCTCCTGAGGTACAAACAAATTATGCTTTAACTTATTTACTTTTCATAAGCTCTTCAGCAGTGCAAACATTCAGGTTACTTCTGGTATATTTCTGCATATAACCATTCAAGCTTTGCTTTAATTATCTTTCTCAATGAGACATGTTGAGCAATCCATAGGCTGTTCTTGTTCTATAGATGGCATAGAACAGACTAGTGGCATTTCCACTTCAGAACTATTTTCAGGCTGTGCTGGCTTATGGTTAGAAATTGCCCGTCTCTCTAGAAATTCTCTGAAGTCCTTAAGAAGTAATTCAGCCTGCTTCCTTCCTGGGCTAAGCTGAGAAACTACTTCTTCTTCAGGTAAGCATTTGTTTGAGTTCCTTATTTCAGGATAATTAGTAATGCTGTATCTGTTAGGACAAGCATTCAGTGTGCTGGAAGTATCCCTCCCCCACTTGTCTGTGAATGTAAGTGCCGGGGTAAGAACTTCAGCTGTGTTTGGAGAGTCTCTAAAGAGTGCTTCAAACGTAGGACCGTCAGACTTCTCCTGGCTTACGTCTCTGCAATACAAGTCAGCTGTTTTCTTCCTATTAGCTTTCCTGTTAAATGTTTCAGCTGGTATGTGAAAATAGCTGGGACTGCTTAAACAATTTCCATGCTGCAGCCAACTGCCACCATATTGACTGACTCTGTCCTGGGTTTTAAAATCAGCTTTCACTCTTTCTGGCTTCACACTATAAAACTTGCTAGCTGTATCAATCACACTGTGTACCTTGTGCTGAGGCTTCTTCCCTGAGAATTCTTTGCCCCTCTGCCTTCTCTTCCACGGCTCTGCTCTGTCCTCCAGAAGCCTGGACTGTAACCTTGGGTCTCTCAGTGCTCTGGAACTCTCCTGGTCACAGAAGATTCTTTTAGCCCCTGAGTCTCCCAGGTACCTGCTTCTTGAGTTAAAATCCTTCCTCAGTGAATCACAGCTGCTCAGTGTTTCTCTCTCCAACTCTGGGAAGTCTTCTGAGCCTGAATCTCCTTCTTCCCTCGAATCTCTTGAGCCTGAATCTAACTGTTTCTGTTCCTGGCTGCTTAACAAGCTGTCTGTGCACTGCACAGCCCGCCTCCTGCTTGGGCGTGCCCAATCAGGAACTTTGCTTCTCTCCTCCCCTGAGGTGAGCTGTGTTACCTGATTAGTCATGTGTTTCTTCCTCCCAGAAGAGAAAATCCTGCATTCTCCTGCAGTACCGGTTCTCTCCACCGGTTCACTATCTGTTTCCATAGCTTCTGGGGAAGCTACCACGTCACATGCTGTACCGGGAAAGCACTGAGATAATGACCCTCAGAGCATTATGGAGAATGAAGACGTTGTGATTGCCTGAGACATTCCCATTCTGACTAATAAAAAGATGGATGCAAGGAAACCGGGCATAGTGGTGAAGGAGAAAAACACCCACACGGCATTGATAAAGGTAGCAGTTCCAAGTGATTATTCCGTGCATTGTGTAGAAAGAAGATCCTCAAGTACCAAGAAATACAGTCAGAGACCAAGAAAATCTGGCAGAAAGATACAGAAATATTTCCCAGCATATTGGGAGCCACAGGCTTGATTAGTGAGATTTGTTATTGTGATGGCATGTCCAAAACAAACCCATTTGGAGACACTGCATCCTAGAGAACCCTGATGAAATCTATAAGCAGGGTTCTGAGGTGTGTGGTTTTAGTGCTATGACACAGAGGTTACCACAAAAAAGTAAAAATAAAGAGGTCCTGGAGGGTTGGGGGAGACAATAGAACCAAGGTCCTCACTAGCTGACAGGGCCGGCCCATCCATTGAGCAAAAATGTTTTTTGCACAGGGCCCCACGTTTCAGGGGGCCCCGCGCAAAGAACATTCTGCTTTTTTAAAAATTGAATTAAAAAAAAAAGCTGGCTGCTGCCGCCGCAGCAGCATGGAGTGTCCCACGGGCCCCCTCTGCCCGCTGAGCCCCTCTGCAAAGGCTTTCAGATTCGCGAAGGGAGAGTGACTCCCTCGCGTCTCTGTTAAGCCCGCAGGGGCTAATGGGAAATTTCCCATCAGCCCCTCGCGTCTAACGGGCAGATGGGAAATTTCTGTAATGTCACAAACGTTATTGTGCATGCTGCGTGTCTGAAGCTTTGCTACGCGCATTCTCCGCAACGCGCGTAGGACGCAGTACACGTAGGATGCACTACTGCGTGATAATCTAGCAGACATGATGGCCACTTGGTGGAACATATTTGCATTGTGCTTGTTGTCATTGTTTGGGATAGTGGTTGCAGATGTTTGTGGTGCTAACATAGGTTGTGGGTTTGGGTCCCACAGGTTCCTTTTCGTTTGTTCTGCTCTCCTTACCATACAATGGCCCCTGCTTTGTCCCTTCTCCACACACTCTTCCCTCTCTTCACTGTACACTGCAGTGGCCCTTCCATGCAGCCTATCCGTCACATGCTAGCTGTTACATATGCTCCCTTTCTGTGGGTTGTCTGGGTGGGCAGGTGGCTCATCGGTCTGGTATTGGTGTCAGTGAGCTGTGTTTGGGCTCTTCAGTGTACCAGTTCAATTCCCTCTTACTCCTTTTTGGATTCCCTGCCCATTTTGCCCTTATACGCATACCATCCAAACAGCTGGCCCTTCAGACCAACACCTGACGCCCTTTCTGTCACCGTTGTTTACTCCTCTGCATGCTGGGTTCACTGCACACCATTTCATGATGTGTGTGCATGTGTTAACTGTGGCTCATGTCCCCATTACAGACTGTGATATCAGCTGCCTGTGGTCTATGGCCTTACACCTATGGCTCTGTTTCTCATGTGGCACCATGTCTGCACATCCCTCAGCGTGTCTTCTACTGTCAGCACACCTTGGATTGTAGCTGTTTCCTAAAGCAAGTGTGTAATCCCAAAATGGGCCAGAATTTATGAATCAATTTGATCACTACTGATGAACCCTTCATATAGGGAAAAATCCCTGTGATCCTGTCTTGCAGACCTACAGGAGCCGAGGAATCGAGCAGCCATTCCCTGTGTGAGTATCGAGCCTGTTTATATGCCAATCTTATCACTGATTGTGGGTAGCCCCTAGCTAACAAACGAGAGCTGAGATCTTTAGCATGCAACTTAAAATCAGCTAACAAAGTACAGTTGCAACAGAGGCGTAGGAACTGACCAAACGGTAAACCTTTTTAAAGTGCTGGGGAGTGAAAACTATCATATTGCAGTAAAGTGTTCCTTTGAACAGGCTTACGATACAAAGATGTCATAAGACCAGTTGAAGTCAGTTCAATCATTATATCCAAAAATTGAATTCTTTGGGTTTCGACTTGTGCTGTAAATTGTATATTGCTTTAAAAAGAATTCAAAGACCGTAAAAACGACTCCAGTTCATCCTTGGTGCCAGTCCATAAAAAGAATATGTCATCTAAAAATCTCCTCCAGAGAGGAACTTTTATGAACAATGGATGGGAATACACATACTGTTCTTCAAACCAAGCCATATAGATGGTGGCTATAGAAGGAGCCACAGTGGCTCCCATGGCTATGCCATATATCTGGAGATAGTATTGCTGTTGATACAGAAAAAAATTCCTATTGAGGACCAGAGCTAATAAATCCAGAAAAAAACTTCTGGGAATTCGTTTGGGGAGGGCAAGAGGATGATGTTCCAAACCTTCCATCACTTCCCTCTGATCAATATTGGTATACAATGATTGGACATCCAAGGTTACAATATAGGAGTATGTAGATACTGCAGTGCAGGGAGCCAGTTGTTTCAAATAATCCCCTGTATCACGAATGTATGAAGGTACCGTAATTGCTATAGGTTGCAGAAACATATCACAAAACTTAGAGAGTGGCTCTAACACAGAATCCCTGAAGGACACTATCGGGCGACATGGAGGGTTAAGTAGCGCCTTATGAATTTTAGTTACTAAATAAAAAATCGGTGTTTTAGGATGTTTATTAATAAGGAATTCAGATTCCTGCTTAGTTATCCAGTTGTTAAGAAAGCCTGGGATACTAGCTCTTGTATGCAGTTCATGAGTTCCAACGTAGGGTCATTTATCAAGATATAGTTAGTCCGATTATCAAGGTGCATGGACATTTCTCTATCATATTGTTCTTTAGACCAGACCACCGTCGCTCCTCCTTTGTCGGCCCTTCTAATTATCAGATCCGAGGTAGACAGCTGCTTGAGGGCATCAAAAGAATCCCGAGACAAATTGTTATAGAAAGAAGAAGAAAAATTTGATTTTTCCAATTGTACTAGATCTTTCAAGATCAAATCTTGATAAGTAGAAATTGCCGGGTCCACTAGACCCGGAGGTTGCCATTTAGAGGTAGCGCAAGATTAGTGCATCAGTTCAGTGGCAGCTGAAAAGTAGCACAGGGTTTCCACATTAAAACCCCTACATTCCCCTGGTAGCATGCATCAGGGCGGGGACCGTGCAAGACAGGAGCATTCCCGGCATGTCGCAGCTAGCGCGGGCATTAACGGTGCTTGACGCTGGTAGCATGGGTGCAACTAATTCCATCTCAATGGATGACGTTAGTTGCACCCACAGCCCGGTCTCTGTGGTACTGCACAGCTGAAATACACTAACTGCAAGAGGATAAATGCACATGTTCCCCTGCAGTTAGCAAAGACCCCCTCACTGGTAACACAGCCTACATGTGCTTTACTGGCATGGGGCTTGGTAAACATGCCCCCTTATGTACTGTGTGCAGTTCTGGTTGCCGCATCTCAAAGAGGATATAGTTCAACCATTAAAGATTCACAGAAGGGCAACAAAAATGTTAAAGGTTTACACCTCCCTTATAGAAAAAGGCTAAATAGATTAGGGCTCTTTGATTTGGAGAAAAAATGACTGAGAGGGGGGTGTGATTTTTTTTTGTTTTGTTTTAGTGTCGTCGAGTCAGTTTTGAACCAAGTTTATAAAATCATCGGTGGGGAGAAATTGTTAAATAGGGATGGGTTGTTTAACCTTTCAAACCACACAAAAAGAAGAGGACATTCCATGAAACTAATGGCAAGCAGATTGAAAGTAAAGTGTGTGAGATTTTTTTCATACAGTGCATAATTTAAGTTGTGGAATTTGTTGCCAGAAAATGTGGTCAAGGCAACTAACACAATGGGGTTCAAAAGAGGTTTGGACAAATTCCTGGAGGAAAAGTCCTTAAAACATTATTTACCAGATAGATGGGAGAGCCATTGTTTATCCTTGAAAATGAGCTTTGAGAAAGAGATCTAGGGGTGTGCTTACTAGAGTGCATGTCGTTAGTGCGCATTCAACCCAAAAAATTCGCTTGGAGGTCCACACTAACATTTGGGGGCATATCTGCATATTTCCCTGCCATTAGCACATTGGAACCATGGCTGACCTGCTAAATGGCACATGGGTACATCCAGCGCCATACCTAGCCCTGTGTAGTCACACAGGGCATAAAGGATTAGGGGCACATTTCGGGCTGCCGACCTCGGCTCCCCTCCATGCCACCTACTGTTGCCCTGCCAACACTTTTTGTTTTCTCAATGGCGGCAGCAGCACTGGGAGCAGACCAGGCTTCAACTAAAAAAAAAAAAGCCTGTGGGTCTTTCCGACTCTGCGCGTGTATGCAGGTCTGGTCCCTGCCTCCCTTCTCTGATTTAGATCGCACCAGAGAAGGGAGGGACCAGGCCAACCATTCAAGCATGGAGTTGCAAAGACCCGCATTTGAATGGCTGGTTTAGTCCCTCTCTCCTCTGACATGAACCTACATCAGAGCAGGGAGGGATCAGATTTGCGTACAAGCATGGAAGAAAGACCCATGTGGGTTTTTTTTTCAAATTTGAAGTCAGGTCTGCTTCGCTGCTGCCGGCGCCGCCTCGAAATTCAAAGTGGCAGGAGCAGGACAAGGGCGGGCAGCCAGCTGGACGGAAGTATTGGTGAGTGGGGAAGCACCAGATGTGCAAGTTGCACAGGGTGCAATTATGGCTTGAAACGGCCCTGGGTATACCAACCGCCACTCCTTGAATACGGTAAATGCACCTATGCTAACTACAACGTTTGTGGTTAATACGTACCAATAGCACCCGAACTAACTGCGATGTGCCATCAATGCCCACATTCTGGCCCTAACCCGCCCTGTCCCCACTTCATTGCATGCTAGTAATTCTTGCTGCAGTGCCTTGTGCTAACAGTTAGGGTGGTGTGCTTAGCACATGGTGAACCCCATGCTATTAGCGTCATTTAGTAAACTTGCTCCCTACGTTTTAGGATCTCTTGGGCTCTTGTGACCCAGAATAGCCACCGTTGGAGACAGGATGTTGGGCTCGATGGACCATGGTCTGCCTCAGCATGGCTTTTCTTATATTCTTATGAGTGCATGTATTTATAAAGGTATTTTATTGTTAGGGAATGAGCGAAATACTAATAAATAAATAAATAGACATACATCCACATAAATTTTTACCCTTTTCTAAGCAAAGAATTTGTTAAAGAAAATTAAACGAAGAGCAAGTGGTTAATTATTTCCCGATGCAGAAAAGTAATATTGCATCTGACTGAAGAGTGAAATTTAAACATTGATAGTGGAAGAGAGAAACAATGTTACCATTGAGAAGCGCTGTTGAAGATAAGTGGATTCCTATATTTTTTTTATATTCTTTATTTATTCTTTATTTGAACATTTGATATACCGTCTTTAACAAACAGAAGCAAGGCAGGTTACAATACTAACAATTGCTGCGAAAAAGGAAAACAGAAAGGAACGCCAAAAAGTGGACAGGACAGAAAAGAATCAGTCAAACAGTGGAAAAGAGAGGGTGGAGGTCACAAGTCTTGGTCGGAGGAGGGGGAAAGGTCGTAAGCTGTCTGAAAAAGGTGGGTCTTTAGCATTTCTTAAACTTCGGGAAAGAAACTTCAAGGTGAAATGCGGAGGGGGAGGGAGTTCCATAAGACAGGACCAAAGAAAAAGAAAGAAGAGTGGCGTGTGGAGTCCAGATGAGCTTAAGAGATTCAGGGGAGATGTGAACAATTAGAATGAATGGAATGGAGCATGGGAAGGGGGCCATGAAAATTGACCAGATCAGAAAGACATTGTAGAGTAGAAGTGTAGAGAGCTCTATGGAGCAGTGTAAGTACCTTATATTGAAACCTGGATTAGATGGGAAGCCAGTGAAGAAGGATAAGTAGAGGAGTGATGTGATCTGAGTGTGAAGCGTGTGTGAGGATCTATGCAGCAGTATTCTGGAGGAGTTGAAGGTGCTGTATGATAAGAAGGGAGACCAGCAAGAACAGTGTTACAATAATCTAAGTGTGTGATGGCCAGAGACAGGAGAAGCATGGTCAGGGACTGGGGGAACAGAAAAAGACAGACTGCCCAAACTTGACAAAGGGGCTAAAATGAATGATGAATGAGTAATGAGAGGTGTTTGTGAAACGATAGAGCAGAGTCCAGGATGACACCAAGATATCGGAGGGAAGGAACAATGGGGATTGAGGACTGTGACAGGAAGGGAGCCAGTGATTGATCTGGATGAGAGAAAGGTGCGGAACCAGTCCAGAACAATGCCCTGAGATACTAAGATCATGAAGACAGACCAGAAGAGTGGGGTGATTGACCAAATCAAAAGCTGAGGACAGATCCAAAGAGATAGCAAGGGAGATATCACCGTGATCGTGTGCGATGTGAAGCTAGTTTAGAAGAGAAGTCAGTACAGTTTCTGTGCTTTGTCCAGGCCTAAAACCAGATTGGTGGGGGTGAAGTGTGTGAGTAGACTCTAGGTGAGAGGACCACTGTATGAAACCAACTTCTTTAGGACTTTAGAAAGAAAGGGGAGGTTAGGGTGGATCAAGGGTGGGCTTTTTAAGAAGAAGGCAAACTATGGCATGTTTCCAGGAGGAGGGAAAGATGCCCGGAGAGATACTGGTGTTACAAATGGTGAGTACCCGGGCAAGAAGAGCAATGGAGGACTCTGAAATCCAATGGGAATGAATAGGATCTTATGCGCAGAGGAGATGACCTTAAATAGTTCAACAGAAGACACGGGACGGAAGGAGGACCAAGTATGAGATAGTGAGGATACAACGGAGAGGGTGGAATGAGAATCAACTGCAGAAGGAGAGCCTGGGGACAGGGGAGGGGAACAAGAAGAGAAACGACTGGAGAGACTGAACCTTGTCTGCAAGAAGGAAGGAAGCTTAGTAGGACTGGGGGCAATAGAGAAGGGTGAGGCTGCTAAAGAAATAGTGTGGGGGTGTAAAGGGATCAGAGAACAGAGTACAATTGCCGAGAAGAATTTGAGGAAGAATGAATGAGATTAGAATAGCAAGAATGCTTGGCTGAGTGAATCAGGGAACAATAGTCGTGATGACAAGAGCGAAAGTGAAGGAGGGATTCAGGGGATGGTTGCTTACGCCAATGAAGCTCAGCGCAACATGTGATGAAAGCGAAGACTAGAATGATACCAAGGGTGACAGGTGGGGGCACATGAGACAGGAATGATACGAAGGGGGGGGGGGCTAAGTGATCCAATGCAGAGGAGAGGACAGAGTCTGGGCCTGAAAGCTGGAAGAAAGAGAGGCAAAATCAATTGGAAAGATAGCATCAGAAGATGGGAATTGCTGAATGGTGAGTGGAGTGATCCGGCAGGACAACCGGATAGAACCACTAGCTGGAGAGTCCAGGGAAGGGGAGAGCATAGAGCTGACAGAAAATGAAAAGAATAGACACAAATGGTCCGTCCATGGCAAGGAGAGGTTAGAGAGAGCAGAAGGCACTAGAGAGGAGCCAGAGGGAGTGATGATTAAGACCAGCATGAGTCCGGAAACATGAGCATGACAGTGAACATGCTGAGATAAGGATAGGTCTCTGAGGTGAGTAAGATATGCCATATTGGGTCAGACCAAGGTCCATCAAGCCCAGTATCCTGTTTCCAAGAAAAGCAGTATCCCTAGGCCTAGAGGGGGAATCAGTATGAATGTTAAAATCACCATGAATCACTAAGTTAGATAGAGAAGAGAAGCCTCAGAGAGAATAAGAGAGAGTCTCATTGAGATGGGTGAAGGGAAGGAGGGCTGTACAGC
The DNA here is from genome assembly GCA_033557465.1 of Ichthyophis bannanicus. Taxonomy (NCBI): domain Eukaryota; kingdom Metazoa; phylum Chordata; class Amphibia; order Gymnophiona; family Ichthyophiidae; genus Ichthyophis; species Ichthyophis bannanicus. The sequence goes on from CM066049.1 coordinate 51,224,924, forward strand.
AGGATAAAATAAAGGTGTGGGGAGGACTCCAACCATAACAGAAGGGCCTCGGGGTAGTGAACAGCAGGGGACCGAAGTTCGGATATAGAAAAGGAGGAACAATAGAGGAGAGCAACACCCCCCTCCCATTCTGGCCCGCCCGAGAGGTGGAAAAGGTGAAGAATCCTAGAGGGAGGCAGCAATGAAGAAGGGGATTCTCCCCCTCATGAAACCAGGTCTCAGTAATAAAAATGCATCTAGAGTATGACGTGTAACGAGATCCTGAACCAAAACAGATTTTGACCTAATGGACCTGAGGTTAAGAAGGGCAAGGCGGAGAAGAAGTTGGCATGGGGCCATAGAGTGTAAAGAGTAGTTGGAGGAGGAGATAGTAGGGCAGGGGATAAGATTGGCAGCCACACGCGCTGTGTGGCCACTGTAAGGGAAGACAGCATGTGGGGGCAGGGGACGCCAATCCCAGAGCACTGGAATAAAAGCCATAAGGCAGAGAGAGTGAATAAAAACCAGTTGTGCAGCAAACCGTACAGAAGCAGAGCACACCAGAAACTTAAGTGCACAGTGGGTAGACTTGGAGACGGATCATTGCCGGGTGTGAGGGACAGCTGGAATAGTAACAGCAGTGGTCTCCCCGGTGACTATTTCTAATTTTAATTTTATAGCATGTCACACTTGTTTGGAAGAATTATAATATCAAAAACAGTTTTGAAAACAATTGACTTTTTGTGTAGAATGTTCCCTCATTTTGATAGTCCTTTGATTTATTCAAAAGGTGCATGGCACAGGAAGATTAATCTGAGGCCTTCATAAAATATTTATTTACAACATTTATAAACCGCCTAATCACAAAAGTTCAAAGCAGTACAAAAAAAAAGACACATTTTAGAACAAAAAATGAACAAAATCAAGCACCAAACGCTTGACGAAACAAATGGTTCTTCAATAGCCAATGAAAAGAAAACACATACAACCATGTAATGAAGCTGGTAAATGGTTCCATGAAACAGGTACTGCCAGAGGAAAAGCACGGACCCTGTACCTGCAAACTAGATTGAAACGAGGATGATACAAGAAGCGTATCACTCGTGCCCTGGCAAATCGGATGGAAAGAGATGTGCCATGACAAAAAACTCTGCCAAATAAAAAGCAGACCAAGCCAGGCAAAGCTTCAGAACCATAAGAGAACCTTAAGAACAATCCGTTGTTGAATAGATAGTCAATGCAGCAAACGTAGACAAGGAGTATCCTTACCTAAAACAACCCTTGCCGCAGCATTCTGCACCAATTGAATACCGGCAAGGCAGAAGCAGGCAAACCTAGTAAAACCACATTGGCATAATCAAACGTTGATGATAACACTGCCTGAAATGCAAAGTGAAAGTCAGAAGGTCGCAGCAAGGACCGAAAACGGCGCAAAAGATGAAACAGAAAAAAAGAATGACGAACAATCTTAGCAACATGAGCTCGCATATTCAGAGTAAATCCAAAGATACGCCCAAATAAACAATTTCCTGACGAACAACAACCTTATGACCATTCAACAAAACCTCTTCAGGAGCAATGAATGAACTATCATGGGAGACAAACAAAACTTCTGTCTTCCGATAGGTTTAAAATAGGGGACTTTCTGGACTTCTCACATAGATCCTGATTATATAACAGGATGCCTAATGGGTATGTTTACTATTCGGTGGTAGCGGCTTCCATGTGCCACGGCCCCAGTGATTTCAAAGGGACCGCAGCTCCGATATCGCACAGAAACCGCTACCACCGAATAGTAAACATACCCCTAGGTGTATCACACAAGGGCATGTTCACTAAGCTGGGTTAATGGTTAGCACAGGCTATTTATAACTAGGTCATGTTTAATAATATGGGCCCTAATTACAAATAACCCTTGCTAAGCTTAGCCCAGCTTAGCAAACATGCCCCTAAGGGATAGTTTAACATAATTCATTTTATTTTATAGGGTCCTTCATGTCCAAATTCTGATGAATCACTGATCCATACCATGGAATGATTTCTGATTGGAATATAGAAGATATCCTATTTGCAGTCATTAGACTTGTTTGATATCCATTCTCCTCCTTCTCTTCTCATTTTTTAATTGGTTTATTTTTGGCTGAATTCCAACAGAGCCAACAGTGCTGACTACAATGCCCACAGTATCTTCAATTTCCACACCAATCATAACAACATACAACATTCCATTTTTACTAAAAAGGTTATGGCTCTTCAACCTGGAAAAGAGACGGCTGAGGGGAGATATGATAGAGGTCTATAAATTAATGAATGGAGTGGAACGGGTAAACGTAGATCGATTGTTTACGTCATCAGAATATAGAAAGACTAGGGGACATGCAATGAAGCTACAGGGTAAACTATTTAAGACTAATAAGAGACAATATTTTTTCACTCAATGTGTAATCAAAATCTGGAATTTGTTACTGGAGGATGTAGTAAAAGCTTTTAGTGTAGCTGGTTTTAAAAAAGATTTGGACAAGTTCCTAGAGGAAAGGTCCATAAACCATCATTAAAAGGGACTCAGGATATCACTGCTTGACCCAATACAAGCATTGTGGAATCTGTGTCTTTTGGGGAAACTGCTAGGTACTTGTGACCTAGATTGGTCACGGTTAGAAACAGGATATTGGGCTTGATGGACCTAGGTCTGACCCAGTATGGCATATCTTATGTTCTTATGTTAATGAACAACTGTTCCCCTTTATCAAGCACATTATGCATCCTTGCACTAGAAAGGAGCAGAACTTCCTCCTCAGTCAGCAAACTGCTGCCCGTGGAGCATTCCAGAAAGTCACAAATGTCCTTCCAGTCCTTTCAGATTTGGGTGATGAAAGAAACTAAGTAACTGGTCCCCCACATCTGACATTTCAGACATAGGGTGACTCCATCAATTCCATCTTATACCATTTTCCATATCAATGTAGCATTGATGCAAAATTTTAAACTGCATCTCTCTAAAATCAGTATCAGGACACTCCCTCCTACGTGTGATAAACCAGAGGAGTTTCTCCTCCTTTTCTGTTTGATTACTCATACCTGTATGCTTTCCAAAATTTCTGCAAAAGAAAACCTCACCAACTTCACGTCAGCTTACAGATAAATGGTTAAACATTTTGTGATCAGGTGGAGAACGGAGGAAATCTGTTCTCCAGATACCGTCCTCTGGCCAACCTCCCAATCTGCTCATTCTCTAATGAGCATGGCTTTGTGATTTCTCAGATAGAGAGGTGAAGTTATAATGGAGTAATTCTGAAATTAATGAGGCAGATGGCACTGAAGCCCATGGAGGCAAATGATTCAGGAAAGAAGGTGTATAGACTGAGAATAAAGATGTACAAGAAGGCAAATGCCTTGGGAGCATCTTTTCTGGTTAGATTTCTTTGTAAATGTATTTTAAGATTACAAAATATGAAACATGTATTTCATAATCCACCCCAGTGAGGGACCTTTTTGTATATGAAGAAATTAAGATGCTTTCAGCTCCTGTAGAATGTGGCTAACTGGGAACTGGGATTATGGGGCGTTGGGTTTATTGATAAGGGGAGGTCGAGAGAATTTTTTTGACTTCAGAAGTTATTTTTCTTTTTCATTTATTCTTTGTAAGAATTAGTTCCCAGGGTTTCTTTTCTTGACCTTTCCATTTGTGGAAAGGTGTTCTTTCTTCTTTTTTCTTGTCTTGCATTTGTATTGTGTAGTTTATTGCTATGTCAAGTTGTATTTGATTATTAAATCCAAATGTTGAATAAAAATATAGGGCATGGTATTCTAAAGCTTATCTAGTTAGCAGGACCTGCTAATCGCATAAGTAAGCTCCGGTGCCTCAGTATTTAGTGTCACTGAACGTTTTCTCTGATCACCATGGCACTATCTGGATAGTGCTGGATCAGTCTATGGGCAGAGATGGGGAAGGGGGGAAGCCAACACTTATATGGATAGTGGTTTGAGCACCGCTATGCAGATAAGTATTCATATATCTTAGGATAGGAAAAAAGCAGTCCGACCTGTAAGGGGATTAGTTATCTGCATACCGGCTGAAAATCACCTCTATTCGGATAAAGGCCTATTCAGAACAGTGCACGGCTGTGCTGTCTGGATGCCCAAAAAATGGACGGGGCCAATGTGTACCTGATTCCACAACCACGTGAGCTATATGATCCTGTGGTTGCTGAATCCGGGCATTTAGATGGTCCAGCTTGCACACAATTCCAATGAGGGAGACATCCATTGATGTGCCCGGCCAGCCCTCCCAACGCTCCAGCTGGTGTGCCAGTGCAGCAGCATCCAGTTGCCACGGCACTAGCATGTCCAGCCGGGGCAGCCAATGGCCTGGATGCAGTGGTGCGGGGGGTTCAGCCTGCCATTGAATCAGAGCTCGGCCCTTATTCCACCTTCAGTGTGGAATACACCGGGCGTCCAAGTCAATGCCGGGGGACGTACAGAGGCATGACCTGAATTGTCTCTGTATGTCCCAGCAGATGGCACCTCTCTCGTACCGCCCACAGTCCGCCCCAGTCCCGGGCTCCCCACACAGCCAATCAGTTTGCACGGAGCGCAATGAGTGCAGAATTGCCATCAGAGACTGTGTGCAGGAAGGATGTCCAACCCAGACATCCAACTCCGCTATTCGCCATAGCCACCACTACTGCAAAATCCAAGTATTCAGCAGCTGCACTTTCCAGAATGTTTGCAATTAATAAAGTTAAAGTAGGAATTATCCTCTATTCACTCTCAGGCCCCTATTTACTAAAGCACATTAGGGTTCTGCAGGTAATGCACATTAACTCTCAATAGCTGCAAAATCTCCGCCATAAAGGTATTAAAGGCATGTTAACTGCCATATTAGTAGCTGGCCCCCATTAACAGTAACCATGTTACTTGCAAGGCCCACTCCTCATTTTTTCCCTATCGGTCTCCCAGCCCCCAAAAACGTATTTCTACCTTAGGTGTTTAACAGAACCATTAAAACACGTGCCAACTGCCGGCACAGCACACAAGCTGTATTTCTGAACTCCGTGTTAATGTTGACAGCTAAGCAGAAACCCTGTGCTACAGCCTGGCTCTTCAGCTCTAGCACACAGTTTCCAAATGCAGCCATGCTGTAAGCAAGCAGCATGGAAATGAACTGTGCTCCGAAGGTCTGTGCTAAACCAGGACAGCAAGCCAGGCACGGGTGTCTGCACTAGCAGCTCCTATATCCTGCACACAAAAAGGCACTTGTGCATATGTGCTAGAATAAGAGCGGTATCATTCTGCTCAAAGGTCTTGCAGACAATAATACTGGTGTTGGAGAACCTCTGAGCAGAACGGTCGCTCTTTTGGGCCACATGTCATTGCAGCACTTGCGCATACATCTTCCAGCATGCTCCCCCTCACGTCAGCAAAGCCCAGAAAAAGCTGCAGAGGTTGTCTGCTCAAGAAGCAGGTGCAAATTCCTTCTTAGCACTGACCAAAGACCCCTTACGTCTTCTCCAAGCTAATGTTCAAATCCCAGTGTTGAACTCAGCCTTCTGCCCTGCTGTGCACGTCTCTGCATCCATGCGGCATAGCTCATAGCTTCATTGCCATGTATTTTGCATGTTTTTAAATGTGCTGCGCTCTGCTGATAGCATAGACAGGAGCACCGTTATTAGGCTTGCGACAAATCCCTTCCTGCATTCTGTGCTCATTGTAGTGTAGAAACGTGCTTCAGTACTCTGCTGATGCCCACACTAGTGACATTGCTCTTTTCTGCATGTGTGTTGAAACCTATTTGAAACATGTAATGCAGTTTAATAATTAGATTCCTCAGTGCGCTGTGGATTTTGCCACCTCAACTAGTTGCAAACCTGAAAATGATTTAAAAAGCAAATCTAGTTGCCCTCACCAACACTCACTGTGTGACCCTGAATAAGTCAATCAACCTCCTTGTGCTAAAGCTTAGATTAGAAACTGTTGGAGACAAAGATATTGTAATTATATGAATTATGTGCATTGATAATAATCAGTAATTATTATGCATGTGGCTTCAAAACCTTGGTTTGTAAAGGCCTTTCACATCTTAAAATAAGATGCAGAAGTAATTTATTTCCAATTTTGGATGCATGAAATTTGTCAACTTCCAGCTATTACAATTAGGCTGAATCCTTGATTAAGTGTTCTCAAAGTTAGTGCTTCTCTTGTCACCATGGTGATACGATGCCGTCTCTCCCAGCCCACTGTACCGTACCTGCTCCATTATTTACACATCTGCACGACACACCCATTCACAGCAAAGTCTTTATTTAACTTCTCTGAAAGCGCTTGCAAATCCATTCCATCTGAGTTTGAACGCCGTCAGCACCGTCACTTTCACACCACCAGTGGCATACATTCAGACTCAGTTGTGAAAAAAGGGAAAACGAGAATTATATTTTTCTGAAGATGCTCCCACTGAGCACGTGCAAGGAAATGAGACATTGGCATCCTCCTCTACAGTTCTATTGGTCTTTCTTATGAGAACGTGAAGAGCTCCTTGGACCATAGTGCAACAGCTCCATGGTAAGCTGGTAGGGAGGAAAACAGATGGCTGTCTTGACCTGTGTCAAACAGATTGTTTCTTTTATGGGAGAAGGATGCAGTTTGCTGTTTTAGAGGCTTTTGTAGAATAAATGAAAGATTAGAGGCACTGTGTAACCCTGGAGTTGCGCTGCTATATAAAACAGTCATGTCCCCAAAGCCCAAATGAAATCTGTTACTGCAAAAAATAGATGGCAAGTGACAGTTTGGGTTAGGTTGTTATTTTTATCAAGCAGGGTGACTCTCTTTTTCAATTATTTCTATAGCAGCACTAAAGAGGTAAATGCTCAATGTTCCCTCTAAGCTATGTGGCATTCGCTACCTGTGTTTCAGCCGTGGGGTATACTGTAATCCCCTCACAGTCTGAACGTCAAAGAACAGACTCCCCACACACTTTTGGTTGATTACATTTTTCATATCAAACAGTATGATATTATCTACATTAACAACTTACACAACATCTTCCCATCTCATACATTATTCAACAAAACATCCCATTCCACATCAATTTTCTTCTAAATCATCCCCCTCCCCTCAACTCTATTCAGCATACCACAACAGAAACTGCACAAGGAAACAAACTCCCCTAATCTCCTATCTTTGAACATTTCTTCTGCTTATTACAAATGTGTTCAACATGCCCCCCCTCAACTTAACCTCCCACCCAACAAAGCCCTTACTCATCAACCGCCTCATGCCTCCTCCCACTCAGGTCATTTATGAATATGTTAAAAAGCAGTTGGTCCAGCTTAGATCCCTGGGGTACTCCACTATTCACCTTTCTCCATTGAGAAAATTGGCCATTTAGCCCTACCCTCTGCTTTCTATCTTTTAAACAATTTCTGATCCACAATAATATACTGTCTCCAATCCCATGACTTTTTAATTTCACCAAGAGTCTCTCATGAGGGACCTTGTCAAAGGCTTTCTGAAAATCCAGATACACTATATCAACCGACTCACTTTTGTCTACCTGTTTATTCACACCTTCAAAAAAAATAACAGATTAGTAAGACAAGTCTGAAAGGCCGGAGCTGCCCAGGACACAGATAAGACTAAGCTTTCTTCTCCTTTCTATCTCTGCTGGGTTTTTTATTGCAAATATAGAATATTAACTGTTGGTTAAACTTTAGGTATTGGGAAAATTGCTAATTGCTGATCCTATATTACGTTTGGGGATAGTCAAACTGCTTGATTTCCTTGTGTAGCCTTAACAGTTTTCTGAGTGTGCCCACAGTCAAACTGTTTGATTTCTTTGTGTAGCCTTAACAGTTTTCTGAGTGTGCCCACAGCTCAGGTATAAGCCTATTGGGCAGGGACACTTGGGATCCCGCCCACCCTACCCCTCACTCCACCCACCCCTGGGGCTGCATTGCCTATATAGTGGACAATAGCTTGGGATATGCCCACATTCTCTTATCCAGCATGTCTTGTATTCAGTGCAATACCTGCGGTACTTTCATTCCAAGACAAATCATTTGGAGCCTAAGAGCATGTCCTATGTGCCGAAGGTTATCTGCCATGCATAACGAATTGACTCTACTAAGAGAAGACTTAGCTGCCATGCATAAAGAATTGTATCTACTGAGGGAAAAACTGTCTGCAATGAAGTGCACCTCTTCTAGGATACAGACTGAACAAAGTCCACCACTGCTCCCACAAAGAGTCAAACACACCAGGAACAAATGGATCACAGTGGGTTCGGATAGATTGTGATCTGTGACATAGAGACATCCTATACACCAAGAGATATCCCTGCATAATGCATTCTCTGCCTTGGTTAATGAGGATGCCCAATCCAAAGAAACTGAACGGCCCTTAGAGGAGTCAGCCAATGACCAATCTCCTGCTAAAGCACCAAATATGAAGAAAAACTCACCAAACAGAAAGCTACTACTACTTGGAGATTCCATCATCAGAGACACCAACTTGGGAACACAGTTCAAAGGAGAGAAGATAGTCAAGGCTTTCCTACAGAAGCTCTCCAGATCAACCAACAGTAAGGATTTAAGGGTTTGTTTTATTATATTAAGTTGTTAGCTCTCTGACTGGGAGCTCTTAAAAGGGGTTTTTGTACATTTTTAAAACAAGGTTACTTTTTTTTGTGCTTTAGTGGGACTTTCCTTGAGCACAGTAGGTGGTTGAACTCCAGTAACCTCCTCAGCTTTGGGAACTGCTAACACCTAATCAGGTGTTAGTTCCCTCCCTACCCACCCTGACTCCCACCCACCCCTAGCGAGTAGTCTTGCTTTATAGGGCACCACCCCATTTGAACAAGCACAGAGAATTGGACCAGCACATTTTGAATATAATTAAGGAGATTTAACTGCTTTTTCTCTGAAAGAACAGCTGGGAAACCGGCTGGTACTTGGTAGATCTCTCTCTTTTGCTTTAACAGATACCTAAGCTTCACGAAAAGAACAATGGCTGGGAAAAATCGTATCGCTAAAGCTGTTGCCCCCATTACAGCTTCTGCCTCTGTCCAGACAGAGGTCCTAATGCCAGTTGAAGGATCGGTTCCATGTGCAGGGTGCCTGCATGCTGAAGCTCTGAGGAAACAAGTGGAGGAACTCAGAGAGGAGGTGGCGGGGCTGAGGAGCATTCAAGACAGTGAGAAGTACATTGATGAGATGCTTCTTTCAGCAACCAAGCTCTCCAGCAGAGGAGAAGATGGGTGCCAACAGAATGCCGATGGTTGGATACAAGTCACCAGGGCCTGCAAAATCACCAATCCAACTTCTCCAGCCCTTGAATTGAAGAACCATTATGCAGCCCTGGAAGTGGAGGAGGTGAAAGCATCCCTGGAAAGGGAAGAACCAGAGCTCAAGTACCCCAAAGTTGCAGAATCAGTAACCACAAGGAAACGAAGGGTAGTGGTGGTTGGAGACTCTCTTCTGAGGGGTACTGAGGCATCCGTCTGCCGACCAGACTTGATGTCCAGAGAGGTATGCTGTCTGTCTGGTGCTAAAATCCAAGATGTTACGGAGAGTTTGCCGAGACTCATCAAGCCCACTGACTATTACCCAATGTTGCTAATCCATGTTGGAACAATTGATACTGCCAGGTATACCTCAGAACGTATCAAAAGTGACTTCATGGCTTTGGGACAGAGGGTGAAACAGTTAGGTGCACAGGTGGTGTTCTCTTCAATCCTCCCTGTTGAGGGTAAAGGCCAAGGCAGAGAGGCTCGCATCCTGGAGATGAATGCATGGCTGCGTGGATGGTGTCATTGAGAGCGTTTTGGTTTCCTAGACCATGGGATGCTATTCCAAGGGTTGCAGAGCAGAGATGGCATCCATCTGTCCAAGAAAGGCCAACGCGTCTTCGGTAGTAGACTGGCTAATCTACTGAAGAGGGCTTTAAACTAGATTCGTTGGGGATGGGTAAAGAAAGCCCCCAGGTAAGTGAAAGCCCCCAGGTAGGTGATACATTAAATAACTTTATGGAAATGGGTAACAGGGTAACATATGGATAGCAGTGTGTATAAATGCCCGTAGCATGGGAAATAAGATCCCTGATGTTGAAGCTTTGGTGGAAGTGGCTGACTTGGATTTAGTGGCAGTTACAGAAACATGGTTCACAGAAAACCATGATTGGGATGTAACTATACCTGGCTATACATTATTCAGAAAGGACAGGGTAGGAAGTAGGGGAGGAGGAGTGGCACTATATGTAAAAATTAATATTAAAGCTTTGGAATTACAGAGCTTAAAAGGGAGAGGGGAGGCATTGTGGGTTAAACTAGAAAGAGGGAAAGAGAAATCTATTTACATTGGTGTGATATACAGACCTCCCTCACAAGAAGAAGAGGTGGACAGAGAGTTAATTGAAGACATGTGCAGCATTGCAAGGAAAGGGGAAGTGCTACTGATAGGAGATTTCAATATGCCAGATGTTGATTGGCACATTCCTGCTGCAGTGTCATCTAAAAGTAAGGAGATCCTGGATTCTCTACAGGGAGAACTATTCAGGCAATTGGTAACAGACCCCACACGTGAAGGGGCCATACTGGACTTGGTGCTTACCAATGGTGAAAGTGTTTCTGATGTTGTAGTGGGAGACCATTTTGCATCCAGTGATCACCGGATGGTGTGGTTCAGTATTAGGACTAGGGCTATTAGAATCCATTCAAAGGCGAGGATCTTAGACTTTAGGAAGACTAACTTTGCGAAGATGGGCCAATACCTCAGGGAATCGTTAGTTGGATGGGAACAGCTGAGGGATGTGGAAAAACAGTGGGAAAAACTGAAAGGGGATATTTTAAGGGCAACCAACCTTTTTGTTAAAATGGTAAATAAAGGCAAAAGGAAAAGGAGACCGCTATGGTTTTCGAAAGAAGTAGCTGAAAAAGTGAAGAAAAAGAGGGAGGCCTTCATGAAATACAAGAGATCACAGAGAGAGGAAGACAGGCATCTGTATTTGGAAAAACTTAGAGAAGCTAGCAAAGTAGTCAAGAAGGCAAAGATTCAAAAGGAGGAGGAAATAGCCAATGCAATAAAATGGGGGATAAGACATTTTTCAGATATATTAGTGAGAAGAGGAAGGGCAAGAGTGGTATTTTCAGACTCAAAGGTGCAGGGGAGGAATATGTAGAAGCTGATAAGGATAAAGCGGAATTGCTTAACAAATATTTTTGTTCTGTGTTCACAGATGAAGAACCAGGAGCAGGACCTCAGAAATCACCCACAAATAGGAACAGAAGCAAAGGACATTTTGAACAATTTTCAAAAGACTGTGTTCGTGAGAAACTATCTCAACTTAAAGTAGACAAAGCGATGGGACCGGATGGGATACACCCGAGAATACTGAGGGAACTTGGGGATGTTCTAGCAGCTCCACTAACTGACCTTTTCAATGCCTCGTTGGAGTCGGGAGTGGTGCCAAAGGACTGGAGAGAGGCTCATTTGGTGCCTTTACACAAAAGCGGAAGTAAGGATGTGGTTGAAAACTACAGGCCGGTTAGTTTAACTTCGGTGGTGAGTAAATTATTGGAAACACTGCTGAAAGAGAAAATAGTGAGGTTTCTGGAGTCCAGCGGATTACAGGATCTGAGGCAGCATGGATTCACCAGAGGCAGGTCTTGTCAGACAAATCTGATTGATTTCTTTGATTGGGTGACCAGGGAGTTGGACCGAGGGAGAGCCCTAGATGTGGTGTATCTAGATTTCAGTAAAGCCTTTGACACTGTTCCTCACAGGCGACTTATAAACAAACTGAGCACCCTAGGGATGGACCCTAAAGTTACTGCTTGGAGCTCACTCTGAGGAGAAGGATGTTATCAGTGGTGTGCCCCAGGGATCTGTCCTTGGTCCGATTCTTTTTAACATCTTTGTTAGTGATATAGCGGAAGGGCTTTCAGGTAAGGTTTGCCTCTTTGCGGATGATACCAAAACCTGTAATAGAGTAGACACCCAGGAAGGGGTAGATAACATGAGGAGGGATCTAGCTAAGCTTGAAGAATGGTCTAGAATTTGGCAGCTGGGATTTAATGTTAAAAAATGTAAGGTCATGCATTTGGGCTGCAGCAATCCAAGGGAGCAATATAGTATAGGGGGTGAAGTACTTTTGTCCACTAAAGAAGAGAGCGGGACCTAGGCATGGTTGTTTCTGATGATCTTAAAGTAGCTAAACAGGTAGAAAAGGCGACGGCAAAAGCTAGAAGGATGCTTGGGTGCATACGGAGAGGAATGGCTAGCAGAAAAAAAGGAGGTGATAATGCCTCTGTATAAGTCTTTGGTGCGACCTCATTTGGAGTATAGTGTGCAATTCTGGAGACCGCACCTTCAAAAGGATGTGAACAGGATGGAATCGGTGCAGAGGGTGGCTACTAAAATGATTAGTGGTCTTCATTATAAAGCATATGAGGACAGACTGAAGGATCTTAATATGTACACCTTAGAGGAAAGGCGGGATAGAGGTGATATGATTGAGATGTTTAAATACCTCCGTGGCATAAATGTTCAGGGAGAGAGCCTCTTTCAATTGAAAGCAAGTTCTGCTATGAGGGGACATGGGATGAGGGTGAAGGGAGATAGATTCAGGAGTGATATGCGGAAATATTTCTTTACGGAAAGAGTAGTGGATCCGTGGAATAGTCTCCCAGTGGAGGTGGTAGAGATGAGGACAGTAACTGAATTCAAAAAAGCATGGGACAAACACAGAGGATCTCTAAAGGTAAAAAGGAGACTGTTGTAGTTGTTATGGAAGGACAGACTAGATAGGCCATGTGGTCTTTTTCTGTCGTCATATTTCTATGTTTCTATGTTTCTAAGTGCCTCCCAGGCTCCTCAGCTGGCAGGATCACAAGCCAAATTATTGATGTACTTAGCGCAGAAAGCAAACACTCCAAACTTGATGTTGTCATCCACTTGGGTACAAATGGCCTGGCTAGAAATAGTGCCTCTACAGTCCAAAATGACTTCCAAACTCTGGGAGAAAAACTCAAGCCCATTGTTAACACTGTAGCATTCTCAGAAGTTCTACCTGATCTAGGTAAAGGGGAAAAAGGCTAAATAGCATTAACAGATTTAATACATGGCTACAGACCTTTATCTTTATCTTTATTCGCATGATTTGATAAACCGCCCAAGCCAAGGCATCAGGGCGGTGTACAATACAAAAAAAGCAATGACTACCGAGAAAACAAAGTCAGAAAAGAAGACCAATAATGACAGGACAGAGAGGGACAGGTAAAAGATAGAAAACAAAAGTGGTCCAGAGGGGAAAAGATGACATTAGACGGGAGAAACACAAGGGAGGGGGCGAGTAAGGAGACTGAGGGGGAGCTATGAAGAGTGGGGGGCGCGGCTGGGGGGCAGAGCGTCACCGGCGGGAGGGGAGAGATCAAAGGCTTGACAGAAAAGATGGGTTTTGAGAAGAGCTCTAAAGCGGGAGTGGGACAGTTCAAGGCGGAGAGAAAGGGGTAGCGAATTCCACAAAGCAGGGCCGAGAAAGAAGAAAGCGGAATACCGAGGGAGTTCCAGACGAGCCTGGGAAGGGGAGGGGAGGAAGAAGCGGTTACTGTGCGCTGAACGAAGAAGGCGTGGGGAGGGTTGGAGATGAATGATGTCTGCCAAGTACTGGGGAATGCCGGAATGGAGGGAATGGAATGGTGCAAACGAGAAGGATTCAGATTTATTGGTGACTGGGAAAACACATGGACCAACAAGAAACTATACTGTGCTGATGGGCTACACCTCTCTGTCACAGGGAAAAGAATCCTACATGAAAAATTCAGGCAGTAAGTTGATTTGCATTTAAACTAGAAGAAGGGGGTGATGGACAGGGAAGGTCAACTTCTGGACGTCACCCCCTGCAAAAGCAGAATAACAGAAACAACCACACTTTTAAACAACACATCAAAAGCAACTGGGAAGAATTGGGTAGAATAAAATCATTGCAAAATACACACAAGCCAGTTAAATGCTGGAAAGCAAAGAGCACAAATGCTCAAAGCTTAGCCAACAAACTTCCAGACCTGGAAGCCCTAATGGTGGAAAAGGAGTTGGACATTGTGGCCATTACAGAAACATGGTTTAATGAATTGCATGATTGGGATATAGCCATACCTGGCTATAATCTATTCAGAAGAGACAGAGAAAATGGAAAAGGGGGAGGAGTAGCCTTGTATGTCAAAAGCAATATTAAAGCTACTGAAATGCAGGGTGCAAGGGGAAAAAAAGAAGCGTCTGGATAGTGTTGGAAAGATGAAATGGCACTGTCATTCATACTGCTATAATCTACAGACCTCTGACTCAAATTGAAGAGAGAGATAACGAATTGATTATAGATATTGCCACAATAGCAACAAAGGGGGAAGCGATCATATTGGGTGACTTTAATCTACCCGATGTGAATTGGATTACTCCTTCTGCAAATCTGGAAAGAAGCAAAAAAATTGTGGATGCTCTCCAAGATGCGTTACTTAGGCAAATGGTGATGGAACCAACCAGGGAAAGCTCAACGCTGGATTTGGTGCTCACCAACAGTGATAGCGTGTCAAATGTCTGGGTGAATGCTCCTGTGAGCAACAGTGATCATCACACGGTGTGGTTTGAGATAAAAGCCAAGGTGCAGTCCAATCATAGCAAGCTCAAAGTCCTAAACTTCAAAAATACTGACTTCAATAAAATGGCCGAGTACCTAAAGGAGGAGCTGACAGGTGGAAGAGGATAAGGGAAGTGGAATTGCAATGGGCTAAACTAAAAGGGGCAATAAAGGGGCAACAGATAAATATGTAAGAAAAGTAAATAAAAACAAGAGGAGAAAGAAACCTATCTGGTTTTCCAAAGAAGTGGCTGCTCAAATAAGGGCAAAAAAACACAGCTTTCGCAAAATTCAAAAGCTTGCAACAGAAGAACACAGAAATGAATACAGGATCAAACTCAAGGAGACAAAAAGAGAAATAAGGATAGAAAAATCAAAGGCAAAGGAAAAGATGGCTAAAGATGTTAAGTGCGGCGACAAAACTTTCTTCAGATATATTCAGAAAAGGAAGAAGATCAGAGGTGGAATTGCAGGACTCAGAAGTGCTGGAAACGGACTGGTGGAAAATGACATTGATAAAGCGAAATTACTAAACAAATACTTCTTCTCTGTGTTTACTAAAGAAGATCCTGGGGATGGACCAGCTGTGACTCCCAAATATAAAAATGGGAATGAAGTAGATACCACACCATTCAGAGAGGATGAGGTGTTAGAACAACTTGCAAAACTGAAAGTGGACAAGACCATGGGACCGGATGGTATACATCCCAGGATACTGAAAGAGCTCAGAGGGGTTCTTGCAGGGCAGTTAAAGGATGTTTTCAACAGATCCTTGGAAACAGGAGAGGTTCCTCAGGACTGGAGAATGGCTGATGTCATACCTCTACATAAAAGTAGTGACAGGGAAGAAGTGTCAAACTACAGGCCCGTGAGCTTTACCTCAGTGGCGGGAAAAGTAATGGAGATGCTCCTGAAAGAGTGATTAGTGAACTTTCTCAAAACCAGTGGGTTACAGGATCCGAGGCAACATGGTTTTACCAAGTGACGATCTTGTCAGACAAATCTGATTGAGTTCTTTGACTGGGTGACTAGAGAACTGGATCAAGGACATGCGATGGATGTCATCTACCTGGATTTCAGCAAAGCCTTTGATACTGTCCCTCATAGGAGGCTTATCAATAAACTCAGTAGTTTGGGAATGGGTCCCAAGGTGGTAAACTGGATCAGAAATTGGTTGACTGACAGACAACAGATGGTGATGGTAAATGGAGCTCCCTTGGATGAAAGGAAGGTGATTAGCGGGGTGCCTCAGGGTTCGGTCCTAGGCCCGGCACGGTTCAATGTATTTGTGAGTGATATTGCTGAAGGACTGAATGGAAAAATGTCTTTTTGCAGATGACACGAAAATTTTCAACAGAGTGGACTCCCCCGAGGGAGTGCTTAACATGAGGAGGGATCTGCAAAAGCTGGAGGAATGGTCTGATGCTTGGCAATTAAGATTTAATGTGAAGAAGTGCAGTGTCATGCACTTTGGTAGCAGAAATCCAAGGGAAATGTACTTGATAGGGGATGAGAGGTTGGTGTGCATGGAGCATGAGAAAGACCTCGGTGTGATTATTTCTGTAGATCTCAAGGTGGCAAAACAGTGCAACAAGGCGGTGGCAAAAGCAAGGAGGATGTTGGGCTGCATTCGAAGAGGAATTACCAGCAGAAAGGAAGAGGTACTAGTGCCACGGTATAAGTCTCTGGTGAGGCCTCATTTGGAATACTGTGTTCAGTTTTGGAGACCGTATCTTGCAAAGGATGTAAAATGAATGGAAGCTGTTCAGAGGAAGGCAACCAAAATGATTTGGAGCCTGCATCAGAAGCCTTATGTGGAGAGACTTGAAGACCTAAATATGGACACTTTGGAGGAGAGGAGGGATAGGGGAGATATGATTCAGACCTTTAAATACTTAAAGAGAAATAATGAACAAACAAACCTCTTCCAGAGACGGGGGAAGCTGTAAAACTAGAGGGCATGACATGAAGCTGCAAGGTGGTAAATTGAAAGGCAATGTCAGGAGATACTTTTTACTGAACGGGTGGTGGATGCTTGGAATGCCCTCCCGATGGAGGTGGTGGGGGCAAACACAGTGATGGAATTCAAAGTGGCCTGGGACAGACACAGTGAATCACTTTACAGCAACAGGATAAAATAAAAATAAATGTAGCTATCTAATTTCTCAACAAATAGGGGTGTCCTACATGGAGCGATTGGGGGAGGAGAGGTGGGTTCACCCCTAAACAAAGAAACAAAGATATGGGGAGGGGTGAAGACATGGGGAGGGGTGCACCTGCTCCTGGTGGGTGCACCACTAAGCAAAGACATGGGTAGGGGTGCATGTACTCCCTAAAATACATGGGAAGGGGCGCACCTACTCCTGCCATATTGCTGGGCAGACTAGATGGACCATACTGGTCTTTATCTGCCGTCATTTACTATGCTACTATGTTACAAGACTTTCCTTGGCTAAATCTATGTTGACTTTCTCCCATTAAACTATGACTATCTACTGTAGATGTTCAGTAATTTTATTTTTTATAATGCTTTCTACCATTTGCCCAATACTGATGTCAGGCTCACCGGTTTGTACTTTCCCAGATCACCCCGGAACCCTTTTTAAAAATTGGCGTTACACTGACCATTCTCCAATCTTCAGGTACTACAGATGACTTTAATGATAGTTCACAAATTACTAATAGCAGGTCTGCAATCTCATATTTTAGTTCTTTCAAAACCCTTGGATGTATATCATCTGGTCCAGGTGATTTCCTGCTCTTAAGTTTATCAAATAGTTATAATACATCCTCCCGGTTTATTGATATTTTTTTTCAATTTTTCCAATACATCACCTTTAAATACCATTTCAGGCATGGGTAACTTACCTACATTTTCTTCAGTAAAGACCAAAGCAAAGAATTCATTCAGTCTTTCCACTATGGCCTTGTCCCCTCTTAGTGCCCCTTTTACCTCTCTATCATCTAATGATCCAACTGACTCTCTCACAGGTTTTTTGCTATGAAAGTTTTTTTCAAATTCTTTCTTTGCTGCCTTTTCAATGCCTTGCATCTAACTTGCCAGTGCTTATGTTGTTTCCCATTTTCATCATTTGGCTTCTTTATCCATTTCCTGAAAAATGCTTTTTTGGCTACAACAGCCTCTCTGACCTCACCTTTAAACCATGTTGGAAGTGTTTTGGCCTTCCTTCTACTTTTCTTAAGCATGGTATACATCTGGTCTGGGCTTCCAAGATAGTATTTTTAAACAATACCCATGCTTGATGTAAATCTTTAACCTTTGCAGTTGCTCCTTTTAGTTTTTTTCTGAACTATTTTCCTGATTTTACCATAGTCTCCCTTTTGAAGGTTGAAAGGTAGTACTGTGGATTTCTTTGCTGCTCTCCATTTATTATTATTTATGCTATATTGGTTTTTGACATACTGCCCTTTAAAGCATCAGTGCGGTGTACAAAATTAAAATAAAATTACATTACAAACACAATTCATAAAAAGAAAAAAAAACGCCATTTAAAATGATAGGATAGTGAAGAAAGAAGGGGCTATGGGGTGAGAGGGGGGAAGCCAGGAGAAAGAAGGAAGCAGAATCGAATGTGATCTAAGGAGGAAGGTCATAAGCAAGCTGAAATAAGTGGTTTGTAAAGCAGATTTGAATGTAGGATAGGAGGGCTCAAGACAGAGATCAGCAGGAAGGGAATTCCATAGTCTGGGGCCAAGAAAGTAAAATGCAGTGTGACGTGTGAACTCAAGATGAGCCTGTGCTGGTGAGGGAAGATGAAGATGATTTCCGTGGATTGACCGAAGGATGCGAGAAGGAGCTTGGTGGATGAGACGAGAGGATAAATAAGCTGGGATGCCAGAGTGCAAGATCTTGTGCATGAGTGTAAGAAGTTTGAAGTGAATGCGGTGGGTAAGGGGAAGCCAGTGTGATTTGATAAGTAGAGGGGAAACATGATCAAATTTAGAGGCGCGGTGAAGTAGACGGATAGCAATTTTTTGAACTGACTAGAGACGCTTGAGTTGGTAGTGAAGTAAACCAGAATAGATGACATTACAGTAGTCTAACTGTGCAATAACAATGCTATGATCACTATTGCCAAGTGGCCCCAACAACCACATCTCTTGCTGCAGATCCTGTGTTCCACTATAGACTAGGTCCAAAATAGCTTCCCTTCTTCTCAGTTTATGAACCAGCTGTTCCAAGAAGCAATCATTTAATTCATCTAGAAACAATCATCTTAGCATGTCCTGCTGGGAGATTCTGGCATTTCATCATCTATCTGTTCATTCTGTCCAGGCGTTTAAACAGATAGATGATGAAATGTTAAAAGAAATCAGGGAAGCTAACAAAAATTACAACACAGTAATAATGGGTGATTTAAGTTATCCCGGTAATGGACTTTTCCTCCAGTAATTTGTTGAAACCTTTTTTAAACCTAGCTACACTAACAGCTTTTACTACATCCTCTGGTAATGAATTCTAGAATTTGATTATGTGTTCAGTGTAAAAATGTTTTCTTTTCTTAGTCTTAAATGGGCTACATTGTAAATTCATTTCATATCTCTAGTCTTTCTACTGTTTAAAGGAGTAAAAAAACAATCTATAGTTACCCGTTCCACACCATTCATTATTTCATAGACCTCTATCATATCTCTCCTCAGCCATCTTTTTTCCACATTGAAGAACCCTAACCTTTTAAGCCTTTCCTTGTAGGGATATCCTTCTTTCCCCTTTACCATTTTTGTGGCTCTTCTCTGTACCTTTTCTAATTCTGCTATATCCTTTTTAAGATATGTTGACCAGAATACCACAAGAAAAATTTTTTAACAAGGGTTTCAGCATATTTCTCCCAAAACTTACAGGGCTAGGAACATGGAACAAGAAAAGCCTTTGGACTAAGGGCCCCTTTTATTAAAGCCCACTAATAAGCAGAGAACCAAAACAGAAAAGAGCCCTGAAATCCAAGTGAGGATAGGGTATATAGAAGAAGATGGTGATCAAATGCAGTATATAGATCAAGAAGAATGAGAATCAAGTAAGAGCCTTTGAATTTTGCCAGGAACAAGTCACTGGAGAAGTTGACAAGAAATATGTCTGTAGAGGCCAATTCTATAACATGCACGCCCGGCCTGTGGACATGTCCAAATCAAAAACAGGCCCGATTTCACCCTAATTAAGCAGCTGCAGATATAGACGCGCTCATGGTTCCAGAATCAGGGACACAGGCGTTTCTGGCACGGCACGAGCAAGCCACTATGGAGAAACATGGGCCTTACTGTTATAATGAGACACGGGTATATGCAGCAAATGGTTTGGACGTCCCCGCACTCACCGTATTTTGAAAAGACGGACATTTTCAATCCTGCCCATCTCTGCCATATACCCGTGGACATCTCCGATGGCAACACCTCCTCTGTTAAAACGTGCATCTACTAAGCTGCTCCTCTCACTGACAGTGTTGTGCTGATGCAAGCCACACAAACAAATTAATGATACATAAATGTTGAGCAAACTAGAATGTTGCATGCCCAGAACAGTGTAAGATTATCTCAGTGCACTCAAAGATATAAGAGGTCATTCTCAAAAGTGGGTTGCGCGACTGCATGTCTTGGCGGGACATGCAGCCCCGCAAGCCACCTGGACCCTATTCCACCATCAGCTCTCCCCATAAGTCCTGTGCATCAGGACAGGGAGAACTGGTGGGGGGCGGGAGGGGGTGGAGCGGGGGGGCAGGCCCAACCAGCAGCACGTACAGGGGCGATTCAGGTCACACCCTTGTACTTGCTGCCGGGCTCATGGGGACACACTGCTTATACCACCTTGAAGGTGCTATAAGCAACATTTTATACGTGAATGGGGCCGGGGTCCCTGCCACCCAATCCAGACCCTGACTGGCCAGCCATGGGTCAGGCAGCAGGGAATAGGGGGGGCCAGAAACATTGGAGGGGGAGCACCCACGAGGAGGACATCCCTGCACATCCACAGGCACTCCAGGCCATCCTTGGGCCTGATTCTGGCTACCACGGGAACGTTTTGTTCCCATGGTCCAGAATCAGGTTCAAACGGGCCCGTCTTTCCTGCAGCTGTCCGGACAGCCCAGATGTGCCCCTCTTGGAATTGGGCTCATAATAACAGCAAGTAGAAAGTGATATGTTTGTCATGACAAACCGTGCACCAAAACATACATGACAGTAGAAGAAATCCTTAGTTATTCTTTCAAGGTCATCTCTACAAACAGTTTTTACAATGCAAAGTATGGACCCTTACCAACCTCACAAAAACTTAATTCAACTTTGCAGTTCCCCAAAGAATGCATTGTATTGTTGAGTGACATAATAATGCTCTTCAAATGACTAAGGCTGTCTGGCTATGGCATCTGTTTACCATATATCTGGGTACTGGAGTTTCACACAGCAGCTCCCTACATGTGGCTAAACTTGTCCCATAGATTGTCCATCCTGTCCTGTCTTATGTTGGTCTACATACATCTGCTATTTGTGGGGCAACCCTGTCTGCCTTCCCACAGTCTGCTGTGTGGCAATGTTCCCCTGATCAGCCTGTGTGGGCATGGAAGGGGAGATTTCTGTGTCATCATTTATTTATTAGTGCTTATTTACCGCTTTTCATGAATCAAAGTGGTTTACAGAGAACTCAAGGATTGAACATTACATTAAACAAGAAATATATGTAACATCTTAACAGGGAGTGAAAGGGGAAAAGGGACGAATTAACTTAAATCAGCAAGAGCTGATTTAAGTAATAACTACAGTATGTACAGAGAGAGAACTAAGCATATATATAAATTAGTTACAATGAACTTGAAAGCATCTTGAAAAGTGTGAGGACTGTAGTTTTACATGTAGAATTGTCACTAGGTGACTGGTTCACCAAAGTACTCCTTGAACAGGAATGATTTTAGCAGTTTATGGAAGGCTTTAGAATCCTTAGTATTTCTTATGACTGAAGGAAGTGAGTTCCATAATAGAGGAGCGTAAAGGGAGAAGGCTCTCTTGGATGTAGTTTCGTTTCAGTTTCTGAAGTCAGCATGTACTTCAAGAGAATTTCTGTTGTTACTTCTACGTGGTCTGTTTTCCGGAGTGATTTGATAGAGGTTTGTGATATTACTCTAGCTGCTGTGTTTTGAGCTAGTTGAAGACAGTGGATGCTTTGCTTTGGGAGGCCCATTAAAATGGCATTACATAAATCGAAGTGTGGGAAGATTATAGCCTGGACTGCTGTTCTGAAATCATTTGCGGAGAGAAGAGGTCTTAGATGTTGAAGCATACCACATCTCCAGATATAAAACCACTCTTGCTGCTCTCATAGACTGGGTAAGGATGTAGGCCTCATGGAACAATCTGGGGAATGTTGGCACAACGTCGGTCATGTCTCCCAGTGCGTGGCACAGTGGATGAATGGCTGCCCTATCACACTGCCAACAATATATGACTTTATTAGAGTATTTTATGAAACTTATTCCAGAAAAAAATCACAAAATGTTCTCCATAGCTCTAGAAATGTTCTAGAGACCATGATGGTGCTTTTGGGCATGTTTTAGTGCTGTTTGCACTGTTGAATGCTCTTATTCTAAGGATGGTTCAAATCATATCTTTCTGACTGCACCCTACAGGTCCAAATAGGCACAGTAGCCGCCTCAACTTTCAAACAAAGCCAAGGTGTCCCCCAAGGCTCTTCCGTATCCTCACTTCTATTCAACCTGTACATGCAACCAATATGCCACATTTTCAAAAAACACAACGTACACTATCTCCTCTACGAAGATGACATCATGCTGTATCATCCAGTAGACATCACCAACCCCATCTACCCTCAAATCCAAGAATGCCTGACTGACTTACCCACCTGGCTGAACTTACACAAATTAAAAATCAACATGAAGAAAACAGACATTTTATTCATCACCCGGAATCAAAACTTCAACCTCCCCCCCCCCCCACCCCCTCAAAACTACTCATATGCAATTCAGAGCTGGACGTTAAAAAAGAAATAAAATACCTAGGAATCATCCTAGATCAATCCCTTTCCATGGTCCCCAACATTAAAGCCACCGCAAAAACCATATACCTCAAACTAAAAATGTTACAGCATCTCTATCACTTACTAGACAGTCAAGACTTTAGATCAGTCCTTCAAGCACTGATAACACCTCACCTTGACTATTGCAACAGTATTCTGTATGGCCTACACAAAAACATCATCCAGCAACTCCAATTAGCTCAAAACCTAGTCGCACGCATTATACACAAGGCTAATTACTCCAACCACATCACGCCACTCCTCCACTCCCTCCACTGGCTGCCCATTTCAATGATGGCCAAATTCAAATACCTCATAATTGTAAAATAAAATTGCCTCATCCTTCCTCAACTCCCTCCTTAGCCCACTCAACAACTCAAGAACCAGGAGGACCTGCTCCCAAAATACACTAATAATCCCTACCCACATCCTCAATGCCAACAAAACTGTCAGCAATAGAGCCTTCTCTTATGTAGCCCCTTCCATTTGGAATGCATTACCTGACAACCTCAGAGCCATCAAAGACCTCCAAACGTTCCGGAAAGAGCTCAAAACCAACCTATTTGCTGAGTATTATATTGAGGAGTAACCTAGTGGTTAGAGCAACTGCCTAATATCCAGAAGATCAAGGGTTCAATTCCCACTGGCACTCCTTGTGACCTTGGGCAAGTCACTTTCCCCTCCATTGCCTCAGAAGAAAAGGCTGGCAAGCTACTTCCAGTGATACATTGCCAAGAAAACCCAGAGGTAGCTGGGACACTATGAGCCAACACTGACTTGATGACACAAAAAAAAATGGTCCCTCCACCAATAAAACAGGGTTACTTACCTGTAACAGAGTTCTCCATGGACAGCAGGATAAGTCAGCCACACCTGATGACGTCATCCGACGGCGCCATGATGGAAGTGCTCTCTATAGCTCAGAAGCTTCTGAGCATGTGTGAGGTGGTCCCACCTCCCCGGCCCGCCCCTAGCCAGGTCACTGAGTGACTAGCTATGCCCTTGCGGCTAGGGCACGGGCCACGCAGGCCACCCTCATGCAGGGGAGGAGGGTGGGATCATGTGGCTGACTTATCCTGCTGTCCATGGAGAACTCTGTTACAGGTAAGTAACCCTGTTTTCTCCTAGGACAAGCAGGATGTGTCAGCCACACCTGGTGTCTCCCAAGCTATGCGGTGAACGCTGTGGAGAATGAGGGAGGCATGCGACAGAACAACTATACCGCCTGAAGAGGCAGGTGTTTATTGTGAAACACAACAGACATACAGTGTAATGTGCAACAATCTCAGGCAACATGCAAAGAGGTAGAATAAACATCAACTGTGCAAAGAACAACAAGCAGTGCAAAACATCAACTGTGCAGACTAGCAGAATACAAGTCCGTGTAGGCTCGCAACAGGCGGTTGATTCCCAATGTTCAGCAATGGGGCAGAGAGACCTGAGTAGCTGGCCCGTGAGGGCTGGAGCTGGTTGGCTGGTCCGGCTGGGGTCCAACGGTTGTAGTTGTTGTGGCCGCAGAAAGGACTGCCCGGCCAAAGGAGCTGTTGGCCTCCGCATGGAGGTCAAGGCAGTAGTGCTTTTGAAAGGTGAGTTGAGAGGACCAGGTGGCGGCTTTGCAGATATTGCTCACTGGGATCTCCTGCGAGCTGGCAAGAGAGGTGGCTAGAGCGTGGAGCTGGTGTTCACTCGCCTTGTTCGCTGGGAGGGTGCCCGCCCTTTGTAGGCAGTAGGCGACGCAGTCTGATATCCAATGGGAGAGTGTGCACTTGGTGACGAGTCGCCCGGGTTTGTTAGGGTCAAATGACACGAAGAGCTGGGTCCCCAGCCTAATGGCGGACGTCCTGTCAATGTAGATGCGCACGGCCCGGACGCAATCCAGTGAGTGAAGTCGCTGCTCCTTGGGCAAGGAGTGCGGAGCTGGAAAGAAGGAAGGCAGCTCCACAGACTGGTTGACGTGAAAGGCAGAGGTGACCTTAGGTACAAATTTAGGATGGGTCCGGAGGGATGCCCGGTTATGGTAGATCTTCGTGTACGGTGGGTGAGCCACTAGGGCCTGTAGCTTGCTAACCCTCCTCGCTGAGGTGATGGCTATGAGGAAGAGCGTCTTCCAGGACAGGTATTTTACACCCGCCGTGAGCAAGGGCTCGAACAGCTCCTGCGTAAGCTGCTGTAGGACGATATTGAGGTCCCAAGACGGTATTGGTTTCTGGACAGGGGGTTGAAAATTTCTGAGACCTCTCATGAAGCGCGTCACAATGGGAAGGGCGGCGAGGAAGCCCCTGGCCGAGTCGCTTCGGTGTTCGTGCAGGGATGCAATGGCCGCGAGGTGGATCTTGATGGATTGTGGTTTTAAGCCAAGGTTGAAGAGAAAAGAGAGGTACTGCAGGACTTTGGGCACGGGGCAAGAGGCTGGATGGACTCCGTGGCCTGCACACCATATGCTGAAACGTCTCCACTTAAGGCTGTATGACTTTCTCGTGGACGGTCTTCTGGAAGCCAGGACAATATGCTGCACCTCCATGGCTTACACTTTGAGGCTTGCTCTTTCAACCTCCAGGCTGTCAAGGCTAGTGTCTGGAGGCTGGGATGCCAGGTCCTGCTGTCGTTCTGGGTGAGCAGATCTGGTCTCGACGGTAATTGGATCGGTGGTTCCTGAGCGAGCTGCAGCAGAAGGGAGAACTACATCTGCCGTGGCCAGTAGGGGGCGATCAGAATGATGTGCACCTTGTCCTTGATGATTCGTTGTACCGTCGTTGTCATGAGAGGGGTTGGAGGGAAGACATATGCCAATTCCCAATCCCCCCCAGGGTACGGCGAACTCATCCGAAGCCACTCTCTGGTGCGACGGGCGCTTGGAGCAGAACAACGGGCACCTTGTGTTGACTTCGGTCGCAAATAGGTCGATCTGGGGAGCTCCCCAATGCTGGAAGATGTTGCCAGCCACCTCCTCGTGAAGCGTCCACTCGTGGGGTTGGAGCTGTCTGCTCAGTCTGTCCGCTAAGGCGTTCTGGTCCCTGGGAAGGTAGGTCGCCTGCAGAAAGCAGTTGTTGGCTAGAGCTAAGGACCAGGTCTCGAGGGCCTCCTTGCATAGAGAACGTGATCCCGTGCCCCCTTGCTTGTTGATGTAGAACATGGTCACCTGGTTGTCTGTCTGTACCAGGACTGACTTTCCTGCCAGTTGAGACCTGAATGTCTGCACGGCATACTTGACCGCCCGAAGCTCGAGAACGTTGATGTGGAGGGATTGTTCCACTCTGGACCAGGCTCCTTGTGTGCTGAGATGCAGCAGGTGAGCCCCCCACCCCGTGGAGGAGGCATCCGTGGTAAGGATGAGTTGATAGTCGCAGGGTTGTAGATCTTTGCCCACTGAGAGGTTGGCTGGGTTTGCCCACCAACGCAGACTCTGGACAACCTTGGGTTTGGTTGGGATGCGAGTGGTGAGTGGTTGAGAGAACTGCTTCCAGTGGGTCCGGAGGTGCCACTGAAGAGTGCACATGTGCAGCCTCGCTAAGGGCAGGACCGACGTCGTCGCTGCCATGTGACCCAGGAGGCGTAGGATGTCGTGGGCCATGGTCTGTCTTCCTTTTGACACCTTCTTGGCCAGGTGAGTGATGATCTTCACCCGCTGCTCGGGAAGGAAGGCTTTGGAGGCACAGGTGTCGATTATCGCCCCGATGAATTCTGTACACTGAATAGGGTCCAATCGAGACTTCTCCTTGTTGAGAAGGAAGCCCAGTCTGGCTAGTAGGGCTGTAGTCCTTCGCACTGCGTTCCTGAGTTCGGGGGCAGAGGGCGCTGAGAGCAGCCAGTCGTCCAGGTAGGGAAATATGATGACGCCTTGTCTGCGCAGGTGTATAGCGGCCACTGCCACGCACTTCGTGAAGACTCTGGGTGCCGGGGAGAGCCGAAGGGAAGGACACGATATTGGTAGTGGCACCCCAGTGCTATGAATCTCAGGAATTTCCTGTGTGAGGCGTGGACTAGAATGTGAGAGTAAGCGTCCTGCAGGTCCAGAGTAGCCATCCAGTCCCCCACCCTGATGAGCAGTAGAATGGAGTTTAGCGAGTACATTCTGAACTTCTCCTTCGTGATGAAGTTGTTCAGCTTGAGGAGGTCCAGAATTGGGCGGAGGCCACCGGACCTCTTGGGAATAAGAAAGTACCAGGAGTAGAAGCCAGTGTTGATTTCGCTGGGGGGCACCCGTTCTATTGTCCGGGCCGTGAGAAGTTGTTGTAGAAGGTCCGAAAGTGAAGCTTCCAGGTGCAGCGGGGGCTGGCTGGTGGGCTGCGTGCGCTGCCATGGTGGGGAGGAGAAGTGTAAGCGGTAGCCCGACTGGATGATCTGGAGGACCCACTTGTCTGTGGTGATCTCCTGCCAGGCTGACAGGAACATGGACAAGCGACCCCCCACCGGTAGAGCTGTCGGGACACTCAGCGCAGGGCCCAGCCGAGTTGAGTTGTCAGAAGGAGGAGGTGTTCTTACCGGACTGCTGGGGGTTCGGCTGCTTCTGTTTGCGCTCCCTCGGCTGCTGTCTCTGAAAGGACGATTTATTGTAGGCCTGTTTGAATTTCGGTGCTTGCCACTGCCGGTTGGAGCCATAGTATCGCTTGGAAGAGGAAAATGGTTTGCGGTAGTAACTCCCCTTTTGCGACCAGGACTGGCGTTCGAGTCCATCCGCCGCTAGCATCTTCAAAGTGGTGCAGTCCTCTTTAAGACCATTCACTGTGTCTGCGACCTTGTCTCCAAAAGGTGATTCACCCGAGCAGGGCGCGTCAGCGATCCTGTCATGGGTATCGTCCGTGAGACCGGACGCACGCAGCCATGCCCAGCGGCGGGCCGATATTGCCGTGCCCGCCGTCTGGATGGCAGTGTCAAAGGCATCAAAGGCTGTGCTCATCAGGTGCTTGCTGCATTCTGCCAGCTCCTGCATTGTGGCTGAAGCTGCCGGCAGTGAGTCCTTGGGAAAGGCAGCCAGCTGGTCCTTGAGGTCAGCCAGGAGGACGTCCTGGAATAGGACGTGCTGGAACTGATGTGCTGCTATCTTGGTGCTGAGCATTGCCCCTTGAAAAACTTTCCTCCCCACGTCGTCGAGGAGCTTGGGGTCTCGGCCTGGTGGGTGGTTAGCCTGCGTGCATGAAGACTTAGTCCTTTTTAGTGCCGAAGCCACCACAATCGACTGGTGAGGCAGTTGAGACTTGTTGAATCCTGGTGCCATGTGGAGGAGGTATTTGCTGTCTAGGCATCTGGCGCAGGCCTGGTCGGAGGCCGGAGACTGCCATAGGGTTGACTGCTTGTCTTTTAGTTTCCGGTGGAGGGGCAGAGCCAGTGCTGGTCTAGGACCGTTGAGGTATTTCATGACCTCCGAATCCTTCTCGTCGGAGGCCTCCTCTGTGGTTAGGCCCAGCTTGGTCACTACCTTCCTCAGGAATTTGGGGTAGGTAAGGTCTTCAGGTACCTGTTTAGGTGGCTCCTCAGGTTCATTTGGCGTGGTCTTGGAGGTGGACGAACCAGGCCCCATCCCTTCCTCGTCGCTCCCTCCTGAATCAAGGGCATGTTCCAGAGAAGGAGTCCGCACTCTGGGAGGTGTTTGGTATGGTGACTGCGAGGAGAGTGACCGCTCCGGGCTAGGCAGAGCTACTGATGTTGGTGGTGTGTCCTTAGAGTCTACACGCTCGTGGTCCAGACGCGGAGGTGCCGTCTGATCCACAAGGCAAGTCAGCAATTGCAGGATGGCCGCAGAGGTGCTAGATTCTGCAGAGCGGCTGCTCCTGTGTCCTCTGTGGAAGCTGGAGCCTGAACTGGATCGGCATCTGCTCCTCTTGCGGCTGCGGAAAGAGCCGCTCCCAGCACTCCTCCCACTGGAGTAGGATTGCCTGTCCCTTTGTCTCCGGTGACTGGCTGCAGTCTCCTTATCGTGCCTCTTGCTTTTTTTATGCTTGCTGGTACTTCTGCTGCTGCCGCACCGGTCGGAGGCTTCCTGGCTGTTAGAGCAGTGTTTATGTCTGCCGTGCCAGTGATCTCCTTCAGCGCAGTCTTCAACAGCAAGCCGGTGATCTCCTTCGGCACGGTCTTCCACAGCGTTGGACCAAGGAGAGGGCTGTCGGCGTTGAGACGGAGCACCAGCGTCGGCGCAGCTGGAGGAGGACCTGCTCTGACCAATCCGGGCAGAGTGGGCAGAACTGGAGGCGGAGCTAGGCGGGGCCACGTGGGCGGCGCCATCTTGGCCTGATCCGGGGGAGCCGCATGGCTGAGGAAAAGGTCCATTGATGTTTTCCGCGATCGTGGTGCTTACCCTGGGCACCGCAGAAGCAGCAGGGAAGGTCGGGTTCTCTCTGGATGGCAATGCACTGGCTCCCAAGCTTGGGCGATCGGGAAAGGAGGCCTTGTGAGGCGCATCCTGTGCCGATGCCCTTTGCCTCTCCGAAGTCCCAGCTTGTGCAGGAGATGTTCGGGCAGACTCCGACGATGCCAGATAGTCCTTTAATGAGTGGTCTCTGTGTTTCCTTGCCCTGGGGGACATTCAGGCGCAGCTGGAACAGTCCTCAACACCGTGTGATGCTCCGAGGCATCTGAGGCAATGCTGGTGAGTGTCTGTAGCGTTCATTTTGCGATTGCACTGTAGGCATTTTTTAAAACCCGGTTTGGGCATTACTGTAACTGTAACTGTAACTGAGAGCTGAAATTCCGTCTTGAGGCAGAGGCGGAAGAAGAAAGACTGACCTGGCTAGGGGTGGGCCGGGGAGGTGGGACCACCTCACACATGCTCAGAAGCTTCTGAGCTATAGAGAGCACTTCCGTCATGGCGCTGTCGGATGACGTCACCAGGTGTGGCTGACACATCCTGCTTGTCCTAGGAGAACAATCTCTCCCAAACCTCCCACCCCCTTGCTTCCCTTTCACACACCTTCACATATGCTATACAACATCTCCATATTGTACATAGTTATGCAAATTGTTAAGCTGTACTATCTCGCTTTGTTCTGTAAATAAATTTTTCAAAGTTGTAATGTAAATTTCATAGCTTGTCGTGCTGTGAGGGCTTGTGTGCATCAGTGATGCTGAGAGCTAAACTATCGGTAGTTTAACTACTGGCAGGGTCTCCCAAGATGGACAGGTCTCAGCTGAGATGCCAGACCAAGACAAATCACCCATCTGGGCAGCAGCAGAATGGGATAGTGTTGACGGCGGAGGATCACATTTCTGTGACAACGGCAACAACACCAAACTTAAACTGCGCGGAAGAAAGGCCCGGCAATCTACTTCTGTATATTGCCATGAAAACCCAATGGATAGTTACAACAAAACTAATTGTGCTGTAGTGCTGGAAGATGAGACCCCCAGGTTGGAAGGCACTCAACTAGCTACTGGGGAAGAGCTGAAGACTTTTCAGAGTAAAGCCAGCATTTATGATGTGGTTGGATCAAAGCCCTCGGGACGTCTGACTGCTGATGTAGCTGCGCATGAAATGAGAGTCAGAAGCTGTAAAGATGTCTTACACATTGGAACATGGAACGTACGAAGCATGAACCAAGGGAAGTTGGAGGTGGTCAAGAATGAAATGGAACATGTACAACTTGATCTGTTGCGTGTCAGCGAACTGAAATGGACTGGCATCGGGCACTTTGCATCAGATGATCACATGGTCTACTATGCTGGAAATGAAAGACAAAGAAGAAATGGTGTTGCATTTATAATAAAGAAGAAACTTGCAAGAACTGTCATGAAATACAATGCAGTCAGCGAACGCTTAATCTCTATTCGTCTGCGAGGAATGCCTATCAACACAACTATAATTCAAGTATATGCCCCAACAACAGCTGCAGAAGAGAATGAAATTGAAGAGTTCTATGAACAAGTACAAGCTGAAATTGACAGAACATGCAAACAGGATATCCTGATAGTCATGGGTGATTGGAACGCAAAGGTTGGCAACAAAAAAGAAGACAAAGTAGTTGGAAAATATGGACTTGGCAACAGAAATGAAGCTGGAGAAAGACTGATAGATTTCTGCAAGACCAACGATCTATTCATCTTGAACACCTTCTTCCAGCAACACAAGCGGCGACTGTACACATGGACTTCACCCAATGGATTGTATAAAAATCAAATTGACTACATCTGTGGAAGTCAACGATGGAAAAGCTCTATAACATCAACAAAGACAAAACCTGGAGCTGACTGTGGTACAGATCATCAACTACTAGTATGCTAACTCAAGCTAAAGCTGAAAAAGAGCAAACCACTCATGAATGCAGCAAAATATGACCTTGAGAATATACCACTGGAATTTAAAGACTGCCTGCAAAATCGATTTGCTGCTTTAGATACAAATGATAGAGTTCTAGAAGAGTTATGGAATGACATCAAGAAGGTTGTGTTGGAAGAAAGCGAGAAGTGTCTACAAAAGGTAAAAAAGAAAAAACGGCCAAAATGGATGACGGAAGAAACTCTGAAAATTGCCCAGAAACGCAGAGAAGCTAAAGCCAGAGGAGAAAGAAAGACAATCACAGAACTCAACAGAGATTTCCAACGTGCAGCAAGACAGGACAAGGAAAAGTATTACAATGATGCATGCAAGGAAATAGAAGCAGAAACTATTAGAGGAAGAACAAGATCAGCTTTCCTAAAGCTACGAGAGTTAAAGAAAATGTTCTAGCCTCGAATTGGAATTTTACAAGATGCTCAAGGTTCTATGTTGAATGATGCTGAGAAGATCAAGAAAAGATGGAAGGAATATACAGAGTTTTTATATGATAAAGATCAAGTGGACCAACAGTCGTTTCAACCTGTACCTTATGATCTGGAACCATTGGTGATGAAAGAAGAAGTTGAAGCAGCATTGAAAGCCTTATCAAAGAACAAAGCACCAGGCATTGATTGCATTCCCATAGAAGTATTACAGCAATCTGATGCAGCTGTTACCATACTTACAAGGCTCTGCCAAGAAATATGGAAGACAGCATCATGGCCAACTGACTGGAAAAGATCTGTGTTTATACCAATACTAAAGAAAGGTGATCCAACTGACTGTGGAAATTATCGCACAATCGCTCTGATCCCACATGCCAGCAAGATTCTACTGAAGATTATTCAAAAGAGACTACAATCATACCTGGAACAAGAACTACCTGAAGTGCAAGCAGGGTTCAGAAAAGGGCGAGGAACGAGAGACATCATTGCGGATGTGAGATGGATCCTTGAAAAGACTAAAGAATACCAAAAGGATATCTATTTGTGCTTTATCGACTATAGCAAAGCTTTTGACTGTGTAAACCATGAGAAACTCTGGGCCACATTAAAAAGCATGGGTATACCAGAACACCTGATCGTTCTCTTGCACAATCTGTACATTGATCAAGAAGCAACAGTTTGAGCAGAACAAGGAGAAACAGAATGGTTTAAAATAAGCAAAGGTGTAAGACAAGGCTGCATACTTTCCCCCTACCTGTTTAATTTATATGCAGAACAAATCATCAGAGAAGCAGGATTGTATGAAGACAACAGAGGTGTGAAGATTGGTGGAAGACTCATCAACAACCTTCGCTATGCTGATGATACCACATTACTGGCGGAAAGTGAAGATGATCTGAAACATTTGCTTCTCACAATCAAAGAACATAGTCTCAAAATGGGCCTGCACCTTAATGTAAAGAAGACAAAGATCATGACAACTGGCATAATCAACAGGTTCATCGTCGAAGGAGAAGAAATTGAAATTGTGAATAACTTTAACCTACTTGGATCAACTATCAATAAAGAAGCAACAAGCAGTCAAGAAATCAGACGACGCATTGCTCTTGGCAGAATGGCTATGAAAGACCTAGATAAGATTCTCAAGAGCAGAGATGTCTCTCTCCATACAAAGATTCGACTTGTTCAAGCCATGGTATTTTCAATAACATCATATGGATGTGAAAGCTGGACAGTGAAAAAGATAGACAGGAAGAAAACTGATGCCTTTGAATTATGGTGCTGGCGGCGAATACTGTGTATACCATGGATTGCCCGAAGAACAAACCAGTCTGTACTAGAGGAGATCAAACCTAAGCTTTCTTTAGAAGCTCAGATGACAAGACTTCGACTTTCATACTTTGGACACATCATGCGGAGAGAGAGATCATTAGAGAAAGACATCATGCTTGGCAAGATAGAAGGTCAACGCAAAAGAGGAAGGCCAGCAATGAGATGGATCGATACAATAACAGCAGCTACGGGTACCAGTCTGTCAACAATAAGCTGCCTGACTGAAGACCGAACACAATTTAGGATAGCTATCCAGAGGGTTGCCATGAGTCGACTCCGACTCAACGGCACTTAACAACAACAACAATGTAAATTTCCAGTTTTGTTCTGTAAACCGCCACTGATCTTTGGAAGTGGCGATATATAAGTTCTAATAAATAAATAAAAATAAATAAATTGAAAGGGATATGTTTTGACATTTAGCTATAGAGAACCTTTGTGATTTTTTTCTGCCCTATCATACTGGTACCTGGTAACGCTGCAGTCATCTGTACAGTCTAGGTACTAGCCAGGCATTCATGTTCCCTCTATATTGCAGATGAGCACACCAGATCCTCCTGTGCAACTCTCAAACCACACATACACACTCTCACTTTCAGTCACAAAA
This sequence comes from Ichthyophis bannanicus, assembly GCA_033557465.1. Classification (NCBI taxonomy): domain Eukaryota; kingdom Metazoa; phylum Chordata; class Amphibia; order Gymnophiona; family Ichthyophiidae; genus Ichthyophis; species Ichthyophis bannanicus. Next base: position 51,258,193 of record CM066049.1, read on the forward strand.
AAAACACATCTGCCAAAAGGATGCCCTGAACCTGTAAATAACAGCAGGTATAACATAATAGCATGGAGTCCAAGGACTAAAAATATGAGTATGATCTCCGTTTCTCACCCAAACAAGAATCCTTTCCATACTCACATACTATTCCTACATCAACAGTCCTATTTTTCAGGACACAGGAATTGTTAGGGTCCCCTGGATTAGCTCCTTTAGCACAAACAGCAAATATGGCCAGAATAATCACTACTGCTCTTCTTAAAATTTCTTTCAGAGTAGTTATTGCTGCCTCTTTAGCTTACAAGATTCACACACCTCTGATTTTTGTTCTTTATAAATGCATCTTGTGGTGTTTTTCCTTGCTGCAGTCCACCAGTTTAGAATAGACTAGTCACCACCTTTATACAAACATAGCAGAATATTTTCTAAGTACTGGCATTATTCCATGTGTCCGGCAAGTATAACGGAAACAAAGTCGAGAGAATGACAGTGAACTGTATGACTGAGTAGATTGGATGCGAAAGGGAGGAGGGAGATGGGCCAATAAGTGAAAGGACTAGTAGGGTCCCTCGAAGGATTTTTGAGAAGCAGTGTACCACAGCTTATTTGAAGACAGCATTAACAGTTGCAGTGGAGAATGATCATTTTATTTATTTGTTTATTTATTTATTAGTATTTCATTGAGGATACGACAAATGAAAGGCACAGTGACAGAGTAGATAGAGGGGAGGGAATGGGATCACAGGAGCAGGTAGTGAGCTTGGATGAGGAGAGAAGATGTGCAGTTTCTTCCTCAGTACCTTTACAAAAGGAAGAGAGTGGCAGGGGATGAAGGGAGAGTGGCACGGGATGAAGGAGGATTTGTGAAAGAAGAGGGGAAAGGGGAGATGGAGGTGACCCAGTGGAGAACTCAAGACTAATCTTGTGAACCTTGTCTTGGAAACAGTCAGCCAAGGTCTGGGAAGAAAGTAAAGGAGAGTTTGGAGGCAGAGCACTTTCAAGAGAGAGTTGAGTGTTGCAAAGAGATGGCAAGGGTCAGAGGCAAGAGAGCTTGTCAGATGGACATGGTACTCTTGCTTGGCGAGTGCTAAAGCAGACTCTTCATGTTCCTACTGTACATGCCACCCTTTGCGTGTATGCTTCCCATGGTTGTATACATAATTTACAAAACCTTTCCTCAGCGAGCCTTTTATAAAATATGCTGCATCCTTTTCCAACTTAGACAACTGGGCTTCATACCTCCCATATTAAAACAGCTGCATCATCAGCACTTTCCTCAAAGACTAAACATCTGATACTGCCTTAGTATTGTGCAGGAGCATATTCCACAGACCTAGTACAGCAAATGCAAAATATTGTCATAGCACTAGCCTGCCTCTCTTGTTTAGTTCATTGTTTTGTTAAACAGATTTTCAAACAGTGTAGCAAAGCGGTTACATAATAATGTAGAGACTATTTGGATTTTTGCACTGAGAGCAGTGGCACTATCTGGTGACTCTACTAATTACTATTAGAATTAGAGCGAAAGGTTTTGTATTTTCCAGAACATGGGAGGTTCTTTCTGCCATCATTTCAGACTGGAAGGAGACTCCCTTGAGAGGAAAAAGTCCACAATGTAGCCCATTTAAGATTAATAGGAGAAAATATTTTTTCATTCAATGGATAATCAAATCCTGGAATTCATTACCGGAGGATGTAGAAAAAGCTGTTAGTGTACTTGGGTTTAAAAAAAGTTTGGACAAACCTCACCCAAAGGCAGTTTGCGTCTCTGGCCCCTAGCCACTGTACCATGATGTGCTAAGAAGTGGTCTTCCCTTAAAGAGAAATTGCCTCTGGCACTCAGACAGAACACTTAATCTGCTCTAGGGAGAATTGGTACCAGCTACCACCACCAGAGAAGAAAAAAGAGGTAGACTTGGAGCCACTGCCAAGGGGCAGGGTGGAGCTCAGCCTGAAGAAAAGGTTCCATAAGAGTGCCTGCAGCAGTCCTTCCATATTTCAACAGTAGAGGACAGATCCATCCAAGAAGAGAAGGAACCAATGCAAGCTATATCCTTTTGGGAACCCGCCAGGTACTTGCTACTTGGATTGGCCACAGCTGGAAACAGGATAATGGGCTAGATGGACTTTTGGTCTGACGTAGTATGGTATTTCTTACATTCTTATGTTCTAGGTGCCCAAGTAAGGAGTGTGATTCGACACAGGGCTAGGGAACTGTGGGTGAAGAACCCTGATACCCAAGTACCTTGGGGTAGAGTGGAATACAAAGAAAGATAATATATGTAGAGAAATAATTGACTGGTCAATATTTAAGTGGTGCCTCAGAAACCTAAATATAAGGATTACGGTGCAGAGAGCTGGAAGGAATGAGGTAAACAACACCCCAAGCACTATAAGAGGAGATTAGCCTGTTTTGCAAAAATAGTTTTGTTTTACTGATCATGCCAATTGCTTTTTTTTTTATCAGTGACCCTTAAGTTTAAGTAAGCTCTTGGTTCAGAACACAATTTCTGGCCAGGACTCTTGAGAAAGGCGAGTGTGTGTCAAATGCCACCTGGTTTTTCCAACCCCATCAAGAGAGTACTCTAAATCTTTAAATCCAGGAGCTCTGAGAAATTCTAGGTAAAATTCATAGGATTGGTGTTTTCCTTGTCTGCCATGCAGTTATTGAAGTAACAGTCTGAACCACACAGAAAGGGAGTTACAATGATAATAATTGCAACAGTCAAGGGCTAGAAGAAAGAGAAGACAGCTTAGGAAAGGAGGGAGGAGGGAAAGATTTTGGATTTAACTCATGCCTTTTTTCAGTGATAGTTCAAGGGAAGTTACAGTCAGGTACAGCATGCATGTTTCTATCCCTTGGAAGGCTGAGTCAATGTAGGGTTAAGTGACTTGCTCAAATCACAAGGAGTGATGAAAGTTACAGTTCAGTGAAGACTGATTAGGACAACAAGAAGTCACAGAGAAAAAAGGAGTTAGTAGACCACATCAAGTTCTAGTTATCTCTGGACAGTTGTCACAGTGATTCCAGAACCAGAAAAGACCAGATAATCTATTTAAGGAACCTTACCTAATTCAAGTTGTAAAGCCTGTTCCAAACAGTTAATTAACATCACTCATTGCCTCCATATGATTTTTCAAAAAACAAGGTTTATCGATTAGATTAAAAGCAGTGCAGGTATATCACTTAGGTCAGCCTGCCTCTGATTTTGAATTTAGACCGCAGTGCTGAGTGGCCAATTCGATGCCTTCTGTATAGATATCTCTGTTTTGGTTGCTTGTTTGTGACTAGTTTATGCCAAAAGGTGCCAGTGAGAAAGAACAAAGGCAAATCTACCTCTATTATATCTACTATTTCTGGGAAAATGTTGGAACCTATGGTCAAACATGTGGTATCTGGGTCTTCATCAGCACAGTTACCCTCTTTGAATTCACTTTGTCTTTCTTCCTAATCTCTTTTTGGGGCTTTCTTAAAACCTACTTGTTGGTTTCTACCCCTCCACCTGGTAAAAGACTTAAACTTACTGTTTGGCAGCTTCCTTTCCTTCCCGAGAAACTAGGGTAAGGGAGATCAACCTCAATAGATGGCTCGCATCTGTTGGAAACAGGGGCAACTTTGCTGTTGTTCTTATTAAGTGCTGTCGAGTCGTTGTCGACTCATAGTGACCCTCTGTCCTAAAATGTGTTCAGTCTTCAGTCAGGTGGCTCGTTGTTGATAGAGTGGTATCCATAGCTGCTGTTATTGTATCGACCCATCTCGTTGCTGGCCTTCCTCTTTTACGTTGACCTTCAACTTTGCCGAGCATGATGTCTTTATCTAATGATATCTCTCTTCACAGGATGTGTCCAAAGTATGAAAATCAAAGTCTTGTCAACTGAGCTTCTAAAGAAAGCTTTGGTTTGATTTCCTCTAGTGCTGACTGGTTTGTTCTTTGGGCAGTCCATGGTATACCCAGTCTTCTTCGTCAGCACCATAATTCAAAGGCATCAGATTTCTTACTGTCTATCTTTTGCGCTGTCCAACTTTCGCATCTATAAGATGTTATTGAAAATACCATGGCTTGGACAAGTCGAATCTTTGTATGGAGAGAGACATCTCTTCTCTTGAGAATCTTGTCAAGGTCCTTAATAGCCATTCTGCCAAGAGCAACGCTTTATCGGATTTCTTGACTGCTTGTTTCTTTATTGATTATTGATCCAAGCAGGTTAAAATTCTCCACTATTTCAATTACTTCTCCATCAACGATGAACTTCTTCATTTTGCCAGTCTGATCACAGTTGTATTTTCTTCTCCTTGCTTCTTCCCCTTCCCCAGGACCCCATCTCCTCGTATCCTCCCCCCCCCCCTCCCAGATCTTGAAGCGTCACATTACTACAGCATCTCTGCTACACTTCCCTTCCACTGACTCCCTCTTTCCTCCTGATTTCTCCTCCCTTTCAGTAAACCAACAGGTTACTGTCTGGACCTCTTCTCTCTCCTCCGCGTTCGACTCCGTGGCCCCCTTCCGTCCTGCCCCTGCTCGCCCGTCACCACGTCACCCCTGGTATCACCCAGGTCTCTACTTGCAGCGTTCTCATCTCCGCCGTGCTCTACGGTTGTGGCATAAACACCCTTCTGACTCCTCCCTAGCTGCTTTCCATCATGTTCAAAAGACCTACCATTCTATGATTACCCTCGCTAAACAATCTTACTATTCTACTCTTATTGCATCCTCCTCAAATTCTTCCCATCAGCTCTATCAGGTTCTGAATCTTCTATCTCCTTCCTCTGTCTCTCTCCCTTCGTCGCCTTCTCTTTTGGTCCCAAGTCCCACAACCCTTGCTACCTTCTTCTCAAACAAGATTCTCTTACTGCGTTCCTCATTTGCCTCCTGCCCACCCCCACTTCCCCCCCCCCCTGCTTCCCCTATTCTATTCTCCCCACCCGCCCCTGCTCTCTCCCACACCTGGTCTCAGTTTCAGCCCATTATCCCCTCTGAGTTTGCTATAGCAATCTCTTCCTCCCATAAGACCACCTGCCTGCTGGATCCGTTGCCCTCCTCTTGGCTCACTGACTCTTCACTTTCTCTTACTCCTTTTGCCCTTGCTATTCTTAATTCTAGTCTCACCTCTGGTTGTTTCCCCTCTGCCTGGAAACATGCAGTTGTCCGCCCTCTTCTTAAGAAACCTACTCTTAATCCCACCATTCCCTCTAATTGGCGTCCTGTCTCCAACCTTTCTTTTCTCTCAAAAATCCTTGAGAAACTTGTCTTTTGTCAACGTACCGCACATCTTGACTCCATCAACTTCCTTCACCCCCGACAATCAGGATTTAGGCCCGGTCACAGCACAGAAACCATTCTCGTAGCACTCCTTAACGAATTGCACCGCTCACACGATAAGGGTGATCTTTCTTTTTTTTTTTTAAACTTTTATTTTCATTTTGCAACAAACAAAAGAAACAACACACCAAAGGAGACAAAACAAGTATACAATAAAGAAAAGTAAACCCAATTACCCCCCACCCCCACGCTTCTTCTCTAGCTGATTATGTCAGCATGTGAGCGCTTCCAAACAACAGTGATTATACAGCAAAACAATCAAAGGAGGATCTGCGATACAGAATAATCATGGGACAAAGATATATACAAATTTAGACAGTCAGATGAGAGCATTGAGCAGAATGTACATAGTCATTGAGCATCTTCCATTTAGACCGATGATGAGGAGTCTGAATGGGGGAAGCAAACATACGAGGTATTTGTTCATATTTACTGTAGAGACAGACATGATTCCACCATTCATTGGGGCTCAGCTGAGAGCTATTTTTCCAGTATTTCGTGATTAGGGAAATAGCAATGCCAAGCATAAAGTCCAAAAGGAAGTAAGCCGTTTTTGGAAGAGAGGGGATCCCCGCAGCTGAGCGAAGTCCCACTATCCTCCAAGAAAGGGGCTCTTGAAAGTGCAAAATAGACTGGATACGACCCCAGACCCGACGCCAGTAATACTGTAGTGCGGGACATTCATACATAACATGAGGTAGTGAACCAATGGCCGCATGACATGTCCAACAACTATTGCCCTGAGTAGTGTTCCATTTGGCTAATCTGTCAGGAGTGTAAAAACACCGGTGGGCTAGAAAGAAGAGTGTCTGAGTGAGTGAGGCGGATCGGGAGACCCGTGTCACTCTACTCCAGACAAGGCTCCATTGCTCCGGGGTCAAAGTCACATGCAATTCTCTCTCCCATGCTTTCTGCGCTATAGGGGTATCTCTAATTATAGCATTACATAAGGTTTTGTAAAAATTGGATGCTACACCCGGTGAACTACCGATAGATCGGATAGTCTCCAACCAACCTTGTGTAGGGGAGGCCGATGGCGGGAGCACCTTAGCACTCCGAAGGCAATGCTGAAGTTGCACCAACTGAAAATAGTGTTTCGCTGGGAGACCAAATTCAATTTGCAATTCACTAAAAGTTTTCCAGCGACCTTCATGGAACAACTGACTAGGAATCCAAATGCCCCTAGTGTACCAGGGGCTCCACGCCATCGGCTTATTTTGTATTCGAAATCGAGTGTTATACCAAAGTGGGAGCTTGTCTAACGGACAGAGTCGGGAGTCTAAAGAGTGCATAAGATTATTAAAGGCACCTAAGGTGTCTAAAAGCATTGGTGGAAAGTGGGAGTCTGATGGGAGAGTCATACCAGGGAGAAAAGTAAGAGGAATCGGTTTGCAAAGGTCCTCTTCTATGTCTAGCCACACAGGTCTACTCGGTACTGGATCTTCCAGCCAGCGAGCGCCTTGTTTGAGAAGAAAAGATTGATGATACTTCAGGAAATCAGGGAATCTGACACCCCCATTTTCCTTAGCTGCTTGCAGCTTATGTTTCGCTATCCTAGGTGTCTTGTTTTGCCACAAGTATCTAGTCAGAAGGCCCTCTATATCTTTATATATACGTCGAGGGAAGAGACAGGGCAACATTTCTAAGATATAATTCACTTTCGGAACAATCATCATTTTTATGGTTTCTAATCGACCCCACCAGGTAAGTGTTAAAGGAGTCCAGCGGTGAGTAAGCGCCCGGACTTTAGAGGTTAAGTCTTTGGCATTGAAGGAGATAGTGTCTTCCAAAGGAGAACAATAGTGAACCCCAAGGTATTTGACCATGCGAGGTTGCCATAAAAAGGGGAAGGGTTGCATATCTGCCTGATGAAGCAAAGGATTTAATGGAAAGGCTACCGACTTGGTCCAATTTATCTTATAACCGGACAGTTGTGAGTATTTACCAATTTGCTCTAGGACAGCCGGTACTGAGTCTATAGAGACAAAAAGCATAAGGTCATCAGCATACGCTGAAATTTTGACTTCCCTATGGGTGAAGGGGACTCCATGAATCTCCTCCGATTGCCGGATTAGTAAAGCCAAGGGTTCAAGTGCAAGATCGAAGAGAAGTGGAGACAGTGGGCATCCCTGGCGAGTGCCGCGTTGAAGGGGAAAAGGCTGAGACTTTAAAGCATTGGCACATATACTGGCTGTAGGCTGTGCGTACATGGTGCGAAGACAACGGAGAAAACCTTCCCCGAATCCGTACCAGCGGAGGACTGCAAACAGGAAGGGCCACTCTAAGCGATCAAAGGCCTTCTCAGCATCAAGTGAGAGGCCAACAAATGGGCGATCAAGATTAACTGCGGTAGTCAGTACATGGCATAGAGTCCGAGCATTGTCGGCAGTTGATCTACCAGGAATGAAACCGCATTGATCTGGGTGTATTAAGGTAGGCATCCTATCCGAGAGCCGGGTAGAGAGAATGGTGGCAAATATTTTATAGTCCGCGTTTAGGAGGGAAATTGGACGATAATTAGCTGTTAGTTGCGGGTCTCTCCCCTCTTTCTCAAAAACTACTACATTTGCCTTGGAAAAGGACCCAGAAGGAGAACCCTCCTCGGCCAGAGCAGAAAAATAAATTTTCAAAACTGGAGCTAAGTCAGCGTGAAAAGTTTTGTAGAATTCAGCAGGGAGACCGTCTGGGCCTGCGGCCCGACCTGAGGCACATTTCTTGATAGCAGAATGAATTTCTGAGACAGTAAATGGTGTGTCCAAGGCCACTCTATCTTCGTCAGATAGGGTCGGTCTTTGTACCCTGAAAGTACGCGTTCAAATACATCTGGCTCAAAATCACATTCAGATTGATAAAGCCGAGTATAAAAATCACGAAAGAGTTCTAAGATTTCGGTATCTTTAGTGACCAAGCCCCCCCCCCCCCGACGGATTACGGAGGGCGGTAACACGCTTGGCTTCTTTTTGACCTTTTAGGGCATTTGCTAATAATTTGCCAGCACGATTATTTTCCCGATAATATAGCCCTTGTTGTGATTCGATATTTTTAACAGCAGCAGTGTACAAAAGCTGATTGTATTGAAAACGCAAGCGTTGTAAACGGAGTAAAATACATGGGTCAGTACGGGACGTGAGGAGACGCTCCCCAGCTCGTATCTGCTGCTCTAGAGTCAGTAAATGCTGCTTTCTTTGTTTCCCCTGCCGAATTTGATAGCTAGTTATAGTGGCGCGGATAGATGCTTTAAAACCCTCCCACCAAGCCCAGCTCGCTGTGTCATGGGGTGAGTTAAAATGAAAATAATCTTGGATAGCGGCCTTTATATCAACCTGAAAATCTTTTTGACCCAGTAGGGATCTATCAAAAAACCAAGCTCGGGGAGAATCGTCCCGCGCAGTGACACGTAATGATAAAGATATGGCAGCATGATCTGAAATATGGAGAGGATGAGTCCTAGTCGTGTCTACTTGAGAAATCAGTGCTTTGGAAATGAGAAAGAAATCTATTCTAGATTGGGAGTGATGGGGGGCAGAAAAGAAAGTGAACTCTAAGTCGGAGGGGTGAAGTAGCCTCCATATATCTACCAGCGCAAGATCTTGCATCAGAGCTGTAAGGGTAGCAAGACTCTTGGGTGGACTACTCGTTCTAGGCGGCTGTCTATCTATCAAAGGGTCTAACACTTGATTAAAATCACCACCAAGTATTAATGGAGTATTGGCAGAGGCCTGTGCCAACTGCGCAATACTTGCATAGTAAGCAGGGTTGTCCACATTCGGGGCATAAATACAAATACATGTAAATTCACTATCTCCAACCTTAAGATGTACGCGGGCCCATCTACCCTCCTTGTCAGCACTAGTATCAATTACAGTAGCTTGCAAAGATTTCTTAACCAGAATGGCTACCCCGCACCGTTTGGAAACGGCGGGAGAATAGGCAGCTACCATGTAAGGCTTAACATTGAGTTTCAGTGTTTCAGCAGAGTTTAAGTGCGTTTCCTGAAGAAACGCTAAATCAGCATGCTCATGGCTAAGATAGCTAAGGATTTTCTTTCTCTTGATTGGACTATTAATGCCCTTTACGTTGAGTGATAAGATTTTACATAAAGCCATTCAGACAAGTTAAAAATTCTGAGCATGATAGCGCACATAATTTCACAATGTCCCTCATATTGACTGTATCTGGCTGTACATATGGCATAAAAGAAAATAAGTTTAGATAATACAATGAAGCGCCCCACATGAAAAAAGAAAAACCGCAGCGCGGTAGAGAAGAAGCAGAACCCCAAAAATTACTGGCGACCATGTGTCTGCGGGGAGAAGCCCCGGAGAAGGCCGAATTGAAAAAACACATAACCTGTAGGACTGTGCGTGCTCCGAATCCGACCGGGGCACACATCATGGAGGGATAGGAGACCACATAACAAAAGTCATAGAAAGAAAGAAAGAAAGTCCAGGCAGTCTCTGTACTGAACTATGACCGCCGCATCGGGCCCTTCAAAATGGCGGACAGAGCCGGCAAATAAAAGTCCAAGTCGTTGGATTAGCGCATCTGCTCTGCTTCTTTGGAGTCTAAAAATGTTGATAGTAGATCAGGATCTTCGAATGTCCTGGTTTGATTGTGGAGAGTCACTCGGAGCTTCGCGGGATACAACAGGCCAAAGCGAGCCTGTAGCTGTTGAAGTCGAGGGCGAAAAGCAAGGAGTTTCTTCCGTCGGTCGACTGTAGGCTTTGCCAGATCAGGGAAGAAGGAGACTTTGTGACCTTCAAATTCCAAATGATGGTTCGCCCGGGCAGCATTTAAAATTTGTTCCACTTGTTGATATCGTAGCAAGCGAAAGATAATAGGCCGGGGGGTCGTGCGGTTGAGCGCCATGTGGGTAGGAACACGGTGTGCTCGATCGATTTCCAGTTCTTTATGAAAGGTGATCTTCAGCAAGGAGGGAAGAGTTTTGAGCAGGAATTCTCGCATATCTCCCGCTTCCACCCCCTCCGGTATTCCAATGAGCCTCACATTGTTGCGACGGGCTCGATTATTGCTATCTTCTAACTCCTTTTGAAGATTCTGTATCTGGCGCTCAGCCTTGTCCAGTGTGCCCAAGCGCACCGCGTGCGAGTCGAGGACCCCCGCCATATTGTCCTGCCGTAATGAGAGACCTTCAAGTCGGTCCTGGAGCACTCCAAAGTCTTCTCGCATGGCTCTAAGCGCTTCTCCATTGGACTGCACCAATTCCTTCACGCCGCGTATTTCCTCTAGAATCTCCAGGTGCATTTCGGGGTTCTCCCGAAATGGAACCATCTTCTGTGGGGAGGACACCTCAGTTTTGGAGCGTTTTCCGTGAGAAGAAGAAGGAGACCCGAAGTCCAAGCGCGCTGGTTTATGGGCCGCCATCCCCCCCGAGGTACCCCGGTTAGCCCGGAGCGAAATAGTAAGTTTGTATAGGTATTATGTCAGGATTCTAAGTAGGCCTCTCGGGAGCTTCAGCGCGAAGCGTCTTACCCGCTGGACATCAGGCTCCGCCCCCCAAAGGGTGATCTTTCTATAGCTGTCTCCTTGGATCTTTCTGCTGCTTTCGATGTCATTGATCACCATACACTTCTCACCTGTCTTTCCGACCTCGGCATCTGCGGCATTGTTCACCAGTGGTTTCGATCCTTTCTTACCTCTCGCTCTTTCGCAGTCCACGTTGGCTCTTCTTCCTCTACCTCCTTTCCTCTCTTCTGTGGGGTCCCTCAGGGTTCCATCATTGCCCCCCTTCTTTTTAATATCTTTCTTGCCCCTCTTGCCCTTCTCATACAACAGCATGGTATCTCTGCATATTTTTTCGCCGATGACATCCTCTTAATCCATCACACTTCCTCTTCAGTCCCGGATCTCACTCTCCTCAATACTTGCTTGACTGCCGTTTCTGATTGGTTCCTCAGCAATTTTCTTGTAGTCAACCCTTCCAAGTCAGCAGCCATCTGGTTCACCTTTGGCACTCCTCTCCCCACTCTGTCACCCCATATGTCCGGCTCTTCCATCCCCTTAGTGTCAACCCTTCGCTATCTCGGTGTCACTCTTGATCCTTCCCTGTCCTTTCATCACCATATCTCTGGTGTGGTACGTAGCTCTCTTTTTCACCTCTGTAGGATCAGAGCTGTTTATTTATTTATTTATTTATTTGCAGTCTCTTTTATACCACGCTATTCGACATCAGTGCGGTTTACAATGAACATAAGAGTTGCACATCTCAATTTCGTGATTTGTGCTTACAGTGAAACAGGTATAATAACTTGGGTATACATTAAACAGGAAAATTAAACTTGGGTATGTTTGTCCTCTGCTTTCAGTCAAATCCCTTACCACTCTTGTGCTTTCTTTAGTGATCACCCAACTTGACTACTGCAACTCTCTTCTTGCTGGTCTTCCACAATATCAACTCTGGAGATTACAGCTCATTCAAAATACTGCTGCCCGTCTTCTCACTTTCTCCTCTCCCTGCGACCATATCACCCCATGCCTTCTTTCTCTTCATTGGCTCCCCATCAAGGTTCGCTATCTCTATAAACTTCTTATCTTGACACATAAAGCCCTCCACACTAGTACCCCTCAGTACCTAGCAGATCTCATTTATCTCCAGCCTATGCCTTGCCTTCTCCGTTCCTCTCATGGTAACCGTCTCTTTCTCCCATCCCCCACAAATGCCCACCTTGAGTCAACCCACCATGCTGCCTTCTTTTTTGCTAGTCCTGCTTTATGAAACTCTCTCCCACATCCCCTCCACACTGAACTGTCTTTTCCTTGATTCAAAGCCCTCCTCAAGACCCATCTTTTCCATCAGACTTTTGATCTTCCTGGCCCCCCTTAACCATTTACACAGTTTCTAATAAGTTCTTCATTAATTCTCATTTATTATTAGACCTTCGGCCCCTCCTTCCTCATAACCCTCTGTGAATTTCTGGACATCCTCTACACCGATTATTCAGCCCTATCTACCCCCTCCTTACCCCCCCCCCCATTCTCCCATCTCCTTGGTCCGTATAATTGTAGTCTGTGTTGATATTTGTTCTGTTCTATTTTTCCTCCCTCTTTTCTATTTCTCTCCTGTTATTTATTGGCGATCTTTTCCTCCTGTGTTTTCTAGCAGCCTTATTTTATTGTACACCGCCCTAACGCCTCGGCACAGGGCGGTCTATCAAATGCCTCAAATAAAGATAAAGATAAAGTTGTCAGATGTCTTCTTTACATTGAGGTGCAGGCCCATCTTAAGACTAAGGGGTATGTTTACTAAACCATCTTAATGTTCCCGGCGCTAGCTCCAGCGATAATCTGAAGAATGCCATATAAGGAGTGGGTGTTCCGGTCCTAAGGTAGCAAGAATCGGTATTGCGCGATAGTGAGTGCCGTGGCACGTTAACGCGTGTTAACCCTAAGTTAATGCCAGTGCAGCATCAGAAGGAATAAAGATGTAGCCCACTGGTTATGGCAATGACTGTGGAGGCAGAGGTCATGGGTTCAATTCTGCAGTGGGGTTATGTAAGAAGGCTGTCTGAGGCATTACTCTTTCATTTAAACCAGTGCCGTCTGAGGCATTTTCTTTTTAATTTTAATTAGTGCTGCCAGCAAAAACACTCTCACAGTGCCGTAACCTAAGGTGCCACATAAGGCGCCCTATAAGGCACTCCAGAGGGCACATTATAAAGTGCCCTGTCCGCCAAGGCATCTTATAATGTTCCCTATAGGGCGCCTTATACGGCGCTTTATAGGGCGCCTTATACGGCGCCTTATAGGGTGCTTTATAGGGCGCCTTATGAGGCACCTTAAGGTTACAGCACTGTGAGGGTGTTTTTGCTGGCAGCACTAATTTAAGTTAAAAAAGGAAATGCCTCAGACCAATGTTCCCTCTAATTTTCTGTAGGCTGTGTGCGCATAAAATATCAGCTGTGTGCAGCTTTTGAAGGAAGGTTAAATTTTTGTGCGCCACATAACGACACTCGGAGTTATATACTTTAAAATTTGACTACACGTCAGAATACAGTACGTATACCACATTGATTTTAATCAAATTAAATGAAAATAGACGATTACTAAATGAAGCAGGAAATTTCTAGTAATTACAATCATAACTTTTAAATTTTAAGACGTCTGTGTTGTTTTCTATCAGAATCAGAGCTGTAATTTTTGTGCGCTCTGTTGTAAAGTATGTGCGCTCACTTGGTGAGGTGTGTGCGCGCGCACACGTGCACAGCTTAAAGGGAACAGTGCCTCAGACAGCCTTCTTACATAACCCCACTGCAGAATTGAACCCATGACCTCTGCCTCCACAGTCAGTGAAGTAACCAGTAAGGTGCATCTCTATAGCTACTAACAAGCCCCTGGCTGGCTACAGAAAGACTGCAGGCCACCACACAAACTGTCTGCTGTGGTTACCAGGATAGAGTAAACCCACCCGTACCCATGATGCACTGCACATGCAGATCAGCAGTCTACAGATGATCACAAGATGGGGTATGCACCCCCACAGCACCTCGGCCTGGTAGGGGGAACTGACCGTGTGTGTTACTGGCACAGAGTAGCTACAGACCGTCACATTGTGCAGGTACTGTGCTCACCCTGAGGGGAAGGTGGGTTGCCCAGCACCAGGTCTGCAGCACCTGGCTTAGCTGAGATAGGCTATGCTGCAGGTTGCCATCAGTGCCAGTGTATTATAGGTAGTCCTTGCAGACATGCCTAGGATACACCTGTGCTCATCCATATTTCCCAGTCACATCTAGCCCTTGTGGACTATGATGCACCCAGAATAGTACAGATCCTGTGTGGTTGCCATGGTCACATGATTTAAGTGAAGGGGGGGGGGTGCTTGGACCCTTAGGCAGAGTAAGTAGCACCACCCAACCCACGCTCAGGGTGGGGGACAGGAACATCTACCAACAGATCCACATTCTACATCTCTGCAATGGCAGCAGTAGAGGGGACCATCAACCCCAGTCCTGCCGGTGAACAGACACCCTAAAGGGCAGTCAAGGCATATCTGTACACATCCATAAGGCAATGGCAGACAAACAGTAGGCCTGGAAATGCTCAGCTGCCCCCAACCACTATCTGACATTCTCCAGCAGCAAGCACAGTGAGTCTCCAGCCACTGCACCCTGCAAGGTGTTCCAGCCATACACATACTAACTGCAGACAGTCCGCTAGCTAGTCCATAGTGCATGTTTCTGGAGGGGATGTGAGCACACACACCAAGCAGGTAAGTCAGTGATTGGGCCCCAGAAAAGAGGCCCCATAAATATCACTTGAGAAAAATACTATATAGCACTATAGGGGAACCTAGCTATGCCATTGTCACTGCTCAGTCAGGGTGAGAGTGACCTCCCAGCAGGACATGCTGTGGCCACCCTGTCCGTGCAGGTGATGGCTGGGCACTACAATGTCCCAGCCATTGCCCTATCCCCTGTACAGATGCATCCTGCCCAGGCCACCCTGTCCGGGCCATACCCACAGTACCTTGCTCCTCATTATGCACATTGGCAAGCTAACACTGGAAACAGTGCAAGCAGTGTGGACTGAGTAAGGTGTAGGCAGCCACAACACACTGGATAGACAGACCCATACTCCCACACACTGTTCAGGTTTTCATGCTGTCCCTAATGAATATGCATGAATACATTTGCATACAATGGGGGCGGCACATACAAATGCAGCACAGGCATATTTATTAGGGACAGCATGAAACCTGAATGGTGTTTGGCCCTCCAGGACTGCAGTTGGGAAACTCTGCTCTAGGGATTACACATGTTTGTGGTGTCTGTGCTCTGTAGGGTAAAATATAGGTGTTTCAGGCACATTTATTTTATCTGCAATAAAGGTTCCGTCTTTATTACCACCATTTAGTACTGGGTAAAATATGGGGACAGGGTTGGCAGGAGCCACAGCTGGGACTTGAGCTTGTGACCTTCTGCTCCTGAACACACTGGCTGTGTGTACTGCACCACACTGTTGCCACAGGGACACATCTTTCTCTGGGGTTACCATGACTGTTCGTCAGACAGACCCTGTCTGTTGCAATGCACGGCACCCACCTAAATGGGGCTAGGCCATGGTCTGCTGTGGGCAGATGCCACTGCCCCTTCCGCCACCAGCACCCCTCCACCACCATGCTGCCATGCCATTATGCCAGTGGTGCTCGTGGGGCGCAGTCCCAGGCCATCCAGTATGCCGGTAGGCAGCTGCCTATGGTGTGGGTTCTCGGTTAGGGGTGCCTACATGGACATGCGTGCTTCCCCCCTCCCCCCCCCCATTGCCTGCCAATGTAATGTGCCCTTGGGGGTACCTGCTGGGTAATATCCCCTGTGACACTGTGGGACAAACACTCATGCCCATGTTGGACCCTCGTCAGTTGCTGTCTTGCTGCTTTACAGTTTCGGCATTCCTATGTGCCACCTAGGCATCTGCCTAGCCCTCACTGTGCCCCAGCTGGACCACAGCATGTGCCACCTGCAGCCCCCTGTATCCCATTTACAGCATCAGTACAGTTGCCGTTTCCTATGTGCCCACTCTGCTGTTGCTGCACATGTGCACTCCATAACAAACCTGCCCAATGTAAATGACAGAAACCATGATCAGTGCTATTTCAGTGTGGGATAATTCACTTTGTAGGGGGACAGAGCATAGATCCTTCCAAACATGATATCTTAATTTATACGCTTTGTCGGTAGTGTTGCTTTATGTTTATCATTAATATCACTATTGGCCAGCTTGGTTATTGGGATTTTAGATGTGGTTCTGGTCCTTTTATATGTTTATTTGTCTTTTTGGTCCCTGCACGTGTATCACAACTATCACTTTTCTGGGTTTCCCTGCCTTTGCTGCACATTGCTGACTGAAATGGTTTCTCTCTCCTGCAAATATTTATTTATTTATATTCTCTTATATACCACACTATTCTGCATCAGTGCAGTTTACATTGAACAAACTGAAATTACATTGAACAGGGCATTATAACTTGGAAATAACTATTTTACAGGGAATATGGGCTATGGAGGGTAGGTGGCTTGCCCAAGACCACAAGGAGCACCTGTGGGACTAGAAACCCCAGTCCTTCTGGCCCAAGGTTGCTGTCCTCTAGTGGGATTTGAACCACCGACCTTCTGGCCTGAAGTACCTTGCCCCAACCACTAAGCCACTCCTCCACCACGAGGTTTTCACTGGCACTAATTTTCAGACCCTGATTTCATGGCGTTAGTGTGCATGGAGACTCTCCCCGCCCACTCTCTGCCCATTGACCCCCTTCTGTCCGCCCTCTGGGAAGCCTTACTCCACCCTTCAAGCCCGGATTTCACAGCGTTAGTGTGCCTTAACTCCGTCGTTGCGTTATCGCGCGATAAGTGACGTCACTTATCACGCGATAATATCACCGCTGCGACTTTAAGACAGTTTAGTAAACATATCTTTAAATGTTTCAGATTGTCTTCACTTTCAGCCAGTATTGTGGTGTCATCAGCATAACAAAGGTTGTTGATGAGTCTTCCACCAATCTTCACACCTCGGTTGTCTTTAAACAGTCCTGCTTCTCTGATGATTTGTTCTGCATATAAATTAAACATGTAGGGGGACGGTATGCAGCCTTGTCTAACACCTTTGCTGATTTTAAGCCCGCTGCTGAGCCTAGCCATCCCCCTCCATGCCAGAATCAGCGGCAGTGGGGGACGGCAGCATGGCTCAGTACAGGGGGGGGGGAAGCACAACCAAAGCACAAGGCCTGACACCCATAGAAATCTGATGCCCTAGGCAGCTGCCTAGTGGACGGGCCAGCCCTGGTAGTAGTAATGCTTCTTTGACCTCTTTCATCACCAGTGGTTCCTGACCATAAGGTATTGTACAGGTTGAAACGTCTGTTGGTCCATTTGATCTTTATGGTATAATGACTGTATGTTCTTTCCACCTTTTCTTGATCTTCTCAGCATCATTCATCATGAATCCTTCAGCACCATGTAGCATTCCAATTCAAGGCTGGAATTTTCTCTTTAACTCTCATAGCTTTAGGAAGTCCGATCTTGTTCTTCCTCTAATAGTTTCTGATTTTATTTTCTTGCATGTGTCATTGTAGTACTTCTCTTTGTCTCGTTTTGCTACATGTTGGATATCTCTCTTGAGTTCTGTGATTACCTCTCTTTCTCCTCTTGCTTTAGCTTCTCTGCGTTTCTGGGCAGTTTTCAGAATTTCTTTGGTCATCCATTTTGGCCGTGTTTGCTTTTTCATTTTTTGCAGAGATTTCTCACTTTCTTCGGACACAATTTTCTTGATGTCATCCCATAACTCTTCTGGAGCTCTGTCATTTATATCTAAAGCAGTAAATCGATTTTGCAGGCAATCTTTAAATTCCAGTGATATATTCTCAAAGTCATATTTTGCAACATTCATGAGTGGTTTGCTCTTTTTCAGCTTTAACTTAAGTTTCATATTAGTAGTTGGTGATCTGTACCACAGTGAGCTCCAGGTTTTGTCTTTGTTGATGCCGCCGACCCAACCCAGCCACCAGAATCAGCGGTAGCGGGTGGCAATGGTGCGGCTCAGCTCAGCATGAGGGGGTGGCAGACTATGTGTGTCATGCCGCCAATGGAGGTCTGCCGACATAGGCAACTGCCTAGGTTCACCTAGTGAACGGACTGGCCCTGGGGCTTGGGAAATTTCAGAAACCTCATCTTCTCTGATTTTGCTTAAGAAATATTTTAAAGAAATGTTTCTTATTCCTAATTCAGTCCAGTTGATGATGTTTAGTTTTTTTTTTTGTTTTTTTTTTAACTTTAGTAAAGGTTTTTTTTTTTTTTTAAATTCTTTATTTTCGTTTTATAACAACAAAGGAAAGGAAGACATACAGCTAAAATACAGATACATAGAATGTGATACATACACCAAAGTAAACCCCTGCCACCCCCCTCCCCCCTGCTTCTTCTCTAGAAAACTTATCATTCCCGAAGCGGGCGTGTACTGACATTATTGTGTTACAAAACCTAACGGTGATCTGAAACATGATGAGTGTACATTAAACAGACATGTCGGAGCAATGAGCAGATTGTACATAATCATTGAGCATCTGCCATTTAGACAAGCGAGAGTGAGTTTGGATATGGGGAATAGCTCTCCGAGATATCTGCTCATATTTACTATATAAGCAGACGAGGTTCCACCATTCATTGACAGTAAGTCGAGAGCTATCCTTCCAATTCCTCGTGATTAAACATATGGCTATACCCAGCATGAAATCAAGGAGAAAGCGACCCTTCTTAGGAAGAGAGGGGACCTCCGCCACTGAGCGGAGTCCCACAATCTTCCAAGAAAGAGGCTCGTGAAGGTGTAAGATAGATTGAATACGACCCCAGACCCGCCCCCAGTAAACCTGTAGTTGAGGACATTCATAAATAACATGAGCGAGGGTTCCCACAGCAGTATGGCAAGACCAACACTGGTCCCTAGCAGTTGTGTTCCATTTGGCTATTTTTTCTGGAGTATAAAAGCATCTATGTGCAAAAAAAAGAGAGTTTGGGTAACTGAGGCAGACCGGGAAACCCGCACTACTTTGCTCCAGAAAACGCTCCATTGCACAGGGGTTAAAGTGGTTTGCAGTTCGCGCTCCCAGGCTTGTTGGGCTCTACAAGTGGCAGTATCTGTACCCTGACATAATAGTTTATAAAAGTTAGAGGCTACCCCATGTGTACTACTAATAGAGTGAACTAGTTCTAATAGCCCGTCCTCAGTAGGGACAGAGGGCGGCATGATTTGAGCACTTTTGAGGCAGTGTTGAAGCTGCAACAGTTGAAAGTAATGTTTCGCTGGTAACGCAAATTCCTTTTGTAAATCAGAAAAGGTTTTCCAACGAGCTGCAGAGAAGAGCTGTTGGGGTGTCCAGATCCCCCTAGAGTACCAGGGTTTCCATGCTATCGTTCTATTTAGGACTTGAATTCTGGGGTTATTCCACAGCGGGAGTCCGTCCTGAGGACATACGTTTGGGCCCAGTGATAGAATGAGAGTGTTAAAGGCCGCAAGAGTATCGACAATCATTGGGGGATGGCGGGTGTCTACTTGATGGGACATACCGGGGAGATGGATCAACGGAATTGGGCTACTAAGCTCCTCTTCTATATCAAGCCAAACTGGTCTGCTGTCTGTTGAGGCATCTAGCCATCGGGCACCTTGTTTAAGTAGGAAGGCTTGATGATATCTGAGAAAATCAGGAAATCTGGTACCCCCTAGTTCCTTCGCAGACTGTAGTTTTTGTTTAGCTATCCTTGGTGGTTTGCCCTGCCAGAGATAGCGGACGAGAAGGCCCTCAATATCTTTGTAGGTGTGTAGCGGGAGTAAGCATGGCAGCATTTCTAAAATGTAGTTCACTTTGGGGACTATCATCATTTTCACAGTTTCTAGGCGGCCCCACCATGTAAGGGATAAGGGAGACCAACGATTTGTGAGCTCACGGACTTTGGAGACTACCTCTTTGGCATTAAAACTAATAGTGTCTTCTAAAGGAGAACAGTAATGGACCCCAAGATATTTCACCATGCGGGATTGCCAAAGGAAAGGAAAGGCCTGCATGTCAGCCTCATGTACCCAGCGGTTCAGTGGGAATGCTACAGATTTGGTCCAGTTAATTATATAGCCCGATAATTGCGAGTATCCATCAATCAGATCCAAGACAGCTGGAACCGAATCAAGGGATACGAAGAGCATAAGGTCATCTGCATATGCAGAGAGTTTAATCTCTCTGTGACTGAAGGGGACACCTCGAATACGTGCGGACTGTCTAATAAGGAGGGCGAGGGGTTCAAGAGCTAGATCAAAGAGCATTGGTGATAGGGGGCAACCTTGACGCGTGCCCCTTTGGAGATTAAAAGGCTGAGACTTAATGGCATTTACACAAATACTGGCAACGGGTTGAGTATACATGACTTGGAGGTATCGGAGGAAGCCCTCCCCAAAGCCATACCATCGGAGAACTGCAAATAAGAAGGGCCATTCTAGGCGATCAAAGGCTTTTTCAGCATCTAGGGACAGACCCACCCATGGGTGGTCTAAATTGGCAGCACTGGATAGCACATGGCACAAGGTCCGAGCATTGTCAGCGGTGGATCGGCCGGGTATAAAACCGCATTGGTCGGGATGGATTAAGGTGGCCATCCTGTCAGATAGCCGGGTGGCCAAGATCGTTGCGAAGATCTTATAATCGGCATTAAGTAGGGAGATTGGACGGTAGTTGGCGGTTAGCAGCGGGTCTCTGCCTTCTTTCTCAAATACTACCACATTAGCTGCAGAAAAGGATCCCAAAGAGGATGTATCTACCGCAAGGGCAGTAAAATAGAGTTTTAAGTAGGGAACTAAATCTGCACTGAACGTTCTGTAGAATTCGGTCGGGAGACCATCAGGCCCTGCGGCTCGACCCGAGGCTGTTCGTTTTAGGGCAGATTGGATCTCTGAAGTAGAGAAGGGTTCATCCAGCGCATCCCTATCAGCTTCAGAGAGGGTCGGCCGCTGAATACCAGAAAACAATCGCTCGAAGGTCTCTGATGAGAACTCACATTCAGACTGATATAGACGGGTATAGAAATCCCGAAAGAGTTCTACAATATCGGAGTCTGTGGTCAGTATGCCCCCTCCCTGTGGGGCTCGAAGGGCCGCTACGCGTTTGGCTTCTTTTTGACCTTTCAAGGCGTTGGCTAAAAGTCGACCGGCTCGGTTGCTTTCACGATAGTATGTCCCTCGTTGAAGCTCAATACTCTTAGAAGCTGCAGTTGAGAGGATTGCATTATATTGAAAACGGAGACGCTGTAAGCGAATTAAGACGCATGGATCAGTACGTGAAGTTAGAACTCGTTCGCCTGCTTTGATTTGTTGGTCTAGTATGAGTAGCTGCTGTTTGCGTTGTTTCCGCAGGCGAATCTGATAGCTAGTGATCGTTGCTCGAATGGCCGCTTTGAAACCCTCCCACCAAGCCCAATTTGCAGTATCCTGGGGTAAATTAAAATGGAAGTAATCCTGTATGGCTGCTCGAATTTCTAACTGGAACTCTGGCTGAGTTAATAGGGCTCTATCAAAGAACCAGGCCCCCGAATTCCCTTGGGGTGCAGTAGTGTGTAATTGAAAAGAAATAGCAGCATGATCTGAAATATGTTGGGAGTGAATCTTTGCAGTGTCCACCTGAGGAACTAACAGTTTTGATATGAGAAAGAAATCTATGCGAGACTGGGATTTGTGAGGGGAAGAGAAGAAGGTAAAGTCAAGCTCATTGGGGTGTAGTAACCTCCATAGATCAACTAAAGCAAGATCTTTGATCACAGAGGTAAGCGTGGTGTGACTCTTGGGGGGACCACTTGTCCTAGGCGGCTGTTTGTCAATCAGGGGATCAAGGACTAAATTGAAATCCCCCCCTATTATCAATGAAGTATTAGCAGAGGCCTGCGCAACCTGAGCAATGGTAGCAAAAAAGGCAGGGTCATCCACATTAGGAGCATAAAGGCATAGACATGTAACTTCAAGGTTACCTATCTTGAGGTGAACTCTGGACCATCTACCTGCTGTATCTGAGCTAGTCGCAATAATAGTAGCATGCAGAGATTTCCTAACCAGTATGGCAACCCCACATTTCTTAGAAACGGCTGGGGAATAGGCGGCCACCATGTAAGGTTTAATATTGAGTTTAAGAGTTTCCTTCGAATTTAAGTGCGTTTCTTGGAGGAAAATCAGGTCCGCAGTTTCATGACTTAGATAGCTTAGGATTTTCTTCCGTTTTATCGGATTATTGATTCCTTTTACGTTCAATGAGAAAATCTTACATGGTGCCATCAATCGGTAATAGACATTTTAGGTAAGGGCGCTTGAAAACATACAACATAATCAGAATCTGTACAACAATGACATAATCACCGAGTATGCTGGCTAATACACCCCATATTGAAAAGTATGTACCAAAGTAACTTAGAGAAGAAGCAAAACCCCCAATGAATATGGCGACCATATGTCTGCGGGAGGAGGCCCTAGAGAGGAAGATAGAGACATAAAAAAAAAGAAAAGAAACACCAGAGTCCATAATTAACACTGTCTCTGATACTCATCGAGGCTACTGTGGGTAGATGGAGTCGGGTCACAGATATCATCAAAAATAAGGCAACAAACCGCCCTCGACAGACTCTTTGCTGAGCCGCGGCAAATCCAATATGGCAGGTACAGCGGATATGAGAATACTGGCAGGAATATTCTGGAAGTCAGCGCATCAAGTCGGCTTCTTTAGAATCCAAAACCTCCGCTAGTAGATCAGGGTCCTCAAATGTTCTTGTCTGATTGTGAAGCGTGACTCGGAGCTTGGCCGGGTACATCAGGCCAAAGCGTGCTTGTAGTTGTTGAAGCCTCGCCGGAATTCCAGAAAGCGCTTTCGGCGGTCGACCGTGGGTTTAGCCAAGTCAGGATAGAAGGAGATCTTGTGGCTCTCAAACTCCATATGGCCCTTTGCCCGAGAGGCACTGAGAATTTGCTCCACATGTTGATATCTCAAAAGTCGAAAGATGATAGGCCGCGGGGTCTTCCTGTTGAGCGTTATGTTTGTGGGTACACGATGAGCGCGATCGATCTCCAATTCTTTGGTAAAGGTGATTTGGAGCAGGGAAGGGAGGATTTTACATAAAAACTCCTTCATGTCTCCCGATTCCGCTCCCTCCGGTATGTCCACGAGTCGTAGGTTGTTGCGGCGCGCTCTATTATTGCCATCTTCCACTTCTTTCTGCAAGGCCCTCACCTGACGTTCAACTTTGTCGAGTTTGGACAGCCGGACCGCATGGGAGTCTAATATGCTCTCCATTTTGTCCTGACGCGAAGAGAGCCCCTCTAGCCTGCCTTGCAGTACACCAAGATCTTCCCGCAGCGCTCGGAGTGCTTCACCGTTTGACTGCACGAGGTCCTTAACCCCTCTAATCTCTGCGAGGATTTCCTGCTGCATTTCGGGGCCCTCGCGCAAAGCCAGCCCCTTCTGCGGGGACGGGGGTTCAGTTTTGGAGCGTTTGCCGTGAGAAGCCGCTGGAGATCCAAATTCCAGGCGCGTGGGTTTGGTCCCCGCCATCTCACCAATGTGCCCCGGCAAGATCAGAGCAGAAGTTCAAGTATGTCCGGTGTTAATTCAGGATTCTGAGTAGGCCTCTCGGGAGCCTCAGCGTTATGCGACCATCCCGCTGGACTTCAGGCTCCGCCCCCCCGATGTTTAGTTTTTATTATTTGCCCAATAGGCAGTTGGTGGAGGCGGCTTCACGGGAAGCCTAGGTATTAGAAGAACCAAAAAACACTTTGGATCTTTATAATTTCCTGTAATCATCTTCTGAGGATATCCCTAATAGGGCAACTCTAGTCACTACTTTTGTCAATGAGGGAGATAACGCTTTTGATATTGTATTTCCAGAAGAAACAGGAATTGTTCTGTGGACAAAATGTAATGTTTTTCCCGGATGTTTTGCCTGTTACGCAAGCTCGTAGGAAATGATTTCTTTTCTTAAAACCTTGTGGGCTGGCTAAAAATGGTACTTTTTTTTTTTTTTTTTTATTTATGCAATTTCAAAATAACCGCAAGATACACACTTGTTACAGTAAAGAATATACAAAAAAGAAAACCAACCTTACAACTTAAGAGAAAATCCCTTGTCCCATTCAGTTAATAAGAAAAACATTCACTAGCCCACAAACATTAGGGGACAAGCAAGACACAAATCCAAAGAAAGGTTATAGGAAATAAGACACATAATGGTGCATTATAATATTCCCGAACCAAAGCTAAGATGGACAAGCACTCCTACCGGCAATGAACTGGGTTAGATGCAAGGGATCAAAAAAAGTGTAACTAACACCCTGATATTTGACTAAACATCGGCACGGCTACCTAAGAAAAAAATGGCCACCAAGCTGTAAGACCTGGGGGCGAAGCAATAGAAACTGCTGTCTGCATTTCTGGGTGGCTTTAGAAACATCAGGAAACATCCTTACTACTCCCCCCATAAATGACTCATTTCTAACCTTAAAATATAATTTCAAAAGAAAGTCACGATCTGAGTCAAAAGCAACAGTCAGAAGCAGAGTTGCTCTAGGAACATAACCAGGATCAGTGGTTTCCAAAAACCTAGTTAGATCAAGTGAATCCATTGGAGGAGAATGTGCAGGTGAGGAAACACCATGGGACTTGTGCTTGGCTGTTGGTAAATAGAAGATCCTAGCCAAAGGAGGAACCGATTCCAACGGGATCTTCAAAATAGAAGTAGCATAGGTGGTGAATAAATCCTTTGGCGAGGTGACAGGAACACGGGGAAAATTCAAGAAGCGCAGATTCCTCTTACGAGCAAAATTCTCTAACATCTCTATTTTCCCATGGATTACAGATATATCTTTAATGACAGTACCTGGAATAGTAGCAGCATCCTCGATTTTAACTTCCAGCTGAGCCACCTTAGAAGAGATATCAACCAACTCCTGCTTCTGTTGAGTGACTGCTTGAGCCAAAGACGGAAGTACCTCATACAAAGCAGTGAACTGGGAGGTAAAGGAAGTTTCCAAAGCCCTAAGACCTTCCCATAAGGAGTCCAATGTTACAGTCTCAGGGCGAAGAAAAACAGATTGAAACGGGGTCTTTAAACAAGTACCCAATCTAACCACCACATCCTCAGCCGGTGTGTGCTCTCCAATAGCAGCTGGAACCATCTCCACACCAGGCTCAGCAGGGGAAACAGACGTCTCCGCTGAAGTCCCCACCAGCGTCGATGCGACGGCAACAAGTCTCTCCTTACTCCGAGACTCGGCCTCCGCTGCTCCCACGTCTGGCTCTGTAGGTTGCTCTGGCGGGCATCAGGCGTCCGGGCTAAGAGTGACCTGCAGTTCAGAGGGGCAGGTAAGGCCTCCTTCTGCCTCCATAGCCCCCAGCGAACTTTCCTCTGGACGTGAAACAGCACCAATGGGCCGCACGAAAGAATCGATTGGCCCCGCAGACACCGTCGTCGGACGCTTGGGAAGCTCCCAATGCTTAGCCTTCCTCTTTCTAGGCATCTTAACAGAGGTAATATATAATAAAGAAGCAGAAGGCAAACACGAACCGACAGCAGCTAACGCGTGTCCACCATCTTGTCCCGCCCCCTCCAAAATGGTACTTTTTAAAAAAAGTTCCCATGTAATTGCATAGTAACATATTAGTGGGTGCAATTTTCTGTCTTTGATTCTAGTTAGTTAAAAGATTTTCTTAGCGATAAGGAAGCTACAGATATATGAGTGCATTTGGGTCAGTAAGTTTGACCAATCTCTCTTAATTTTCTTCCTTTGTTATTTCCATAGATTGATTATTTAAAGTGAATAGAATGTGCCTAGTCGTTTGTTTATCTCAGTTCCAATGGAAGTATCTGGATCTCTTCTCCCCTTGATGTGGACTCTATAAGATGTATGTGGATTTGATATTTTTAATTTTGGATTATTACTGTTTTTCTTTATTTTACTTGATATAAAATTTTTGGAAATTAAAAAAAAAAGATACACAAAAATTCCTCTTAATCAAGCCCGTTGCTCCCACCACGATGGTAAATATCCATGTATCTTTCTGCTACATTTCTTGGCACTTGAGGATTCTCTCCTTGTCAACGTGATTCACAGAATAATCGCTTGGAACTGACACCTCTGTAATCAATGCCATACTGGTGTTTTTCTCCTTTATCACTACGTCATGTTTCCTTGCATCTGATTTTTTATTGGTGGGAATGGGAGTATCCCAGGTGATCATTATGTCTTTATTCACCGTAATTCTCTTATGGCCATGCTCTCAATGCTATTCTAGTGCTGTTTTGTTGTAGTGCTTCCAGAGCTTCCAGGGAGGAAAGATATATCAACAAAATGTTTCAGTTGTCTTTTCAAGATAAACTCACTATTCCAGGCTCTCCTCCCACCACTGTGTGAGGCCAATGGGTCTTGCAAGGCTATGGGACCCCACACTATCAGAGGAGTAGACGCGGCTAAGAAACACTGCTCTCTCCTTGTCAGTAGAATGCAGGATCACACCAGTGACATCTTCTGTGGCACTGGTTCCCCTAGACACATGCCTAGGGTCTCAAATTGGAAATCTAGCCCTGCCTGTATTATGTCAAAGGAAGAACTTTGCTAATTGTAGCCAGATGACTTCCTGGACTCTTTTGAAAGAATAGCTCTTTCTGTGGGTTGGCCGGAAGAGCAGTGGTCCATTAGATTGGCAGTTTCACTCACTGGAGAGGCACTGTCAGCCTATAGGGCAATGCCCGCTTCGTTAGCAAACAATTATAGCGAGGTAACGAAGGCCATCAGGGAACACCTGGTCCTGACTCCTCTTGTCTATAACCGTAAGCTACGTGCGGCGCACCTTAAAGTAGGTGAAACACCGAAAACATTAGGTCACAGGCTGAAGAGCTTAGCTGAGAAGTGGCTGAGGCCTAGTGAAAAAACCATTGAAATGCTGATGGATATGATAATCCTTGAGCAGTTCATGACTGCAGTACCCAGTAGTATACAGAGCTTCCTTATCCTACAGAATTGTCGCACTACTGCAGAGGCTATTGCCTTAACTGAAAGGTATTTAGAGGCTGAATTAGCTACCCAGCGTACTGGGGAGGTAGCAAAGATGGCAGTAGCGACATTCAAGCAGTCATCAGGAAGTCTCTCACAGTATAAAACACAAAATGTGAAAAGTGATAAGAAAGTAGAGAAAAGTCATTCTAAAAGATGTTTTGGTTGTGGAAAATTGGGACATGTTATGAATGAGTGCCGAGTACGTACTGCTCTCATGGGGGAGAACAGACAAATGTTATCAGAAGGATTTGTACTTGATGTCACTGTACAAGGAGTAGCTGCCAAAGCTCTACTTGACTCTGGCGTGGACCAGACAATGATTTCGCGCAAGCTCTGGTCTGTTATCAAAGAGCAAGCTATGTCCGCCCCAGATCAACCAGAGGGCAGAGTCAAGATAAAATGTGTGCATGGCGCTGCCACCTTTTATCCTGTGTACAATTTACTGGTCAGAGGTTTGGGAATAGAAAAAAAGATGTTGATAGCTGTAGTGCCCAGATTACCTAAAGAGCTAGTCTTAGGTAGGGACTGGCCACAGTTTGAAAGAGGCCTAGAGAAGGGTCTAAACCCCAGAGAAGTTTTTGTCTCCACTCGCAACCAGATGAGTGCCGTAGAAAAACCCTCATGCCCTAGGGAAGAAAGTTTAGTTGACCTCCCTTCCCATGATGATTTAGTAAATACTCCTTCAGAGAGGGATAGAAAGACTAAAGCCGAAAAGCGCAAAGAGAGAAAGGGACGTTCTCAGGGCAGAGCAGATTTGGAAGCAGGTGAGGAACTACCCTGGATTCCAGCAGAGCTCGTAGAGAAGTTCCCTGCATTTGCCGCAGAGCAACGAGATGACCCTGCGCTGGCACGCGCATTTGAACATGCTCAAACAAAGAGAAGTGTTTTCCCAAGATTTATAAAGGAAGAAGGGCTCCTATACAGGGAAAGTATAGACCCACGGACTAAAGATGTCCGCAAACAGCTGGTAGTCCCAAATACGTTTAAGTCTGCAGTGCTAAGGTTAGCCCATGATCGCCCAGTGAGCAGTCACAAAGGGGTACAGGGGACCCTTGACCAGATACTGGCCAGATTCTATTTGCCAGGAGTTTTTAAGGAGGTCTCACTTTTTTGTGAGTCCTGCGCCTCCTGCCAAAGGGTGACCTTCATAAGACCAGCAGGGATACCACAGTTTTTGAGAAGTTTAAGAAGCCGATTAAGACGGACTTCACGTTTTGCTGAAGAAAAGCTGAAGGACAGTCAGCAAAAGCAGAAACAGTACTATGACAGAGATACCAAGCCCCGACATCTAACTGCCGGTGAGAAGGTAATAGTCTTGATATCAGGCCCCACTCCGAAGTATGAAGCCCGATGGAAAGGACCTTACATAGTGGTCAAACCACTTGGTCCAGCATCCTATCTAATATGGGACGCAAAGGGACATGAACAAGTGTACCACATAAATGTTCTTCGATGCTGGCACGAGAGGTTAGCTTTGTTTACGTCAGCACAGAAGATGTCTAGGATTACGTGCTGTAATAAGGGTGAACATTCAGCCCGTAATATTTTAAGAGGGGGGATGTGTCATGAAGTGGGTATCAATAAAGATGCAAACCTGAAAAGAAACCCTATTTCTCAGAGAAATCTAGATGTGCAGTTACCTCAAGGCACAGCTAGAGGGGGCAGGAGTGATCATACAGGAGCTAATGAGCCTAAGAGAGCTAATGATTTGCACCTGGGAATGAGCCCGGGAGTTTCAAAGGAAAGATTCCTTTATAAGCAGAAGCTGAATGCTAGCAGAAGAGGAACACCTCATGGAGGAGGAACACCTCTATTGAGAGGAACAGCTCCAGGAGAAGGACAGAAGAGAGGAATACCTCAAAGGAGAGGACAGAGGGAAGGAGCAGCTCTAAGAGAAGGAGAAGGACTTGGAGAAAGAATCCTACCTGAGCAAGCCCAAAGGAACAGAGTTCACAAAGGTGGAGTTCAGAAGGGCCAGACTAAGCGAGCAGCTGTTCAGAGGGAGTCTGCTGGAGAAAGCACTAAGGCTAGAGAGTGTGCCACTCCCTGTTCCCACAACGTTCCTGATTCAAAAGCAGAGAGACATATCCAGAGAACCAGAGAGATAGGTTTGGAGGAAACCCTCCAGTCTCTGGGAAATACTAGTCAAGTTTTACCAGGCACCAAAGGTAAAGCAGTTTCTGACAAAGCTAAGTTTTTACCGAAGCATAAAGTTGAATCCACACCAGGTTTTACCAAGCTGCCAGAAAGCACAGCCCTGCCTAGAGCTTGTCGGCAGAGAACCTGTTGCAGGAGAAATGTTTCTGGGAGAGAAAGCTCCACGGATTCAAACCACCGAGGCTCCAGATATGAAAGCTTTATTCATGATACTGAATGCTTAACTCCTAGAGGCACTGCTAAAACAAATACTCAGTTTGCAAGGAAGAAGAAACCAGGGTGGTTTCAGAAAATTCCCAGAGAACTTAAAACACAGTCTTATTGGAGGTAAGAGCCTAGGGACACTTCACGTAGACCTGTAGCAGACAGGGACAGTGACTACTCTGATGATGAATGTAGTGGAGCAGAGTCCATGGAAATTGAATATATAAATGCTGTTCCCATTCCTCCACCAGAAGAAATGAATTGTGGTTTGTGCATGGCCACGAGCCTAGAATCTGTAGCCACTGTATAACTGAGAAGAAGTTTGTTTAATTCTTATTGTGTTGGAATGAAGTGAATTCCTCTGATTAACCCTTGCACTAATTGTGGAGATTAACAATTAGTCAGCTTGTTAATACTGGTACCTTTTGAAACAAAGGACATTCTTTTGATTTCTCAATGTCTTATTTGAACCCTTGCACAGACGGGGAATAAAGCCTTGTTTTCCCTACACTTGGTTTGATTATTGAGCTCTCATAGGAAGCTGGAAATAAGTAAGACCATTTCGCCATTTGTGGACCTTACATTTCATCACGCTCCCTAAATAATTTCTATCGTGGAGCATGCCCATGCTTCAAATGGTCACCAGGGGATGCCCTCACGACACTATTCATATTATATATTCTATCCAAAGGGCTTGGCAGCAGAGTTACTAGTATGTCTCAGGGAATAAGGTATTTGTCTAGAAAGGGTTACAGGCCCAGACACTAGTATTTTAAGTGACATGGGGCACACTGCATGAATCAATCACATACCAGCATGAATGAAGTCAATTCTAACACTCTTACAGACAAGGCTGCTAAAAGAAATTTAAAAAATAATGGCTTAATTCACACAGTGAGTCATTACTGCTTGTTCCATATACTTTTGACATAGGTAACAGCAGGTGGTGGGCACAGTCTTCTCTGAGTGAAAGTGATATGTCCATTGCAGTAACTTGCACATCTCAAGGTTTATTCACAACAGCACTTCCGTATGCTAGGAGAGGCGTTTGCTTGACTACAGTTCTTGTAAAGGAAGCAAGCTCCAGGGAAAGTTTACTATGTCAAAAAGTGTACTAGAAAGGAATTCAGTATGATTCTACTGTCGTATAAAAGAAACTAGAGGTATGTTTATGTTTATTTTCACTTGATATACCGCCTTTTATAACATCAGAGCGGTTCACACTGAAGAGTAACATTTAGAGTAGGCCCAAGGCCAGAAAAAAGGAAAAGGAAATACAATGATAACAGGAAAGGAAGGCAACAGGCAGGCAGACAGACAGAACATAAAGCAGAGAGATACAAACATAGATATGACCAGGTCACATGTATCAGTGTGGATCTGGAAGATTGTAGGCAGTTGCGAAGAGGTGTGTTTTCAGTGCAGTTTTAAATTTGAAGTAGTTTGTTCTAGATGGAGAGGTGTGGGCAGGGAATTCCAAAGGGCGGGTCCAAGGAAAAAGAAAGCTGCGTGGCGAGTGGATTGCACATGGGCATGTGACCAGGGGGGGAGGGAGGAGATAAAGACGGTTGATGTGCAGTGATCGGAGGTTACGTGTAGGAATGTAGAAATGGAGGAGATTGGCTAAGTATTGCGGTGTGTGAGTGTTAGTAACCTGATGCACTAGAGTAAGATTCTTGTAGCAGATACGGAATTCAATGGGGAGCCAATGTAAGTGGAAGAGTAAGGGAGTGACGTGATCTCTGTGTGACGAGTGGGTTAGGATCCTAGCAGCAGTATTCTGAATAAGTTGCAGTCTGTGAAGCTGAGTGTTGGTATTACCGAGTTGCAAAAGTCGAGGCGGGATATAACTGTGGACAGAATGAGAGTGGTCAGAGCAAAGGGAGAGAGGAATGGCCGAAGAGCTCGTATCTGGCGAAGAAAGAAGTAAGGCCAATTATAGTTAGAAAATGTCAGTGTGTGTGCACGCCAGAGACTTATACAGAGGTACTCCTTTTTCTGCTGGCCATTCCTCTCCCTATGCACCCAAGCATCCTTCTGGCTTTTGCTGTCACTTTTTCTACCTACTTAGCCACTTTAAAATCATCAGAAACAATCACGCCCAGGTCCCGCTCTTCTTTTGTGGACAGAAGTACTTCACCCCCTACACTGTACTGCTCCCTTGGAGTTTTGCAGCCCAAATGCATGGCCCTGCATTTTTTAGCATTATTCACAGCTGCCAAATTCTTGACCATTCCTCAAGCTAAATTAGATCCCTCCTCATGTTATCTACTCCTTCCTGGGTATCTACTGTACTGCAGATTTTAATATCATCCATAAAGAGGCAAACCTTACCCAACAACAGTTCCGCAATATCACTAACAATGATGTTAAAAAGAATTAGACCCTGCAGCACACTACTGGCATGATGCATTGTGAAAAAAATATTTTCTCCGATTAGTCTTAAATGTACTACATTGTAGCTTCAGTGAATGTCCCTTGGTTTTTGTACTTTTCAAAGGAGTAAACAACCAATTCCTGTTTACTCATTCTACTTCACTCATTATTTTATAGAACTATATCTCCCCTCAGTCATCTCTTTTCCAAGCTGAAAAGCCCTAAATCTTTAAGCCTTTTCTCATAGAGGTATCCTTCCACCCTCTTTCTTATTTTGATTGCCCTTCTCGATACCTTTCCTAATTACATTATATCTTTTTTTAGATGTGTGGACCAGAACTGCATGCAATAATATTCAAGGTGCAGTCACACCATGGAGTGATACAGAGGCATTCTAATATCTTTGGTTTTATTCTCTATTGCTTTCCTTAAGATTCCTAGCATACTATTTGCTTTCTTGGTTGCCGCTGTACACTGAGCAGAGTGTTTCAACGTATTATCAATGATGATGCCCAGATCCTTTTACTAGATGGTGACTCCTAATATGGAACCTTGCATCATGTAGCTGTAGTTTGAGTTGTTCTTCCTTAAATAGTTAACTTTACACTTGTCCACATTATTCCTCTCTGTATGCAGCCCAACATCCTTCTGGCTTTAGCTACCACCTTGTCACATTGTTTTGTGCCTTCTCTATCTCTTCTAAATAAATTATAGCCAGATAAGGCTATATCCCATTCATACGACTCATTAAACCATGTTTCTGTAATGGTCACAACGTCCAAGTCTATTTCTACCATCAGGGCTTTCAGGTCAGGAACTTTGTTGGCTAGACTTTGAGCATTTGTGCTCATTGCCTTCCAGCAACTGTTGGTTGGCTTGCTTGTAGTTTGCATGGCTTTTATTCCAGACTCCTCTTCCCTCTTGTCACTAATGGATTAATATGATGACTATTACCAATGTTATTATGTTTTTGCTGGGAGTGACACTCTGAACTTGTTTTTTCCATCCGTCACCCCCTATCCCTAGTTTAAATGCTTGTCCACATATTGCTGAAATTTTCACTTAGGATCCTTTTTCCTGCCACGGAGTGATGCAGTCCATCAACACAGTATAGTCTCTTGTTTTTCTAGCTATTGCCCCAGTTGCATATATATATAAATACTTCTTGTTTGCACCAGGTGTGGGGCCACATATTAAAGTTGGTTATGTGATGCAGCCTCACTTTGCCCTTATCATGAACAGGTAGAATTTCTGAGAATGCTATAGTGTTGACAGTGGGTTTACTACTACTAGTACTATGGTTTAATTTTCTCTCCCAAAACCTGAGCATCCCTTTGAACTGTAGAGATGCTGATTCTAGCTAGGTCATTGGTACCCAAGTGGATAACAACATCAATTTTGGAATGCTTGCTTTCTGCACTGACTATGCTAACAATTTGGTTTGCGTTTTTACTGGCTGAAAAACCTTGGAGGCATTTGACCATCTTCTGTCTCTCATGTTAATCCCTCTGATGATCGAGTCTCCAAGTAATAACAGTTTCCTGTTTTGTGATTTTTTTTTCATAGGTGGAGCATTACCAGTAGATTAGGTGTTAACCTCCTCATTTAAAGCCACTTCAGTTTCCACTAATCGGGCACTCTCATTTTCCAAGGTAGAGAAGACATTATGCAGGGATATCTCTTGATGGAGAGGGTGTCTTCATGTTATAGGTAACAACCTACCAGAGCCCACTGTGATTATTTGTGGGAGTGCTGGTGAATTGCTTTCAATTTGTAGCCCAATGGAGGTACATTTCATTGCAGATAATTCTTCCCTTAATAGAGTCAATTATTTATTCATAGCAGATAGCTTGAGACATATAGGGCAAGCTCTAAGGCTCCAAAATGATTCATCTTAGAATGAAGGCACTATAGCTATTGTATTGAATACATGATATGTTGGTTGAGAGAGTTCTAGAGAAGTTTTAGAAAAGGAGAAAAGGTGAGTGTTGCATTTAATTGGAGGACAGATGGCTATCTATGATATGAGACTATATAGGCAAGCACAGCTCTGGGGTGGTTGGGGTGAGGGGTGGAGTGGGTGGGAAATAAAGTGTCCCCTTTATGAACTGAGGGCACACTCAAATTTCTGATTTAAAAAGGCAAGGCAAGGAATATAGACAGGCTAGAGTTTCCTAAGCTTCTAACCAAACTTTAGGTTTTTTTGCCACAAGACTGTAGTCTAGAGAGTGTAAGCAGAAAGAAATTTGCAAGAAAAAAACACCTCCTTTGCAGAAAGAACAAAGTGTAAAAACAAAGTAGTTTTTTGTCTTGGTGGGGGGGGGGGTATTTGTTTTGTGTGCACAACAGTAGCTAAGTAGTATTATAAGAAGTCAAAACCAATAATAGGCAATGGAAAATCTATATTAAAAAACAGTCAAAAAGTAAAAGGTTGGAATAGATCCACTTCAAATGATTAACCCCTAGCACACAAAGTACTTCACAATAATATTCTGCTCTCTTTCTTCCGTCCTCATCTTCCATGCTTCATACTTTACATGACAACCAACTTCGTATTCTTCCTCCTTCTAAGGTCAAATTAGAGTCCATCCATCATTCTGCTTTCTTTTTCAAGGTTCCAATTTTATGACTGTCCTGCCCCTGTACCTATGCTTGGAATCTTCCTACAATGCATTCAAGATGGGATGAAGACATATCTCTTTCAGCTGGATTTTGACTGACTGGCTTCATCCAGTGGTCCTTCCATCTCGCCTGCTAGACTGCCGTCCTTTTCCCTCCTCCCTCCTGTTTCTGTCTTTTATTATTTTAATATATAAACTGCTCTTCTTATTCTAGAAAGGCAGAATATAAAGTTTAATAAACCATAAACCATCTAATGACACCCTCCCTGACAGGTGATCTCCCATGCACTCCCCAGACATCTCATCCACCCTGCCGACACCAATACCTCAAGTCATAGCATTCTCCTAACTCAATGTCCCCCAGAAGAATTACTGCCCCCAAAAGCCCCCAGGCAGACTCCCCCCTCAATCTCCAACCCTGGTTCCTAGTGGGGTCCAATGCTTCCTGGTGTCTAGTGTGAGCAGGAGTCCCAGTCATTCCTGTTCATCATGATCATGGGTTGCAAAATGTCCACCATAACCCCTAGCCTCAATCTTGTAGTATTATCGCTAGAGGTCAGGATGACAAATAAGCGCATGTTATCCAGGGCCTTGGAGGTGTCTTTTTGCTGGTAGGGTCAAGTGGGCAATGCTTTGCCTTGAGTTGTTGAGCTATCAGATGTCCAGGGGGTTCAGATGTCTGGGAGGAGGATAGTCTGTCAGGGGGAGGTCATTAGATACTTTGAGAGGGTAGGACAGGGGATTGGATGTAAGGTAGGGGGATCAGAAGGGAGATCTCTGTCAGGGGAGTGATCTAAGGGGACATATCTTGGCCTTTATACCTGCCCTTTACAGTCTTCACCTATTTGAGCCTGGGGGCAGGCATAAATGCTGGCATTTATTTATTTTATTTTATTTATTTAGCTGTATTTATATACCGCCTTTCACCGGGTCAAAGCGGTGTTACATAGGGGTGGGGGAATTAAGTTCAAGGATAGGGCCATCACCGGGGAGGCAACATTGAAGATTTTGACATAGGAAAGACTTTGGACATAGGACAGACGTTGGACATAGACAGATTAGTGTAGCCTTAATTTAGAGGTTCATTGTGGGTGAGATCAGAGGTTTGTGGGTTTTTCGGTGGGGTTCGAGTTGAAGTATTCCTGGAAAAAGATGTTTTTTAGCTGTTTTCTAAAAGATAGAAGGTCGGCATTGTTTCTAAGATAGCTTGGTAGAGAGTTCCATAAGGACGGAGCATAAAGTTCAAAGGCTTGATTGCAGGTCCGTTGCGAGCATTTGGTTCTTTTGTGAGGGACAGTGAGGAAAATGCTGGAGATCTGTCTAGTAGATCTGCTGTGGGCTGGACAAGCCAGTAGGGTGCGAAGTTGGGTGTCCTGTGTTTGATGGATAGCTTTGTGGGTGAGTAGGATGGCTTTGTATTTTGTCCGTGTGAAGTTCTTTCAGAATTGGGGTGATATGGTTGGTTTTCTTTGCCCTCTGAATGATTCTCGCAGTGGTGTTTAATGCAGTTCGGAGGAGGTTGGTGTGTGTGGCTGGAAGGCCATGGTAGATTATGTTGCAGTAGTCCAGATGTGGGAGTGTCATGGCTTGCATCACTGTTCGGAAGTCTTGATGTTCAAGGAGGGGTCTGAGATGTTGTACTGTTCTTGCCTTGTGAAATATAGTTCCGGAGGTTTTAGTGATCTGTTGCTTTAAGGTAAGGGCTTGGTCAATAATAATGCCCAGGTATCTTATATGTGGTTGTATTTGGATGCTTGTAGTTCCAATGATAAGGTGTGTGGGTAGTATGAAGTCTGGGTCCTTTGTCACTATGAGGGCTTCCGTTTTCTTTATGTTGATGGATAGGTTGTTTGTTTGTAACCAGTTAGAGACTGCGGTGAAGCATGCTGATAGGTGGGTGTTTGTAGGGTTTGTGGTTGTAATGGGGGCGTAGAGCATGATATCGTCAGCATAGATGTGGAAGCTGACGTTGTGGGTGCGTATGACTGTGCAGAGTGGCTGGAGGTAAATATTGAAAAGCATGGCTGATAGAGTGGATCCTTGGGGTACTCCCTGGTGTTGTTGGAATGGGGGAGAAGTTGAGGTGCTGGTGCGGATGAGTTGTTGTCTGTTTGTTAGATAGGATTGGAACCACTTCAGCAAGGTGTCCTTGATCCCAATAGTCTGTAGTCGGTGTAAGAGGATGTTGTGGGAGATGGTATCAAATGCTGCAGATATATCGAGGAAGATCATGGCGTATCCGGAGTGTTTTCCTTGAGTCCCTGTGAGGAGGGTGTTCATCAGCGTGTTCATGAGGGTCTCGACTCCATGTAGCGGGCGGAAGCCATGTTGTTGAGGGTCCAGTATGTTGTTAACATCCAGGTGTTCCTGAAGCTGCTGCTGGACGATCTTCTCGATTATTTTGGCTGTGAAAGGTAGACTTGCTATGGGTCTGTAGGATGTAGGGTCAAGAGGATCCAGGTTTTGCTTTTTCAAGGAAGGTCGGATGATCGTGGTTTTGAGTGCGTCTGGCATGTGTCCTCTGGAGAAGGATTCGTTGACGATACGGGTTAATGGTATACTCAGTTCGTTTTTCGATTTCTTTATCCAGTCAGTGGGGCATGGGTCCAGTGGTGAGGTGATGGTGTGGAGGCAGGAGATAGTGGTTGAAATTTCTTCTGTTGATGTTTCTTTGAAGGTGGTCCAGTCACTGCGCAAGTTGGGGTGGAGGTTCTCTGTAGTTGACTGTGCGGTTAGCTGTGGGTTTTGTGGTTGTTGTAGCTGTTTGTATTGACGGGCCAGTAGTTCTGGAGGGATCTGCGGTAATTGGTCAGAGCTGTGTGGAGTTTTTGTCAGCTTTTTGATTATTTGAAAGAGCTCCCGAGGTTTGTTTATGGAGGTATTGATGATTTTCATGTGGTAGATTTTCTATGTATTATAAACCACTCAGATTTTTATTTTGATGGACAGTATATCACTTAAGGAGGAAATCTGAAACTTGAAGCTTTTTATATCTATGTTGATTCATCTTGTAAGATGAGGAATTCATGTGAATATTTTAGACCTGCTCAAACGACTCCCTCACCTCACCTGTACTACACCTCCTGTAAGCACAAATATAGTAAGCATCCCCATGTGTAAATAGCCTCTTTCTAAAATGACATTTACATGTGTATGCCAATCTACACATGCAAATGCTTCTAAAATAACTTCCACAGTATTATAGAGGATTCAGTTCCTAGAGTGGGTAATGAAAGAAGAACAGGGAGCTCAGTTAGTAAGTTGGAGGAGATAGAGGTGGATTATACAATAAAAGAAAACTGAGTGATAGCATAGAGGCTAAACAGAAAGTAGGCCTTCCATCCATAGGAGTGGTTCAGTAGGGAGTTATTTTAAATTTAGTAGAATTAACTCCTGTTCAACTGCCATTGTTTTTTTTTAGTTTCTCTATTAACCAATAAATGCTGGTTATCTGGAGAGTGTGCTTGGTTAAGCTAGAAGATCTCACTGTCAGTGAGATAGATGATATGAATGAGATGGAACTTGTTATTTAAGGAGTGCACATTCAGCAGGCCTATAATAATGAGAGTACCAAATTTAGGTGCTCTCATTATTAGGTATTTAGGTATATCAAAGGACAGCATGGGTGGTAGTTCATGTCAAGCAGGGATAGGAACTCGGAGTTCTCTTATCTTTCTATGATAGAATTTTGGATGTGTCTTAGGAAAAGTGTTTCTGTGCTTCCAGAGCACTGGGATAGTGGTGGAGAAGCCATTGTGGGACGCACGTGTGAGACTTCTCAATAGAGTTTAGCCTACTGTCCTTCAGATGGGGCTCTCAGGAAGCACAGGAAGGAGTACACTTGCTCCTTGTGTGCATTCCTTAGGCAAAAGAATTATTAAATTTAAGTAATTTTGGTGAAAATGTCACCTCCAATAGGAGAGAGTAGGTGAAGCTAAAATCAGCCAATTCAAAAGCTGATTAGTCAGTGATAGACTATGACATCAGATTTCTTTTATGGCAGCATGACAGACAGAAACTGGCTTTTATTATATAGAATATTTTAAAAAGTAGTCAAGTTTCCAAAATTGTGATGGCTAACAAACAAATTAATTTGGACTAAAATGTGCAAAGAGTAAAAGGGAAAAAATGTTCTTATGTTCTTATGAACTAAAGTGAAATGAGAAGATTGCACATGCTGCTCCAAATGTAAAGTCGGGACTAGAGGAGGCTGTAAAGAAGCACCTGCCCTAATCTCATGCCCCCTACAGTGACAGCAGCAACAGTGGGAGGAGGGGGCTTACCAAGTGCACAGGCCATGTGGGTGTCCTAAGTAAAAGAAACCTAAGAAGGATTTGGGAATGGAGATTTGTGTGCTTAGTTGTTACCATTGCTCTCTACTACCCCCTTATTCTTCTGTCTACACCCATGTGCATTTTAATCATTTCCCTTTAAGAATTACCCTAATCTCTGTGGTGCAGGGACTCCTTTTTAAGTGTATGTATACAGCATTGTGTATGCTTAGTAGTAATAATGCTTTGTGGGACTTTTTAGGCCAGAGAGATGGAGGAGATATTACTGGATAGGGGGAAGAAGGGGAGGTGTTCCAGGGTCATGGGAGAGAGATTTGGAAAGATATTGCAGGAAGGAGGTGAAGGCAAAAGGGAGAGATGCTGTAGAACTTAAATGGTAGGAGGTGCAGGAATATCAATGGGAGGAGATTTTGCAGGGCAGGTGGTGGAGGGAATGTTGCAGGTCAGCGGTTGACGGGAAATTCAAAGAGGAGAGATTTGGCAGGGCAAGGGGGGAGGGTAAAATCAGAGAGTAAGACAGATATTCCAGGATCAGAGTAATAGGAGAATGCCAGTGAGGGTAGGGGGAGACATTTTGCACCCCTTCACCTGCCAATCTGATCTCCTTATCCCTTGTTCCTCCAAACTAAATAGTCAAACTACAACTTAAACTGAATTCTAACAGAAAAAGCCTTTTGAAAATCTCCAGGTTCTTATTCTAATTAGTAATAATAATTCTTGCTAGTATAAATATCAAGGGTTACTGTACCAGATGGTTGTTCAGCACAGTTCTGTAGCTCGGAGTAAGTTAATAGCTGTGACTGCCATCACAATAGGAATCTTAAGATACCAGCTGATTTTTGTTCAGGTGCAATATTATAAAATCATATGCCTAATGATCCCCAGAAACACATCCTGTATGCAATAGATGTGACATTACCATATCACTGACCTTTCTACCCACTGGAGTTGATGAAATGTGGGTTCTACATCAACGTGCTTGCCGTTTATGCCAATGAAGGAAGACAGGAACGTGCATAAATTAAGATGCCAAGTTGATGAGTCTTGTAGCACAGCAGGGACACATACCATTGGTCAAGTTAATGCAGAATCACAGCCAATTTATTGCAAAAATCTGCCACTAGCAGCAACAGCATATTATCACTGATGTGAATGTAAGGTAGCTTGATATACAAGCTGTGAAGGATTAGGTCACATTCTCTTCTTAACCTCATAGTTTGTTCATGAATATCCACAAATAAGTGGCCATGTTTTCTATACAGTATCTACTTGCTTAACCAGTAAATTCTCAGTATACATGACCACCTAATGAGAGCAGTTCTCTGGATGCCAATTCTGTTAATAGCATACTGAAGAGACTTTCAGTTCTTTAACTGGGATGCTTGTATGTCCTTTCTAGACAGCCAAAGTGTAGCAGTGTCATATAAAGTATCTTTTATATGGATCAAGATCTCAATTGGGTACTAGGATGATAAGGGCATCTCAAGAAAATATGGTGCTTTAGGGGCCTGTCTACTAAGCACAAAATGATAAAAAAAAGCTTTAGCAGACAGGCCCCTTAGTGTTCCCATCGATCTTTAATGTAACAAGGATTGTACACTTGCACTAGACTTGCTGATATCTAGAGCTATGCACAATAGCCATCATTGGTTTCATTTCATTTCCGGGTGGATTTGGCAGTTTTTATCTCCAGGAACAAACAGGAATGTAGTTTTCATATATGGGTGACGTCAGTACCGACAGAGACCGCGCGGGAATGCTCACCAACATCCAATAGGAAAGCATTTGGTAGCATCCCACTGTGCCTGTGTAGCTGCCTTCCCAACTCTCCCTCCTCAGTTCTTCCTTTTCTGCGGAGCCAGCAGGAAGCAAATCCTGTCACCGCAGAAAATTCTTTAATTCCTTTTTTTTGGTCAGTGTTCTCCTTCCCGTCAACACCGGAACTGTCTCTCGCTGTTGATTCCCTGATTCTTCTTTCATTATTTTCCTGTCTGTCTAAAAAAAAGAGAAATTTTTCTTCAGGTGCATCGATGCCATTTTAGGACGTAAGCCTACCATACTGTCTACTGACACTATGGAGAAACCAACTAGTGGTTTTAAGAAATGTTCTAAATGCGGGAGTACCATTTTGACTACTAACACTCATGACTGGTGTCTAAAATGCCTTGGGCCCAATCACCAGCCATTAGAATGTCCCCTTTGTAAAAATATGTCAAAGAGAGGCCTGCAGAACCAGGCCTCGAAGTTTGGAACTCTCTTTGCTTCGGATGCGGTTTCTTTGGCATCGAAGTCATCGAGAGCATCATCTTCCTCTCATGGATCTCAGATATCTAATCATAAGTCTTCATCGAAGGCAGATCACCCCTCCAGAGGTAGATCTCATTCTAAGCATCGAGATGCCTCTGGCATTGCCCTTGAGGTAGATTGGCCATCTAAACAGCCCCGGTGGGAGGACCTGTCCTCCAAAGCCATTGGGGGGCTCCAGGATGTTCCCGAGGCCTCAACCTCAGGAAAGCTCCTGGTGCCATGCGCAAGTTTCCGTTACCAATGTCCAAGCATTGGTGAGCTCCATAGACTAGCGTATTCTGGCCATCAAGCAGAGCTTGGCAGCTCTATTGGCAGCTTTGGTTCTGATCAAACCATTGCCGATGGTACCACCGATACCGGCACCGGCACCATCAATGGCACTGGTGTACACTGCTACAGGATACATGCTTCTGGCTTCACTGCCACCCATACCTGCCCTCTAATCCATCTCCGATACCGAGGTCCTACCCAAGCAGATTCCCCAGCCCGATACCAACATGAACCCTTATCGGCACCTGGCAGAGCAGGAACACCATTCCCATCGATACTTTAAGTCCT
This sequence comes from Ichthyophis bannanicus, assembly GCA_033557465.1. Classification (NCBI taxonomy): domain Eukaryota; kingdom Metazoa; phylum Chordata; class Amphibia; order Gymnophiona; family Ichthyophiidae; genus Ichthyophis; species Ichthyophis bannanicus. Next base: position 51,299,599 of record CM066049.1, read on the forward strand.
CTGAGTCTGAAGTTTCTGACGAAGAGTCACTCAATATCCAATGACTGTAAAGCCTGCCTTCAGAGCCCTCTCCTCCACTGGAATGGTGCATGTCCTCTCCCGAGGACATGTCTTTCCAGGAGTTTATTCAAGACCTAGTTAGGGGTCTCTCCATAACAGTAACATCTGAGAAAGAGTCCAGGGCAGAGGAATTGGAGATCCTCCAATACCCAACAGCTCCTAAGGAGGCGGCCACCCTTCTGGTGCACTGCATTCTCCATGATCTCATGCTCAGGATGTGGGAGACTCCCCTCATGATCTCACCCCATGCTTGATGCCTAGATACCATGTACTGAGTACTGGAATGCCCCAGCTTCCAAAAGACACAACTTCCCTATCATTCAATGGTAGTAGAATCGGTGATGCGTCAAATCAAGAGTTCTAAAACACATTCTTCTAACCCTTTGGGTAGAAAATCGAGAACCCTCGATGCTTTTGGGTGTCAATGTTTCCAGGCTTCCATACTTTCAGCCAGGATAAACGCCTACATATTCTATATGGGTATGTTTCTCAAGGAGGTTACTAGGGATCATAAGGCCATGTCCCCTCTTCCAGATGATAAGAGAGGTGACTATCATGCTTTAGTCAAGCATGCCCAGAATGCCTCGAAGTTTGTCAATAGAGCAACCTTCAATGCATTCGAGTACAGAAGCAGAGGCACAGCAATCTGCATTGATACATGTAGGATTGCATGGCTACAGGCCTCAGATCTTCAATAGTGGGTTCAAGATAAACTGGGCAACATATCCTACACAGGAGGGAACCTTTTTGGCAAAGTCTGGCAGGATAAGGCTTCTCATTTGGAGTCAGAGAATACCACTCTAAATAGACTGTCTAGAATTACAGCCAACCCTGCTAGGAAAAAGACAACTGCAAAGAAGACCTTCTTTTAATAAGAAAAATAAGTTCTATTCTTCTTATCCTTCTGCTTCTCAGTACCAGGCTCAGGGTCCTCAAAAGAGGCAACAGCATCCCAAACAACAGAAGAAGCCACAGGTACCTAAGACTCAACCAGCTCCGCAGTCACAGTCCACACCTAGTTTTTTACTTTTTTCTAGAGAACATAGCCACCCTGCCTCTGGAGGATCCCTGCCCCTCCACATAACAGGAAGACTCTGTCATTATGCCCACAGGTGGCATCTCATCACCTCAGAGCAGTGGACACTAATCATAGTGAGGGAGGGGTACAGACTTCATCCACAAACTCTGCCCCCCTCCACGCTAGTAGGGGAATATCATATGCAGTCCCCTCTGACTGCTCATCTGCAACAGGAGGTGTCTTCTCTTCTATCACAGGGTGCCATAGAAGAGGTCTCCATACCTCAGCGGGAAGGGGTTTGTACTCGCCGTACTTTCTCAATATCAAAGAAGAGCGGAGGGTACAGGCCCATCCTGAACCTCAGAAGCCTCAACAAGTTTCTGGTCCACAAAAAGTTCAAGATGGTCTCTCTAGGGACCCATCTTCCCTTCCTCCAGAGTCAGGACTGGCTCTGTTCACTAGATCTAAAGGAAGCATATACACACATCCTCATTCATCCAGAACACAGGAAATATCTGTGCTTCATTTTTCAAGGGAAACATTATCAATACAGAGTTGTGCCCTTCGGACTTTACCTCAGCCCCAAGAATCTTTACAAAATGCATGGCGATCATAGCCACCTTCCTAAGGTCTCTCAGGATATTTGTCTTCCCTTACTTGGACAACTGGCTCATAAAGGCAGACACCTTCCAAGAGGTTCAGCTTTCTTTGCTTTGTACCATGCAGGTACTGCAGCACTTGGGATTTGTCATAAATCTTACAAAATCCCACCTTGCTCCAACTCAAAGACTAGAATTCATTGGAGCTCTCCTAGAAACACAATGATCAAGGGCATTTCTGCCCCAGCCTCGTACTCATCTCATGGAGTTAGCATCCCAAGTGTAATTTAGAGACCATCTGAATGCCCGGGAAATGCTGCAGCTTCTAGAGCATATGGCCTCAATAGTGCATGTGATGATATATGCTTCCTATATATGCGCAAAGCCCAGTGGACTCTTGCCTCCGGCTGTCTCAGGGACAAGATACAAATCACTGCCCCTCTCACCACATCCCTCCATGTTCCCCAGAAAATATCCTCCTTGGGTCTCCTTTTCAGATGCCTCCACATCAATGCACTCTAACAACGAATGCCTCCAAACTGGGGTGCGGGACTCATTTGGGCACACTCTCTACACAGGGCCTCTAGATAATGCAAGAGTCACAACTCCAGATCAATCTGCTGGAGCTTCGTGCTATCTCCAATGCCCTCAGAGTGTTTCAAAATCACATAAGGTTCCAAAGGGTCATGGTCAAGACAGACAATCAAGTGGCCGTGTCCTGTGTGAGCAAGCAGGGTGGCACAGGCTCTTGGTCCCTCTGCAAGGAGGCTCTCCATCTCTGGTCCTTTACCATTGCTCATCAAATACACCTCCGAGCAGTGTATCTCCCAGGGGAGCTCAATGTCTTGGCAGACAAATTGAGTCGGATCCTTCTTCCCCATGAATGGTCTCTCCATCCGGACACAACGTCCTATATCTTTCAGACCTGGGTAACTCCAGACATAGATTTGTTTGCCACTCCACAGAATGCCAAGCTTTCCTGCTTCTGCACTAGAACTCCTGTGTCCAGCAAACAGCAGGTGGATGCTTTTCACTTCCACTGGAGTTGGAGTCTTCTTTATGCTTTCTCTCCCATTCTCCTCATTCCCAAGACACTCTTCAAGCTTCAAGCAGACAGGGACTACATGATTCTCATAGCCTCGCATTGGCCACGTCAACCGTGGTTCCCTCTGCTGCTGCGTCTGACTTAGACTCAGCCTCTAAGACTGGGATCTGTGCCTGATCTCCTCTCCCAGGAAGAAGGGACACTACTCCATCCCAATCCACAATCTCTCCATCTCACAGCTTGGCTTCTGAAAAGCATAGCATTATAGGACCTTAACCTTACACAAGAGGTAAAGGAGATCCTGTTAGCTTCCAGGAAGCCATCTACTAGATGTTCATACACTTTCAAGTGGTGTAGATTCTCTACCTGGGGTTCCCAGAAGGATCTCAATCCCTTCTCTGCTCCCATGGAGGCACTCCAATACCTCCTCCGCCTCTCCTCAACTGATCTCAAGACCAACTCAGTGAGAGTTCACCTTAGTGCGATTGCCACCTCTCATCTCTTGGATGGACAGCCCATCTCCTCACAACCACTTGTAGCACACTTTATGAGAGGTCTTTTGCTGACCAAGCCTCTCATCAGACCACACCCAGTGGCTTGGAATCTCAAACCGCCCTATGAACCCTTGGCTTCAACCCCACTAAAGTTTCTTTCATGGAAGATCATCTTCCTTATTGCCCTCACTTCAGCTAGATGCATCAGTGAGCTTCAGGCTTTGGTGCTGGACCCACTTTACACCAGATTCCACCATGACAAGGTCATCCTTAGGACTCACCCGCATTTCATGCCAAAGGTCGTGTCTCCTTTGCCTTTGAATCAGTCACTTTACCTTCCTGTATTCTTTCCTAGACCGCATGCATCTAGAGCAGAAGCAACCCTGCATACTCTTGACTGCAATCCTGCCTTGGCTTTTTATCTCTAGAGGACTTGAGATGACCATAAAGCCTCGCAGTTGTTCATTTCCTTTGACCCTAGTCACTTGGGTCTGCCAGTATCTAAACATACCCTATCCAAATGGTAAGCAGATGCATCTCATTTGCTTATGATAAAGCAGGAGTTTCACTTGAAGGTCACGTCATTGCTCATAATGTTTGTGCCATGGCTACCTCAATGGCAAATCTTCGCTCTGTCGCCATTGACAAAATCTGCAAGGCAGCAACTTGGTCTTCTGTCCATACCTTTGCTGCTCATTACTGTCTAGACAAGGACTCCAACCGGGATGCCATGTTTGGTCAAGCTGTTCTCCAGCCCCTCTTTCACACTTAAGGGCAACTCCTACCCTCCATCCCGATCTTAACGATACCAGACATCAATGAAGGATTCATGACTTCTTGAAGTCTACCCTAAGGCAAACCTTCACTGGTTCTGAGGTCATTTCTCTGACATCTGGGAGCTAAGGAGTCCCATATGTGAAGACTACATTCCTGCTTGTTCCTGGAGATAGCATAGTTACTCACCTGTAACAGGTGAGTTCCGGGAACAGCAGGAATTAAGTCTTCACAAACCACCATCCTCCCCTAGGAGTTGTAGGTTTTCTTTTAACTCTCCTTTTCCTTTCAGCTACAAACTCAACTGAGAAGGGAGAGTTGGAAAGGCGAGAAGGTAGCCACACAGGTGAAGTGGGATGCTCCCAAAAGCTTTCCTATTGGACACTGGGGAGCATTCCTGCATGGGCTCCATCAGTACTGACATCACGCAGATGTGACGACTAAAATCCTGCTGTTCCCGGAGATCACCTGTTACAGGTGAGTAACTACACGTTCTTTTGTTAGTGATTTTTCTTTTCTCTCCCATTTCATTGTGTTTTACTTTTACCAAATATTAGGGCATATTTACTAAGATTCTTGCCAGTAACATATTGTCACCAGCAGGAGCTGGAATGTGGCCTAAGCTAACAGCCAGACTGCTGGGCCTGACCTTTCTTATAGAAAGTTGTAGTTGTGAGTCAAGTGGTCAGGTTTTTCAAAAGGATTTTTATTTCCCTCCCGGGGCTGGATTTTCAAAAAGGTTATAATACAAAAAACTCAGGATACAACCATACTTCTGGTAAACTGAAGAAAACTTAAACATAGCATCTTGCTTCAACAGAACTCATAAATCACAGTATAAAGCTTATCCGATATGCTAGCTGTCTCTTCTTAGCTTTCTCAGCACTCACGAGGCACTCTTATCCTGGCTTCAGCATAAGGAGGAAACCATATCGGATAACAACAGCGTACAATCCATGGCTTCATCACATGGGCTTTCAATACCAGCCTCTAATCATAGGCTCACACTTTGCTTTATCATTTACAGTATTTTCATTAGAACAGAAAGTTTGCACCTTTATTAGTCCCGTATCTCTATCAGTGCTCTCTGAACAGCCTTCTTCACAGCAGGGCAAATAGCTGTCATAAAGCTGGTAATAGCAGGAAGGAGAAACACCTTTCTCTGAGTAAGCTTTATCCTTAAAACTTTTAAACTTCCTGCTTTTTACATTTGGCTGTAAACCATAACACTGTTCTCTTCTATTATGTGAAGATTTCTCCCTTGGAAATCTTTTGCAGGGTTTCACTGGCACACACTCTTCAGGGTCAGACATACACACATCTTCAATAGCATTTCTTTCTCTCTCTAGGGCTGGTAACTGTTTTAAGCTGCCATGCTTTTCAGATACATATGGTTTGCCTTTCACCGCTTCCCATTCATTCAGCACAGCCCGGTGCTTAGGAAATTCAAGCTGCGTCAGAGGTAAGTGCTTCTTACAGCTGACCTCTCTGTGTGAAACTCTCCGTGTTTCTTTCCATGAATTTCTTTGTGGCTTCCTGCTAGAAGTTTCAGGCAGTTCTGACTCTGTGTCTGTATTTCCTGAATATTCTGAGCTCTCTTCTGAGTCCTGCAAGTTTCTCGTGTCCTGCCAGTCTAACTCTGACTGCACTGAGCATTTTTTATACAGCTTCTTGGGCGTTCCCTTGCACAGGTGAAAGCCGTTTTCATCAGCAGCTGGGGAATGCTTACTAGCTAGGCGTGACTGCAGAACTCGTGTCTGAGTTTGTTTACGTTGCCTATGGTAACTGGGAACCTTGTGACTTGCCTGCCTGTCAGAATCTAAACTGCAAACAGCAGATTTCTGTGCTTCTGAGGCAGAGGGCATATCTTCCGTGTTACAATATGTTCAGTCCTGAAAATGAGTACTGGGGTTGTGCGCGACCCATGCTGAAAAATGGAGGTCTGCCCAACATGTCCCCATACCGCTAGCGCAGGGTTTTTCACCACCTCCTTGCTCCTTCTATGAGGCTTACCACCCACCGAGGTGATGGTAGGTCAATCTGCGCTAAGTGCAACATCATCAGGGAGCATGTGCCAGAAATGTCTGTGCTACCCGTGATGTGCATGTACATCCCAGATCTACCCAGTCTGTGCCTCATCCCATGGGTAGCTTGGGATTTTGAGCATGGCCATGTTTTTAGCATGCAATACTATTTACTCCAGCACGCTTAGTGCATGCTGAACCCCGTACTACATGGTAGCGCATTTCAGCAAACATGCCTCATTGGCTCCTATTTGCTAGAGTATAAATGTTTTGTAGTTAACACATTAACGGTACAAGTCATCCCATGATAGCCACAAAACCTCTCTGCTAATTGTAGCGAAAGTTCCAGGCACTTGAAGGAATGCAATCATACTGCTGACATGAGACAGTAGGCCCTATCATGCATTAACGGCATGGAAATTAATGTAAAAAGCAGCTAAAGGGAGTGGAGGAGTAGTCTAGTAGTTAGAGCACTGGTCTGTAGCCAAAGATGAGAGCTCAAATCCTACTGGCACTCTTTGTGATCTTGCCCCTAAAATTAGGTCATGTCTCAAAATGCGCACAAAGCCCTTAGGGACCATATTTACAAGGTAGGTGTACCCAGGGGAGATGTTTGGGTAGAGAATGAATAACGTTGTAATTTACCAGCGTATTTTGTAAAATACATGCTGTGGCACAGAGGCACCACAGGAAACACCAGCAAGCCAGACCTTATCTTAAAGTTGAGGGGAGAGCCTGGGTTAAACAGGAGTGGGGGGGACTAAGTTAAGATACCAGGGAAAAGGTCAGGGCTCCTTTAAACCCCAAACCTCCCAACCCAGGTTCATACCTCTGTCCAACCCCAATGAGCTACTTGTAAGGGGTTGGACCTTAGAGATGGATGGGGGGAGGGGAGGAGTTCCCCAGACTAGGTTCTGATGACCTCACTTCCCCTAAGGTAGCTGGATCAGACCTATCCATGACTGAAGAGGAGCTGGTTGATGGAGAGCAAATGGAGATTGAGCAAATCCCATTGGAACCTCTGATACACGGTATAGAGCCTGTGGACTACTCTTTAATTAAAATAAATGCCTGTTTTGGTGACTGATAGTGAGGAAAATGCTATTTGAACAGAGCTGCTCTGTCCTCAGACAGTCTGAGGGTGGGTCAAGCAAATTAAAGCTCATGAAACTTAGAGCTTGCTTGCCAGAGGATTACAACTGTCTTCTCTGCTAAGTTTAAGAGACAGAGAGGCAGAACAGCAAGAAGACTGTTAAAGAATTTGAATTTACAAGTTTGGAACTAGTATAAAGACTATTGTACAAGTGTGGAGCTATTATAGAGATCCTGTTGAGAAATGGTAAACTTAGGAGAGCGGGTTTTGACTCATTTGAGTATGATGGGCTGCCTAGGAACTGTTGACCAGACTGAAAACCATAAGCAAAGATAAAGGAGCATGTTTACTAAAGGTTTTAATGGTGTTAATGACATTAATGTGAGTTAAGTACTCACAGCCCTTTTATTTCTCTGGGTACAGTAGCACTTAATGCACACTTTCCTGTTTCCTGTTCACATGTTTCCTGTGCAAGCAGTTTCAGATTTTTCAGACTTCTGCAAATAACTGGAGTTTGTGTTATCAATTTCCTACCAGCTTGTCTTTACTTTGTTTCTACCACTCTTTTCCCTTCCCCTGTCTAGTCTGTGGTGGGAATATTTCCTGTTTCTACTTGTCTTGTACCTGACCTACTGCCAGGAGGTTTTTTTCTACAATTCTCTGCAAGCAGTCTGTGCTCTGAAATCTGCCCAGCAACAAAACAAATGCCCCATTTAGTTAGACTCTTGCTTCAGGTCAGCTTCCGGTCAATTGTTAGGCCACAGGATTGCTTTTAGGATATGCTATGAAGTAGGCTTCAACCCATCTCATCCCAAAATCCTCCCCCCCCCCCCCCCCCGAAGCTTATTTCATTCATTCAGAGTTCCTTAGAGCCACCAGCTGAAAGCCTTCTGGAATTACAGGACCATCATAAGAGGTAGGATAATGCAGGTTAGGAAGGAGATCTGGCACAACTGCTTGATGGAGTGAGAATCATTGTGGTAGTGGATGCATGAGTTAAACATTTACGGCAGCAACCAATGATAAAAGAGAAGAGACAGCAATCTCTAGATTGAGAGCAGCTATAAGGAAGCCAAGTAAGCCAGAGCCACGACCAGAGAACCAGGAAATAAAAGTGCCTCACCAAGCACCTACGTGAATACCATTCTTAAAGTCAGAGATGTCCAATTTAGTCATATTAACCATATGTTGCATAGCATTTTTGATAGACAGTATGAATCACAATAACTGTACAACAACTGGGCTCATTCATAGAAGTGCAGACACTTTCCCTAATTTCTGACCTGTCCTATGGAAAAAGGAGCTAGTATTAAAAAGGTAGCATAGGGATAAAATTATTGGCATCAACAGAGAGCAAATCTACTTCCACCTCAATTAAAGGGACCTCGACCTCGAGGACTCCTCGGGCTGCCGTTATGACCCCTGAGAGCCAGAAGCCTCGTGAGGATCCTCGGCACCAGTCTCAATCTCCGTCCTGTTCCTCAGGCACGGGATCTTCATGGGCAAGCACCTCCGGCTCAGGACAAGTTTTGGCCTCGGAGATCTGGTGTGGGTCACCGACCCATCTTGAGCCGCTCGACCTCGAGTCCTCCACGGACTACTCACACTGGGAGCCCAACAGAGAGACCTCCCTGGAGACTCGGCCCACCGAGACCTCCCCTCCGACCCCTCCTCAGGGCACCTCTTTTCTAGCGCTCACCACTGAGTTGGAGGAGGAGTCCCGTACTGAAGAGCTGGATGTTCTGCAATATGAAGCTCCTCGGAGGTAGGCTCTCTCGGTGCTAGTTACTCCCATTTCGAACTGCCTCCTACTCCGCATGTGGGAGATCCCGGCCTCTGTTCTGTCAGCAAGCTGTCCAGGGTTTCGGAAAGCCCAGCTTCCCCACACCTCAGTGGTGGTCAAATCAGCCATGCAGAAGCTAAAGAGCCCAAAGACTCATTCGTCAGTCCTCCCTGGCAGAGAGTCTTGTACCCTCGACGCCCTCTGGCACAAGGCTTATCAGGGCTCCATGTTGTCATGCCGCATCCAAGTTTACCAATTATACATTGGGATGTTCCTCTGTGATCTCGCTAGGGAGCTCAGAGGCTTCATGGCAGGCCTTGACTGAGACCATATCCAGCGTTTTCAGGTCTCTCAAAGTCCGTTGGGGAATGCTAGAAGTATCTCTTGTGAGCAGCATACGATGGCTTCGAGTCTTCTGCCTGGGTGGCGGCAGCTGGCATCGGAGCCCACTGGCAGGCTTGGCTCCAGTCTTCAGACCTGTTGGATGTCCCTTGCCTTGGGGAGCAGCTATTGGGCAAGTCATGGAGGACAAGGCCGCAGAAATTGAGATGGAGTATGTGACTCATACTCGCCTCACCCGGAAAACTTCCTCCCTCCCCAGGAAGAAGCAGCAGAGCAAAAAGCCTTTCTTCACGTGAAAGAGGCTCCTGTACAGGGGCTAGCCAGCCTATCCGCCTGTGTCGACCCCGTTCAGGGTAGCCAGGGCAAGTCCAAGGTCCACAGCCCTCGTAAGCCGAAGGGCCCCAAGACCCAACCCCCAGCTCCAGCTCAACCAGCCTCGGGGGTTTTGATGCCATCAGCATAGCCTCTCCCCCTTGGTAGGGCGGCTGTCCATCCGGGGGCATCTTTTCCATTTCTCCCTCAGATGGGAGTCCATCTGCACTGATGTTTGGGTTCTCCAGGTCATTCAGGAAGGCTATTGTCTCCATCTGGACCAGGCTCCTCCTCCATACTTTCCCAGGGAGCCACATCGGCTTCCCCAGCACCAGGCCCTCCTGAGTCAGGAGCTTGCGGGCCTCCTCGAGGACGACACGGTAGAACCAGTCCCACCTCACCTCCGAGGACAGGGGTTTTACTCCTGATACTTCCTCATCCTGAAGTGGACAGGGGGCCTTCGGCCCATCCTTGACCTTGGAACCTCAACAAGTTCCTGGTGCAGAAGAAGTTCAAGATGCTCTCCCTTGGAACGTTACTGTCCTACCTCCAGCAGGGCGATTGGCTATGCTCCTTGGACCTAAAGGATGTCTAGGCTCACATACTCATCCACACCAGACAAAAGTACTTCTGCTTCATGGTTCAGGGAAACCATTACCAGTACAGGGTACTTCCCTTCGGCCTCACGTCCGCCCCGTGGGTCTTCACGAAGTGCCTGGCTGTGGCTGCGGCCCATCTGTGGCTGCAGGGCACCTTCTCCTATCCATATCTAGGTGAATGGCTCATAACAGAGGGCATGGCCTCTGAAGCCAGACAGGCCACGGACCGCACCATTTGCCTCCTGGAGCATCTGGGGTTCGTGATCAACTACCCAAAGTCCCACCTCACTCCAGTTCAGTCCCTGTAGTTCATCGGGGCTCACTTGGACACCCTTCGGGCCATGGCTTTTCTTCCGCAGGACAGGGCAGACCGCCTCCTGTCTCTTGCGTCCAAGATGCGGTGCCATGGCATCATCCCAGCCTGGACGATGCTTTGTTTTCTCGGCCACATGGTCTCCATGGTCCATGCAGGTGATGCAGTGGTGCTTCCGAGAGTTGTGGGCGCAGTTGGCCGGCTGCCTCTGAGATCCCATCTCAGTCTTTTCCAGCGCAGTAGAGTCTCTGGCTTGGTGGCTGGAGTTTCGGAATATGCTCCACGGTATGCCCTTCCATGCCCCAGTGCATCAGGTGGTCTTGATCACCGATGCCTTCCTGACAGGCTGGGGAGCCCACTGCGAGGGACGGTGCACTCAGGGGTCCTGGTCCCTCGAGGACTCCTGGCAGCAGATCAACCTGCTGGAACTCTGGACAATTCGCCTTGCTCTCCGGGTTTTCAGGGACCGCTTGCAGCACCGAGCAATGCTGGTCCAGATGAACAACCAGGTCACAATGTTCTATGTAAACAAACAGGGAGGCACCAGTTCCTACAGCCTCTGTTCGGAGACGCTCCTTTGTGGTGAGCCAGGACATGATCGTCTGGGTCACTTACCTCCTGGGTCAGGACAATGCATTGGCGGGCTGGCTCAACAGGGTCCTCTGGCTGTATGAGTGGCACCTGTGTCCCCGAATGGCGCAGCGACCTTTCCAGCATTGGGAGACTCCGGACCTGGACCTCTTTGCCAGCCCGACAAACTCATGGCTTCCTCGTTCTGCGGTCCCCTCCCACACCTGTTAGCAATACCCTACCAGCTTGTCTTTACTTTGTTTCTACCTCCCTTTTCCCTTCTCCTGTCTAGTCTGTTTCCTGTTTCTACTTGTCTTGTACCTGACCTACTGCCATGAGTTTTTTTTCAGCAATTCTCTGCAACCTGCACAGGTCAATGTCGACACTTACAGATACAATACTGCCATTTTGCAAATATTTTGCAGCTGCTACTTAACAATAGAGGCTCCGATTTTTACTAATATACAATATGAAGTGAGGAATAAACTAGGGGGAGTTAAGGGGGTTAACCTCCATAATGCCTCCTTTAAAGGACTGACCAAAACCATGCATAGGAGAGGGAACAGGTATAAATCCCAGTGGGTAGCCCTAGCTGCATCATGGCTGCCGTCCAACTGTGCTGTCTGCATGTTTGGTGTAGTATCTGCTAGAGGAATGCTGTGCATGCCCCCCCCAACAGATACCGCACAGCTTTTGCAGCTAACATGGCTTTGTTCACACTAACATATCACGTTAGCTGCAAAAGCCTAACGTGGTTTAGTAAACATGCCCCTTAGATTATAAGTAGTGGACAGGAAAATACCCACTGTATCTGAATGTAACTTAGCTTGAACCCATGGGCAAGGCATGAGCTAAATCTAATTCTTCACCTTTCTCCCCTTTCCCTAATATAGCAGCACACATTAGTAACTCTATCCTTAAATTACGAATGTGCAGGTGGAAAGATTGGATTTGTTTTGTTGTGTTTGTTTTATTTTAAAAATACTATTTTGTTATACTGCACACTATATTAAAATAATGTGTTTCATATATGCATTCAAGAACTTTAAGTACACATTGATTGTATCTGTGTTAATTCATAGGTAAAACACAAAATAGGCATGGGACACACCTTCTTCCACTCATTTCTTACACAACCTGCTGCCAATGCTGGGAGGAGTGAGAGGGGATCGCTTCTGCTGGCCTACCCCTAGTTTGAGCTCATGTTGTTTTTCTCTTGGAATAATGCAGCTTGTGGTATTCAACGCAATCTGTGTTATTTCTTTACCATGGGAGTCACTAGCCTGCAATACTAAGCTACATCATGTTATTGATTTCTGTAGTAAGTTAAGCTGCTATAAAATGAGGCATTTTACCTCAGCTTAATAACTAGTCATCTTAGGGGTATGTTTACTAAACCATGGTAAAGTCACTGGTGCTAAGGGCAGCGCTAAAGTTCCTGAAGTCATATAAGGCTATGGGAAGGTGGGGGCAGTCCGGCATAAAGGGAGCCATGGGCCATGTAATGCACGGAACAGGGCTCCCTGACCATTTAAATCGCGGTAATGGGACATCTTACGTTAAGGTGACAAGCGTTAAATTGCCCAATGTGTTTAAGGCGCTCTAACATAAGGGGTTAAGGTGCCTGAGGTTAAAGCATCCTAAGGGGTTAAGGCGCCCGAACATAAAGTGTTCTATGGTGCTTCAGGTTGACAAGCATGCACCTAAAGGCAGGAAAATGGCTGTAACCCTAATGTTGGATAGAGCACCACAGAAAGTCAATGTAAAAGTGATGGAAGGAAGGACAGGTTGGAGTTGATGGACCTGCCATATCGATGGACATCCTATGTGGCGACCATTAAATTGGACGAGCATGTGGGAGGCAGCTGTACTGATGCACAGGGTGATGCCAATGTAAAGTGCTGCAGTATCAGTGTGTGGCATAGGATTGGGAAGACATGTCTCCCACCAGAAGCAGAAGCAGCAGAATGTGTGCAGTGACAGGCGGACAGAGCAGTAGTGGTGACGGGCAGAGCAGGCACAGGAGAGGCGAGTGTGAAGAGCTGAAATGCAGAGAAGAGTACCAGTGTAAGCCATGGTGTGGCAGCTTGCCAAGAAGACATGACTGCACATACCGACAGAGGTGAATGGATGGGCTAAAGGAAAGATGGTGGCACAGGAGAGGGTGGTATGACTTCCAGCACCGATGTGCAGAGCCCTGACTGTTACAGGCATGAAAATGATCTGAGTAGCACAGACATAAAAGGAACAGGTAGGAAATAAACCCCTGTCCTCTGCAGATGACAACAGTGTGCTAACCATTAGGCTACACTTCCATACCTCCCTGTTCAGCAATGGCTGGATACAAAGAGATGGTGGGCCACTGTCTAAAATGTCTACGGTATGTGCCGGCATAGGGTAGCCCCACCAGTATCCATGATGCAGTGGACATGCAGAACAGCAGTCTACTGCTGATCACCAACTAGAGAATGCACCTATCCATCACCTCAGCTCAGTAAGATGTGTGTGATGAAAGCACAGAGCAGCTACAAACCGTGCCACTGAGCGTTTTCTGCGGTCACCCTGAGGGTAAAGATGGATGCCCAGCACCAGCTCCCCTGTACCTGCAGTGCTAGAGATAATCTCTGCTGCCTATGCCACAGATCCTCATCACTGCTAGTGTGTGGCATGTACTGTCTGCAGCGTGATATACTAATTACCTTGTGTCTTGCAGTGTGCTGTATGCACCAGTCATACTGGCCCTGGCCCTGTCCCTGTTGGGCAAGGACTCACCTAGAACAGTGCATGTCAATACCCAGTGTTACAATAACCAAGTGACAATGCAAAATTCGTAACATAATTACACAACATACTTCATGATACCAATGTATACAACCATACCACACACAGACTATTGTATATAGATTTAAAAGGTTTATTGTATATAGTTGTAACAAGTTAAATGTACATAGCTTCAAAGTTTTTAATGTAAAAGTTGCTGTGAAGTTTAATGTAAACCGCCCTTGATCTCAGGAAAATGGATGGGCAAAGGGTTCCAGGGGTGATCCGGGAAACTACAGACTGGTGAGCTTGACATCAGTACTAGGAACAATGGTAGAAACCATTATAAAGAACAAAATTACTCATCATGTAGATAGTCATGGCTTAATGGGAGACAGCCAACATGGCTTTAGAGAAGGAAGATCTTGTCTTACTAATCTGTTTTGTTTTTTTGAAGGTGTGAATAAACAGGTAGACAAAGGTGAGTCTGTTGATATAGTGTATCTGGACTTTCAGAAAGCCTTACAAGGTCCTTCATCAGATACTTTTGGAAAAACTAAAAAGTCATGGGATAGGAGGCAGTGTACTATTGTGGATCAGGAACTGGTTAAAAGATAGAAAGCAGAGGGTAGGGCTAAATGGCCAATTTTCCCAATGGAAAAAGGTGAACAGTGGAGTACCCCAAGGATCTGTGCTGGGTCCGCTGCTTTTTGACATATTCATAAATGACCTGGAAAAGGGAATAACGAGTGAGGTTATCAAATTTGCAGATGACACAAAACTATTTAAAGTTGTTAAAACCCAAGAGGATTGTGGAAAATTGCAAGAGGATCTTGATAAATTGGAAGACTGGGCATCCAAATGGCAGATGAAATTTAATGTGGACAAGTGCAAAGTTATGCACCTAGGAAAGAACAACCCAAACTAAGGTTACACGATGCAAGGTTCCACATTGGGAACCACTACCCAGGAAAAAGATTTAGGTGTCATCGTGGATAATATGTTGAAACCCTCTGCCTAATGTGCAGTGGCAGCAAAGACAGCAAATAAAATGATAGGTATAAGGAAAGGAATAAAAAATAAAACAAAGGATATTATAATGCCTCTGTATCGCACCTTGAATATTGTATGCAATTCTGGTCGCCGTATCTTAAAAAGGATATAGCATTATTAGAAAAGGTACAGAGAAGAGACACCAAAATGGTAAAGGGGATGGAAGGATACTCCTATGAAGAGAGGCTAAGAAGGTTGGGGTTCTTCAACCTGGAAAAGAGACGGCTGAGGGGAGATATGACAGAGATCTATAAATTAATGAATGAAGTGGAACGAGTAAACGTAGATCGATTGTTTACGTCGTCAGAATATAAAAAGACTAGGGAACATGCAATGAAGCTACAGGGTAACCTATTTAAGACTAATAAGAGAAAATATTTTTTCACTGAAACATGTAATCAACCTCTGGAATTTGTTATCGGAGGATGTAGTAAAAGCTGTTAGTGTAGCTGGGTTTAAAAAAGGTTTGGACAAGTTCCTGGAGGAAAGGTCCATAAACCATTATAAAAGGGACCCAGGATATCACTGCTTGACCCTATGCAAGCATTGAGGAATCTGTGTCTTTTGGGGAGACTGCTAGGTACTTATGACCTAGATTGGCCACTGTTGGAATCAAGATACTGGGCTTGATGGACCTTGGTCTGATCCAGCATGGCATATCTTATGTTCTTATAAGGGGCGGTATATAAAAGCTTGTTAAATAAATAAAATACAGTATTGATGCCACCACTGTTGAATATTGGGTCTTTATTTTTGTTACAAAATTGTTAAACTACCTTTTGACATCCACAACAAAAGGATGTACAATATAATAAAAATTAAGACAGCTAAATAATGTAGACAGAATGCCACAATAATAGAAGAATGACTGTTAAATAATTAGAGTTTCTGTTGTGATGTGTTGCTGGGTGCAAGAAAGAATTTTATCTGCTCATAGTGTACGGTGTGAGCTGCCATGGATATAGCCTCATTACCTTTCTTTTCCCAGAGCGTAACAAAATGTCCCCAAGGAAAATAGGAATGGGAAAAGCACGCAGGCATGAATTACTTTAAATTAGGGTTGTCACACTGCTCTTTCCTCGCCCAGCAACCAGCACCTTTTCCTTGCTGGCCGAAGTCTTCCAAGAACAACAGTCAAAAAATCATGCAGGTCAGCTGCCAGGTAAGACAAGTTTTATAAGAAAGCAGGAGCAAGAGACAGAACAACAAATTTAACTTAAAGTCTTTGCTGAATGTCCATGGATGCAGTCGGGGGGAGGGAGAAAAGAAGTAAGGAAGGCAGGCAGGCTGGCCAGCTCCCTTGCCCCTGGACGGGGAGGGGAGGAAAAGGAAAGGTGGCAGATGCTGGGCTGGGTTGGCAATAACATAAAAATGGGGAAGGGGACTTTGAGAAGGAGAAGACACTGATGCTGTTGCTGGGCTTGGAGAAGGGCTGGCATTGGAAAATTGTGATTTGTGTCATTAAATGGAATCCATCTTAAAAGCCACTATTTTTCCAAGGAAAAGCACCTAATTCCCTCAGAAATAAACCCATACATTTTTAAACAATAAACACAGAAGGGTATGTTTACTAAACTGTGGTAAAGGAACAAGTGGGCCGTTAGCGTGTGCTATCAGCACACCTGCGCCCTTAGCACATGCTAAAGTGGCATTCTGGATGTGCTAACGGTATCAGCAGCGTCAAGCGCCCTGTGGGTGGAGATAAGGCGTGCACAGGGTGGAGAGTGCGGGTCAATGGGCATGGTGTGGGCGGTAACAAGGCACACTCCTTTAATGCCGATTGCACAACCTGCCGAAAGGCGCCTTAATGCTGGGAATCCTAATGCATATCAAAACCTCGCAGAAAAGGCACCTTTTGGAGGTAAGTGAGACTGTTTAATGTGTGCAATGTGACAAACAAATAGTGATGATAGTGCTCCATTAGCAGCAACAGCATAGTGCCCAAGTATGAAAGGGCACTATGTTGATGGTGCAAATGGGGGCAAAGGAGGTGGCACATGGATCATGCAGTGGGGGCTGCTGGAGCACAGGGGGGACCAGGCAGCTGCCTAGGTGGCACATAAGAACGTAGGTCTAGAAAATCTGCCAGCTGCGTCAGACCAAGGTCCATCATACCCAGTACTCTGTGTCCAACAGTGGTCAAACTAGGTCACAAGTACCTAGCAGTTTCCCCAAAATAAACATATGATCCACAATAATTGTAATGGGGGAAGCAGTGAACATCCCAGGTCCTCTTTAACAATGGTTTATGGACCTTTCCCCAGGAACCTGTTCAAACTTTTTAAAACTCAGCAACACTAACAGCTTTTACTACATCCTTTGGTAATGGATTGCAGGGTGTGATTATGTGTTGACTGAAATAATACTTTCACCTAGTAGTCCTAAATGGGTTACATTGTAGTTGCATTGCATGCCCCCTAATCTGTCCACATTCTGATGGCATAAAAAAGCGACCTTCATTTACCCGTTCCACTCTGGTCAATAATTTATAGACCTCTATTATATCTCCCCTCAGCTGTTGATGAGCCCCAACCTATTTACTCTCTCCACAAAGGGGTATTCTGCCATCCATATTACCATTTGCGATGTCCATCATGATGCCACAGTGACAGTGGTGGCACACAGTCATGCTACTGCTGCGGAAAGGAGATGTGCCGCATGGGGCAGTCCAAGGGTCCTGGCACCCTAGGCAGTGATCCCGGCAGCACCGCCCCTCACTGCCACTGAAGCCAGCTGTGGGGGAAGAGACCAATAGTGCCAGCAGCTGTAGCACTCCAGGTAGCTGCAACATGCAGGTGCCCAGGGGACTACCACAGCAGTGGCTGTCATTGGCAGGTGGTGATGGGATCCCTGCAGAGGCAGATGGTCAGGGGGGCTGTGTGACCATCCATGTATGTCTTTGCCCCCCCCCCATCCAGACCTTGTGCCCTAGGTACAAGTCAACCTGCATGTTGGATGGGACTGCACGCCACCAACACGGACAGCACATGGGCATGTCAGCATGGCATGGGGGTGTGTTAGCAGAGGGGGCAGTGGCACCGCTTGCAGCAGACTAAAGTCATGCCCTGGCCCTATGCACAGTGCAACATATGCTGGGGTCTGTCTGATGCAAAGTATGTCAGCCCCAGGGAGGGTTGTTGCCATATGGCAGCTCTGTGGCTCAATGTACATGGTTGGTGTGTACATGAGTGGAGGGTCACAGGTTTGTGTCCTGGCTGTGGTATATGCATTGCACGTTCCTGTGGCTGAACTTTAGCCCACAGTGCAGATACAACACCAACATGTGCAACCTCCAATGAATCGGCCAGCAAGGCTTCAGCCACACAGACAAGCTCCACTATCCATAGCTGCATGACAAGTCAGACTGATAGTACCGACACACTGAGTGGGCGTTAATATCAGAGCATGCTACTAGCTCCTACAAAAGGAGCACACATTAACAATGCTCAAGCTGATATCGGGACCAAGGTAGCAGGCAGGAATAACAACAATCCCCATTTTTGCACATCATGGAAATGTGAGTGTGTGTGTGAGTGTGTGTGTGTCTATCCATTGTTTTGTGGCTCTCCACCTCACTGAGCCTCACAGTGCCTAAGCTGTTTCCAGCATTAGTCTTCAAATGTGCATGATGAGGAGCAAAGTATTGTGGGTATGGCCTGAAGCAGGGCATATAGGCCAGGATGGGTCTGCATCAGAGGTAAGGTGAGATGTTGTAGTGCCTGCCTGCCACATGCGTGGCCTGGGTGGCCACAGCATGTCTTGCTGGGAGGGACCTCTCACCCTGACTGAGCAGTGACCATGGCACCACTATGTATCCACATAGTGTTATATACGGGTATGTTTACTAAACTGTGGTAATGTCATTCGCGTTAGGTTCCACGGTAAAGGTACAGATGCCCATATAAAGGCATGGGTGTGGCAGCATTATGGCAAGCATGTCAGGTAATGCGCGTTATAAGGCACGTTACAAAGCACATAAGGGTGCCTTGTAACATGCCTTATAACACGCCTTATAACATGCCTTGTACTGTGCCTAATAAGGTGCCCTGTAACGTGCCTTATACTGTGCCTAATAAGGTGCCCTATAACGCCTTATAAGGATTGTTGGCAACTATGGTGAGGGTACTATGGGCTGGCAGCACAGATCCGCAGAGATATGACTTCCTTGGACACATCACGTTCCTCTACTGTGGACTGTTTCTGACGTGACGTTTTGCTCTTAGTTGGTGCATACAAGAACACTGCAGGACACCACACAAAACGCCTGTTGTGTGCCAGGATAGGGCAACCCCACCAGTACCCATGATGCAACACAAATGCAGAACAGACGTCCACAGCTGATATAGCGGTCTGTAAGTGGGACAAGAGACACAGATAAACATATGCACACACACCATGAAATGGAACGCTCTGAACAAAGCATGCCAAGGAGCGAAGATCCAAAATAGAAAGGGTGGCAGGGGCCTGCAGAGGGGACAGCTGTGTGCATGGTCATTGGACCAGGGCAAAACGGGGAATAGAACCAAAAAGGAGCACATGAGAATCAAACCTACACAACAATGTATCCAACAACAGCATCACAACAGCACTACCAATCCCCCAAGCCAACTGCTCACTTGGATAGCATAATGAAAAGAACCATATGTAACAGCTAATATGTGAAAGATAGGCTGCATAGAGGGCACACCGTGGTGCACAGTGAAGAGAAGGGAGGGTGTGCAGAGAGGTGACGACGTTGCAGCCATTTCATGGTAAGGTTAGCAGAACACAAGAAAAGAAGAGGAATGGAACATACTGGGATCAAACCCACAAACTATGGTGGCCCAATGCATGCCTCTAACCACTATGCCAAACAACCACAGCAACTTCAATGCTAATGTGTACCACTAAATGGCATGTGTGTATGCAAAGTCATAGCACTGTATGAGGCAGAAGGCGGCTGGCACACAGGCAACTGCCAGTGGTCCAGGATGTTCAGTGTGGTGATGCAGCAGCAGAGACAAATGTCTGTAAAAAATGTCATGACAAAGCCACTGGTCCGTTGTATGCACATGTACACAGTGGGTGCTACATGTAGAAGACCAAACACACAGGAGTCATGAAATGTCCACAAAGGCATACGTGCCTGGCAATACAGGACACACAAGCCAGGAAAAGCATCTACAGCTAGATATCTGCTAGCCTACACACAGATATATGTAATGGGTGTCAGAGCCTGGCCATGATATCACCACAAAAACAAAACCCAGTCAAATTTAACCAGTGGAATAAAACACCTTGATTGTACCAAACAAATATTTTTTTTGTCGGAATAGTCAGCTAAGTGAAGAGGAAGTTTCCTCGTACATTCGTGACCTGTACATTTTAATTAAAGCAATAACTTTATATCAACATTTGTCGTGACTGTAAAATACGTTTTTTCACGAAAACAGCAATCCCCCCAATCGAGAAGCTGAATGATCACCCCAGTATAGAGACGCTATGAAATGGTGTGCCAATCCACCTGCATGTTCAATCCCATTGGATGAACCAAATTTAACCTAAAGATCCAATGTTGTTCCAAATTCTGCAGAACTTGAACCCGATCACCTCTCCGTGGGTTAGGTGGTACAAAATCAAGCACATGCCACCGAAGTGCTTCAAAAGTATGTGACAAGCTCATACAGTGGTCCACCAGTGAGGCTGTCAAAGTTTTTGTGCGAAGTCTCGAAGCATGTTGGACCACTGTCTGAGCTTGTCACATACTTTTGAAGCACTTCGGTGGCGTGTGCTTGATTTTGTACCATCTAACCCACGGTGATCGGGTTCAAGTTCTGCAGAATTTGGAGCAACATTGGATCTTTAGGTTAAATTCGGTTCATCCAACGGGAATGAACATGCAGGAGGATTGGCACACCATTTCATAGCGTCTCTATACTGGGGTGATCATTCAGCTTCTCGATTGGGGGGAGGTGCCTGTTCAGTGGTCCCTCCTCTGTTGGTTTGGATTGGCTCCTCTGAGTTGAACCCGCCTTGATGGGGGTGGTTAAAACAGCTGAGCAACTGTTGGCGTTCTCCTGAGTATAAAAACCGCGGGGTTTTTTTTAACCTGGTTTACATGGCTGTATTCTTATCGAATGGGGCTTTGACCTGAAGCAGGGGAATTAATGAGTGATCCCCGAAACGTGACACGTCATTTGAGATACTGCTGACTGTGGTATTTGGAGCAGCCCTCGTGAATTTAATATACAGCTAAGTAATAATGCTGTTTTCGTGAAAAAAAGTATTTTACAGTCACGACAAATGTTGATATAAAGTTATTGCTTTAATTAAAATGGAAAGGTCACGAATGTGTGAGGAAACTTCCTCTTCACTTAGCTGACTATTCCGACAAAAAAATATTTGTTTAGTACAATCAAGGTGTTTTATTCTGCTGGTTAAATTTGACTGGGTTTTGTTTTTGTGGTGATATTTTTCTAATCTGGCTGAGGGTATCTATTTTTTGAGTTCTTTTGAGTGGCCATGATATCAAGCAAAACAGTGTACATGGCAACATAACCCTTATAATGTACATCAAATGGTGACAATGATTAACTGGACCCCATCAGAGCAATGCAGGGAATGTGGCCTGACAAATGCTACATGGGGAATTTAATCCTGGTCCCCAGGTACGCAGACCAGTGCAAGAACCATTGTGCCACACCAACACATCAACATCTCTGCAGTGGATGATGTGTAGACAAGGAGGCAGGCGCATATCCAATCAGTCCCGCAGTCACCGCCAGCACCAGTGCCAACAAACACCAATGCCAGCTATGTCCGACACATACATCCCAGGCGGGAATGTAGAGGCAGCAGCCTGGGCATGCATGTGCCCAAGTAGTAGAGATGTCCACCCACAAGAAGCCACAATGCTCCAAAAGAGATGACATCCATCTGTACAGGCACATGGGAGCGATGAATGTACCTGTGTTAAAATGGAATATGTATGGGGCCATCAGTGAAACTATCTGTGCGTAGGAATGCAGCAGCAGAACGTCTAATACACTACACACATGTTGTGTATGATAGAACACACACATTGGGCAACGACCTGAAAGGTCGACTGGCGACACAGTGATGTGAGTGAACCAGATGCACTGATGTGCGCTGTCAGCATCATCATGGGAATAGCACAAGAACACAACTAACAGGGGGCACGGTCCAGGCAGGTGCACCAAGCTGCCCACATAACCAGAAGGTGATAGGGATGGAACGGAGGATACCTAGATGTAATGCCATGCTGCCATACAGCAATGTAGATCTGCAGTGCACAGGCAAATGCAGAAACATTAACAAAATGTCATGTCTCAATGTCCCAGCACCAGCACTCAACTGTGTAGACCATATGTGTGTCTATCAATGGGTCCTACAGCAGTGTAGATGGCCAGTCAAAAATCCATGATGTCCGTAAGAATCAGCAGACATCAGTTACGCATGTACAGAAACACCTTTAATGACCAAATGGGAGAAATAACAGTTACACAAGGACAAAGGAGGACATGGAAACAGGTAGGAGATGCATATGTTGCCAAAGAACAAACATAGCCGAATCTCACAGACATAGAGGTAGCACCATGCAGAAGGCCTGCTGCAATGGGTGTTGTGGATACAGAGGCATTACAGATATGCCAAATGAACAGGGGATGCACAACCTAAGACAGAAAAATGAGACACCCCCCGCACCACAGCTAAGGTAATTCTGCAATGTCAGTGGCACAATGCTATGTCATACGGAGGTTTGGGCACACATGCATTGATGGGGAGGTAAATCAATGTACAGCGGCACATCTGTAGAGGAACTACACACAATAACATGTATGTGGAGTTAGAACGAAAGGACAAAAATGGTGCATGAACCCACACAGAATCCACGTAGTCACATGCACCATTGCAAACCTGGAATCAGGCAGATGCACATGCACCGTGTACATGAAACCATGACAGAGTGCTTCCCCAGATGAACTGTAACACCTCCTGAAAGGGTCAAACACCAATCACAGATGGTGGCATGCATCACAGTGGTGTGGTGGCAAACAGTTTGTCATGTCCAAGTACAAGGTAGCCAGACATAGCAACAGGGCCTACAGAATGTTCCCCCATGGCACACACGTGGCTGCATGCAACTGTCCACACAAACATATGTAGATATACTGCACTGCAGGTCACATACATGGCCCACCCACATCAACACATTGTCAGATAGATGCACAACATAGAGTGAGTATGTGAAATCCTGCTGTATATGTTTGGACCAGTACACATTGTCCATAGTGAAAATGGCATCCGAAAGTACACATGTCCCGGTACGGATGTCACAGATCCATGGGCATGCAAGGTTACGTGTGACAACTCAGTGTGCCACAGTAATGCAGACTGTACTGTGTGTCCATCGCGATGACCATGATGCACAGCCAGAGTACGGCAGCAATGTTGTGTCAGTTGTCCCTGTTCGGCACAAAGTATTATTCAAACAATAATGTCCATCATAGGCGTGTGTCCCACTCGCTGAGGCCTATCACCCAATGGCACCATCCCCCAGGGATCGTTGCATCGAGGTGCTCTGTCCACCAATGGTACTGTGATGGGTAGGCCAGCTGCAATGTAGATGATATGCTGTGTGTGTTCGCTGCGCCCTGTGATAGAGGAAGGAGAAACAGGTCATGGTATGCTATACACAAAATAAGGTCACAATGGAGAGAGAAAAACCACAATATGTACATAATGAGATCTCAGACATGTACACAGGACACAATCACAACAAAGAGTACAGTGCGTGTTGGCCACAGCTGGAGATGGCACGGTCGACCAGGTTGCCATCTCGACATGGCCCTGCTGGGCCACAGCATGTCCAGCAGTGTTGGTGCACACAGATCCCACAGAGGTCCATGACAAAACAAACAGCCCATAAGAAACATTTGAAGTGTGACGCGAGTCAAAACAGATCAAACATGCAACGTACTGTCTGTGTGCAGCAGGTGTCCTATAGGGACTGTCTGAGGCAGGCAAAGGCCACAAGAGGTCACAGTAAAGGTAGGGTGTGTCACTGGAATGTGTGGATTCACCATGGCTGCATGTCGAGCAGGCAATGCCACATGTTGAAGGTCTGGCGAGATCCGTGAAACGGAAGAGTTGATGCATTGTGGACTGGCAGCAAACAGGAGACAGTCAGTAGAAAACATAGAAGACATGCATAAATATGTGCGCACAATGTACACAAGGGCACCAGCACAGGGTTAGAGATAGAGCAGTGAGCACCACCGCACAGGTGTCCAGGCACATCCCATCACCAGACAACGCACAAGGGTAGCAGAAAGTGTACCGTTACATAGACACATCCCAAAAACACAGAAACACATACACAGTGAGATGGGGAGAGCATGCCGCCAGTAGCATACGGCCCCTGTGAGCCCAAGCTGAGACCAGTGGAGGCAAGCATCATAGTCCATGCAAGGAGACACTGATTTTGTATAATGGCACAATGCTAGGGAAGGGGTGTATGTGCCGCCCACCACCACTACACCCTATGCCTGCAGACATACACAGCTCCATCACAGTTGACACAAATACAGTTATGAAAACCAAGAACCTGACCTGAACTAATGGCCATATGGTTGCCAAACCGAACATGTGGGGTAGGGAGGCGCAGGCCAAGCTGGTGCACAACATCATATGTGCAGTGAACTGAGAACAACAGAAATGTGCTATGCCGCAGTGCACCTACAGTACATATACCACTATGTTCACCCAACACAGTTACCTGCAGGTTGAAGGATGTACTCACAAGTGCCACTGAACCGCTGCAATGGCCATGAACATTGGCTACTCCTGGGGATGTAAAGACAGAAGGTAAATATACATATGTGCAGAGAGAGGCCAGAAACATACACCGCAGCATGTAGATGTAGACAAATATGCATATCACCACATATGCAGGACTTACATGAGAACAGCTCCTCGATCAGACGTTGCCTGACTGCACGCGTGTCATCACAGCCACCTGCAGGAGGGCACAGTGGATCCTCCTCAAGATCCTCATTAATGTCGACCCAGATATTGTGCCTGAGTGCAATGTTGTGTAGGATGCAACAGGCCAGAATGATCTGTGCCACAGTCATGGGTTTGTATTGTAAGGCCCCACCGGTCCTATCCAGACACCTGAAGCGACTCTTCAAAACGCCAAAGGTGCGCTCGATGACTGAGAGGCTGAAGTAATGGGCCTCATTGTACCTCCTCTCTGCATGTGTCCGTGGAAGACGCACAGGGGTCAGCAGCCAGGCATGACAGCCATATCCCGCATTACATGCAGACAGAAATGTAGTAAGGTCAATCATGAACTGGTGGTCACACAAGGGCGCACAAGCATCTACATGCGAAGGTCAACAGATACACGACGACACATACAGATGACGTCTCATAATGGCACACGGCAACTGTGCACCAGCGTTTGGGGTGTGTGAAATACACATCATGGGGGTGGGGCAATGAGGGCAGTACATACCAACAGTAACCAGACCAATCACATCACCAACCACCTGCAACCCACACCCACGAGTAGCATCCCTGAACGCAGCAGGCGGATACATGGCAGTGCCCCAGGAATGGGACAGAGACCAGCATGTGTGCAATAATGTGACGGCCATGGTACAGTGCACACACACATGCTGGCACAGTAACATATACAGTAGAGGTGTAGCCAAGACAGGTGAAACTACACACCAATGCTGTCCAACACAGAGCAGACATGTGGGATGCAACGTCGCACCACAATGCCAGCCACATGCTACAGATGAGTTAAAAGGGGGTGGGCCCCCCAACACACAGCACAGCATTAAAATGAATATGTGAGCCAACCCAGGCCCCCCCCCCCCTCTGGTAGCACACATACACACCTTGCAGACAGAGTCAACTAGGAACACACAACCCAGACCGACACATGTACATTGGCGTATGTGTGTGAGTCGATGCTGTGCCCAGAATGTGATGGCAAACAATCTGTGTTTCACACCAACATGGAGGACCACACCATTAGACATGTGCAGTACAGCAGCGGCACCTGGAAACAGTATAACCTGCATGTATACTGGAACACACAAATGAGCAGTGACACACATATGGCCAACATAGTTACATCTGGAAAAACACAAACATATGTATCCATGTCTCCTGTGACAGTGACATGGCATGCTGGAGGACACCATCCCACAATGTCAGTGATGCACAACCACAATGCAGGGAGAGGCATGCAGGGGTCATAATCAGCAATGGGACTATGTATAAGATGGGCAGTGATATGCCCCAGTGTGACGCACTGTGTCTGTAATGTGTTCTTCAGAAACGTCTGAGGTGCAACATGCCATGTTATGTGTGTCGCAGGGGATATGCAGTCAGAAGGCCCAAATGGAACACCGAAAGTGACCCTGTCCCATGTGTGCGAGGTGCAGTGCCCACAGGACACAGAGACAACATGAACATGTTAGAGATGACTAATACACACTCAGTAGGACACAGTCCCCATATTGTCTGGCCTGAAATTGCCTGAATAGTGCCAAGTGTTGCAGGATATGGGAGTCATGGGCGGACCCTGGAAACTGGGGAACCACATTCAGAATATGCATAGTTGCATCACAAACAACTTGAACATTCAGGCAATGGTAGTGTTTGCGGTTGCGGAACACCAGCTCCCTGTCTCTGGGTGGGACCAGGGCAACATGTGTGCAATCAATAGCTCCCATCACATGTGGTATCCCCGCAATCTGCTGGAATGCCTGGCCCAGGGCCCCCCACTGTTGCCCACTGTTAGGAATTGTAATGTAATTCCTAACCCGGCTGACCACGGCCCGCAGTACTTGATGGAGACAGCGCGAGAAGTTGGGCCTGCTCATCCCCCCACTGCCGCCACCGAGGATTGGAAGCAGCCAGAAGCAAAGAAATGTAGGGCAGACAGGAGCTTGGCGAATCCCGGTATGGCATTTGACAGGGCAGTCTGGGGCTGGAGGTCAGGTCTCAGATCCTCATAGAGCTCCCTAATAGCCCCTGTGCTCAGACAGTAGAGGGAAATGACCTTTTCCTCACGAATGTCCTGGAGCAGGGGCCTGGGCCTGGGCCTGGGCCTGTAGAGGCGAGGCTGGCGAGGGCATGTCTCAGCACGTCTATGGTGTGTGCTGGACATACCTCGGCCTGTGGAGCCTCCACAGCGGCAGGTCGGTGTTGCAGCGGGACTGCACCCATGCCCAGTTCCACAGCCCCAAGGACACCATCTCCCTCATCAGGCAACCGCAGTTCTTCAACTCCCAGCAACGCCACCACTGCACAACCCGCATGGTCAGTGTGAGCCATCATGGACAGAGGCCTTGAGCGATGTGGGGAGCTAAATACATTGTAGGGCGTGGCAACTAATCAGAACCAACATAACACAGCAACGCACACAAGCAACAGGCTTGCAAACCGCACGGTATGTACGTAAGCGGAACGTCGTAGCGCATGCACTAGCGCGTGTACCACAACACACAAGCGCACCTCACAATTGGATCATGCGGAGCACACGTAGGAAGGGCGTAGTATGTGTAGGAAGGGGAGGGGCATGTGGCGTGTCCGCACACGCTTGCGCGTACACAACGTACACGTAGATGCAACACATAGGGTACCTACATACGGCGGAGTGTGCTGTAGCAACGGCATAGCACACTGAGTAAAATTACATACCAGAAACGAAAGATGTGTGGCACCAAATACGGATGAGGACACAGCACCTGTGGATGTAGGGGCAGACAATGAAGAGGTCCAAACATACAGAACGTGAAGCACACAGGTGCGTAATGGCATAGAGTACGTAGGAATGCGTGTTATGCTCAACACACACGTTGCGCATGTGTATAGCATAGAGCAACACCGAAGGGGGAAAGCAGGGCTCATACAGCATGCCGTGATACATGCGCCACCACCTGTAGGCATAGGAACGCATGTTGCACAGACTGCACGTCAGATGAACCATGCACTGCATATTTTAAAGGGGCACAGCAGGTCAGCAATGGCAGCACAAGATGGCACAGAGTGGAGCACGAGAGGTGACCGAGAGTGACCCGAGCAGCCACCAGGCAGCGGTGTACCCTACAGAGGAGGAGCCTGAGGGGGCGAGGCAGGCCCATCCAGCCACAGCCAGGGGGTGCAGCAACAGCATGGAGGTGTGGCAGGTGGCAGGCACCATTGCAGGTCAGTGCCGGACAACGTCAGGAGGAGGGAAGCCCGCTACAACCAAGAGGAGAATGAGCTCCTCCTGGCAGCCATCCTGGAGCGCTACAAGGTGCTATTTGGGTGGCTCATCAGTACCACCACCATTAGCCAGAGAAATGACAGATGGGAGGAGGTCACGACAGCAGTGGCCACAGCAGGGGGACCTACCCGTGATACCGAGAGTATTAGGAAACACTTCCGTGACATCAAGCGCTCAGTCAGGGCTCACGCCATCGCTGAGAGGCACCATGCCTGTGCAGCAGAAGGGAGTGCACCACATGGAGCCACACACACCATTAGGCTGCTCTGTCGGAGCGTGGGTCAGGGTGCCGTATGACATGCCTATGCCCTATGGAGACCTATGATGCGCTTGGTAGCATATCGAGGGCAAGGCGCGCTGCAAGACGCTGTAACCAAAGTACGCCTAAAGCGTTCATGATAAGCCTGACACCCTGTGACGTTAAGCCGCAATGCCCACAAGATCATGGTACGACAGAGCAGCCTAGTGGTGTGTGTGTAGCGCAGTGTCTCATAACAATGTAATGTGGGTTCAAATCCCAGTAGAGGGTATCACATGTCCAAACAAATAGGAATATGGCAGCACACCAGGAAATAACATAAAACCCGAGTAAGGGAGACGTGTGACAGGGCGTGTAGCAATGCCTGCACTGCTCATGCGCGCTTCCACTGCGTCTTTGGTGAACTGACCACATGAGGCATACAAGATGACTGCCAGATCTAGGAAGCCTGCATTTTCCCATGCGGACTTATATCTTCTTGCAGAGCAGATCTACAGCCACCAGGGGCACCTGTTCGAAGCTGGAATAAGAGCGGGGTGCCCCTCCAAACCTGGCCACCAGTCTCCCCCCTCCCTGCAGCCCAGAAGCCCCTCACCCCACTGGAGCAAAGGGTCAACGATGATGAGTCCCTACCTCCCGATTCGGGCCCCAGCAGCCCCCATCGGGGTCGCGTGACAGGGAATCAGGATCTTGGCAGGCAGCAGGCACATAGTGCCCCAGGGAGGACATCCCTTTGGCGATGCATGGGCACACTGGTCCATCCCAGGGCCCGATCCTGCACCTGCGGGGTTATCCAACTCCAACAGTGCAGAATCAGGTCCTATATGGGCCCGTCCTGCCCCTGGGTGCCCAGACGGCCTGGACGTGCCCCTTAGGGAAGCAGGCTCCACATTAACATATATATATTAATCGCTCTTTTAAGAAGAGTAACTGACAGCAGGTCAAAATGAGATTTTGATTTTTCTATAACTGAAATAATACTACGTACATGTTGCCATTCAGTAGTGCTCTGCATACCTGTTGAAAAAAACTTAGCTAGAACCTTTTCACTGAGTCCAATATAAGAGCATAAGAAATGCCATACTGGGTCAGACCAAAGGTCTGTCAAGCCCAGTATTCTGTTTCCAACAGCGGCCAATCCAGGTCAGATTCCAAAAAGGTAAACAGATTCCATGATGCTTATCTCAGGGGTAAGCAATGGATTTCCCTGGTCCTTTTTAATAATGGCTTATGGACTTTTCCTTCAGGAACTTGTCCAAGTCTATTTTAAACCCAGATACACTAACAGCTTTTACTACATCCTCCAGGAACAAATTTCAGAGTTTGATTACACATTGAGTAAAAAAATATTTTTTCAGCTTAATCTTAAATGTGCTACATTTTAGCTTCATTGCCTATCCCCTAGCCTTCCTACTTTTTGAAGGAGTAAACAGCTGATCTACATTCACCTGTTCCACTGCATTTGTTATTTTATAGATTTCTATCATATCTTCCCTCAGCTTTCTCTTTTCTATGCTGAAGAACTCTAACCATTTAACCCTTTCCTCTTAGGGGTATACTGGTTTGCAATACTGCTGTTTAATTCCAGTACTTTACATATGTTTACTGATTTGCTTAACCATAAGGAACAGCACAACAGTTTACAAAAAAATAGTCAAACTCATTCAAAGAAAATTACGCAGGTTCATAGACCAAACAGTGCATGTTTGTGAAATAAGGAAACCAGAGCACTCATTACATTAAGAATGCTAGAATGGAGAGTGTAGCGCCAATCTCACTTGCGTTAATGGCAGAGGCCACAGGTTAGTTGTCGGGTGCCTCTTCAGTGTGTCTCCAGCAGCTAACACAGAGAAGGTTTTCCTAATGTGTGCTGTACTAGGTCGGGGTCACTTAATGCCCCCCATAGAGGAATCATTAAGTGAACCCACATTAGGATCTCCGTTGCTGCTGAGTATAAGGCAATTGTGCTTGCCCTAGTATCAATGGGCTTTCCAAATGCTCACTCTACCTGTTCCCTGCCCCATCCCATGTTTGCCGATTAATGTGTGGTTTAACACACAAAGACAGACACTATTGGATGTTAGTGTTCCCGACTGCCTGTAACCGCATGTTAAGATGCCCACTAACCAGCTATCGGGCTTTAATAAAAGAGACCCTGAATGTCACTGCAATTTCAATAATCTGCCACTATGCCCTTTCTCTGCCCATAGACCAACTCAGCACTATCCTGATAGTCCCTAGGTCCTTTGTAAGGTATTTGGCAGTACTATCTTGATAGTGCTGCTGAATATTGCTGGATAGCCCAGGCCAGCAGCGCTTATGCAGATAGCAGGTACTGCTGTCCAGTTAAGTGTCACTGAATAATTATCCCCGTGTTTGTTGAAGGAGATCCATCTGTACTGGGGAGGTAGGGTGTCCTTAATATGAGGGAAGCTGGAGCTTTCTGAAAAAATATTACTGGTTTCCCCTACTGAAGTAGCTGCTGTAAATATTTCTTCTCCTGCCCTGGTTTTTTTTTTGTAGACATTTGCAAAGGGGAACCCTCTAAGGTTGTATTTCACTTAATACTTAGCCACAAAGAACGAGCAGAATTGTTTGATCCTACTTTAAAGACTACTAAAACCTGTTCAGATTGAATCAGGAAAACAGGATGGCTTTCATTATTTGTTCACACTGTTTCATGATAAGGAAGCATGTCTTACTTGGGTTGCCAGCACCCCGATCAGTCTATGACTGATTCTTTCACTGAAAGGGCTTGATGGCTTCATGTTTTGGCACAGGGATATAGAGTCTTCAATCTCTGTGTATTGATTGCTCACTGGACTATGGCACGGATGGAAGCATATGTCTAGGACTAGATAGCTCAGAGGGTTGCATGGATATACACATTTTTCATCTGTATTCAGGGATCATATATCATGATAGATGAGTACGAAGTACAACTATCATCTGAAGATCACTACTTTGGTGGTGAGTAAACTCAGTGTCTGAAATCCATTCGGTGACCTATATAAATACATTGCTAATCTCTCTTCAGTAGCCAGCAGTAAGGGTCTCTTTTATCTGTAGTCAGCTGAGGCAATGGAGAATTAGGTGACCTGCCTAAGGTCACAAGGAGGTGTGGGCAATCCATGAAGGGTGTTACATACATTAAACTGCACAGTAAAACCTTCCAAAGTGTCACAAAAGAAGTACTGGTGGGCCATGAATGCGGTATTCTGGGTCCCAAGCCTGTTCCATGACCACTATGCCACACCTCCAAGTGGTTGCCAGACATCTGCAGGGTGAACATGTATGACCCCCTGCAACATGCTGTAGCACAGCCAATAAAGCCATGCTCTCAGAAGCGCATGATGGTGAATAGTCTGTTTGCTGGCCCAAATTATGGGCAGAACACATAACAAATTATAAGGCTGTGTGTCTGCTAGTCACAGAAGAGCTCTGACTGTTACAAGCATAAAAATGATCTGAGAAGCACACAGTCACAAAAAAAACAAGAAGGAATTGAACCCCTGTCTCTTGCTTATAGAGACATTGCACTAACCAGCACGCTACACCTCTCTACATAATAATGGCTGGATACAAAGAGACTGCAGATCACTGCCTAAAATGTCTACTGTGTGTGCTAGTATAGGTTAGTCCCTCCGGTACCCATGATGCAGTACACATGCAGAACAGCAGTGTGCAGCTGATCACCAAATGGAGAATGCACTGATCCATCACCTCTGTTCAGTAAGATGCACTGGAAGTATGTGATACAAGCACTAAGCTGCTACCTCGTACAAACTGTGCTACTGAGCAATTTCTGCAATCACTCTGAGGGTGAGGATGGGTGCCCAGCCTGTGCCCCCCAGAGCATGCACTGCTAGAAATTGTTTCTGCTGACTGTAATGCAGATTCACCTTGCTGTTAGTGGGTGGTAGTTGTCTGTAATGTGTTATGCTAGTCACCTTGTATTTTGTAGAATTGCTTTAGGTGGCTATTATATCTCGGTCCTTTGTCGCTAAAGCTGTTGCCCCCATTACAGCTTCTGCCTCTGTCCAGACAGAGGTCCTAATGCCAGTTGAAGGACTGGTTCCATGTACAGGGTGCCTCCATGCTGAAGCTCTGAGGAAACAAGTGGAGGAACTCAGAGAGGAGGTGGTGAGACTGAGGAGCATTCAAGACAGTGAGAAGTACATTGATGAGATGCTTCTTGCAGCAACAAAGCTCTCCAGCAGTTGAGAAGATGGGTGCCAACAGAATGTCGATAGTTGGACACATGTCACCAGAGCCTGCAAAATCACCAATCCAACTTCTCCAGCCCTTGAATTGAAGAACCATTATGCAGCCCTTGAAGTGGAGGAGGTGAAAGCAGCCCTGGAAAGGGAAGAACCAGAGCTCAAGTACCCCAAAGTTGCAGAATCAATGACCACAAGGAAGCGAAGGGTAGTGGTGGTTGGAGACTCTCTTCTGAGGGGTACTGAGGCGTCCATCTGCCAACCAGACTTGATGTCCAGAGAGGTATAAGAACATAAGAACATAAGATATGCCATACTGGGTCAGACCAAGGTCCATCAAGCCCAGTATCCTGTTTCCAACAGTGGCCAATCTAGGTCATATGTACCTAGCAGTTTCCCCAAAAGACACAGGTTCCGCAATGCTTGTACTGGGTCAAGCATTGATATCCTGGGTCCCTTCTTAATAATGGTTTATGGACCTTTCCTCCAGGAACTTGTCCAAACCTTTTTTAAACCCAGCTACACTAACAGCCTTTACTACATCCTCCGGTAACAAATTCCAGAGTTTGATTACACTTTGAGTGAAAAAATATTTTCTTTTATTAGTCTTAAATAGTTTACCCTGTAGCTTCATTGCATGTCCCCTAGTCTTTCTATATTCTGATAACGTAAACAATCGATCTACGTTTACCCGTTCCACTCCGTTCATTAATTTATAGACTTCTATCATATCTCCCCTCAGCCGTCTCTTTTCCAGGTTAAAGAGCCCTAACCTTTTTAGCCTTTCTTCATAGGAGTATCCTTCCATCCCCTTTACCATTTTGGTGGCTCTTCTCTGAACCTTTTCTAATAACTCTATATGCTTTTTAAGATACGGCGACCAGAATTGCACACAATATTCAAGGTGCGGTCTCACCATGGAACGATATAGAGGCATTATAATATCTTTTGTCTTATTTTCCATTCCTTTCCTTATGATACCTAGAATTCTATTTGCTCACTTGGCTGCTGCTGCACACTGGGCAGAGGGTTTTAACATGTTATCCACAATGACGCCTAAATCTTTTTCCTGGGTGGTGGTTCCTAATGTGGAACCTTGCATTGTGTAACCATAGTTTGGGTTGTTCTTCCCTAGGTGCATAACTTTGCATTTGTCCACATTAAATTTCATCTGTCATTTTGATGCCCAGTCTTCTAATTTATCAAGATCCTCTTGAAATTTTCCACAATCCTCTTGGGTTTTAACAACTTTAAATAGTTTTGTGTCATCTGCAAATTTGATAATCTCAAATTGCTGTCTGCCTGGTGCCATAATCCAAGATGTTACGGAGAGTTTGCCAAGACTCACCAAGCCCACTGATTATTATCCAATGTTGCTAATCCATGTTGGAACAAATGATACTACTAGGTATCCCTCGGAACGTATCAAAAGTGACTTCTGGCTCTGGTACAGAGGGTGAAGTAGTTAGGTTCACAGGTGGTGTTCTCTTCAATTCTCCCTGTTGAGGGTAAAGGCCAAGGCAGAGAGGCTCGCATCCTGGAGATGAATGCATGGCTGCGTGGATGGTGTCATCGAGAACGTTTTTGTTTTCTAGACCATGGTATGCTGTTCCAAGGGTTGCAGAGCAGAGATGGCATCCATGTGTCCAAGAAAGGTCAACGTGTCTTTGGTAGTAAACTGGCTAATCTACTGAAGAGAGCTTTAAACTAGATTTATTGGGGATGGATGAAGAAAGTCCCCAAGTAGGTGAAAGCCCCCAGGTAGGTGATACATTAAATACCTTTATGGAAATAGGTAACAGGGGTAACATATGGAAAGCAGTGTGCATAAATGCCCTTAGCATGGGAAATAAGGTCTCTGATGTTGAAGCTTTGGTGGGAGTGGCTGACTTGGATTTAGTGGCAGTTACAGAAACATGGTTCACAGAAAACCATGATTGGGATGTAACTATACCTGGCTATACTTTATTCAGAAAGAACAGGGTAGGAAGAAGGGGAGGAGGAGTGGCACTATATGTAAAAAGTACTATTAAAGCTTTGGAATTACAGAGCTTAAAAGGGAGAGAGGAGGCATTGTGGGTTAAACTAGAAAGAGGGAAAGAAAAATCTATTTGCATTGGTGTGATATACAGACATCCCTCAAAAGAGGAAGAGGTGGACAGAGAGTTAATTGAAGATATATGCAGCATTGCTAGGAAAGGGGAAGTGCTACTGATAAGAGATTTCAATATGCCAGATTTTGATTGGCACATTCCTGATGCAGTATCATCTAGAAGTAAGGAGATCCTGGATTCTCTACAGGGAGAACTATTCAGGCAATTGGTAACAGACCCCACACGTGAAGGGGCCATACTGGACTTGAGGCTTACCAATGGTGAAAGTGTTTCTGATGTTGTAGTGGGAGATCATTTTGCATCCAGTGATCACCAGATGGTGTGGTTCAGTATTAGGGCTGTTAGAATCCATTCAAAGGTGAGGATCTTAGACTTTAGGAAGACTAACTTTGCCAAGATGGGCCAATACCTCAGGGAGTCGTTAGTGGGATGGGAACAGCTGGGGGATGTAGAAAAACAGTGGGAAAAACTGAAAGAGGATATTTTAAGGGCAACCAAGCTTTTTGTTAAAATGGTAAATAAAAGGAAAAGGAAAAAGGAGACCGCTATGGTTTTCGAAAGAAGTAGCTGAAAAAGTGAAGAAAAAGAGGGAGGCCTTCATGAAATACAAGAGATCACAGAGAGAGGAAGACAGGCATCTATATTTGGAAAAACATAGGGGTATGTTTACTAAACTGTCTTAATGTGCGCCCGGCGTTAGTGTGCAGGATGCCATAAAAGGAGTGGGCGCGTCGGTCTTAAAGTAGCAAAACGGGATTATCGCGCAATAACGTGCGCTGTGCACATTATCGGGCGAGATGCCGCTAAGCACGATAACGCATGGTAATCTTAAGTAGGCGCGCAGACATGCAAACACAGAAACAGAGGTATAGCACAGTGGTTAATACACTGACTGATAGTACAGGGCTCATGAGTTCAATTCCCCCAGTGTGCCTAATCCGTAAGGCTGGCTGAGGCATTTGCTTTTACGTGTAAGTATTGATTTTTGAGGCATTTTATTTGTAGTTTAATTAGTGCTGCCAGCAAACACACCCTCACGTGCTGTAACCTAAGGTCCCTCATAAGGCACCCTATAAGGCACTCCATAGGGCACATTATAAAGTGCACTGTCCGCCAAGGCACCCTAT
The DNA here is from genome assembly GCA_033557465.1 of Ichthyophis bannanicus. Lineage (NCBI taxonomy): Eukaryota > Metazoa > Chordata > Amphibia > Gymnophiona > Ichthyophiidae > Ichthyophis > Ichthyophis bannanicus. The sequence goes on from CM066049.1 coordinate 51,335,449, forward strand.
AATGTCCCCTATAGGGCACCCTATAAGGTGCTTTAGAGGATACCTGATAAGGCACCTTATAAGGCGCTTTATGGGGCGCCCTATGAGGGGCTTTATGGGGCACCTTATGGTTACAGTACACTGAGGGTGTTTTTGCTGGCAGCACTAATGTACATTAAAAAAAAGACAATGCCTCAGACAGCCATATCAAATAACCCCACCATGGGTTTAGAACCCATAACCTCTGGCTTTATAGGCAGTGAAGTAACCAGTGGGCTACAGCTCTATAGCTGCTAGCAAACCCCTGGCTGGCTGCAGAAGGACTGCACGTCACCACACAAACTGTCTGCTGTGGTTACCAAGATAGGGTCAACCCAACCGTACCCATAATGCACTGCACATGCAAATCAGCAGTCTACAGATGGGCACAAGATGGGGTATGCACCCCCACAGCACCTCGGCCTGGTAGGGGGAACTGACCGTGTGTGGTACTGGCACAGAGTAGCTACAGACCGTCACATTGTGCGGGTACTGTGCTCACCCTGAGGGTGAGGTGGGGCACCCAGCACCAGGTCCACAGCACCTTTCATGGCTGAAATACGCCATGCTGCAGGTCCCCATCAGTGCTACTGTGTGTGATAGATAGCTCCTGCAGACACACCTAGGATACATCTGTGTTCTTCTGTATTTCTTAGTCATGTCTAGTCTTTATGGGCTTTGATGCACCCAGAGTAGTGCATATCCTGTGTTGGTGCCATGGTTACATGATGTAGGTGAACAGGGGGGTGTTTGGACCCATAGGCGGATTGTGTACCACCACACAACCCATCCTCTGGGGTTCAGGGTGGGAAACAGGATCACCCACTAACAGATCCACATTCTACCTCCCTGCAATGGCGGCAGTAGAGGGGGACCATCAACCCCTGTCCTGCTGGGGAACAGACACCCTAGAGGGCAGTCAATGCTGATCCACACACATCCATAACACAAGGCAGACAGACAGTAGGTCTGGAAATGCTCAGCTGCCCCCACCCCCACCACCACTGTCTGACATTATCCAGCAGCAAGCCTCCAGCCACTGCACCCTGCAAAGTGTTCCAGCCAGACACATACTAACTGCAGACCATCTGCTAGTTAGTCCATAGTGCATGTTCCTGGAAGAGATGCATGTACCCAGAACTGGGACATCAGCATACACACCAAGCAGATAAGTCAGTGATTGGGCCCCAAAAGAGAAACCATAAATATCACATGAGAAAAATACTATACAGCACTATGGGGGAACCTAGCCATGCCGTGGTCACTGCTTAGTCAGGGTGAGAGTGACCTCCCAGCAGGACATGCTATGGTCCGTGCAGGTGGTGGCCAGGCACTACAGTGTCCGAGCCATTGCCCTATGCCCTGTGCAGATGCAGGCAGGCCAGGCCACCCTATCCAGGCTATTCCCACAGTACCTTGCTCCTCATTATGCACATTGGCAGGCCAATACTGGCAACAGTGCTAGCAGTGTGGGCTGTGGAGGGTGTTGGCAACCACCACACACTGGATAGAAAGACACACACTCCACACACCTATGCCAGCATTGTGCAACTATAGAGGTGTTTGGCAGCCCTGGCCACCACACCAGTCCTGGGCACAGTGCAGGCATGCCTATGGTATGCAATACTATTGGGGTTACTCTGTCAGACACTAGACCTGAGGCACACTCCACAGATATCAGAAAGGTTGCTCAATTAGCCAATTGTGCTTAACGTAGGAATTGCTATCTGCCAGTTATCATAGCAACCTTTTGATAGCTGTGTACAGTTTTACAATGTTTAGGGTGGCATTGCTAAGGTATGCAGGTGCTAGTATGGGGAGATGCATGCAGGGCCCAACATCCTGCCTCTCCAGGAGGCTTGGGATAATGGAGCCTGTGGGTGCGGGTGTGTCTGCCCCTGTTGGCCGCTGCTCTAAGGCAGAGGTTCCCAACTCCAGTCTTGGAGGGCCAAACACTTTGGGTTTTCATGCTGTCCCTAATGAATATGCATGAGATACATCTGCATACCTTGGGGGCGGTGCATAGAAATGCAGCACAGCCACATTTGTTAGAGGCAGCATGGAACCTGAATGGTGTTTGGACCTGCAGGACTGCATTTGGGAGACTCTGCTCTAGGTAATGCGCATGTTTATGGTGTCTGTGCTCTGTAGGGTAAAATGTAGGTGTGTTGGGCATGTCTACGTCATCTGCAGTAAAGATTCTGTCTGTATTACCACGTTTTAGTAGTGGGTAGAATATGGGAGCTGGGTTGGCAGGAACCACAGTTGGGACTTGAACCTGTGACCTTCTGTTCCTGAACATATTGGCTGTGTGCACTGCACCACTGTGTTGCCACAGAGACAGTGCATTCCCTGGGGATACCATGACTGTTCATCAGACAGGGCCTGTCTGTTGCAGTGCATGGCACCCACCTACACAGGGCTAGGCTACAATCTGCTCTGGGCAGCTGCCACTGCCCCCTCCACCACCAGTACCCCTCTGCCACCATGATGACATGCCCTTCTGCTGGTGGTGCTGGTGGAGCGCAGTCTCAGGCCATCGAGTGTGTGGGTAGGCAGCTGCCTATGGTGCGGGTTCTGAGGTAGGGGTGCCTGCATAGATGTCCACGCTTCCCCCCAGCACCGCCTGCCAATGTTCTGTGCCCTTGGGGGTACCTGCTGGGTACTATCCCCTGTGACACTGTGGGAAGCACACTCGTGCCCTTGCTGGGCCCTCGTCAGTTGCTGTCTGGCTGCTCTACTGTTTCAGCATTCCTATGGGCCACATAGGCATCACGCTAGTCCGCACTGTGGCCCAGCTGCAGCACAGCATGTGCCGTCTGCAGCCCTCTGTGTCCCCTTTCCCAGCATCTGTCCAGTTGCCCATTCCAACATGCCCGCCCTGCTGTTGTGGAACATGTGCATGCCATAGGAAACCTGTCCAATGGAGAGGGAAAACCTGATCAGCATTATTTCACTGTGGGATCATTCACCTTGTATGGGGATGGGGCGTAGACCCTTCCAAAATTCATATCTTTTTTTTGGAGCTTTCTTGGGAGTGTTTTTTGATGTTTCCCATTAATATCACTACTGCCCAGCTTGGTTATGTTTTTTTTTATATTTTGTTGGGGTCATTTTCAATGTTTATTTGCCCTTTTGTTCCGTGCACATGTATCACACTTATCACTTTTTGTAGGTTTCCCTGGTTTTGCTGTATATTGCTGACAGAAATGTTTTCTCTTCCCTTTAAATCAGCTCTAACGCCAGTGCTTTCACTGGCGTTAGTTTTCAGCCTCGGATTTCACAGCGTTAGTGTGCAGAGAGCCTCTCGCCTCCCACTCTCCGCCCATTGACCCTCTCTCTCCGCCCCTGGGGAGCCTTCCTCCACCCTTTCGGAGCCTTTCTCCGCCCTCAGCGCTCATTTGCGCCGCTGCGCGCGTTATCACGCGCTAAGGTACCTCTGTGCCCGATAAAGCGCCATTATGGCGTCATAAGAATACTGAGGGAACTTGGGGACGTTATAGCAGCTCCACTGACTGACCTTTTCAATGCCTCATTGTAGTTGGGAGTGGTGCCAAAGGACTGGAGAGAGGCTCATGTGGTGCCTTTACACAAAAGCGGAAGTAAGGATGTGGTTGAAAACTACAGGCCGGTTAGTTTAACTTTGGTGGTGAGTAAATTATTGGAAATGATGCTGATAGAGAAAATAGTGAGGTTTCTGGAGTCCAGCGGATTACAGGATCCGAAGCAGCATGGATTCACCAGAGGCGGGTCTTGTCAGACAAATCAGATCGATTTCTTTGACTGGGTGACCAGGGGTTGGAACGAGGGAGAACCCTAGATGTGGTGTATTTAGATTTCAGTAAAGCCTTTGACACTGTTCTTCACAGGCGACTTATAAACAAACTGAGCACCCTAAGGATGGACCCTAAAGTTACTGCTTGGGTTAGAAATTGGTTGGGTGGGAGGCGACAAAGAGTATAAGTAAATGGAGCTCTCTCTGAGGAGAAGGATGTTACCAGTGGTGTGCCCCAGGGATCTGTCTTTGGTCCGATTCTTTTTAACATCTTTGTTAGTGATATAACGGAAGGGCTGTCGGGTAAGGTTTGCCTCTTTGCAGATGATACCAAAATCTGCAATAGAGTAGACACCCAGGAAGGTGTAGATAACATGAGGAGGGATCTAGCTAAGCTTGAAGAATGGTCTAGAATTTGGCAGCTGGGATTTAATGTTAAAAAATGTAAGGTCATGCATTTAGGCTGCAGCAATCCAAGGGAGCAATATAGTATAGGGGTGAAGTACTTTTGTCCACTAAAGAAGAGCGGGACCTAGGCGTGGTTGTGTCTGATGATCTTAAAGTAGCTAAACAGGTAGAAAAGGCGACGGCAAAAGCTAGAAGGATGCTTGGGTGCATATGGTGAGGAATGGCTAGCAGAAAAAAGGAGGTGAAAATGCCTCTGTATAAGTCTTTGGTGCGACTTCATTTGGAGTATAGTGTGCAGTTCTGGAGACCGCACCTTCAAAAGAATGTGAAAAGGATGGAGTCGGTGCAGAGGGTGGCTACTAAAATGATTAGTGGTCTTCATTATAAAGCATATGAGGACAGACTTAGGGATCTTAATATGTACACCTCATAGGAAAGGCGGGATAGAGCTGATATGATTGAGATGTTTAAATAACTCTGTGGCATAAATGTTCAGGGAGAGAGCCTCTTTCAATTGAAAGCAAGTTCTGCTACGAGGGGACATGGGATGAGGATGAAGGGAGATAGATTCAGGAGTGATATGCAGAAATATTTCTTTACGGAAAGAGTAGTGGATCTATGGAATAGTCTCCCAGTGGATGTGGTAGAGATGAGGACAGTAACTGAATTCAAAAAAGCATGGGACAAACACAGAGGATCTCTAAAGGTAAAAAGGGGACTGTTGTAGTTGTTGATATGGAAGGACAGACTAGATAGGCCATGTGGTCTTTTTCTGTCGTCATATTTCTATGTTTCTATGTTTCTATTTTTGGATGTATGTTTTGGGTTATTGTCCAGCTGGAGGACCCATGATATTTGATGCAGACATAGTTGATATTAGGTAACACCTTTCACTCCAAAATACCTTGGTTGAGTTCATGATTCCTTAAGGGCTCAACAGTCGATTTGAATAGCCTACTAAACGTTTTGGCTCACTAAACCTCTTACGTCATCATTGCCCCATATGTAAACACATACTTATTTAATTTAAACAGCTTCATGCATAATCATAAATAAACTCCACTCTTGCCTTCCAAGTCCTTCTTTTTATGTGTCAAATTCTTCAGTCTTCAAACCAATGCATATCTGTTCTCCAGTTGGCGTGTAGTGCCTGCTTCCGCACTGTGCACAGCAATACCAATTCCTGTAACTGCAAACCTACTTCTCAGCTCAGCTCTGATCCCAGTTGATGATTTTGCCAACACTATGCAGTTTCTTCAGAGAATGGTTATTATTTCTTTTGTGGCAGTGGATTTTGTCTTATACACCTTATACATATTTTGCAAAAAGCTAGACTTTTGTAAAATAAGTTGCAAATTGTGAATGCCTCGACTTTGACATCCCTTTTCTGACTTACGTGTAACATGATATGATGATTTATTAATGTTTCTAAAGGTTTTAATGCACATTAATGAAGTTAGTGTGAGTTAAATGCAAACAGTCCTTTTATTTCTATGGGTGCAGTGGCACCTAATGTGCATATTTACTTCATGAAAGCATGTTAACCTTTAGTACTTGCTCCTAAGTTTGTAATCATGGGGGTCTAGGGTCCAGATGTTCAGGCAGCAGACACTCTATGGGGCATGTTTACTAAAAGCCGCAAAATAGCGCGCCGCAAAATAGCGCACGGCAACGCGGCACTGAAACGCGCAGAAACGCGTTTAAACGCCCCGCACACGTGCGTGTCACCCCCGCACAGGTACGCGGCTCACTAACGGGCCCCGTACAAGTGCGGGCCCGCAAATGTCCGATAGAGGCGTGGAACGGCGAAAGGAGGGCGGAGGAAGGCTCCGGAGGGGCGGAGGGACGGGGTCAATGGGTGGAGAGTGGGAGGGGAGAGGCTCCCCGCACAGTACCGGGCCCGAATTTGCATGTAAAAACTACCGCGAGTGAAACACTCGCGGTAGTAGAAAGCATTTAAAGGGAAGAGAAAACCATTTCCGTCAGCAATGTACAGGAAAACCGGGGAAACCAGCAAAACGTGAGCAGTGTGATACATGTGCACAGCACAAAAGTGAAAATAAAAATAGAAAATGACCACAACAGAACCATTAAAAAGAGTAATTCAGCTGGGGAACAGTTATAGTGATGGGCAAATACAGAAATCACACCCAGCAAAGCTCCAGAAAAAAGAAATGAATTTTGGAAGGGTCTACTGAGAGGAGACTCTTCCAAAAAACATTTCCACGTTTTGGAGCTTTCCTGGGAGTGTTTGCTATGGTTGCCCATTAATATCACTGTTGCCCAGCGTGGTGATATTTCGTCCCACATTTCCCGTGGTCATTTCCGGGGTTTATGTGCACGTCTGTCACCAGACAGGGTGCATATGCCCACAGTAGAATTGCGTAGAGCAGGGTTTGTGACTCCATCCTGCCAGGCTTACTGCCTCCAGGGGCTGCACTGTCTCTGTGGCCAAAGTGTGGTACAGCAGACAGAGTCATTACCTCTAGGACCAGAGGGCAGAGGTTCAAAACCCAGCTGGGGCACCTGCCAGCCCAGTCCCTATATTTTACCCACCACTAAATAAAGATAGCGCAGACACCCCTGTATGCATGGGGAAAACACCCATATTTTACCCAACACCGCACACACACCACAACAATGGGCATTACCTACAGCCAAGTCCCCCAAATGCAGTCCCATACTGCCACATTGCAATCAGGTCAACTGCTTTTTCTGAGAGACGTTCATGCCAGCATGTTGGCGGACAAGTACATGTGGTGCAGGGGGCAGTGGCTGCTAACCACAGAAGACAGAGGCCTAGCCATGTGCAGGCTGGCACAGTCCACTGCAACAGACAGGTCCTGCCGGATCCACAGTCATGGACAGTCCAGGGAATCCAACCAATCTGTGGCTACACAGTGGTGCAGTGCACACAGACAGTGCATACAAGAACAGAAGGTCACAGGTTCAAAGCCCAGCTGGGGCTACTGCCAATCCTGCCCACATATTTTTCCCACAACTAAACAGTGATAGTAAGGACACACCTTTCATGGCGGGGACATATGCAATGGTAAGACATCTATCTTTTACCCCACTGAGCACAGACACCATGAACAGGGGCAGTACCTAGAGCAGAATCACCCAAATGCAGTCCTGGTGGGCCACACACCAGTCAGGTTCCATGCTGACACTCATACAAATGCCTGTGCTGTATATCTATGCACCACCCCCATGGCATGTAGATGTAGCCCATGCATATTCATGAGGGATAGCAGGAAAACCCGAACAGTGTGATGCAAACCTGGACTGGAGTTGGGAATCTGTGCCGTAAAGCAGCAGCCATCAAGGGCAGACACACCCACACCCACAGGCCCCATTGGCCAATGTCTCCTGGAAAGGCAGAACATTGGACCGTGCATGCAGCACCCAAAACGAGCACTTGCATAACTTACCAATGTCACCCTACACCTGAGGTATACGGTACACAGCTCGGAGACGTTTGCTAGGAGCACAGGCAGGCAGTTATCCATACGTTACGTACATACTGCTAGTTGACCCCATCCAAACAATCTGTTAGGTGTTTGCGGGGCATGCTCCAGGCCTGGCCTCTGACGGTGCTTACCACCCTGGGGAGTGACCACCAGCTGTAATGCGTACCATATCCATGCCTTGCCGTGCTCAGGACCGTTTTGGTGGGCAAGGCTACTTACCCCCTCAATCGTAGCACCATGATGGCAGAGGTGTGGAAGTGTGTGTCTGTCTATACAGTGGGTGTTGGCTGCAAGCCCCTTCAACAGCCCGCACTGCCAGCACTGTTGCCAGTATTGGCCAGTCAATGTGCATAATGAGGTGCAAGGTACCATGGGTATAGCCAGGGCAGGGTGGCGTGGCCAGGATGCATCTGCACTGGGCATAGGGCCCTGGCAGGGACATTGGCTGGGATATTGTAGTGTCCGGCCACCACCTACACAGACAGGGTGGCCAAAGCATGTCCTTCTGGGGGATCACGCTCACCCTGACTGTGCAGTGACCACAGCATGGCTAGGCCCCCCCATAGTGCTGTATAGTAGTTCTCTCATGTGATAGATATGGGTTTCTCTTTGGGGCCCAGTCACTGATCTATCTGCTTGCTGTGTATGCAGACAGCCCAGTTCTGGGTGCATGCATCTCCATTGGGAACATGCACTATGGACTAACCAGCAGACTGTTTGTAGCTGGTAAATGGCTTGCAGGATGCAGTGGCTGTTGGCTTGCTGCAGGGGAATATCTGGTGGTGGAGTGCAGCTTACCATACCCTGGGCTTATGTCTGTCTGGTATTGTGTTATGGCTATGTATGGAGCTGCCTAGCTGCCTGCCTGCCTGGGGGGGGTTGGTGGTGTTCCTCAGCAGGACTGGGGTTGATGTTGCCCTCTACTGCCACCTTTGCAGGGAGGTAGAGTGTGGATCCCTTGATGGGGACCATGTTTGCCACTGGGGGGGGGCCGCCTGATGGCAGCAGACAGGGATATCCATGGTGTTTGTGCAGAGACTAGCTATCTTACACATTAACACTGCTATGGAACGCCCACTTGGCCTCCATCAGCCATGGCAGGTGTTGTTGACCTGGTCCTGGCCACCTCATTGCACACTCAGGGTGAGCACAGTACCCGCACGATGTAACGGTGTGTGGCTACTCTGTGCCAGTAAAACACCCGGTCAGTGCCCCCTACTAGGCCAAGGTGCTGTGTGGGTGCACCCGGTCACTTCCCCCAACAGGGCCGAGGTGCTGTGGGGGTGCATTCCCCATCGTGTGTCCATCTGCGGACAGCTAATTTGCATGTGCAGTGCATCATGGGTACGGGTGGCCTAACCCTATCCTGTTGACACCAGCAGACTGTCTGTGAGGTGACGTGTAGGCTATCTGCAGCCAGCCAGGGGCCTGCTTACAGCTATGGAGCTGTAGCGCAATGGTTACATCACTGCCTGTGCAGCCAGAGGTCATGGGTTCAAACCCACAGTGGGGCCCTTTGGTAGGGCTGTCCACAGCTTTATTTTTATTTACTGTACATATGTCTATGCCGGCAAGACCACCCTCAGCTTACTATACCCATTAGGTGCCTCTGAGGGTGCTTCATAGGGCGCCCTGTAGGCCACCTTATGGTTGCCATCCCTATAGGGTGCACTATACATTATCCTGTGTCGCAACATACATGCTGCCCTATAGGGGTCATTCAAGGGTGCCTTGGCGAACAGTGCACTGTAACATGTGCCTTATGGGCCGCCGTATGTTAACATGCTGGGAGAGTGCGTTTGCTAGTAGTGATGACAAAATAAAATTATACAGCCTCCTACAGCACTCCACAACATAATACATACTGCCTCAGCAGGCATTTTTCACTGGGCATTGTGAGAAGTTGAACCCCTGATCCCTGCACCATTGGTCAGTGTTTTAACCATTGTGCTGTGGCTCTGTTCCTGTGCTTGTGCATCAGCGCGCCGCCTTCTGCCGCCCAAGGGGACCAGTGCGCCGCCTTCTGCTGCCCAAAAATAACTGTGCGCCGCCTTATGCCGTTCCAAATTAATTTGCCTCCTAAAACAATGTTAATCACTACAGTTACTGCCTCAGCTGACCTTTGTCGTTGCGCACACTGGGGGATTGAACCCATGGCCCCTGCACCATTGGTCAGTGTCTTCACCGTTGTACCACGGCTCTGTTGTTTTGTATACTCAGCAGCGCGCCACTTTGCCTTTCCACGCGCTAATGTCGACCCCCGCACATTAGCGCGACGCACACACGTCCGGTGGCTTACTACCGTTTTTTTTCTATTTTCTGCCTGAACCGCCCACTCCTTATATGGCACAGGCACACTAGCGCGGCCCCGCACGTTAGGAATGTTTAGTAAACATGCCCCTATGTTCTTGGTTACTATTTCACATACTTTAGAGAATTTGATGTTTGAGTGCCATCATTTATTTCTGTGCATCTAAAATGGAATTTAAAAAGCTTATTATAGGAACACTCTGTTGACAAAATCTAGAGAAAGGGCTATCTTCATTTATTACTGACTGCTGTCAGAATGATTATTTCTCATAACAAGATAGCATTGGATTCAAGTTGTGCATGTAACAACCTACTTTGAATTCTGAGTGCATTGGAATTAAAAAGGTCCCTCTAGGGAAATACCAAACAGAGCAACCGGAATAAGATGATGACAGCTCTGATGTCTTCATATATTATATGAAACTTCAAGGTGTCGTCCTTTTGGGATTGGCCTTTTATGATTTCTCCGATGTGCTCCACTCATCACTTAGCACATGAATTTTTTAGTGTTAGTCCTGCACTGCCAAGCTTGTCCATGAAAGTCAAGGTGCTTTATTCTGTTGCATCAAGGCATAGGTAACAGATAATGATCACTGGACTGTCAGAGTTTTTATAACATTGCATCAGCCTGGCCAGGTGTCTTGTACACATCACAAGCAGAGAAAATGTCTAGAGAGATCACAAGCGCGCCAAAAATCTGAAGGGCTGTAAGCAGTCTTTCTACAGATAGCCGGGTCCGGATTGGCACTACCACATGCGGGCTGGGACAGATACTATTAAGTCTTGCCAAATACTCAGTCCTAATGACAGGATAAGTAATTGGGGCTCAGAAAATATTTCAAGTTTCAAGGGGAGGTACGAGGCTATACAGAGCAAAGACAAGGCAAAAAGTAATTAGGGATAGGCACAGAGAATACATTTTTTTTTTTTTTTTAAACTTTTATTTTCATTTTGCAACAAACAAAAGAACAACACACCAAAGGAGACAAAACAAGTATACAATAAAGAAAAGTAAACCCAATTACCCCCCACCCCCACGCTTCTTCTCTAGCTGAGTATGTCAGCATGTGAGCGCTTCCAAACAACAGTGATGATACATCAAAACAATCAAAAGAGGATCTGCGATACAGAATAATCATGGGACAAAGATATATGCAAATTTAGACAGTCAGATGAGAGCATTGAGCAGAATGTACATAGTCATTGAGCATCTTCCATTTAGACCGATGATGAGGAGTCTGAATGGGGGAAGCAAACATACGAGGTATTTGTTCATATTTACTGTAGAGACAGACATGATTCCACCATTCATTGGGGCTCAGCTGAGAGCTATTTTTCCAGTATTTCGTGATTAGGGAGATAGCAATGCCAAGCATAAAGTCCAAAAGGAAGTAAGCCGTTTTTGGAAGAGAGGGGATCCCCGCAGCTGAGCGAAGTCCCACTATCCTCCAAGAAAGGGGCTCTTGAAAGTGCAAAATAGACTGGATACGACCCCAGACCCGACGCCAGTAATACTGTAGTGCGGGGCATTCATACATAACATGAGGTAGTGAACCAATGGCCGCATGGCATGTCCAACAACTATTGCCCTGAGTAGTGTTCCATTTGGCTAATCTGTCAGGAGTGTAAAAACACCGGTGGGCTAGAAAGAAGAGTGTCTGAGTGAGTGAGGCGGATCGGGAGACCCGTGTCACTCTACTCCAGACAAGGCTCCATTGCTCCGGGGTCAAAGTCACATGCAATTCTCTCTCCCATGCTTTCTGCGCTATAGGGGTATCTCTAATTATAGCATTACATAAGGTTTTGTAAAAATTGGATGCTACACCCGGTGAACTACCGATAGATCGGATAGTCTCCAACCAACCTTGTGTAGGGGAGGCCGATGGCGGGAGCACCTTAGCACTCCGAAGGCAATGCTGAAGTTGCACCAACTGAAAATAGTGTTTCGCTGGGAGACCAAATTCAATTTGCAATTCACTAAAAGTTTTCCAGCGACCTTCATGGAACAACTGACTAGGAATCCAAATGCCCCTAGTGTACCAGGGGCTCCACGCCATCGGCTTATTTTGTATTCGAAATCGAGTGTTATACCAAAGTGGGAGCTTGTCTAACGGACAGAGTCGGGAGTCTAAAGAGTGCATAAGATTATTAAAGGCACCTAAGGTGTCTAAAAGCATTGGTGGAAAGTGGGAGTCTGATGGGAGAGTCATACCAGGGAGAAAAGTAAGAGGAATCGGTTTGCAAAGGTCCTCTTCTATGTCTAGCCACACAGGTCTACTCGGTACTGGATCTTCCAGCCAGCGAGCGCCTTGTTTGAGAAGAAAAGATTGATGATACTTCAGGAAATCAGGGAATCTGACACCCCCATTTTCCTTATCTGCTTGCAGCTTATGTTTCGCTATCCTAGGTGTCTTGTTTTGCCACAAATATCTAGTCAGAAGGCCCTCTATATCTTTATAGATACGTCGAGGGAAGAGACAGGGCAACATTTCTAAGATATAATTCACTTTCGGAACGATCATCATTTTTATGGTTTCTAATCGACCCCACCAGGTAAGTGTTAAAGGAGTCCAGCGGTGAGTAAGCGCCCGGACTTTAGAGGTTAAGTCTTTGGCATTGAAGGAGATAGTGTCTTCCAAAGGAGAACAATAGTGAACCCCAAGGTATTTGACCATGCGAGGTTGCCATAAAAAGGGGAAGGGTTGCATATCTGCCTGATGAAGCAAAGGATTTAATGGAAAGGCTACCGACTTGGTCCAATTTATCTTATAACCGGACAGTTGTGAGTATTTACCAATTTGCTCTAGGACAGCCGGTACTGAGTCTATAGAGACAAAAAGCATAAGGTCATCAGCATACGCTGAAATTTTGACTTCCCTATGGGTGAAGGGGACTCCATGAATCTCCTCCGATTGCCGGATTAGTAAAGCCAAGGGTTCAAGTGCAAGATCGAAGAGAAGTGGAGACAGTGGGCATCCCTGGCGAGTGCCGCGTTGAAGGGGAAAAGGCTGAGACTTTAAAGCATTGGCACATATACTGGCTGTAGGCTGTGCGTACATGGTGCGAAGACAACGGAGAAAACCTTCCCCGAATCCATACCAGCGGAGGACTGCAAACAGGAAGGGCCACTCTAAGCGATCAAAGGCCTTCTCAGCATCAAGTGAGAGGCCAACAAATGGGCGATCAAGATTAACTGCGGTAGTCAGTACATGGCATAGGGTCCGAGCATTGTCGGCAGTTGATCTACCAGGAATGAAACCGCATTGATCTGGGTGTATTAAGGTAGGCATCCTATCCGAGAGCCGGGTAGAGAGAATGGTAGCAAATATTTTATAGTCCGCGTTTAGAAGGGAAATTGGACGATAATTAGCTGTTAGTTGCGGGTCTCTCCCCTCTTTCTCAAAAACTACTACATTTGCCATGGAAAAGGACCCAGAAGGAGAACCCTCCTCGGCCAGAGCAGAAAAATAAATTTTCAAAACTGGAGCTAAGTCAGCGTGAAAAGTTTTGTAGAATTCAGCAGGGAGACCGTCTGGGCCTGCGGCCGACCTGAGGCACATTTCTTGATAGCAGAATGAATTTCTGAGACAGTAAATGGTGTGTCCAAGGCCACTCTATCGTCGTCAGATAGGGTCGGTCTTTGTACCCCTGAAAGTAAGCGTTCAAATACATCTGGCTCAAAATCACATTCAGATTGATAAAGCCGAGTATAAAAATCACGAAAGAGTTCTAAGATTACGGTATCTTTAGTGACCAAGCCCCCCCCCGACGGATTACGGAGGGCGGTAACACGCTTAGCTTCTTTTTGACCTTTTAGGGCATTTGCTAATAATTTGCCAGCACGATTATTTTCCCGATAATATAGCCCTTGTTGTGATTCGATATTTTTAACAGCAGCAGTGTACAAAAGCTGATTGTATTGAAAACGCAAGCGTTGTAAACGGGAGTAAAATACATGGGTCAGTACGGGACGTGAGGAGACGCTCCCCAGCTTGTATCTGCTGCTCTAGAGTCAGTAAATGCTGCTTTCTTTGTTTCCCCTGCCGAATTTGATAGCTAGTTATAGTGGCGCGGATAGATGCTTTAAAACCCTCCCACCAAGCCCAGCTCGCTGTGTCATGGGGTGAGTTAAAATGAAAATAATCTTGGATAGCGGCCTTTATATCAACCTGAAAATCTTTTTGACCCAGTAGGGATCTATCAAAAAACCAAGCTCGGGGAGAATCGTCCCGCGCAGTGACACGTAATGATAAAGATATGGCAGCATGATCTGAAATATGGAGAGGATGAGTCCTAGTCGTGTCTACTTGAGAAATCAGTGCTTTGGAAATGAGAAAGAAATCTATTCTAGATTGGGAGTGATGGGGGGCAGAAAAGAAAGTGAACTCTAAGTCGGAGGGGTGAAGTAGCCTCCATATATCTACCAGCGCAAGATCTTGCATCAGAGCTGTAAGGGTAGCAAGACTCTTGGGTGGACTACTCGTTCTAGGCGGCTGTCTATCTATCAAAGGGTCTAACACTTGATTAAAATCACCACCAAGTATTAATGGAGTATTGGCAGAGGCCTGTGCCAACTGCGCAATACTTGCATAGTAAGCAGGGTTGTCCACATTCGGGGCATAAATACAAATACATGTAAATTCACTATCTCCAACCTTAAGATGTACGCGGGCCCATCTACCCTCCTTGTCAGCACTAGTATCAATTACAGTAGCTTGCAAAGATTTCTTAACCAGAATGGCTACCCCGCACCGTTTGGAAACGGCGGGAGAATAGGCAGCCACCATGTAAGGCTTAACATTGAGTTTCAGTGTTTCAGCAGAGTTTAAGTGCGTTTCCTGAAGAAACGCTAAATCAGCATGCTCATGGCTAAGATAGCTAAGGATTTTCTTCCTCTTGATTGGACTATTAATGCCCTTTACGTTGAGTGATAAGATTTTACATAAAGCCATTCAGACAAGTTAAAAATTCTGAGCATGATAGCGCACATAATTTCACAATGTCCCTCATATTGACTGTATCTGGCTGTACATATGGCATAAAAGAAAATAGGCTTAGATAATACAATGAAGCGCCCCACATGAAAAAAGAAAAACCGCAGCGCGGTAGAGAAGAAGCAGAACCCCAAAAATTACTGGCGACCATGTGTCTGCGGGGAGAAGCCCCGGAGAAGGCCGAAATTGAAAAAACACATAACCTGTAGGACTATGCATGCTCCGAATCCGACCGGGGCACACATCATGGAGGGATAGGAGACCACATAACAAAAGTCATAGAAAGAAAGAAAGAAAGTCCAGGCAGTCTCTGTACTGAACTATGACCGCCGCATCGGGCCCTTCAAAATGGCGGACAGAGCCGGCAAATAAAAGTCCAAGTCGTTGGATTAGCGCATCTGCTCTGCTTCTTTGGAGTCTAAAAATGTTGATAGTAGATCAGGATCTTCGAATGTCCTGGTTTGATTGTGGAGAGTCACTCGGAGCTTCGCGGGATACAACAGGCCAAAGCGAGCCTGTAGCTGTTGAAGTCGAGGGCGAAAAGCAAGGAGTTTCTTCCGTCGGTCGACTGTAGGCTTTGCCAGATCAGGGAAGAAGGAGACTTTGTGACCTTCAAATTCCAAATGATGGTTCGCCCGGGCAGCATTTAAAATTTGTTCCACTTGTTGATATCGTAGCAAGCGAAAGATAATAGGCCGGGGGGTCGTTCGGTTGAGCGCCATGTGGGTAGGAACACGGTGTGCTCGATCGATTTCCAGTTCTTTATGAAAGGTGATCTTCAGCAAGGAGGGAAGAATTTTGAGCAGGAATTCTCTCATATCTCCCGCTTCCACCCCCTCCGGTATTCCAATGAGCCTCACATTGTTGCGACGGGCTCGATTATTGCTATCTTCTAACTCCTTTTGAAGATTCTGTATCTGGCGCTCAGCCTTGTCCAGTGTGCCCAAGCGCACCGCGTGCGAGTCGAGGACCCCCGCCATATTGTCCTGCCGTAATGAGAGACCTTCAAGTCGGTCCTGGAGCACTCCAAAGTCTTCTCGCATGGCTCTAAGCGCTTCTCCATTGGACTGCACCAATTCCTTCACGCCGCGTATTTCCTCTAGAATCTCCAGGTGCATTTCGGGGTTCTCCCGAAATGGAACCATCTTCTGTGGGGAGGACACCTCTGTTTTGGAGCGTTTTCCGTGAGAAGAAGAAGGAGACCCGAAGTCCAAGCGCGCTGGTTTATGGGCCGCCATCCCCCCCGAGGTACCCCGGTCAGCCCGGAGCGAAATAGTAAGTTTGTATAGGTATTATGTCAGGATTCTAAGTAGGCCTCTCGGGAGCTTCAGCGCGAAGCGTCTTACCCGCTGGACATCAGGCTCCGCCCCCCTACCCGCTGGACATCAGGCTCCGCCCCCACAGAGAATACATTTTTAATTCGTTTTTTTTTCCCCACAAATGTTTCCCAATTTAAACAAGATAATAGGGGAAAGCCAACAATCACCCAGGAGTGCATGGTTCAGAACAATGTATCCTTGAAGGATACTAGCAAAAGATTGAAGTTAGGGCATATCAGCAGAGCGGTTCCAATAAAGACAAAAGTAGCCCAAATGCCCTTGAATACGGAGCAGAAAGAGCTTAAAGATTCCAAATTACCCCTGCCTAGCGATAGCCATATTAATATGAATAAAATACAGCCTCTAAAATGCTTGTATGCAAATACTAGAAGTCTAAAAAATAAGATGGGAGAGTTAGAATATATAGCACTAAATGAGAGGTTTCTTAATTGGTATCTCAGAGATATGGTGGAAGGAGGACAGCCAGTGGGACACTGTGATACCTGGGTACAAACTATATCGTAATGATAGAGCGCAACCCCTTCACCAATTTGATCTGCTCTATGTTAGAGAGGACATTGAGTCACAAAGGATTAAAGATCTGCAAGAATCAAAATTCACTGTAATATCTCTATGGATTGAAATTCCATGTAAAAAGGGGAAGGGAAAGCGATGGCCGTGGGGGTGTACTATTGACCACCTGGCCAGAATGAACAAATGGATGATGAAATGGTCAAAGAAATCAGAAGCTAACAAAAGTTACAACACAGTAATAATTATGGGTGATTTCACATACCCTGGTATCGACTGGGTCAGTGTCACAGCAGGACATGCTAGGGAGATAAAGTATCTAGATGAAATAAATGATTGCTTCTTAGAGCAGCTGATTCATGAATCAACAAACGGGGAAGCCACTTTGGGTCTAGTCCTTAGTGGAACACAAGATCTGGTGCAAGAGATAAGGGTGTTGGGCAACTTGGCAATAATGATCATAGCATGTCTGCTCCGTACTCAAGGGCATTTGGGGTACTTTTGTCTTTACTGGAAAATCTTTGCTGATATGCCCTAACTTTAATCTTTTGCTAGTATCCTTCAAGGAAGCATTGTTCCAAACCATGCGCTCTTGGGTGACTGTCAGCTCTCCCGTGTTGTCTAGTTTTAAAGCTGCTCTATCTCCTTTTTATAGGTTAATGCCAGCAGCCTGGTTCCATCCCGGTTAAGGTGAAGCCCATCCCTTTGGAAGAGCCCCTCCTTTCCCCAGAATGTTTCCCATTTACTAACAAATCTAAACTCCTCGTCCTTGCACCATCGTCTCATCCACTCATTGAAACTCTGGAGCTCTGCCTGCCTTTTGGTTCCTGCACGTGGAACAGGAAGCATTTCGGAGAATGCTACCCTGGAAGTTCTGGATTTCAACTTCCTACCTAAAAGCCTAAATTTAGCCTCCAGAACCTCTCTACCACATTTTCCTATGCCATTGGTACTGACATGTTACAAGACAGCAGACTCCTCCCCAGGACTATGTAAGACCTTGTCTAGGTGGCACGTGAGGTCTGCTACCTTCATTCCAGGCAGGCATGTTACCAGGCTATCCTCACGTCTACCAGCCACCCAGCTGTCTACATGCCTAATGATTGAATCACCAACTAACGGCTGTCCTAACCCTTCCCTCATGGGTACATGGCCCTGGGGAAACTTCCTCAGTGCAAGAGGGTTTTACATCACCTGGAGGACAGGTCCTAGCTACAGGATCACTTCTGGTCACACTAGGGTGATGCTGTCCTGTCTCGTGTCCTCTCTCCTCCATGGCAACAGGGATGCTGCCAGACTGGAGGTGGGACCTCAGTACTATATCCCTGTAGGTCTCATCTATGTACCTCTCTGTCTTCCTTATGTCCTTATTCCACACTTTAAGAGAAGTGGAAGGAAGTCCAAAAAACTGCCAGCATAGTTTAAAGGTGAGATCAGAGGGGCTGTTGTTGCCAAAAAAGCATCTTTCAGGAAATTGAAAAGGAGCCAAGTGACGAAAACTGGAAACACCACAAGCACTGGCAAGTTAGATACAAGGGATTGATAAGGCAGCCAAAAAGAGAATTTGAGAAGAAGCTTGCTGTGGCAGAAAAAAAGCATAATAAAGACTTTTTCAAGTACATTCATAGTAAAAAAAAAACTGTGAGAGTCAGTTGGACCATTAAATGATAGAGGGGTAAAAGGGGCCCTAAGAGGGGACAAGGCCATAATGGAGAGACTGATTGAATTCTTTCCTTCGGTCTTTAATGAAGAAGATGCAGGAATATTACCCATGACTGAAATGGTATTTAAAGGAGATGCTGCGGAAGAATTGAAAGAAATATCAATACACTGGGAAGATATATTACAACTATTTGATAAACTGAAGAGTAACAAATCACCTGGACTGGATGGTATACATCCAAGGGTGTTGAAAGAACTGAAATATGAGATTTCAGACCTGCTATTAGTAATCTGTGAACTATCATTAAAATCATCTATAATACCTGAAGACTAGAGGATCGCCAATGCAACGCCAATTTTTAAGTAGGTCCAGGGGTGATCTGGGAAACCACAGACTGGTGAGCCTGATGTCATTACCTTGAAAAATGGTAGATATCATCATAAAGAACAAAATGACTGAACATGTAGATAGTCATGACTTCATGGGAGACAACCAACATGGCTTTAGACAAGGAAGATCTTGTCTTACTAATCTGTTATGTTTTTTTGAAGGTCTGAATAAACAGGTAGACAAAGGTGAGTCAGTTGATATAGGGATATGTTTACTAAACTGCGGTAAGGTCACCCGCATTAGGTTGCGCAGTAAAGGCACAGATGCCCATATAAAGGCGTGGCTAGTGCAACATTACAGCAAGCTGTATCAGGTAGCGCACATTACAAGGCGCCTTAGACTAACGCGTGTTACAAGGCAACTTATAAGGCACCTTACAAGGCGCCTTGTAAGGCACCTTACAAGGCACCTTGTGATGCGCTTTATAAGGCACCTTGTAAGGTGCCTAATAAGTAAGGCACCTTATAAGGCGCCTTTTAAGGTGTCTTATAAGTAAGGCGCCTTGTAAGGTGCATTATAAGGTGCCTTGTTAGGTGCCTTATAATGTGCCTTGTAAGGGGCCTCATAAGGCACCTTGTAAGGCGCCCTATAGGGCTCCTTAGGCTAAGCGCCGTATTAGGCACCCCTAGACAAGGCACCGTAGAAGGCATCCTGGGCTATGGAACCATAGGTGAAGGTGGCCTAACAAGGTTACGGTGCCCTAGGTTGTGTGCCCAAAAGGCTGCAAGATGCTTCAGGATGACATGCATGACCTGTGAGGCACAGAGACAGATGTAGCCCTAACACTAGATAGAGACCTGAGGAAAGGCAATGAAAAGGCGAGTGAAGGAGGGAGAGCTGGGAGCCGCTGGACCTGCCATTTCTGTGGGCATCCCATGTGGCTGCCAGTACTGTTGACAAACATGATGGGGGCAACTCTACCACAGCACAGGGTGTTGGCAGTGTAAAGTACTGGAAAGACAGTTGGTGGCAGATGATGAGAATACGTGTCGTCCAGTGGAGGCGGAGGTGGCAGGATAGTTACAATGATGGGTGGACAGAGGCGTGGTGGTGCCATGCAGATCAGGCACAGGTGAGGCAAGCATGATGAGGCGCAATGCAGGAAAGGGTAGCAGTGCAGGACATGGGGTGGCAGCCTGCACAGGCAGACAGGACTCTACACAGCTGACAGATGCAGATAGACGGACCGAAGGAATGTTGGCAATTGTGGCAAGGGTATTATGGGCTGGCAGCACAGATCTGCAAAAAATATGACTGTTACAGGCATGCAAACTATTTGAGTAGGACAAGAATGAAAGGAGGGAACAATGAGAAATTGAACCCATAAACACTGCCAAGAATGGCATTGTACTAACCAGTAGGCTATACCTCTGTGGTGTATCTCACAGCAATGACTGGGTACAGAAGGACTGCAGGTCACCGCACAAACTGTCTGCTCTGAGTGCCAGGATAGGGTAACCCCACCAGTAACCATGATGCAATGCTCATGCTGAATATTTGTCTACAGCTGATCACCAAATGGGGTCTGCACCTCTCGGGTACCTCAGCTTGGAAAGACGAACTGACAGTGCGTGATACTGGCACAGAGTAGTTACAGACCATGCCAGTGTGCAGGTTCTGTGTTCACCCCAAGGCATAGGACGGGTGCCCAGCACTAGGTCCACAGTACATGTGGTGCTAGAGATAGGTCCTGCTGTACATCCCCATCACTACCGGTGTGTGATAGGTGTTTCTTGCAGTGCATGTGAAGGTAGTTTGGTGTCTATCAGTATTCTGCAGTCACATGTGTTCCTCTGGGACAGGACACCACCCAGATTAGTGTGTACCGCGTGTTAGGGTCTGGTTGACATGGGCACCTGTTATCAGGGCAGAGGGGTTTCTAGACTTGCATAAGGTTGGTGTAGCAGTGCCTTTACAGATCAAAATGGTTTACTCTATATACCCCAAAGGGCCCATAATCACCCTTTTTATAGGTAAAGAACAGGTGCCTGAGCCCCAGTGAAGCAACCTCCATCCTGTTGGTATAAGACAGCCCTCCAGCGTTGGTGGGCCAGAGCCATATCTGTGACTGGGGCAGTGGTAAACCAGCAGTAATGCTGGGGTTAGGGTTGGAAAAACCCCAACTGCCTCACACTGCTGTCTATCAGTCACCAGCAGACAGCACAGTCAGACTGTACCTGCAGTACCTTATAAGTATTCCAACCATACACAGTCTAACTACAGACAGTCCACTAGCCAATCCATAGTGCATTCTCACAGTAGAACTATGTGCAGTAAGCAGGTATCTCAGTGATTAAGGCCCC
Organism: Ichthyophis bannanicus; assembly: GCA_033557465.1. NCBI lineage: Eukaryota > Metazoa > Chordata > Amphibia > Gymnophiona > Ichthyophiidae > Ichthyophis > Ichthyophis bannanicus. The sequence continues at coordinate 51,356,633 of CM066049.1, forward strand.
AGCACTAGGAATGCAAAAGTATCACTGGAGACAGACAGTTTTGAGCGCTATGTGGGAACCTAGACATGCCATTGTCACTGCTCGGTCAGAGTGAGTGCCCTCCTAGCATGCCATGCTATGGCCACCCTGTCCATGCAGGCAGTGGTCAGGCACTACAGTGTCCCAGCCATTGTCCCACACCCTGTGAAGATGCATCCTGACCAATCCGCCCTGTCCAGGCCATCCCCAGAATACCTTGCTCCTCATTATGCACATATTCAGGCTAACGCTGGTAACAGTGGGACATTATGGGCCCAGTGAGGTGTGGACAGCCACAGAACAATGGATAGACATACACACACACACACTCCTATGGCAGCATTGTGCAAAGATAGGGGTGGTTGGCAACCCTGCCCACCACACTGGTCCTGATCACAGTGCCAACATTGATAAACTGTGAAGGAGGTAGTAGTAGTGCTCTGGTTATAACTGCAGCTCAGTGCTGGGGCCAACAGCCTGACTCTCCATGCAGCTTTGGATTATGGAGCCTGTGTGAGTGGGTGTTTGTACTGCCACCCACCCACTCCCTGGACCTTGAGGGTTAAGGGAGGGGAAGGCCTTAAATGCCCTTGAGGGTTAATATTGTAGTTGTGTTGGGCTTGAGTGATAAGGCAAGGCAAAGAATATTTATATTTTCTGAGGTTTATTCTTTTGCTTTCGCAGTTCAAATGCAACAGACGTAATGAAATAATATGGTACAAAACAAAGTTGAGAAACTGAAATTAAACAAGGCTTTTTCACTGCTTGACTGAATGTCCGTTACTGATCACATTCACCTGTCATGTGATCTCCTTTTCATTAAGGTAACAGAAAACTCTGAATACTAGCACTGCTCCAATTGCACAGCATATGCTTCTACTTATTCCCTTCAGATAAGCACTTTTATCACAGCAACAGTGAGGTAACTTTGCTATCCTCTTACAAACGACACTGGCAAGCAAATCATTTAAATGTCCTTTGGAACCATACAGGTAGAGCAATCCATCGGGACTTCCTGTTCCATAGATGGCAAAGAAATTAAAGGTATTTCTTCTGGCCAGCTGATCAATGGCTTTGCTACGTTCTGAGTAGAAACTGCTCTGCTCTTAAGGAACTCTTTAAACTTGGTAAGAAGTAATTCAGCCTGTGTATTTTCCAAGCTAGGCTGAGCAAATCCTCCCTCTGGTAAATGCTTGTTTGTATTTCTTATCTCTAGGCAATTATCAGTGCTTTCACTTAGACAAGGTTTCAGCGTGTAAGCATTTCCCTTCCCCCACCTATCTTCACATGGCAGTGCAGGGTAAAACGCTTTAGCTGGGGTTAGAGAGTCTCTCAGAGTGTTAAAAGGAAGACAGTCAGGCTTTTCTTGACTTAACCAGTTAGTATCAAACCTCCTGCCTTTATTCTGTCTTTCACAATTAAAATTCACTCTCTCTGGCTTTCCACCGTTAAGCTTGCTAGCTGTGCCACTCCCACCAGATACCTTGTGCTTGGGCTTCTTCCAGGGTAATTCCTTAAAACTCCTGAGCTGCAGTCCTGGGTCTCTCAGTGCCTTAGAATTCTTCTGCTTCCAGAAATCTTTCTTTGCCCCTGAGTCTCCCAGCTCCTGTCTGCTCCTTCTTGGATCACAGCTGCTTAGTGGTTCTCTCTCCCACGGTTCCTGCTTCAGGTCATCTGACCTGTCCTCGTCCAGGTGCTCATCAGCTTCCTCGTGCTTTGCTCTCTCTCCTTCTCTTGCTCTGTTTGCTCTGACTTCCTTTGCTCTATCTTGCTTGTCTAACTGCTTCTGTTTTAACAAGCTGGCTGAGTGCTGCACTGCCCGCCACCTGCTTGGGCGTGCCCAACCAGGGACTTGGCTTCTCACCTGCCTTGAAGTGAGGAGTGATTCCTGATTAGCTCTGCATTCTTTTTTCCTCTCTAAAGAGAAAATCCTGCATTCCCCTGCAGTACCGGTTCTCTCCACCGGATCACTATCAGTTTCCATTGCCTCATAAGAGTCTGCTACATCACAGTACCCATGTTTGCCACTGCTTTGTGCTTTGCACATGCTGCTGTTGTATCTGCATTTTAGGGTAAATTATAGGGACATGCTCTGCAGGAACCACAGCTGGGACTTGAACTCTGCTTCTGGACACACTGGCTGGGTGTACTGCACCACACTGTTGCCACAGATGCATGGGGGGTCCCTGGAGCTACCTGTACTTTTCCTCAGCCAGACCTTTTATTTTGCACTGCACACCACGCACTGGTACAGGGCATGGCCTAGGTCCACTGCAGGCAGGTGCCACTGCCCCCTCCAGCAGGGGCACACCCTCCCCCCCCCCCGCCATGCTGACATGACCATATGCTGTCATGCTGGTAGTGCGCAGTCCCAGGCCATTCACTGTGTGGCTAGGCAGTCGCCTAGGGAGCGGGGTCCGGGGCAGGGGCATACATGAGCATCCTCACATCCCCCATCACCGCCTACCAATAGTATGTCCCTTCCGCTTGGGGGAGGGTTGGCTGGGGGATGTCAGGTCAGTGCCCTGGCAACTGTTGGCTCGGGTGGACCAGGTAGATGTAGGTGGATTGTGTTTGGCCTTTGTCAGCTGCTGTCTTACTGATTTCCAGTTTCTATGTTCCTATGTGCCACCTAGGCGCCCACCTAGTCCACCCTGTACCCCAGCTGCCCCCTCTACATGTCCCGCCTGCAGCCCCTGATGCCCCATTTGCACCACCGCCATAGTGGCCTATGCTGTTGCTGCAAATGGAGCACTATTATCACGTTTCTCGGGCTCCCTGCCTATGCTGTACATTGCTGACACTGGAATTGTTTCTCTCTCCTGCAAATGTGCATCTAACGACAGGTTTTCATTCACGGTACTTTTCAGCCCTTCAGTTCCCCGCGTTAGTGTAAAAGGAGTCTCTCCCCGCCCACTCCCCGCCCATTGACCCCTTCTCTCCGCCCTCTCTCCACCCTCTGCGGTGTTCACCGCGGCCGGGAATGCTAACGCTCGTTAAGTAACGTTAACGTGTGTTAACGTTACATAGCACGCGTTAATGTTACCTAACGAGCGTTAACGTAGCCGCTGCTACGTTACTGCAGTTTAGTAAACATACCCCATTGTGTATGTGGACTTTCAGAAAGCCTTTGACAAGGTCCCTCATGAGAATAGGAGGCAGTGTACTATCGGGGATCAGGAACTGGTTAAAAGATAGAAAGCAGAGGGTAGAGCTAAATGGCCAATTTTTCCAATGGAGAAAGGTGAATAGTGGAGTACCTCAAGGATCTGTGCTGGGTCCGCTGCTTTTTAACATATTCATAAATGACCTGGAAATGGGAATAACAAGTGAGGTTATCAAATTTGCAGATGATGCAAAACTATTCAAAGTTGTTAAAAACCATGAGGATTGTGAAAAATTGCAAGAGGATCTTGATAAATTGGAAGACTGGGCATCCAAATGGCAGATGAAATTTAATGTGCACAAGTTCAAAGTTATGCATCTAGGAAAGAACAACCCAAATTATGGTTTCATGATGCAAGGTTCCACATTAGGAACCACCACCCAGCAAAAAGATTTAGGCATCATTGTGGATAACATGTTAAAACCCTCTGCCCACTGTGCAGCAGCGGCTCAGAAAGCAAATAGAATACTAGGTATCATAAGGAAAGGAATGGAAAATAAATCTAATTATATTATAATGCCTCTGTATCGTTCCACGGTGCGACCGCACCTTGAATATTGTGTGCAATTCTGGTCACCTATCCTAAAAAGGATATAGCATTATTAGAAAAGATGCAGAGAAGAGCCACCAAAATGGTAATGAGTATGGAAGGATACCCCTATGAAGAGAAGCTAAAAAGTTTAGAGCTCTTTAACGTGGAAAAGAAACAGCTGAGGGGAGATATGATAGAAGTCTATAAATTAATGAATGGAGTGGAACGAGTAAACGTAGTTCGATTGTTTACAGTACATCATCAAAATATAGAAAGACTAGGGGGTATGTTTACTAAAGCGTCTTAACATCGCAGCGGCGGTATTATCGTGTGATAAGTGACTTAGCGCGCGATAACGCGGCTGCGGCATTAAGGCACTCTAACGCTGTGAAATCCGGCTCTGAAGGGTAGAGTAAGGCTTCCCAGAGGGCGGAGAGAAGGGGTCAGTGGGCGGAGAGTGGGAGGGGAGAGGCTCCAGGCACACTAATGCTGTGAAATCCGTGTCTGAACACTAACGCCAGTGAAACCCTCGCATTAAGGCACATTTGCAGGAAAGAGAAACCATTTCAGTCAACAATGTACAGCAAAACCAGAGAAACCCAAAACCATGATAGTAGTGATACATGTGCACGAAACAAAAAGGCAAATAAACACAGAAAATGACCTGAACCACATTTAAAATCCCAATAACCAAGCTGGCCAAAAGTGATATTAATGATAAACATAAAGCAACACTACTGACAAAGCTCAAAAAATAAGGTATCATGTTTGGAAGGGTCTATTCTCTGTCCCCCTACAAAGTGAATGATCCCACATTGAAATAGTGCTGATCAGGGTTTATTCACGTCTATATTGGGCAGGTTTGTTATGCCATGCACATGTGCAGTAAAAGCACGGTGGGCATGTAGGAAAGGGCAACTGTACAGATGCTGTTAATGGGATATAGAGGGCTGCAGGTGGCACATGCTGTGGTCCAGCTGGGGCACAGTGCATGTTAGGCAGATGCCTAGCTGGCACATAGGAATGCTGAAACTGTAAAGCAGCAAGACAGCAACTGACGAGGGTCCAACATGGGCACGAGTATGTGTCCCACAGTGTCACAGGGGAGATTATCCAGCAAGTACCTCTAAGGGCACAGAACATTGGCAGGTGGTGTGGGGGGTGGAAGCGCACATGTCCATGTAGGTACCCCTACCTGAGAACCCACACCATAGGCAGCTGCCTACCGGCACACTGGATGGCCTGGGACTGTGCACCACCAGCACCACTGGCATAATGGCATGGCAGCATGGTGGCAGAGGGGTGCTGGTGGCGGTTAGGGCAGTGGCATCTGCCCACAGCAGACCATGGCCTAGCCCCGTTTAGGTGGGTGCCGTGCACTGCAACAGACAGGGTCTGTCTGACGAACAGTCATGGTATCCCCAGGGAATGAATTGTCCCCTGTGGCAACAGTGTGGTACAGTACACACAGCCAGTGTGTTCATGAGCAGAAGATCAGTAGTTCAAGTCCCAGCTGTGGCTCCTGCCAACCCAGTCACCATATTTTACCCAGTACTAAACCGTGGTAATAAAGACGGAACCTCCTATTTCAGATGACATAAACATTGTCCACAAAAACCTTTATTGTGGACAATGTTTTTGTGGACAATCCTTGTGTGGGTTGTGGTTCTTGCCCTCCGCTCCTCCTGTACAGATCTCCTGCGGAAGGCACACTTCTGTCCCCTGTTGGATAACATAAACATGCCTGAAACGCCTATATTTTACCCTACAGAGCACAGACACCATAAACATGTGCAATACTTAGAGCAGAGTTTCCCAACTGCAGTCCTGGAGGGCCAAACACCATTCAGGTTTCATGTTGTCTCCAATAAATATGCCTGTGCTGCATTTGTATGCGCCGCCCCCAAGGTATGCAAATGTATCTCATGCATATTCATTTGGGACAGCATGAAAACCCGAACAGTGTTTGGCCCACCAGGACCAGAGTTGGGAACCTCTGCCCTAGAGCAGCAGCCAACAGGGGCATAAACACCCACACCCACAGGCTCCACTATCCAAAGCCTCATGGAGAGTCAGGCTGTTGGGCCCTGCGCACAGCAGCATCTCCCATTACTAGCACTTGCATACCTTAGCAATGCCGCCCTAAACTTGGGAATATGTTACACATGTATCAAAAGCACTGTTCCCTCTAAGCTGTGCGCGTGTGCGCGCGCACACACCTCGCCGAGCTAGCGCACATACTTTACAACAGAGCGCACAAAAATTACAGCACTGATTCTGATAGAAAACAACACAGACATCTTAAAATTTAAAAGTTGTTGTGTATTTATGATTTTCACAAGTAATACAATATTTTCTAGTGCAATCAATGTGGTGTACATACTATATTCTGACGTGTAGTTATATTTTAAAGTATATAACTCAGAGTGTCGTTATGTGGCGCACAAAAATTTAACCTTCCTTCAAAAGCTGCACAGCTGATATTTTATGCGCACACAGCCTACAGAAAATTAGAGGGAACATTGATCAAAAGGTTGCTATGATTAATGGCAGATAGCAATTCCTAAGTTAATCACAATCACCAGCGGAGCAAAAATATTCCACTATTGAAAAAGAATGGGCCATAGAAGCGCTGCGCTTTTATCTTACAGGAAGAAAATTCCTATTAATTACGGATCATGCCCCGCTAAAATGGCTTCAACAAATGAAAAATCATAACGCAAGGTTGACCCGCTGGTATATGGCTCTCCAAGCCTATGATTTTAAAATAGAACATCGGGCGGGAAAACTGCACCAGAACGCCGATGCCCTCTCGAGAATCACGGACTGTTCGGAGGAACACTCGCAACCTCCACCAGCCCGTAATATCTCGGGCAGGGGGGTATGTAGCCAGCCAGGGGGTTGTTACTAGCTATAGAGATGTAGCCCACTGGTTACTTCGCTGACTATGGAGGCAGAGGTCATGGGTTTGATCCCGCAGTGGTGTTATTTGATAGGGCTGTCTGAGGCATTTCCTTTTTTAATTTAAATTAGTGCTGCTAGCAAAAAGACCCTCACAGTGCTGTAACCTTAAGGTGCCTCATAAGGCGCCCTATAGGGAACATTATAAGGTGCCTTGGCGGAAGTGCACTTTATAATGTGCCCTCTGGAGTGCCTTATAGGGCGCCTTATGCGGCACCTTAGGTTACGGCACTGTGAGGGTATGTTTGCTGGCAGCACTAATTTAAATTAAAAAAGAAAATGCCTCAGACAGCACTGATTTATTTTATTTATTTATTTATTTAACACTTCTTATATACCGCGCTATTTGTCATCAGTGCGGTTTACATTGTAACAATAAAACACATAGGCCAGATAATTTGGCCTTCGTTTACAGATAACAGGGAATTAACATGGAGGTAAACCAGGGGAACTATATACAATCTTAGGAACTACCTGTTGGTACATATGTCAGTTCTATGCATTCATATAGGGTAGGTGTGGGGTTGTGAGGGTAAGGGTGGGAGAGGGGGAGGAATATCCAGAGGGTTAAAGTGAGTGGTAAAGAGGTAGTGTTTGAGGGCTTTTCTAAACTGTCTCAGGTCCCTGATTGCTCTAATGCCAGGAGGAAGTTTATTCCAGCATCTGGGGGCGAAGTTCACAAAAGCACTGTTGATGGTTGATTGATTAGACTTTATGGAGTCTCTTGGTATGATTAGCATGTCCACTGCAGAAGATCTTCTAGGCCTGTTATTCTCTTGTGTGTGATGAGATCCGAAATGGTTGCAGGAGATAGTTTATTGAAGGCCTTGAAGGTAATAAGGAGGGCCTTATATAGGATCCTACAGCTTATTGGAAGCCAATGAAGTTCTTTTAGAATGGGGGGAGAGGTGGTCACTCCTTGAGGCTCCGTGGAGGATACGGGTTGCTGCATTCATGGCTAACTGTAAGGGGTTGATGGTGATTTTAGGGAGGTCATGCAGTATTATATTAGCATAATCGAAGTGCGGTGTGACTAGCGCTTGGAAGATAGTTCGGAAGTCATCAGGTTCCAACATAGGTTTCAAGTGTCTCAGGGTTTTAATCTTGAAGTATATTGATTTTACGGTGCGTCTTATATGTTCCTTGAAGTCCAATTGTTGATCCAATATCACTCCCAGATAGCGTATATTGGATTTGACCGGGAGATCAGCATCTCTGACTTTTAGAGTCGGTGGAGGGGAGAAACATTTATTTCTTGTAATTATCAGGACTTCCGTCTTTTTGAAGTTGATACGGAGGTTCTGAGTAAGAAGCCAATCCGTTATTGCATTAAAACAGTTGATTAACACTGTGTAGTCTGGGCATGCGACCGATATAGATGAGAATAGCAGTACATCGTCTGCGTACATGAGGCAGGATATGCCAAAGGAGCGTGTGATGTCGCAAATTGGCTGCATGTAGATATTGAACAGCAGCGCAGACAGGGAGGAGCCTTGGGGCACACCCATTGTCTGCTGGAAGGGGTCAGATGTAGCGTTACCAATGCGTATGTGTTGCAGTCGGCCTTCCAAGTAAGATTTGCTCCAGTCCTATGCTCGGTCATGGATTCCTTTCTCATGAAGACGCTTCAGAAGCTGTGTGTGATCAACGGAGTCAAACGCCGCCGCTATATCCAGAAAGATTAAAGCAAAGCCCATCTTGATATTGTCAATGCCATTGATAAGTGTGTTAATTAGAGTTGTTAGTAAAGTTTCAACTCCGTGGGCCTCTCTGAATCCGTGTTGACAAGGATCTAAAGGGGAAGAGGAGTCTATATGCTGCTGAATCTGTATCTGGATTAGCTTCTCAAGAATTTTAGCTAGTAATGGAATACTAGAAATTGGTCGGTAAGAGTCCTCTCTCTTTGAGTCCAGCTGATTGTTTTTTAGAAGTGGACGAATGGAAGTTTGCTTGAGAGCGTCTGGGAAGACGCCAGATTCAAATGACATCTTCGCGATGTTGGCTATGAATGGACTGAGTTCTGTGCGCATGGTCCTGATCCAGTGCGCTGGGCATGGGTCAGTTGGGGCCGTTGTCGTGTTGATGGAGGCGATTACATCCTCTATGGTCTTTGCAGAGGGCGGGACAAGTTTGGTGATTGGTAACTGCGGGTGAGAAGCCTGGGAGGGTTCTTGTGGTGTTGCTGTTGTTATTTTTATTGCTTTTGATTGTATATAGATTTAAAGTAAAGGGCAATGTCTCAGACAGCCTTACTCATTAAGCCCACTGGGGATCAATAGCAAAGTGCAATCAATGAATAAGTCCAGGAGTCGATTGACAGGGTCCAAGTCAGTTTATTGTGCACAAGGCCCAGTCAGTCAAAGCTTCGAAAGGAACTGAGCAAAAGCTTATACAGAGACACAACTTTTTATACCTCTTTTTCAGTTTGATACATGAGAACTTTCTATTGGTTCTAGCTCAATACATGCAAACTTCTCATTGGTTATATGTTCCCTGCACCTGTCCAATTAGAAATCCCTCCGGAGCCTAGCAACGGGCCTCCTCCTTTAGGATTGCTTGAACAATGGTACAGTTCTAAATCTCGTTACTTTTCTACTGCAAGGTTAACTTCGGCTTCTGGAATGCATATATTGTTACATTTCTGTTCTTTCACACACAAGAGAATAATAGAAGACTTAAGAATTCATGAAAGCTTCTTATTAAGCATTTTAAAACAGTTTTCTCATTTTCCACAGATTTTTTGGTTCTTTTCTAGCTATAATGGGAGTTAGGATCCAGGCCTAACTTACAGGCCTTTCATAGTAGCAGGCCATACTAGGCCATAGCCTACCTCATCATCAGTCAATGTATTAACCATTGTGCTACACCTCTGTTGCTGTGCATGTAGTTCAGCGTTCCTAATTAAGGCTAACACGCGTTAACGTACCACGGTTCCCTCTACTGCACGATAACAGACTTTATCGCACCATAACCTGAAATGCTACCTTAAGACCAGAACGCCCACTCCTTTTATGGCATTCTTCACATTATCGCTGTAGTTAACGCTGGTAACATTAAGACGGTTTAGTAAACATACCCCTAGGTGGCATGCAATGAAGCTACAGGGTTACCTATTTAAGACTAATAAGAGAAAACATTTTTTCACTTAACGTGTAATCAAACTCTGGAATTTGCTACCGGTGGATGTAGTAAAAGCTGTTAGTGTAGCCGGGTTTAAAAAAGGTTTGGATAAATTCCTGGAGGAAGGGTCCATAAACCATTATCAAAGTGGACCCAGGATGTCCACTGCTTGCCCCAATTCAAGCATTGTGGAACCTGTGTCTTTTGGGAAACTGCAAGGTACTTGTGACCTAGATTGGCCACTTTTGGAAACAGGATACTGGGCTTGATGGACCTTGGTCTGACCCAGCATGGCATTTCATATATTCTTATGTTCTTAATTTTTGTGTGTTTTTAGTTAGTTTCATACATTTGCTTCACTAGGACATTTTTACTGTATTCTAAATCGATAGAATATACACTAGTTTTGTAAACCACAACTAACAAATGAAATGCACCCCAAATATTAGGAAAACTGTAAGTACAAAGGCTCATAGTGTCAATCAGAGGTTCTCAACCTCAGGACACACCTTGCCAGTCAGGTTTTCAGGATAACCGCAATGAATATGCCGGAGAGAGTTTTGCATGCACCGCTTCCATTGTGTGCAAATCTCTCTGATGTATATTCATTGTGGCTATTCTGAAAACCTGACTGACAGATCTGTCCCGAGGACTGGGTTGAGAATCCCTGGTCTAGATAATAAAATTCCAGATTTGCTAGTTCAAATGGTTGAGGCAGCTTTAGATATTTTTTTGTTATCACAGACACATGGTACAATGAGTCCAATGACTGGGAGATGCCATAGGTTGCTCAGGCAAAAAAAAATACTGTTTAGTTTAGTTTCCTGAGTCAGTTGTAGATTTTCTTCATATGATAGCTACTGGCACCTCCATCCTTTTATTGGTGGACATCCTTTATTTGTATTAGCTTCTATTTTAGTTTTAGATCTGGTTCACCCTTCTGCTATTTTTACTTTCCTTTTATTATGGTAGATGTCTTTATGGTTTTAATATATTGCTTTTATAAGATGTGTTTTCTGTGTTTGTTTTAATATTTATTTATTTATTTATGTCTCAGTACATGGATTTCGTAATATCTATTTATTTATTTATGGTTGTAGCCTTGAGCACATGTACTTTTAGTATTCCCTTAGATTTTATCTGGTTTTTGTCTAGTTTAATTGATTGACTACCAATGGGATTGTTGCCCTGTGTACTTTGTCCCTTATGGTCCAATTTATATTTGCTAGTGTCCATTTTTGGAGCTGCTTTTGTTACAGTTTTAATGGTCTTTTTAGGTCTAGTTGCACATTATTTATATGAGTTTGTGTTTCTGTTTCTTGGAGGAGGTGTTTTGTGTGCCTGCTCTACAGATTGATCATGCTGTTTTTCTTGTTCTTTTTAAATCCATTGTGTAATTTACAAGTCTGCCCTTAAGTGCCCATGTGTCCGCGGTGCTGGTGTTTGCTGGGCTTTGATTGCTGTCACGGATTGTAAGTTCTATTTCATGGACAGATCGTTCTGATTACTGCCCTCTGCTTATTCTGTTTTGCATGTTTGTTTTCCCTGTGTAATACCTCTACAGTAGTGCTTTTAAAAGTATCTGTTACGGATCGCAAGTTCTATCTCATGGACAAACCTCTGATGACTTCCGTTTGCATGTTGTTTTCTTTGTGCAGTACTATCTACAGTAGTGCTGTTCTAAGTGCCTAAGTTGACTTTGCATTACTAAGCGTCCCTGCTTCTCAGTAAGTTTTTTTTGCACATGAGCCATATGCCGTCAATCAGCGGCTAAAGCGCAAAAAATTAACATAAAAAGACGCCGAACTGCTTGCTGCACTCCTTCAGTTCTGCTGTTACTATTCTGAAGTCTGTGACCGCGATAGAAGTAAAACTTTCCACTCAAAGTACATTTTCTTATATAAGAAATCGGTCTATTTTTCTAACTGTACTTGCTTGCGAGTTGTCTCTCTTATTATTGCCTTCATCTTGATTGCAGCGCTGAGAAGCGATCCTTGAGTTACCTCTGGTTTCCCGACTGTTTCTAAGGTTAGCCCATACTTTTATGTTACCCATTTATTTTTATATGAACACAAATCTCCTTTTTCACAGTGCACAAACCTTTTCTCTTCCCTTTTTTATATCCCTAAACGGATCATGTCAGTTGTATTTAGTTAGGATGATTTTTCTCCTATTTTATACCATTGTCCTGACTTAACGATGAAGCGTTTAAATTAAGTATATATGTTTTTAGCATATATATATTATAGCCCCTTAAAAATCATATACTATTGGCTTTGTTGGCTTTCCCTCATGCATTTTAACCTGCCTCCTATACAAGCTCTTTAGTTGCTCCTTTTACAGTTACCTCTCTGGCTCTGGGTAGTTCATATAATGTATTTTATTTGTCTCACATTCTAGCATATAGTATTGGCTGGTTGGAGTCTTTGTCAAGACTTATACATGTTTGGTGCCATTGTGAGTACTTCTCTCGTCTCTCATTGAGCAATATATTCCATTGTATAATTTATGTATTGGTCTAAATGTTTATTTATTGATTGATTTATATGTTACTTTGATATGATTTGTATTTTTGCTCGTTTTTTATCATTAGCTTTTAACATTCTTAATGTTTTATTATGTTTTATAGTATGTGTCATGATATCTGTGATATTATGTGGTTTTTTTATTTTTAATATTTATTTTTAATATTTCTTAATGCAGATGCGTTCCCCCTGGGGTTTCTGAATAAAATATTCATTTGCACCAGTGTTCTGACCTACGTCTTTTGTGTTACCTGTGCTGTGTACGGAGGTCACGCGCTCTTGTTGTTCCTTACTTACCCTTACTTCCATCCTTGCTCCATCCACCTCCAATGAATACTCAGTATATCTCTCAAACTATTTGGCAAAACTTAACAGCCACAGCTTTATTCAAACTTAAAGTGCTTAAACTTTGAAATAGTATACAAACATAACATCTCCTGAATCAGTTTCTTTCCAATATGAAACACTTCAATGGCATAGATGCGCTTGGCCACCTGGCTTGTCAGTGGTGATCTAGCTATGATGAGATCTCCATGAACCCTCTGGCATTCTCACCCCCTTCTCCTCTGCCTCACAAAGCCAATGGTGTCACAGGGCTGTGCCCCTGAAGCTTACGGCAGTGTCACTTGCAACCTTTAATAGCCTTCTCTTCACCTTTCTCATACCTAATATTCCACAACTCTGACTGATCCTGGCAGTAAACTGACCCCTTTGATCTTGCTAGCTGTGACCAAACCCATCCTCAACCCACCACCGATCCCCAACATTGATCCAAAATGCAAAAGTATCATCCCCTGCTGAATATGCACTGGCATAGTCTAGGATTACATTGCGATCTACAAGAAAGCCAATGCAGCGTTTGGTTCTACAAAATATGTCTTAGATATGAAACTGTAATTGTTGAGAGTTCAATATTCTATACAGACTGAGTTGTTCCCATATTTTGGATTATAAATAGTGCTGATTACATATTCGGATCCAGCATACAGAGTGCAAAGTAGGCTGGTACTTTTGCAATGCCATGTTTTAGGGTTACATTCCAGTATAGCATATCACTACAGGGACATCCATGTAGCTATCCCCCAGGACATTCATAACGGGGATGTCCACATTTCTGAAATAGTCTCCAACCTTGAATGTGCTGGCCATTTTAGAAGATGTTCTGACCTGGGCATCCCAGATACTGTAGCACCTAGACATCCTTTCTAAAATGTCCTTTAAATGACCATACTTTTGAACAACTACAATGCAGGATCCTTGAACAGGTCCACCACATTGGCATAGGGGAGATTTGCGTAAGGTATTGAAGTACCGCAAACAATTGTGGATTTTAAACCAAATTTGCTCATACCTGCTGGCCTGAATGCAGAGTTAGAATGGCTATCATTGATTTAAATGTTCCTATTGGCTGTAGGGGATTTAAAATGGGTGTATCGGGCTGGTTGATGTCAGATGCTGTCATTATCCAGAAGAAGGGCCTGCGCAAGGGAAATTAATGCCAGTGGATATATATTTGCAAGAAAGATAGCATTATCAGCCTTAAGAATATCTAAAATATGGTGAAAAAATGATTTTGGGACCTTGGATTGCTCAAATATGTCATCTTTAAATATGTACCCTGATGCACAGATTTTGAGATGCAGTATTGTGCCTGGTCCTACAAAAAATGTTTGTAGATATGAAATTGTAATTGTTGGGGTTTGATATATATATATATATATATATGTTCTATACAGATTGAGTCATTCCCATATTTTTGGATTATAAGTAGTGTCGATTACAATCTTTTTCTCCAGCAATGGTGCCAGCAGCCAGGTTCCACCCTGGTTAAGGTGAAACCCATCCTTCCTGAATAGGTGCCTCATTGCCTAAGCAAAAATAACAAAACTACTACGGGGGGTCATTTTAAAAGTCTTAGGGGTATGTTTACTAAAGGGTGTTAAGGATTAACGGCAGCAATAAGGGGTGTTACATGTGCAAAAGACTCTGGGTGGGTAGGAGTTGTTCTGGAGTTAAGGAAGCAATGGGCCATTTAACGGGCATTAACAGGACCTCAGGCATTAAGGTGGCAAGTGTTCACCTTAACGCCCAAAAATGGCTGTCACGTTATTCCTGGATAAGGGAGCCCCAGCAAAAGCCAATGTAAAGGTGTTGAATGGATGGACAAGTAGGAGCTGAAGGGCCTGGCAGATCCGTGAGCATACTTGCCAGTCAGTATGCATGATGAGCATATGGAAGGCAGCTGTGCCTATGCACTGGGGTGTGCCCATGTAAAATGCCATAATGTCAGTATGTGGCATAGGATGGGGAAGACATGTCCCTCAACAGAGTCAGAAGTGGCATGATGTGTGCAATGAAAGGAGGATGGAGCAGGAGTGGGAAACATGAAGATCAAGCTCAGGAGAGGCATGAGTGAAGCATCCAAATGCGGAAAAGAGTACCTGTGTAGGCCATAGTGTAGAAGCTTGCATGAGAAGATATGACTGCACAGAGCCACCAGAGGCTGATGGATGGGCTACAGGAAGGATGGTGGCAGAGGAGAGTATGGCATGGGCTGGCAGCACTGATGTACCGGAGGTGCCATCCCCAGCGCCTTTGTACTATGTGGGAAAAATGTGTGTCAGTGCCAACTTGTAAGGCCAGATATAAGACATATGGGTCTGACACCTGTCCCAGCTACTCATCCACCATAGAACAACCCAGACAAAAGTGCATACAACAACTGGACAGAAGTCACTCAAACTGGGAAAAGGGGCATGAAAGGACATGATTTGATACCTCCAGGTGGCTATCCGAGGGGAAAGATGTGTCTGAATGTAATGCAGAGATGTAATGGAGCCAAAGCTATACAGTCGTAGTCATGATGTCATACCTGACTCATATGTCTCAGGTTACAGCTGTATGCATGTAACTGCCTGTTAGTATACCGCTGCATCAGTGGAGTCACATCGGATTACATTGTACCTAAAATGTGGTAATGTCTGATAAAAAACAGGGACTGTTCTATTTCATGGACAGATCGTTCTGATTACTGCCCTCTGCTTATTCTGTTTTGCATGTTTGTTTCCCCTGTGTAATACCTCTACAGTAGTGCTTTTAAAAGTATCTGTTACGGATCGCAAGTTCTATCTCATGGACAAACCTCTGATGACTTCCGTTTGCATGTTGTTTTCTTTGTGCAGTACTATCTACAGTAGTGCTGTTCTAAGTGCCTAAGTTGACTTTGCATTACTAAGCGTCCCTGCTTCTCAGTAAGTTTTTTTTGCACATGAGCCATATGCCGTCAATCAGCGGCTAAAGAACCTGCAATCAGTTGAGACAATGGAGGGTTAGGTGACCTTCCCAAGGTCACAAAGAGGTGTGGGCAATCCATGAAGATTGTGGCATACATAAAACGCCACAGTAAAACATTCCATATTGTCACAAAAGGAGGGCTAGTGTCCTCAAACCCTGGGTCCAAAGACAGTGCCATGAACATTACTCCATACCTCCAAGCAGTTGCCAGACATCTGCAGGGTGAACATGTGTGACCCCCTGCAATGGACTGCAGCATAGCCAATAAAGCCATGCTCATAGAAGGGCATAATGTTGAATTGTCTGTTTGCAGACCCAAATTGTGGCCATAATACATAACAAATTCTAAGGATGTGGGTCTGCCAGTCACAGCAGAGCCTGGACTGTTACAGGCATGAAAATGAACTGAGTAGCACACAATCACAAAAAGAATGAGTGGGAATTAGACCCCTGCCCCCCCCCCCCCCGGGGGGGAGACATTGCATTAACAAGTAGGCTACACGCCACATCACTTGGCATATCAATGGCTGGATTCAAATTCACTTGGCATATCAATGGCTGGATTCAAATGTCTAAAATGTCTGTTGTGTGTGCCTGTATAGGTTACCCCTCCAGTACCCATGATGCACTGCACATGCAGAACTGCAGTCTGCAGATGATTACCAAATGGAGAATGTACTGATCCATCATTTCAGCTCAGTAAGATGCACTGACAGTGTGTGATACAAGCACAGAGCAGCTACAAACTGTGCTACTGAGCAGTTTCTGTGGTCACCTTGAGGGTGAGGATTGGCGCCCAGGCCCTGGTCACCAGAGCTTGCCCTGCTAGAGATGGTCTCTGTTGATTCGATTCACTGCTGGTATGTGGCAACTGTTGTCTGTAGTGTGTTATGCTAGTTGCCTTGTTTACTGTGGGATTGCAAAACTTGCTGTAGGTGGCTGTCGCATCTGGGACCTCGGTCCTTGCCCTGCCCCTGTTGGACAGGGACTCTTCTAAAAAAGTGCATAGTGTTGTTGCAGCAGCAAGTGCTGCCATGCATGTCAACTGTGTGGGGCTGCTGCTATCATGATCCTGCTTGTCCTACCATGACCACAGTTAACAGGGCAGGAATGGGTCATGTCACAACCATCTGGACCTACCAATCCACCACAGCAAACCAAGTTTGATTGCACCTGCTGCCCACCACAGGGCTGTCTCAGTCATGCACATACCAAATGGGACCAGTCTGCTGGTCAGCACCCACTACATATGCACAAGGCAAGCATATGCACCCTGGTTTTGGACAACCCACATTGACACTAAGCATGTGGCACAGTGATTGGCCTCCCAGGACAGGGAGTGCACCCACATCACTGGAGTAGCACACTATATAACTGCTATGTGGATACATAGCCATTCCATCATCACAGCTCGATCAGAGTGAGAGTGTCCTCACAGCAAGAACTGTAGTGGCCACGCAGGCCATGCATGTGGCAGAGAGGCACTACGAAGTCTCAACCACAAACCGCTCTGTTTATGGCATACCCACAATCCACTGCTCCTCATCATGCACATTTGCAGAATAAGGCTGGGATCAGCCTAGGTAATGCGAGACACAGTGCATTGCAGAAGGCCACAGAACTCTGGAGAGACATACACACCCCACACTCACATTGCCGTGCTGTGCAAAAGTGGGGACGGTTAGCATTCCTGCCTGCCACTTTGATCTCCATATCAGCTCAAGCATTGTTAATGTGTGCTCACTGTGCAGGTGCTAGTAGTGCCCTCTGACATTAATGCCCATTCGGTGTGCTGGTGCTTTCAGGCTGACTTTCCATGCAGCTGTGGATAGTGGAGTCTATCTGTGTGACTGATGGGTGTCTGTACCTTGCTGGCCAATTCATTTGGGGTTGCATATGCTGGTGCTGTACCTACATTGTAGGCTAAGGTTTATCCACAGGGACATGCAATACATGATCCACAGCAGGGTCTTGAACCTGTGACCTTCCACTTTTATACACAGGGGCTTTGTGTGTTGAGTCATAGAGCTGAAAAACAGATACATCAGTCCCTGGGGCTGACATGTTACCCATCAGAACTGGGCACATGTTGCGATGCAATCGACACAAAGGATCATGGAATGGGTCTTGTCTGTGGCAGGCAGGTGCCGCTGCACATATCACTGACACTCCACACCATGCTGCCATGCCAGCATGCTGTTGGTAGAGGTGGTGCACAGTACTCACTGGTCCACCATGCGGCTTTAGCAGATGCCTAAGTGCCAGGACCAGGTGGGTGGGGCAGAGGCTCACATTGATGGACACACTGTCCCTCCAAACAACTGCTGCTGCCAGAACCCCATCATCCCCTGCTTCTGATACATGTTGGGGGAGGCAGGCAGCTGCAGCTGTGTTATTTCTCCAGGCACCTGCATTTTGTAACTTCCTGTAGTGCTACAGCTGCTGGCGCTATCATCCTCTTCCTCCAGAGCTGGCTTCAGTGGCAGTGGGGGGGCTGGCCGGGGTTCCTGCCTAGGGTGCCAGGAAACCTTGGCCTGACCCATGTGGTGCATCACCTCTCCAAAGCAACAGCATGTCTATGTGCCGCCAATGTCGATGTAGGATCATGACGAATATCACAGATGTGCCACCTAGGCAGCTGCCTGGTCTGCCTTCCACCCCAGAGAAACTCCCACTGCATGACTTATGTGCCACCTCCTTTGCCCCATTTGCACCATCAAAATAGTGCCATTTCATACTTGGGCACTATATTGTTGCTGCTAATGAAACACTACTATCACTATTTTGGGCTCCCCTATCTGTGCATCACATTGCAGACATTAAAATAAGCTCTCTCCCCTCAAAATGCACCCTTTCCATGAGGTTTTACTAGGCATTAGGGTTCCCAGTGTTAAAGGGCTTTAATACACATTAGCACAAGAGCCATTAAGGTAACACCCATTGTTAGCATCCACTCTCTGCCCATTAACACTCACTCTCCACTTACTGCGCCCTTAACACTACAGGAGCCTTTAACGCCCATTAATGCAGCTTTTTCACAGCGTTAAGGGTGCAAGGGTGCCAATATCAGGCATTAACAGCACACTTGCTCCCTTAATACCCTTTAGTAAACATTTATTTATTTTTTTATTTTTTTAACCAGTTTTGTATACCACCTTATCCTTCAATCAAAGTGGTTGACAAGACAGCAAAGGGCTTACATGTTGAGGGTATGGGAAGACAAAAAAAACAATACATTACAATATAAATACAATACAAACAGTATATTATAATACTATCTCATAGTGAAATTGAATATTCATGTTGATCAATTTAAGTTATCTGACCAAATGATTCGATAAATAGATAAGTCTTTAAAGATTTGCGAAAGTCCTTAATGTCTTCCTGATTCTTAAGTCTTCAGGAATAGAATTCCATAACTCTGGTGCCATAAAGAAAAATACTCTTTTAGAGGTCATTTGTTTTGATTTATTGAAGTTCAAAGGTGTACTAAGCTTATTGGTATTTTGAGTTTGTCTAGGTCTTAGGCTCTTGTCTTTGGATATTATAGATTGTAGAATATCTGTTGAAGATTGGTGAAAATTTTTGAAAATAATCATTAGGTTTTTGTATTTTGCTCTTACAATAATCGGAAGGAAATGTAACTGCTTAAGGACAGGAGTTATGTGATCAAATTTTGCAGAGCCAGTTATTATACGCGCAGTGGTGTTTTGAACTAATTGGAGAGGATGGATAGAGTGTTTAGGAAGACCTTGATACAAGATGTTTCCAAAATCAAGTAGAGGTGTTATGACAGCTTGACATACCATGCGAAAGTGATTTGTATTTAATATTGGTTTTAGTCTTCTTATAATCTTTAAATGATGATATGCTTTTGCTGCAATTTTGTTTATATGAGATTTTAAATTTAAATATTTATCTAAGGTTATACCTAAATATCTTACTTCATCTTTAATTTTTATTTCTTTATTTAATAAGTTAATTTCACTTGGTAGTTTTAAGGACTGACATTTTGATATGAACAATGCTTCTGTTTTGTCAGAATTTATTTTTAAGTTGTTATTACGCCAATTATTAATATCAGCCAGACAGTTATTAATTTTTGTTGTATCAAGGATATTTTCTGTGACGGCAATGCCCTTTAACCTTTCCCAGCATTTGCGGCTTCACACAAACAGCCACCAGCGTGAAAGAAAAGGATCTTCACGCTGGCGGTTGTACAGAGGGAGCCGGGGCCTCACGTGGCTTCTCCAACTCCCTCTGAAGCCCCTCAGACAGCCGCGGGGCTGGTCGGGAGCGGGGGAGGCAGGCCAAGGACTGGATGGGCTGTGTTGGGGGGGGGGCTTGGACTGGAAATGGGCTATGAGGGGGGGGAACTTGGACTACAAATGGACTATGGGGGGACATGGACTGGAAATGGGCTATGGTAGGGGGATGGGGGAACTTGGACTGAAAATAGGCTGTGATTAGGATGGCTAGGTCTGCAAATGGGCTGTGATGGTTGCAGGGGGGGAGGGACTTGGACTGGAAATGGCCTGTGATGGTGGGGGGAACCTGGACTGTAAATGGGCTATGGGGGGGGGGACTTGGACTGGAAATGGGCTATGGTGGGGGTCTAGGACTGCAAATGGGCTGTGATGGTGGGGGGGGGGTGCTAGGATTGCAAATGGGT
Source organism: Ichthyophis bannanicus (assembly GCA_033557465.1). Taxonomy (NCBI): domain Eukaryota; kingdom Metazoa; phylum Chordata; class Amphibia; order Gymnophiona; family Ichthyophiidae; genus Ichthyophis; species Ichthyophis bannanicus. The sequence continues at coordinate 51,376,921 of CM066049.1, forward strand.
TGTGATGCTGGGGGGGGCCTAGGACTGGAAATAGACTGTGATGGTGGGGGGGGCTAGGACTGAAAAGAGGCTGTGATGGGGGGGACTTGGACTGGAAATGGGCTGTGATTGGGGGGGGCTAGCACTGGAAATGGGCTGTGATGGGAGGGCTAGCACTGGAAATGGGCTGATGAAGAGCTGGAATAGGACTGGAAATGGGCTGATGGGGGCTGGAATAGGATTGGAAGTGGGCTGACGAGGGGGTTAGGACTGGAAATTGGCTGATGGGGGAGCTTGGAGTGGAAATTGGCTGATGGGGGGCTGGAATAGGACTGGAAATGGGCTGATGGGGGCTGGAATAGGACTGGAAGTGGGCTGATGAGGGGGCTAGGACTGGAAAGCGGTTTACATCAAACTCAAATATACGTACATTGAATGAGTATATTTACATTGGGGTTATAAGTTTAGATAGGGGAAGTGTTATCAATGACCTATTGTAGTTTGGGAACTGGTTAAAAGAAAACAGAAAGTAGGGCTAAATAGTTTTCTCAAAGCAGAACGGTAAATAGTGGAGAGCTCCAGGCATCTATGCTGGGTCCACTACTTTTTAATATATTTATAAATGATCTGGAAATGGGAATAATGAGTGAGATGATCAAATTTGAAAACAACACAAAATTATTCAAAGTTCTTAAATAGGACGACAACTGTGAAAAATTTCAAGAGGACCTTGAGAAATTGGAAGACTGAGGGTTATGTTTACTAAACCATCTTAACGTGCGCCCGGCGTTAGTGTGCAGGATGCCATAAAAGGAGTGGGCGTTCCGGTCAAAATGTAGCAAGCGCGTGTTATCGCGCGAAATGTGCGCCGAGCGCATTAGCGCCCAAGAAAGGGATCAGCGCGTCAACACGCGTTAATCTGAAGTAGGCGCCCTGACCCAGAAGCATAGCAACAGAGGTGTAGTGCAATGGTTAAGACATAAGAACATAAGATATGCCATACTATTTATTGAACCACGAGACACTACTATTTAGTGAACCACGAGACACTACTAATCCGCCTCAAAGACAAAGGTATACAAGGTATGGCTTTAGCATGGTGCAGGTCATATTTGAGCGACAGGTCACAACAAGTCAGGGTAGGATCCACTACATCCGATCCATTCATACTCAAACAAGGAGTCCCCCAAGGTTCATCCCTTTCATCCCTCATGTTTAATATATATATGCAACCCATCTGCGATTTAATCCGCTCTTTCAATATTCAGTGTTTAGCATATGCAGATGACATCCTGATGTACTCATCTTTCAAGCTTGACCAACCGGACTTCTCAACAATCACAAAATGCTTCAATGCTGTTTCTGAATGGCTCCTCTCCCAAAACCTGCGCATTAATCACAGCAAGACCGATGTCCTTTTTGTCACTCGCAATCAGAATTTCATACCACCGCCATCCTTGCGAGTCAATAACTACGACCTCACAATCAAACCTACCATCCGGTACTTGGGCATCATTCTCGACCAAAAGCTGGACATGGCACCGCATATCAAAAACATTACTAAATCTATCTACCACAAAATACGGTCATTACGCCACCTTCGATCATTACTGGATCCCTCCGATTTCCGCTCAATCTTCCAAGCTCTGGTAACCCCCCACCTTGACTTTGCTAACATTATCCTCCTTGGGCTCCCACAAGCAACATTGAACCCGCTCAAGTTAGCCATGAACTCTGCAGCTCGAATACTGACCGGAACATCTAGATCGGAGCACATAACTCCAGTACTAATGAGCCTACACTGGCTGTCTCTACACGCCAGAATCTTATACAAAGTCCTCGTTCTAACCTTCAAGGCCTCAAGAAATCAGCCCCCCACCCCGCTTACCAAGCTCATCCAGCCCATTCCACCAAACAGAAACAGACGTTCGTCATGTATGAACAAACTAGAAGTGCCTAAAACAATCACGAAATGCTCAAAGACAACAGCCAATAGAGCCTTCTCTCTATTTGCACCAGGAGCATGGAACGCCCTCCCCCCGGAAATCCGTTCCATTACCAATTTCATTTCGTTCAGAAAGGCTATTAAACAACATCTGTTCTTAAAATACTATTCCAATCTCATCCCCCCCCAGCCAATCCCAAAATAATACACGTCCTCACCAAAACCCACGCTTAACACAACCCCAACTAGAAAATTCGATAGCCTGACACTCCTCCTGTTACCTGTCCATTCCCCATGCCACAACCCCTAAACATGCCATCCGTATGATGTTGTAATCTTCTTCTTTACATAACACTGTACATAGTTTTTCCCCATGTTATCCAAGTTTGTATCCCTTGTTCATTGTAAACCCAATGTAAATTGTTACATTGTTGTATGTTTTTGTTCCAATGTAAACCGCACTGATTTTAATAGCGCGGTATATAAGAAACACAAATAAAATAATAAATAAATAAATAAAATAAAATAATGGTTTATGGACCTTTCCTCCAGGAACTTGTCCAGACCTTTTTTAAACCCAGCTACACTAACTGCCTTTACTACATCCTCCGGTAACAAATTCCAGAGTTTGATTACACGTTGAGTGAAAAAATATTTTCTTTTATTAGTCTTAAATAGTTTACCCTGTAGCTTCATTGCATGTCCCCTAGTCTTTCTATAAGGTAAACAATCGATCTACGTTTACCCGTTCCATTCCTTTCATTAATTTATAGACTTCTATCATATCTCCCCTCAGCCGTCTCTTTTCCAGGTTAAAGAGCCCTAACTTTTTAGCCTTTCTTCATAGGAGTATCCTTCCATCCCCTTTACCATTTTGGTGGCTCTTCTCTGAACCTTTTCTAAAATCGCTATATCCTTTTTAAGATATGGCGACCAGAATTGCACACAATATTCAAGGTGCGGTCTCACCATGGAACGATATAGAGGCATTATAATATCTTTTGTTTTATTTTCCATTCTTTTCCTTATCATACCTAGCATTCTATTTGCTCTCTTGGCCGCCGCTGCACACTGGGCCGAGGGTTTTAACATGGTATCCACAATGACGCCTAAATCTTTTTTCTGGGTGGTAGTTCCTAATGTGGAACCTTGCATCGTGTAACCATAGTTTGGGTTATTCTTCCCTAGGTGCATAACCTTGCACTTGTCCAAATTAAATTTCATCTGCCATTTTGATGCCCAGTCTTCCAATTTGTCAAGATCCTCTTGCAATTTTCCACAATCCTCTTGGGTTTTAACAACTTTAAATAGTTTTGAGTCATCTGCAAATTTGATAACCTCACTCGTTATTCCACTTTCCAGGTCATTTATGAATATGTCAAAAAGCAGCGGACCCAGCACAGATTCCTGGGGTACACCACTATTCACCTTTCTCCATTGGGAAAATTGGCCATTTAGCCCTACCCTCTGCTTTCTATCTTTTAACCAGTTCCTGATCCACAATAGTACACTGCCTCCTATCCCATGACTCTTTAGTTTTGCCAAAAGTCTCTGATGAGGGACCTTGTCAAAGGCTTTCTGAAAGTCCAGATACACAATATCAACCGACTCACCTTTGTCCACCTGATTATTCACTCCTTCAAAAAAACATAACAGATTAGTAAGAGAAGATCTTCCTTGTCTAAAGCCATGTTGGCTGTCTCCCATTAGGTCATGACTATTGTGACAAGGCAGAGGCTCATAAACAGAAGAAAAAGGGTTTAAAACACTTTCTGTCACCTCAGATGTTTAGAGATGCAGGACAGGAAGGGGTTAAGATTCCAGCACACGAACCTTCTCTGCAAAGAAGAGCAGGGAAAGAACCACACCCTAGCTCTAGGCTAACCCAGAGACATAGCCAATCAGGGAGGTGGGCGGAGTCAGACCGGATTGGGCCACTCTGCACTCATAACCAGGAAGCAGCAGTTAGTAGACACAGCAGCAGAGTTGGTGGAAGCAGAGGCGAAGGGAGGAGAAGCCGAGAAACCTCCAGGAGAGAAGGGAGTGAAGACAGAAACCTCCCAAGCAGCGAAAGGGGAACCAAGGAGAGAACCAGGGAAAGGAGAGTTCCTGTGGGTGGTCCAGGAAGAGACCCAGGCAGAGCTCAGCTCCAAGAGAGAGTGAACCCTGGAAGAGACCCAGAGCTGGACTCAGAAGCCTTGAACACAGACTTGGAGTCAGGGGAGTTCCCCAGAGACAGACGCTGCCAAAACCAGGTCAGAGCAAAACCTTTTAAACCTTATAAAGTAGATAGCTCTGAAATAAGCCAATCTCTAGGAAGTGATAATAGAGTGCTTTCTAGAAGAAACAAGTTTAAACCAAGCTTTGAAAGGAAACCTGAAGTTACTAGAGGAAAGTTGGGCTGTAGGAAAGTCCTTATTAAGAAGCTGCAAGCATTTCCCTTATACAGACAGCGTGACCAGAGCTCTAGCTCAGAAGATAGCACACCTGCTTGTCCGCAAAAGGCTAATTGGCAGCTACCGTGCAGAGAGCTAGGAACAGACCCTGAGGACCAGGCTGTGCTGAGGGATCTCACAAGGCAGTTCCATAAGAGACATATTCCTCCCAAGCAAAGGCAACTACCTAGGCAAGGCAAGAAAGAAATAAACCCCTTTTATGAGCTGTTAAAAGGTGCTGAGAAATACCAAGCCTCACAAGTGCCTAGAAGACAGAGAGAAACCAAATGGAAACAGCTTCAGAATATAATTAAAGAATTAAAGTCTGAAGGCTTGTATGTTCCACAAGATAAAGGGATATCAGAGAGCCAGGAAGAACCCATGGAATTAGGGGCTCCTTTATCCAATACCAGTGATTCTGAAATGGAGTGTGGTGTATGTATGAGAGAGTAAGGAGCTATAATTTGTTCCTGTTTTATGATTGAGTGCTGTGAAGCCTAAATCAATGTTCTTTGAAGTTTGCACCAGAGACAGCAACGTTCTGCTGGGTGCAAGGACTCAGAGTCTCATAACTTGCAGCTGTGAATGAAAGGCAACGTAAGAAAGTGTTCCTACACAAGAAGCCTGGTACTAATAGGCAAGAGAGTGTGGAGATTGCCATTTCTATTTAAAGCTGTTAAACAAGATATGGACATTAGAAAGAAATACAACAGCTAGAAGATTTCTTTATTACAAGCTGATACTTGGAAAGCATTACTAGCATCCTGAAATGCTGTTGTATTGTTGAAGCTGGAAGAAGCCTAAAAGCATTTAACTGTATTACGTGTCCCTGAGAAGAATCAGGAGAACTGACTTTACACTGGGAACTTTTATTTGGTACAAAAAGGTTACCGCTTTACTTTTGTGTTGGGGGAGTAAATCCTGTGCTGTTCTTTTGCAATACTTTGTGCAATACCTTATGCAGTAATAAAGTATTCTTTAACTTGGAAACCCAACCTTGGCTGTCGTCACTTTAGTCCACAACTACAATAGGATACAGGGCTTCAGCACTACCAAGGACTTTTAAAACCCCCATGTGTCACGCACCAACTGCCTGATTACGCCTAGGGCTAGGAGGTGCGGTGTCACACTATCTACATGCTGAGTAATTTTATTCTTTATGATGGTTTCTACCATTTTTCCCGGTACTGATGTCAGGCTCACCGGTCTGTAGTTTCCCGGATCACCCCTGGAACCCTTTTTAAAAATTGGTGTTACATTGGCGAGCCTCCAATCTTCAGGTATTAGAGATGATTTTAATGATAGTTCACAGATTAGTAATAGCAGGTCTGCAATCTCTCATTAGTAGCCACTTGTGCTTCATAACCATGTGCATTTATCTTTATAGAATAGGTGTGATTAAGGCAGGTAAATATGCACGTTATTACAGTCACCCCTTACGGAATTGCCCTCATATCATCCCAACTTGTTACCAAGTCATACAAAACCTGGATTCAATTGGCAGATAGTAATTTTGTAGACCCAAGAACCTCCAATCAAAATATCTGAACAACTATGCAGAATAACCAGACCTAGAGAAATCCCTATCTCGCCTCATATGCACCAACAGGGGGGAGAAGATTTCCATTTCATTTTGAATAATCATTTCAGGCGTGAAGTACCACTAGTAAAATATCTTATATCCATTCTCCTAGAGAATTTCCATTAAGGAATTCATCTTTTTTAAACTCTTAAACAGACTATATTAGTCCTCTTCCATAAAGGAAAAGTCCAGATCTGATTCCACACTTAATGTTCAACTTTCTTAATGATAAAGTGGTTGGGACAGGTTACCTCAGGCCAGAAGGCCGGGGGTTCAATTCCCACATGGGGGATAAGCAACCTCAGGCTGGAGAGACTGGGGTCTCTAGTCCCATGGCCACTCCTTGTGGCCTTGGGCAAGCCACTTAACCCTCCATTGCCTCAGGTACACTTAGATTGTGAGCCCTTTGGGGACAAGGGAATAAAAAGTACCTGTTAGTATACATGTAAACCGCACTGATTCTAAAGAGCATGGTATAAAAATAAATAAATAAAATCTAACAATAACTGCTAGATTCTGGAAATTAAGTCAATATTTTCTGTAAAAGAATTGGTCAGATTTTCAAAGGAGGTTAATCCCCTGCAGCATTCATATTTTAAAGCCTGTACAGAGAAAAACCCTTTGACGTATATAAATTTTTAAATTAGAAAACTCAGTATATCAATCTGCTTCATAAAACTTTCACAAGAGGAAACAAGAATGTTTTAACTTTCTTGTGGAAAGACAGGTAATCAAACTCTGCAATCATCTCCACTGGAAAAGAATTCGGAAGCTTTGGGCCAGCAACTGGCAAAGCCCGAATGTGAGCTACAGCCAAATGTGAATGTTTGGCAGAAGGACCAGCCAAAAGCTCTATATTTGAAGACTGCAATAAGTATTAATTCACCTGTGAAAGCAGCCTTAGAGATCAAAATATAAATCTTGAACTGCATCTGCCAGACAATGGGGAGCTAATGAAGTGCCTTCAAAGAGAAGTAGCAGTGATCGTCCGGCCATAGTTAAGAAAACGTCCGACTGTGGCATTCTGTTTTAACAGATAAGAAGGAAGATCCAAATAAAGAGTTACAATGTTAACTATATCCCACTTTCCCACTCACACACTTCACATCTGTCTGCCCATTTCATTATCTCGGCAATCCATTCTGTACTTACTCAATGGTTTGAACAGTTGGATGGTTTCAAGCCCAAATATTCAGGGCCAAATTTAAGGAGGGAGGTGCTGCTGGAACTTCAAAGAGATGCTGTTGCAGTGTCCTGGGAGAACTTTCCTCTGGTCCCTGAGTCCCCAGGGAGATTCCTCTGTGCTCCTTGGTAGTCCTTAGATCTCTGATGGGTTGCCACCTGCTCCCAACTCAACTGTCACATAGTGCAACATTCTTCCTACTTGCACCAAGCACCACTGAGGCAGAAACCAGCCACTGCAAATATTTGTAACGTTTCTGGGACAGGTGGAGAACTGAGTGTCCTAAGGGTGTGAATTTGTTGGTGCACATTCGATTTGTTAAGGTGCCTTAAAAAACATAAGGGCTCTTTAACTAAAGCATGCTAAGCAGTTAATATACATTTTGTGTGTGGTCACTGTGTACAAGGGCTGTGCTAACTGTAAATTGCATGCTGGGGCAGGGTAGGGAGTTAGCATGGAGAGCACATTGCAGTTAGCATGGGGGAACATATCAACCATTTTCAATGTTGCAATTAGCACGGATGCACCATACATTAGGATACTGGTAACATGCTGGCCACGCCCCTGACAGTTACCTTGAAGGCAATGCAGTTAATGTTGGTTTTAGCACTAAATGCACCTTAAATGCAAAATCCTAATGCACTTTAGTAAAAGGACTTCCTTGTGTGCATTAAGTTGATTTACTGCGCATTAATTGACTTAGTATGCCTTAATTAGCATGACTGAAGATTTCCTATTAAAATGAATGTATGAAACTCACCAAAAACAGACCTCCAAATTGGGAAAAACTCATGAAAAGAGTGAAAACTGACCAAATTTTTCCTGTCTGTGCACATCCCTAGACTGTCCCAACCATTCACCTAACTCCTAATTCCATGTTATGTGTACGTAATGGGGTAAAAGCCAGACTACAGTCCTGTGTATGTAATGGGGTAAAAGCTGGACTAAAGTCCTGTGTATGTAATGGGGTAAAAGCAGGACTGCATCAGCCTACCCTAAAAAAAAAAATCATGGTTCATTACCTTAATGGCTCCTGTCCTAATTACGAGGACTTACCTTGCCTCTCTCAACTAACTGGGCTTTGTGTGGTAGCCAGGTTAACTGTTCAATTTAAATTAAATCTCTCTCCCCAGAACCTGCTGTGTGTTAAACCTTTTTCCTGTCCTAGCCTTCCTGAGTGAATCCTCCCCCTCCCCCCCCCCCCCTGCTGAGGTATTGTGTAGCCTTCTTCCTGTTTCCTCCACGTGTGCATAGTCTGTTTTAGTCTGCTTTTCTCTGATCAGAGAAGAGCAGTGCTTTTTACAGTGCTCTGCTAGAAGTGGATCTTTGTCTCCTGTGACACCTTGCTGTGAGTTCTAGCTGTTTATTAATTACACAGGTACACTACCAAAAAACTGCCTCCAGTTTTGCAACTGATTCCTATAGATTTTGGGGTGCTGAATCCAGGAAAAATAGCCAAAATGTTCCATCACGTCACGTTTTCTTGCAAAATTAGATTTCTTACCCATATAAGGAATGTTCACATAATTTCTTTTTAGCCGACTGCAGTTTATTTTCTTGGCCCAAAATAGAGGTTGTAATGGTTAACTAACTAGAAACACTCCCTCATGATATTTTAGAGTGTTTTGTATTCATTTTATACATTAACAGGACAATTGGGAGGCGGGGGGCTAAATCCAGTACTCGCGCTGGCGCATGTTCTTTCCTGTTCGCCTCGTTCGCTCGCTCAAACACGGTGGTTGCGACATGAACGTTCCTGTCAAATTTCAGTTTCTTGCAAGTTCATTATTACCTTTTGTTTGCTCAGTCGTAATCCAGCTTTATTCCGAAGTGGTTCACTACAGTTGTAGTTTGCAGTGCTGTGTATTTGTGATGGCTCACAGAGCCAGAGGTTGCGTCAACTCTCCGGACAGTTTTTGTTTTATTTGTGGGGAATATACCATGAAAAAGCGGCAGAGGAACATTTCTGCATTTATTAAAAAAGTATATTTCGGGGGCGGAGCCCGATGTCCAGCGGGATGGTCGCATAACGCTGAGGCTCCCGAGAGGCCTACTCAGAATCCTGAATTAACACCGGACATACTTGAATTTCTGCTCTGATCTTGCCGGGGCACATTGGTGAGATGGCGGGGACCAAACCTACGCGCCTGGAATTCGGATCTCCAGCGGCTTCTCACGGCAAGCGCTCCAAAACTGAACCACCGTCTCCGCAGAAGGGGCTGGCTTTGCGCGAGGGCCCCGAAATGCAGCAGGAAATCCTCGCGGAGATCAGAGGGGTTAAGGACCTCGTGCAGTCAAACGGTGAAGCACTCCGAGCGCTGCGGGAAGACCTTGGTGTGCTACAAGGCAGGCTAGAGGGACTCTCTTCGCGTCAGGACAAAATGGAGAGCGTATTAGACTCCCACGTGGTCCGGTTGTCCAAACTCGACAAAGTTGAACGTCAGGTGCGGGCCTTGCAGAAAGAAGTGGAGGACGGCAATAACAGAGCGCGCCGCAACAACCTACGACTCGTGGGCATACCGGAGGGAGCGGAATCGGGAGACATGAAGGAGTTTTTATATAAAATCCTCCCTTCCTTGCTTCAAATCACCTTTACTAAAGAATTGGAGATCGATCGCGCTCATCGTGTACCCACAAACATAACGCTCAACAGGAAGACCCCGCGGCCTATTATCTTTCGACTTTTGAGATATCAACATGTGGAGCAAATTCTCAGTGCCTCCCGAGCAAAGGGCCATATAGAGTTTGAGAGCCACAAGGTCTCCTTCTATCCTGACTTGGCTAAACCCACGGTCGACCGCCGAAAGCGCTTTCTGGAATTCCGGCCGAGGCTTCAACAACTACAAGCACGCTATGGCCTGATGTACCCGGCCAAACTCCGAGTCACGCTTCACAATCAGACAAGAACATTTGAAGACCCTGATCTACTAGCGGAGTTTTTGGATGCTAAAGAAGCCGATTTGATGCGTTGACTTCCAGAATATTCCTGCCAGTATTCTCATGTCCGCTGTGCCTGCCATATTGGATTTGACGCGGCTCAGCAAAAGTCTGCCGAAGGCGGTTTGTTGCCTTATCTTGATGATATTTGTGACCCGACTCCATCTACCCATCGTAGCCTCGATGAGTATCAGAGACAGTGTTAATTATGGACTCTGGTGGGGTTTTTTTGTTTTTTTTTTCACTTTTATGTTTTATCTTCCTCTCTAGGGCCTCCTCCTGCAGACATATGGTCGCCATTTTCATTAGGGGTTTTGTTTCTTCTCTAAGTTACTTTGGTACATACTTTTCAATATGGGGTGTATTAGTCCGCAGACTCGGTGATTATATCATTTTTGTACAGTGTCTGATTATGCTGTATGTTCTCCTGCGCGCATATCTAAAATGTCTATTACTGTTCGATGGCACCATGTAAGATTTTATCATTGAACGTAAAAGGAATCAATAATCCGATAAAACGGAAGAAAATCCTAAGCTATCTAAGTCATGAAGCTGCGGATCTGATTTTCCTCCAAGAAACGCATTTAAATTCGAAGGAAACTCTTAAACTCAATATTAAACCTTACATGGTGGCCGCCTATTCTCCAGCCGTTTCTAAGAAATGTGGGGTTGCCATACTGGTTAGGAAATCTCTGCATGCTACTATTATTGCGACTAGTTCAGATACAGCAGGTAGATGGTCCAGAGCTCACCTTAAGATAGATAACCTTGAAGTTACATGTATATGCCTGTATGCTCCTAATGTGGATGATCCTGCCTTTTTTGCTACCATTGCTCATGTTGCACAGGCCTCTGCTAATACCTCCTTGATAATAGGGGGGGATTTCAATTTAGTTCTTGATCCCCTGATTGACAAACAACCGCCTAGGACAAGTGGTCCCCCCAAGAGTCCTACCACGCTTACCTCCGTGATCAAAGATCTTGCTTTGGTCGATCTCTGGAGGTTACTACACCCCAATGAGCTTGACTTTACTTTCTTTTCTTCCCCTCATAAATCCCAGTCTCGTATAGATTTCTTTCTCATATCAAAACTGTTGGTCCCTCAGGTGGACACTGCAAAGATTCACTCCCAACATATCTCAGATCATGCCGCTATTTCTTTTCGGTTACACACTACTGCACCCCAAGGGAATTCGGGGGCCTGGTTCTTTGATAGAGCCCTATTAACTCAGCCAGAGTTTCAGTTAGAACTTCGTGCAGCCATACAGGATTACTTCTCTTTTAATTTACCCCAGGACACTGCAAATTGGGCTTGGTGGGAGGGTTTCAAAGCGGCCATTCGTGCAACGATCACCAGTTATCAAATTCGCCTGCGGAAACAACACAAACAGCAGCTCCTTATACTAGACCAACAAATCAAAGCAGGCGAACGAGTTCTAACTTCCCGTACTGATCCATGCGTCTTAGTTCGCTTACAGCGTCTCCGTTTTCAATATAATGCAATCCTCTCAACTGCAGCTTCTAAGAGTATTGAGCTTCAAAGAGGGACATACTACCGTGAAAGCAACCGAGCCGGTCGACTTTTAGCCAACGCCTTGAAAGGTCAAAAAGAAGCCAAACGCGTAGCGGCCCTCAGAGCCCCACAAGGAGGGGGCATACTGACCACAGACTCCGATATTGCAGAACTCTTTCGGGATTTCTATACCCGTCTCTATCAATCTGAATGTGATTTTTCCTCTGAGACCTTCGAGCGCTTGTTTTCTGATATTCAGCGGCCGACCCTTTCTGAAGCTGATAGGGATGCGCTAGATGAACCTTTCTCAACTTCAGAGATCCAATCTGCCCTAAAACGCACAGCCTCGGGTCGAGCCGCCGGGCCTGATGGTCTCCCAACCGAATTCTACAATACGTTCAGTGCAGATTTAGTACCCTATTTAAAACTCTATTTTACTGCCCTTGCGGTAGATACATCCTCTTTGGGATCCTTTTCTGCAGCTAATGTGGTAGTATTTGAGAAAGAAGGCAGGGACCCGCTGCTAACCGCCAACTATCGTCCAATCTCCCTACTTAATGCCGATTATAAGATCTTCGCAACGATCTTGGCCTCCCGGCTGTCTGACAGGATGGCCACCTTAATCCACCCCGACCAATGCGGTTTTATACCCGGCCACTCCACCGCTGACAATGCTCGAACTTTGTGCCATGTGCTCTCTAGTGCTGCCAACTTGGACCACCCCTGGGTGGGTCTTTCCCTCGATGCTGAAAAAGCCTTTGATCGCCTAGAATGGCCCTTCTTATTTGCTGTTCTCCGCTGGTATGGCTTTGGAGAGGGCTTCCTCCGATATCTCCAAGTCATGTACACTCAACCCGTTGCCAGTATTTGTGTAAATGCTATTAAATCTCAGCCTTTTCATCTCCAAAGAGGCACGCGTCAAGGTTGCCCCCTCTCACCAATGCTATTTGATCTTGCTCTTGAACCCCTTGCCCTCCTTATCAGACAATCTGCACGTATCCGTGGTGTCCCCTTCAGTCACAGAGAGATTAAACTCTCTGCATATGCAGATGACCTTATGCTCTTCGTATCCCTTGATTCGGTCCCAGCTGTTTTGGATCTGATTGATGGATACTCGCAATTATCGGGCTATAAAATAAACTGGACCAAATCCGTAGCATTCCCACTGAACCGCTGGGTACATGAGGCTGACATGCAGGCCTTTCCTTTCCTTTGGCAATCCCGCATGGTGAAATATCTTGGGGTCCATTACTGCTCTCCTTTAGAAGACACTATTAGTTTTAATGCCAAAGAGGTAGTCTCTAAAGTCCGTGAGCTCACAAATCGATGGTCTCCCTTATCTATTACATGGTGGGGCTGCCTAGAAACTGTGAAAATGATGATAGTCCCCAAGGTGAACTATATCTTAGAAATGCTGCCATGCTTACTTCCGCTACGCACCTACAAAGATATTGAGGGCCTTCTCGTCCGCTATCTCTGGCAGGGCAAACCACCAAGGATAGCTAAGCAAAAACTACAGTCTGCGAAGGAACTAGGGGGTACCCGCTTTCCTGATTTTCTCAAATATCATCAAGCCTTCTTACTTAAGCAAGGTGCCCGATGGCTAGACGCCTCGACAGACAGCAGACCAGTCTGGCTTGATATAGAAGAGGAGCTTAGTAACCCAATTCCGCTGATCCATCTCCCCGGTATGTCCCATCAGATAGACACCCGCCATCCCCCAATGATTGTTGATACTCTTGCGGCCTTTAATACTCTCATCCTAGCACTGGGCCCAAATGTATGTCCTCTGGACGGACTACCGCTGTGGAATAACCCTAGAATTCAAGTCCTAAATAGAACGATAGCATGGAAACCCTGGTACTCCAGGGGGATCTGGACACCCCAACAGCTCTTCTCTGCAGCTCGTTGGAAAACCTTTTCTGATTTACAAAAGGAATTCGCGTTGCCAGCGAAACATTACTTTCAATTGATGCAGCTCCAACACTGCCTCAAAAGCGCTCGAATCCTGCCACCTTCTGTCTCTACTGAGGACGGGCTGTTAGACCTAATTCACTCTATTAGTAGTACACCTGGGGTAGCCTCTAACTTTTATAAACTATTATGTCAGGGTACAGATACTGCTACTTGTAGAGCTCAACAGGCCTGGGAGCGCGAACTGCAAATCACTTTAACCCCTGTGCAATGGAGCCTTTTCTGGAGCAAAGTAGTGCGGGTTTCCCGATCCGCCTCAGTTACTCAAACTCTCTTCTTTTTTGCACATAGATGCTTTTATACTCCAGAAAAAATAGCCAAATGGCACACAACCGCTAGGGACCAGTGTTGGTCTTGTCACGCTGCTGTGGGAACCCTTGCTCATGTTATTTATGAGTGTCCTCAACTACAGGTTTACTGGGGACGGGTCTGGGGTCGTATTCAATCTATCTTACACCTCCATGAGCCTCTCTCTTGGAAGATTGTGGGACTCCGCTCAGCGGCGGAGGTCCCCTCTCTTCCTAAGAAGGGTCGCTTTCTCCTTGATTTCATGCTGGGTATAGCTATTTGTTTAATCACGAGAAATTGGAAGGATAGCTCTCGACTTACTGTTAATGAATGGTGGAACCTTGTCTGCCTCTATAGTAAATATGAGCAGATATCTCGGAGAGCTATTCCCCATACCCAAACTCACTCTCGCTTGTCTAAATGGCAGATGCTTAATAATTATGTACAATCTGCTCATTGCTTCGACATGTCTGTTTAATGTACATTCATCATGTTTCAGATCACCGTTTGGCTTTGTAACACAATAATGTCAATACATGCCCGTTTCGGGAAGGATTAGTATTCTAGAGAAGAAGCAGGGGGGAGGGGGGTGGTTGGGGTTTACTTTGGTGTATGTATCTCATTCTATGTATGTATCTGTCTTTTGCTGTATGTCTTCCTTTCCTTTGTTGTTATAAAATGAAAATAAAGACTTAAAAAAAAAAAAAAAGTATATATCGCCTATTTCGGTTTGAAGTTAGGCGATCAAGACAAACCGTGGGCTCCTCACAAAGTGTGCAAGACATGTGAGGAAGATCTACGCTTATGGATGAAAAGTAAAAAACAAGCATTTCGTTTCGGAATACCTATGATGTGGCGTGAACAAAGAGACCACAGCAGTGACTGCTATTTTTGCTCTTGCATTGTGAAGGGATACAACTTAAAAAATAAGAACGTAATAAGTTACCCCAACCTTCCCTCAGCAATTAGGCCTATGCCTCATAGCAACGAAGTACCTGTGCCTGAACCACCAAAATCTTTGGATCATATTTGTGTGGACGGTTCTGATCATGATGAGACTCATCAGATGGCTTTTCCCGATGAGTCCAGTACTTCCGAGTTTGAAACTGAACCAGATCCGAAACCTGAACTTTTCTCTCAAGCTGAATTGAATGATTTAGTCCGGGATTTAGGACTCCCAAAAGATGCTGCCCAACTGCTAGGTTCTCGGCTTAAACAGAAAAATCTATTGTCACCAGGAACAACTTTTTATTGGTACCGCAACCGCGAGACACAATTTTTGAAGTATTTCAGCAAAGAGGAAGATTTGGTATTTTGCAACGATATATACGGAGTGATGGAAAAGTTTAAACTCAAGTATGATCCTGCTGAATGGCGGCTGTTCATTGATTCGTCAAAAGACAGCATAAAAGGTGTTCTTCTTCATAATGGCAACACATTCGCTTCAGTTCCTATTGCTCACTCTGTTATTCTCCAAGAAAAATACGAGAATTTGGCCCTGATTCTTCAGAAGATTCGTTATGATGAGCATAAGTGGATGATTTGTGGAGACTTTAAAATTCTATCCATGCTATTAGGGCAGCAATCCGGTTTCACCAAATCTCCCTGCTTCCTTTGCTTGTGGGATAGCCGGGCCCGCGACCTACACTGGGGGAAAAAAGACTGGCCAATTCGGGAGTATTTGAGACCCGGTGAGAAAAATGTTCTTCATGAGAGCTTGGTACCTCGTGATAAAATTTTATTACCACCTCTCCACATTAAGTTGGGTCTCATTAAGCAATTCATCAAGTCCCTTCCAAAAGATGGTGAGTGCTTTCGGTACCTTTGCTCAAAGTTCCCCCGACTTTCTGAAGCAAAGCTAAAGGAAGGAGTGTTTGTTGGCCCTGATATAAGGAAACTCATTTCAGATGGAGCATTTGCTGAAACGATGTCTGAGAAGGAAAAAGAAGCCTGGGATTCCTTCAAGGATGTTGTTCTCAAATTCTTGGGGAACAGGCGGGATGAGAACTATAAGGATATTGTTGCCAGGATGCTCAATGCCTTCAAAGAACAAGGCTGTAACATGAGCCTGAAAGTCCATTTCTTGCACTCCCATGTGAACTACTTTCCCAAAAACTTGGGGGCATACAGTGAAGAACAAGGTGAAAGGTTTCACCAGGACATCAAGGACGCAGAGAGAAGGTACCAAGGAAGATGGAACACCACTATGATGGCTGATTTCTGCTGGTTGCTGCTGCGGGAAACCCCAGATGAAAAATACTCCAAGCAGCGCACCAAGAGAAGCATTCGGGGGAAGAAGAAACGGGCCCACCAGGAGATTGATTGACCCAAGAATGACTTTAAAATCTAAACTGTGTTGACAAATATCGTGTTTTTACTAAACTTTGAAATAAAAATTTGCTAGTTATTACCACAGTGTCGAATCTCATTTATTAAAATTTTATTTTCACACCATCGGGTGTTTGTCTTCATGTATTGCAATGGTGCGGTTTGCGTTTTCTATTCTTACATTCTGTACAACATTTTTTGCACATTTCTTTGCTTTGCTTTGTGTCTAACCTCGCTCTTATATGCTCAATGTTTGTGCACATGTATGTGGCTGTTTTAAGTGCAGACAATTTTGCTACCATCACAGTGTGTTTTGTTGACATTACTCTATTCTTATGTGCTGCCTTGTTACAATTTTCTTTATTCTTATTTGAATAACTACTAAATAATTAGTATAAAGAATTCATCCAAGAAACTTTTATCTCGATCGCACTCAATCTGAAACGTTCACCTCAAACTGCTAACCCAATGTAGCAAAAAATCTGTACGTGATGGAGCAAATTGGTTACCAGATTTGGATTCAGCGCACCAAAAAACGTAAAAATCAATCGAAACATTAGAGGCAGTTTAAAAAAACATTTTTTTAGTGTACCTGTGTTATTTATTGTTTGTCTAACTGTTTATTTAATTATTTATTGTTTGTCTTAGTGGTGTGCTAGTTCAGCCTCCTCAGCTATAACTTACCTTGCCTCTCTCAATTAACTGGGCTTTGTGTGGTAGCCAGGTTAACTGTTCATTTTAAATTAAATCTCTCTCCCCAGAACCTGCTGTGTGTTAAACCTTTTTCCTGTCCTAGCCTGCCTGAGTGAATCCTCCCCCTCCCCCCCCCTGCTGATGTATTGTGTAGCCTTCTTCCTGTTTCCTCCACGTGTGCATAGTCTGTTTTAGTCTGCTTTTCTCTGATCAGAGAAGAGCAGTGCTTTTTACAGTGCTCTGCTAGAAGTGGATCTTTGTCTCCTGTGACACCTTGCTGTGAGTTCTAGCTGTTTATTAATTATTTATTGTTTGTCTAACTGTTTATTTAATTATTTATTGTTTGTCTTAGTGGTGTGCTAGTTCAGCCTCCTCAGCTATAACTTACCTTGCCTCTCTCAACTAACTGGGCTTTGTGTGGTACCCCCCTCCCCCCTGCTGAGGGTTCAGGACAGGGTACCTTGTAACTGCCCTCTTTAATAGGACTTATCTCCCTCCCTCCCTCCCCAGCACCCACCCACCCCTGGGGTAATTGTAGTTTTATAGGTACTTGCACATTTTAGAGGAAAGGGGCTGCTCTCAGGTGCAGCTCGTTATCCAAATCAGTCATACACAGAGGACCTGAGATTAATTACTTAAGCTTCCGGTACACAAGGTGTATTAGGGGTATTAGATACACTTTTATTGGTATAAGCATCTACACCAATCCTTATTATATACAGAATTTAAAAGACCTAAACACAAGCTTTAAACTAAGATGCAGACAGACGTCCAGCAACGAGATGGGGGTTCTCCGGTCTTTTGCATTGAGTGTCACATGTATGATTTTCTCCCAGTTGGTGAGAGGTCTTACGTATGCACTAAGTGCAAAGAACTCTTTGCTCTCAGGGAACGAGTCCGTTCTCTAGAGGCTAGATTAGCAGACCTGGAAGACATAAGAAAGACAGAGAAGTACATGGACGAGACCTACAGGGATATAGTCCTGAAGTACCACCTCCAGTCTGGCAGCATCCCTGTTGCCATGGAGGAGAGAGGTCACGTGACAGGAGAGCATCACCCTGGTATGGCACGAAGTGATCCTGTAACTAGGACCTGTCCTCCAGGTGATGTAAAACCCTCTCGCACCGAGGACGTTTCTCCAGGGCCATGTCCCCATGAGGGGAGGGTCAGGACAGCTGTTATAGTTGGTGATTCAATCATTAGGAATGTAGATAGCTGGGTGGCTGGTGGACGTGAGGATCGCCTGGTAACATGCCTGCCTGGTGCGAAGGTAGCGGACCTCACGCACCGCCTAGATAGGATCATAGATAGTGCTGGGGAGGAGTCTGCTGTCTTGGTACATGTTGGTACCAATGACATAGGAAAATGTGGTAGGGAAGTTCTGGAGGCTAAATTTAAGCTTTTAGGTAGGAAGTTGAAATCCAGAACTTCCAGGATAGCGTTCTCCGAAATGCTTCCTGTTCCACATGCAGGACCCAAAAGACAGGCAGAGCTCCGGAGTCTCAATGCGTGGATGAGACAATGGTGCAAGGATGAGGGTTTTGGATTTGTTAGGAACTGGGGAACATTCTGGGGAAAGGGGGGGCTCTTCCGAAGGGATGGGCTTCACCTTAATCAGGATGGGACCAGACTGCTGGCATTAACCTTTAAAAAAGAGATAGAGAAGCTTTTAAACTAGAAAATAGGGGAAAGCCGACAGTCACCCAGGAGTGCATGGTTCGGACGAAGGTATCCTTGAAGGATACTACCAAAAGCAGTGAGGTTCCAAAAGGGAGTATAGTAGCCCAAATGCCCTTGAGTAAGGAGCAGACAGAGCATAAGGATTCCAAATTACCCCTGCCTACCAATAGCCAGATTAATATGAATAAAATACAGTCTCTAAAATACTTGTATGCCAATGCTAGAAGTCTAAGCAATAAGATGAGAGAGTTAGAATATATAGCACTAAATGAGAGGTTAGATATGATTGCACTCTCAGAGACATGGTGGAAGGAGGATAACCAGTGGGACACTGTGATACCTGGATACAAACTATATCGTAATGATAGAGCTGATCAAATTGGTGGAGGGGTTGCGCTCTATGTTAGAGAGGGCATTGAGTCACAAAGGATTAAAGTTTTGCAGGGAACAAAATTTGCTGTAGAATCTCTATGGATTGAAATTCCATTTATGAAGGGGAAGGTGATGGCAGTGGGAGTATACTATCGACCACCTGGCCAGAATGAACAAATGGATGATGAAATGCTCAAAGAAATCAAGGAAGCTAACAAATGTCACAACAGAGTAGTAATAATGGGTGATTTCAATTACCCCGGTATCGACTGGGTCAGTGTCACAGCAGGACAAGCTAAAGAGATAACGTTTCTAGATGGAATAAATGACTGCTTCTTGGAGCAGCTGGTTCATGAACCGACCAGAGGGGAAGCCATCCTGGACCTAGTCCTTAGTGGAACGCCAGATCTGGTGCAAGAAATAAGGGTGATGGGACCACTTGGCAATAGTGATCATAGTATGATCATGTTTGATTTAATTAGTGGAGGACAGATAATAAAGGCATCCACAGTACTACCTTTTAACTTTCAAAAGGGAGACTATGATAGAATGAGGAATATAGTTAGGAAAAAACTAAAAGGAGCGGTTCCAAAGGTTAAAGACTTACAGCAAGCTTGGGTGTTATTTAAAAATACTATCCTCGAAGCCCAGACCAGCTGTATTCCACGCATTAAGAAAAGTGGAAGAAAGTCCAAAAAACTGCCAGCATGGTTTAAAGGTGAGGTCAGAGAGGCTGTTGCTGCCAAAAAAGAAACCTTCAGGAAATGGAAAAAAGAGCCAAATGATGAAAACTGGAAACAGCACAAGCACTGGCAAGTTAAATGCAAAGCATTGATAAGGCAGGCAAAGCGGGAATTTGAGAAGAAACTTGCTACGGAAGCAAAAACACGAAATAAAGACTTTTTCAAGTACATTCGTAGCAAAAGGCCTGTGAGAGAGTCAATTGGACCATTAGATGATAGAGGGGTAAAAGGGGCAGTAAGAGGAGACAAGGCTATAGCAGAGAGACTGAATGAATTCTTTGCTTCGGTCTTTACTGAGGAAGATGTAGGGATGTTACCCAAGACTGAAGTGGTATTTAAAGGTGATACTGCAGAGGAATTGAGAGAAATATCGCTACACCGGGAAGATGTATTACAACTATTTGATAAACTGAATAGTAGCAAATCACCTGGACCGGATGGTATACATCCCAGAGTGTTGAAAGAACTGAAATATGAGATTGCAGACCTGCTATTGGTAATCTGTGAACTTTCATTAAAATCATCTGTAATACCTGAAGATCGGAGGGTCGCCAACGTAACACTAATTTTTAAAAAGGGTTCCAGGGGTGACCCGGGAAATTACAGACCGGTGAGCCTGACGTCAGTACCAGGGAAAATGGTAGAAACCATCATAAAGAACAAAATTACACAGCATGTAGATAGTCATGGCCTAATGGGAGACAGCCAACATGGCTTTAGACAAGGAAGATCTTGTCTTACTAATCTGATGTTTTTTTGAAGGTGTGCATAAACAGGTAGACAAAGGTGAGTCGGTTGATATAGTGTATCTGGACTTTCAGAAAGCTTTTGACAAAGTCCCCCATCACAGACTTTTGGCGAAGCTAAAAAGTCATGGGATAGGAGGCAGTGTACTATTGTGGATCGGGAACTGGTTAAAAGATAGAAAGCAGAGGGTAGGGCTAAATGGCCAATATTCCCAATGGAAAAAGGTGAATAGTGGTGTACCCCAGGGATCTGTACTGGGTCCGCTGCTTTTTGACATATTCATAAATGACCTGGAAAAGGGAATAACTAGTGAGGTTATCAAATTTGCAGATGACACAAAACTGTTTAAAGTTGTTAAAACCCAAGAGGATTGTGGAAAACTGCAGGAGGATCTGGATAAATTGGAAGACTGGGCATCCAAATGGCAGATGAAATTTAATGTGGACAAGTGCAAAGTTATGCACCTAGGAAAGAACAACCCACACTATAGTTACACGATGCAAGGCTCCACATTAGAAACCACCACCCAGGAAAAAGATTTAGGAGTCATCGTGGATAACATGTTAAAACCCTCCGCCCAGTGTGCAGCGGCGGCCAAGAAAGCAAATAGAATGCTAGGTATGATAAGGAAAGGGATGGAGAACAAAACAGAGGATATTATAATGCCTCTGTATCGCTCCATGGTACGACCGCACCTTGAATATTGTGTGCAATTCTGGTCACCGTATCTTAAAAAGGATATAGCGTTATTAGAAAAAGTACAGAGAAGAGCCACCAAATTGGTGAAGGGGATGGAAGGCTACTCCTATGAAGAGAGGCTAAGAAGGTTAGGGCTCTTTAGCCTGGAGAAGAGACGGCTGAGGGGAGATATGATAGAGGTCTATAAATTAATGAATGGAGTGGAACGGATAAACGTGGATCAATTGTTTACGCAATCAGAGTATAGAAAGACTAGGGGACATGTAATGAAGCTACAGGGTAAACTATTTAAGACAAATAAGAGAAAATATTTTTTCACTCAACGTGTAATCAAACTCTGGAATCTGTTACCGGAGGATGTAGTAAGGGCTGTTAGTATAGCTGGGTTTAAAAAAGGTTTGGACAAGTTCCTGGAGGAAAGGTCCATAAACCACTATTAAAAAGGGACCCAGGATATCAATGCTTGACCCAGTACAAGCATTGTGGAACCTGTGTCTTTTGGGGATATTGCTAGGTACGTATGACTTAGATTGGCCACTGTTGGAAACAGGATACTGGGCTTGATGGACCTCGGTCTGACCCAGTATGGCATGTCTTATGTTCTTATGTTCTTACAAACGCAGGACCTCATTTGCTGAACTTTTTCCAGTTCTGTGTCTATGAAATAAAAGAGCATAGCCAATCGGGTTTTCCCAGGATGTCATTGAACTAGTCCTGATGGTTTTCCCTGTAACCTGTCTAGGGTATGTGGATCAGGGCCGGATTTACCTTGAGTGAGGCCCTATGCCAACAAAAATTGTGGGCCCCCAGCAAGGGCAGCCCAAGGGGGGTGCGGGGCCTCATTTGCATAAGGGGCCTCATTTGCATACATATTTGCATAATGTTACCATATACTAACTTTTAGTAAATGTGCCTCTTAATGAGTGTATGGATAAAGAAAGACTAAAAGATTTATACATTACTATAATCCAGTGCCAACTGCCAGACACATTAGTAACTACTACAAACACTGCCCATTTAGAACCCATAGCAAACCCGCCGTATCCTAACAGCACTACCAGGACTCACAAAGCACCATACTCTACCAATCAAAAGGCAACACTGCAAATATTAAACCAATACATTTCAGAGAACAACAATACATGACCTACTGGGGAAAGAGAACAAGTGGCACTGTCAAATAGGAATTATATAAACAGAACACCTCAGCTCAGTTACACATGCACAACATAGACCAGCGATGGCGAACCTATGGCACGCGTGCCAGCTGTGGCACGCGAAGGCCTTGCAGCTGGCACGCGGGAAGGTCCGCAATTAAGTATGCGGCGCGGCGGGAGGTGAGTGTGCCATCACTGCTCTAGATAGTCACCCTGAGCGCAAAGAATGGGAAACTGAACTCAGCCCCCCTGCAAACAGAAGCATTTACTATGCTGCTAGGACAGGTGTCTGCCTCCCTTCGTCTGCAGCCGCGGCTCCCTGCCTCTTAGGGAACCGCGGCTGTGCTTGTAAAATCGTTGCGGAGCCCTTCCTGTCTTGACGGGCTCCGTGCAGCATTGTCCCGCCTCCAAAGGACAACTTCCTTTAGAGGCGGGACAATGCTGCACGGAACCCGTCCAGACAGGAAGGGCTCCGCAACGATTTTACAAGCACAGCCGCGGTTCCCTAAGAGGCAGGGAGCCGCGGCTGCAGACGAAGGGAGGCAGACATGGGGAGAGGGGGCTGACATCGACATGGGGAGGTGGCTGATATCGATGGATTGGGGAGGGGGGCTGACATGGAAGGAGGGAGCTGATATGGATGGATGGAAGGAGGGGGGCTTACATGGAGGGAGGGAGCTGATAAGGGTGGATGGAAGGAGGGGGGCTTACATGGAGGTAGGGATAGATGGAGGGAGGGGGCTGACATGGACAGAGGGGGGACTGACATGGAGGGAGGCTGACATGGACAGTGGGGCTGACATGGAGGGAGGGAGGGAGGGGGCTGACATGGACAGATGGAAGGACAGGGGCTGACATGGAGGGAGGGGGGCTGGCATGCACAAAGGGGAGAGACAGGGACATACTGGACAGACGGGATAAATGCTGGAGAGAGGCGAGAGACAGTGCGGCTTAGGATTATAATGGGCTGATGGGGGAGCTAGCACTGGTAATGGGCAGATGGGAGGGGACTAGGACTGGTAATGGGTTGAAGGCTAGGACTGGGAATGGACTGATCAAGGGGGGGGGGTTGGGACTGGTAATGGGCTGATAGGGGGGTATGACTGATAATGGACTGATGGGGGCTAGCATTGGAAATGAGCTGATCGGTGAGGTTAGGACTGGAAATGGGCTGATGGGGGGATAGGACTGGTGATGGGGGGGTAGGACTGGTGGTATTGGGCTGATTAGGGGAGGCTAGCACTGGTAATGGGGTTGAGGGGGGATTAGCACTGGAAGTGAGCTGATTGGGGGGCTTTGACTGAGAATGGGCTGATTGTGGGGAGGGGAGGATAGAGCTGCTGGCCCTGGAAGAAAACTGGGGGCTAAGGCTATAAATGGGCTGATGCGAGGGGATGGGAGAATGGAACTGGAAGGGAGTGGATCTGAGAGGGGCTGCCATGGTATTTGTACTAGAAGGGACTGGTCAGTGGGGAAGGAGGGGGACTGGAAGGGAATGGACACCAGTGGCAATCATGGGAATGCAAGTTGACATTGGAAGGTACTGGGAGTGAGGACTGGAAAGGGGCTGATACTGGGGAGGGTTACTGGGACTGGAAATAGGCTGATGGAAAGAAGTGAAGAAAACGAAAGAAGAGATAAGAAATGGCAGATGGACCATAGACCACAGAAAGAGAGCTAAGAGAAGACAGGAAAGCAGAAGCCTCAGATCGGGACCAGCATGATCAGAGAATAAATTGGTCAGACAACAAAGGTAGAAAAAATAATTTTATTTCATATTAGTGATTTGACTACAAAATCATCATAATTTTGAAATCAAATATTGTTACTTGTTGTGATTAATTAACCGTATTTTCCGGCGTATTTTTTTTGGTGTGCGCTGGAAGAGGGGTAGTCTTATATGGCGAGTATAGGCCAAACACCTATATTTTAACAGGAAAAGTAGGGGGTCGTCTTATACACCGGAAAATACGGTAAGTTAATTTAACGTTTTCTATGAAAAGTAGTTCTGAGGGGGGTCAAAAAAATATTAAAAGAAAAGTGACAATAATATAATAATATATTTATAATGTGGATTACATTTGGGCCCTCATATTTACCTCAGGCTATGATTGTGATTGTGATTATGATGGTACACTGTAAGAAACAATATATGCAGTGTTAGATTTGTTTTAAATGTCGCAATGGTTTTGCGGCTCCCAGTTTTTTTTTCCCTTCGGAAACGGGTCCAAGTGGCTCTTTATGTCTTAAAGGTTGCAGACCCCTGTGCTAGGAGAAAGGCCCCAGCCCGGCCCCGCGCTTCCCCTTCCGGTCGGAGCTTCTGCGCGCCTCTCGCCGAGAAGCTGCGCGCTAGGGCTCTTGCGCCATCCTCTCGCGAGATTATAGGACCCGCGCGGGAGCTGGGTTCCAAAGAAGAGCAAAACCTACCACTTTCATGATGAATGGGAAATGGACTACTTCTTCATCATGGTGAAAGACAAGTGTTGTCTAATTTGTAACGCCCCAGTATCCTTGCCCAAAAAGGGTGATCTGGAATATCATTATAAGGCTCTAAAATCTTGTTGTTAAGGTTTAATTGACGTGCTGGCACTTTGAGGAAATTCTTTGGTTTTGTGCGGCAGTTTGGGCACTCGGGCTCAAAAAGGTTAGCCATCACTGACATAGACCATCACCAAACAAGGAATCACAATTTAGAAACAGGAAGACAATAATTAAACTGGGAATCCCAAAAGCCAAACTTGGAATGTACAACACTGTAGAAATAAAACTATACATTAATTTGCTCTTGTACTAAACAAAGCGCAGACGTTAATGATGCACATTTACCAGAGCTGACATATTCCAATTAATAAATTCAAAATAAAGAGATATTTTTATACCTTTTGTGCATTTTTTTCAGCTGCAATTGCTCCAGCCACTTTCTTCTGGTTTCTTCGTGTCTTCTGCTAACTCTCCATCGTCTGCTGTCCATTTGTCCTTTCTTCTCTCTTCTAGTTTTTTTCCATTCTCTCTCTACATCTGCTTTAACATACTAATCTTTCTCCTTTTGCTCTTTCCTCATTCCTATTTCATCCACTCAAATTTTACCCCTCCATCCTCAATCCCCACTTACTCTCCCAATACCCGGCCAATTGTACATTTTTTATCCCTCCCACACAAAATATTTTTCCCTTCTCCATTTTACTCTTCCAACCCCATCCCATTCTAATCCTCCCCCAACATCAGCTCCCTTCTAGTTCCAGCCTCACCCAGCATCCATTCCCTTCTAGTTCCTGCATCAGCCCATTTCCAGTCCTAGCCACCCATCAGCCCATTTCCAGTCCTAGCAACCCCCCAACCCAATACCAGTCCTAGCCCCCCCATCAACCCACTTACAGTCCTAACCCCCCATCACCCCATTTTCAGTTTAAGCCCCCCCTATAACCCATTACCAGTCCTAACCCCCCATCAGCCAACTTCCAGTCCTAACCCCATCAACCCATTTCCAGTCAGCCCCCCATAGCCCATTGCCAGTCCTAACCCCCCCATCAGCCCACAGCCCATTACCAGTCCAAACCCCATCAGCCCACCTCAAGTCCTAACCCCTCCCCATCAGCCCATTTCCTGTCCTAGCCCCCCATAGCCCATTATCAGTCCTAACCCCCCCCCATAGCCCATTACCAGTTCTAACCCCCCCCATCAGCCCACAGCCCATTACCAGTCCTAACCCCATCAGCCCACCTCCAGTCTTAACCCCCCCAGCTCATTTCCAGTCCCAGCCCCCCCAATAGCCCATCACCAGTCCTACCCCCCCCCAGCACATTACCTGTTCTAACCCCCCCAACAGCCCACAGCCCATTACCAGTCCTAACCCCATCAGCCCACCTCCAGCCTTAACCCCCCCAGCCCATTTCCAGTCCCAGCCCCCCCCAAATAGCCCATTACCAGTCCTACCCCCCCCCCCCCATCGACCTAAAGTAAAATTTAATTTAAAAAAAAAATGCTGGCTGCCGCCGCGGCAGCATGGACTGTTCCCGCGGGGCCCCCTCTGCTGCCGCGGCAGCATGGATTGTCCCGCGGGGCTCCCTATGCCCGGCTGAATCCCCTCTCTCCCTGCCGGAAGCAGGCAGGGAGGGAGGCAGGGAGGGGATTCAGCCGGGCATAGGGAGCCCCGCGGGACAATCCATGCTGCCGCGGCAGCAGAGGGGGCCCCGCGGGAACAGTCCATGCTGTCGCGGCGGCAGCCAGCGTTTTTTTTTAAAATTTAATTTTAAAAAGGCTATTTTTGTGGGCCCTTGTCAGCTGTGGGCCCTACGCCATGGCATAGGTGGCGTATAGGTAAATCCGGCCCTGATGTGGATCTCTCTTGGTTATTTTCAATATTGCTTCAGCAGCACCAAGTCTTGTTATGCCCACAAGGCCAGTCACAGAGAATAGCAAAAGATTAAGAAATTAAATCCACTTCTCATTTGAAGATCACTGCAAATCCAGACAGTTTCTGCCCAAATTCCCAGTGCCTATCACTTCCTAATTCAACTTTTCTTATCAATTACTATTAATAAAAACCTTGATGTCCTCTTTCATTAAAAGGAGAGGAGGTGTGAGTCTTTTAGTCTTATGAAAGCTAATTGCAGTGCACATGTTAAACACAGCATCTGTCTTAGACAATCTCCTTGATTAATTCAAAATTTTATATTTAGTTCTCTCATCAAGGTGATGTTTGACACTAATAGAAATGGAAGGCTGTTCTGTAGATGTCATCACTAAGTACTCAGTCTTCAGGAATAGCAGTACTATTATGAGGAAAAGGATTTCCTACTTCACTAAATGCTGCTGGTAACTTGACTGTTTTGAAAGGCGTGTAGGAGAGAACATTTTTCTTTTCTAAAATGGGGATGCTGGGTGTTAGCTGCTAAAGGGTCATGGTAACTGCAAAAGTCCTGCAATATCTGCAGGTGACGTTCCCAGCATTTCCCCTGCAGACACCGCAGAGAACATACAGGCTTCACAGCGGGAAGGAAGCGATAGCTGCATCCACAAAGCCTGAAAAAAGAGCAGCTACTGCTCCAAATGGGAACACCCTCTCTCCACCCACTCCCACCCACTTTTGCAGGAAACGTGGGAAATGCAGATACTGTGGAAAAAGACCTGCAGTAGCTGTCTTTATGGTGCGAGAATCCCACATTAGCACCACAAACGCAGCTAACATACACAGTAAACATACCCCTTAATGTGCTATGCAATAAACTTTCCCAAGGTCACACTAAAATCACTCAATAGCACAGCTACTGTACTGGAGTGAATGGTAACATGGAAATGTGTGCTGATGCAAAATATGAACTAGCCTGCAGTAAAAGGTTCATTTAGTGGGTAAGATTTCCTCTTCTCCTCCGAAGAATGATCATGTCATACTCTCCCCACTAACACACACACTGCAGGCCCCAGATGCCTAATTTGCAATCCTGACCTTCTGCAGAATAGCTCAGTCTCCCTCTGGGCTATTGTACTCTCTGACTCTGCCTTCACACAGCAATGAAAAAGCCCCCTTTGGGGCTACCCCTCTCCTGATTCCTCCCACCGGGATTTGAAGGTACCCCCACCTGTCTCTTTGGAATGGGCATCTCTTGCCCCCATGGCCAGTGAACTCAGAAAGGCATAGCCTAAGCATTGCTAAACACTGTCATTCTAAGTTTGGCAACCATGTTGACAGCAGAACTCTGCAGCCCCCCTGCTGGGGAAGAAAGGAGCATATCTAGAATTGTAGGCTTCCCTTCTGGGTATCCTTGAAAGGGGCTTTTGCATTCTTGAAGAGAGGTACTGGGAAAGAAGTAACCTTGTAGGGTATGCCTAATTTCTTGCAGCTTAAAAGAGTAAGTAGATACCTTCTTTCTTTTTTTTTTTTTAATTTGAAGATACATTTTAGAAAGACCATTTGTGTAGTTGCCACGGTGACCAAATGAAAATGTCTGCAAATCTATGTCAGTTTTCGAGGAGAGGTTGGGAATACGTATGTCTGATATAAAATCGCTAGATCTCCACCCCTCACCATGGACATGCATTTTATATTAAAGAAGGAAGCGCAAGAATGCACAGGGATGAGTGTCCACGAACAGTGGGCGGAGTCATTTCACAAAGGTACATATGGGAAAAATCAGTGGCAGAAAGCTTGCAATTTACATATGCAAATATTGTCACTTACATATGTCTCTTTGCCATTTTGCAAATCTAGATGTGTAGATGCTAAAGAGTGTTAAGGGTGCAGCTGTCAGCAAGCGGTAAGGGTGACATCATGTGGTAAAGGCTGGGGCAGGCAGTAGGCGTTCTGGCGGTAAGGGCACGTGGCTCTACTTATTGGGTGCTAACAGGACATCAAGGGTAAAGATGTGAAGCATGCACCTTAACACCCAAAAATGGCAGTCACCTTAATACAAGATAAGGGAGCCCCTGTGAAAGTCACATTTTAGGTGATAAATGCAAGGAACAGTAAGAGCTGATGGACCTGTCACATCCATATGTATCCTGCATGTCAGTCAGTAAGTGAGATGAGCATGTGGGAGGCAGCTTTACCATATCAGTGAGGGGTGCCCACATAATATGCTTTAAAGTCTGTGTGTGGCATTGGATTGGGAAGGAGTGTGCCCTGGTGGAGCCAGCACCCCCACGATGTGGGCATCCAAAGGATGACCAAGCAGGAGTGGTGATATGCAGATCATTCACAGGAGAGGTGTGCGTGATACATCCAAATGATTAAATTGTTCCTGTTTGGGCCATGGTGTAGCAGCTGTCAGGAGAATACATGACAATGAATGCAGTTGTAATGTATGCGATAAACGTGTAGCTGTGCCATGTGGAAGTCCCAATACCAGCTATTTGGGTATGACAACTGTGTTAGCCTTTCTAACCACCATACAAACCTCCTGATATATGTGCATTTAACAAATGGACAAGTATCTCTCATATCGGCTATATGGAGCAAGTAGGGATGTGTGATGAACCCTGCAGGTGGCCATCCCAAGAGTGGGATGTGCCTGCATGTATTGCATACACGTGATGGAGCCAAAGATGATGAAATATGCCAATCATGCACCATACATTTGTCATACATCTGCAGGGTGAATATGTCAGACCTTTTGCAATGGGCTACAACAGAGCCTATAAAGTCATGCTGTCAGATGGCATGATTGCAATGTTCACATTTGCAGACCCAATGTGCTATGGTAACACATAAAAGGGTATAAGAATGTGTGTCCTCCAGTCAATGCAGACCCCAGACTGTTTCTGGCAATATATTGAAGTGAGTGTCCCACAACAACAAAGAGAAGAAATGGGAATCAAATCCTGGTCAGTCACATACTGAGCCAGTGCTCTAGCGATTAGGCTACACCTCCACACACCTCTCCATAGCACTGTCTAGAAATAAAGAGCCAGCAGCTTCCTGCCTGCAATGGGTGAAACCGTGGACATGCAACAACGTGGCTGGCACAGTCTGAAACAGTGTTACACCATACCTAGGGCCTGCACAGAGGAGAACATTCTGGTTACATTTCATACCCAGCAGAGAGCTTGTAGTTTAAATTTAATAGTCACAGGACCAAGTAACAGCAAAGTACTTTTAGTTTAAATTTAACACACAGAAGAGAGCTTTCTGGTTACATTTGGAACCCAGCAGAGAGCTTGTAGTGTACATTTAATAGTCACTCAGGGCCTAGAATTAGAAAAGTACTTTTAGTTTTAAAACACAGAAGAGAGCTTTCTGGTTAAATTTAGAACCCAGCAGAGAGCTTGTAGTTTAAATTTCATAAGAAGTTAGAGCCTAGCAGCAGCTAAGAGCTATAATTTAAATCAAATCAGAATTTATCTTACCTCAGCAGCACAAGACAGGGTACTGTGTAGCAGCCCTCTTTTAATAAGTGTTATTTCCCTCCCTCCCTCCCCACACCCACCCACCACTGGGATAATCATAGCTTTATAGGTACTTACACATCTTCAAAGACAGGAGGTGCTTTCAGGTGAAGCTCATTACCCAAATCAGTCATACACTAAGGACCTGAGATTAATTAAGCTTCAGGTGAACAAGGTATATTAAACGTATTAGGTACAGTTTTATTGGTATAAATACCCATAGCAACCCCTAGTAAGTAAGAACTTAAAGATCTAGACACAAACTTAAAACTAAGATGCAGACAGCAGTCCAGTAGAGGGATGGGGGCTTTCCAGTCTTTTGCATTGAGTGTCACATGTATGATTTTCTCCCAGTTGGTGAGAGGTCTTACGTGTGCACTAGGTGCAAGGAGCTCTTTGCTCTCCGGGAACAAGTCCGTTCTCTAGAGGCTAAAGTAGCAGACTTGGAAAATATAAGACAGACAGAGAGGTACATAGACGAGACCTACAGGGATATAGTCCTGAAGTCCCACCTCCACTCTGGTAGCACCCCTGTTGCCATGGAGGAGAGAGGTCACGTGACAGGAGAGCATCACCCTGGTGTGGCAGGAAGTGATCCTGTAACTAGGACCTGTGCTCCAGGTGATGTAAAAATCTCTCGCACCGAGGAAGTTTCTCCAGGGCCATGTGCCCATGAGGGAAGGGTTAGGACAGCCGTTATAGTTGGTGATTCGATCATTAGGCATGTAGATAGCTGGGTGGCTGGTGGACATGAGGATCGCCTGGTAACATGCCTGCCTGGTGCGAAGGTAGCGGACCTCATGCGCCACCTAGATAAGGTCTTAGATAGTGCTGGGGAGGAGTCTGCTCTCTTGGTACATGTCGGTACCAATGACATAGGAAAATGTGGTAGGGAGGTTCTGGAGGCAAAATTTAGGCTTTTAGGTAGGAAGTTGAAATCCAGAACTTCCAGGGTAGCATTCTCCGAAATGCTTCCTGTTCCACGCGCAGGACCCAAAAGGCAGGCAGAGCTCCGGAGTCTCAATGCGTGGATGAGTAATGCTGGCTTTACTCTGAAAAGTCTTCAGCTCTTCCCCAGTAGCTAGTTGAGTGCCTTCCAACCTGGGGGTCTCATCTTCCAGCACTACAGCACAATTTATTTTGTTGTAACTATCCATTGGGTTTTCATGGCAAGATACAGAAGTAGATTGCCGGGCCTTTCTTCCGCGCAGTTTAAGCTTGGTGTTGTTGCCGTTGTCACAGAAATGTGATCCTCCGCCGTCAACACTATCCCATTCTGCTGCTGCCCAGATGGGTGGTTTGTCTTGGTCTGGCATCTCAGCTGAGTTGAGTGAGGTTATCAAATTTGCAGATGACACAAAACTATTTAAAGTTGTTAAAACCCAAGAGGATTGTGAAAAATTGCAAGAGGATCTTGATAAATTGGAAGACGGGGCATCAAAATGGCAGATGAAATTTAATGTGGACAAGTGCAAGGTTATGCACCTAGGGAAGAACAACCCAAACTATGGTTACACGATGCAAGGTTCCACATTAGGAACCACCACCCAGGAAAAAGATTTAGGCGTCATTGTGGATACCATGTTAAAACCCTCGGCCCAGTGTGCAGTGGCAGCCAAGAGAGCAAATAGAATGCTAGGTATGATAAGGAAAGGAATGGAAAATAAAACAAAAGATATTATAATGCCTCTATATCGTTCCATCGTGAGACCGTACCTTGAATATTGTGTGCAGTTCTGGTCGCCGTATCTTAAAAAGGATATAGCGATTTTAGAAAAGGTACAGAGAAGGGCCACCAAAATGGTAAAAGGGATGGAAGGATACTCCTATGAAGAAAGGCTAAAAAGGTTAGGGCTCTTTAACCTGGAAAAGAGACGGCTGAGGGGAGATATGATAGAAGTCTATAAATTAATGAACGGAGTGGAACGGGTAAACATAGATCGATTGTTTACCTTATCAGAATATAGAAAGACTAGGGGACATGCAATGAAGCTACAGGGTAAACTATTTAAGACTAATAAAAGAAAATATTTTTTCACTCAACGTGTAATCAAGCTCTGGAATTTGTTACCGGAGGATGTAGTAAAGGCTGTTAGTGTAGCTGGGTTTAAAAAAGGTTTGGGCAAGTTCCTGGAGGAAAGGTCCATAAACCATTATTAAGAAGTGACCAAAGATATCAATGCTTGACCCAGTACAAGCATGTGGAACTTGTGTCTCTTGGGGAAACTGCTAGGTACATATGACCTAGTTTGGCCACTGTTGGAAACAGAATACTGGGCTTGATGGACCTTGGTCTGACCCAGTATGGCATATCTTATGTTCTTATTATGTTCTCATCGTATGTCCCCTCATAGCAGAGCTTGCTTTCAATCAAAAGAGGCTCTCCGCCTGTGCATTTATGCCATGGAGGTATTTATCACCTCTATTCTGCCTTTCCTCTAAAGTATACATATTAAGATCTAAAGTATACATATTAAGATCCAATAAGTCTGTCCTCATATGCTTTATAACAAAGACCACTAACCATTTTAGTAGCCAATCTGTTTATATGATTTTGAAGGTGTGTTCTCCAGAAATGCACACAATACTCCAAATGAGATCGCACCAAATACTTATACAGAGGCACTATCACCTCCTTTTTTCTGCTGACCATTCCTCTCTCTATGCACCCAAGCATCCTTCTAGCTTTCACCATCACCTTTTCTACCTGTTTAGCTACTTTAAGATCATAAGACGCAATCACACCTAGGTCTGTTCTTCTTTTGTGGACAGAAGTACTTCATCCCTTGGCTAATGAGGATGAGGAACTGAGGGAGGAACTGGCTGCAATGAAGCACACCTCTTCTAAGATACAAACTGAACAATGTCCACCACCACTCCCACAAAGAATGAAACACCCCAGGAACAAATGGATCACAGTGGGTTCTGGGAGATTGCAACCTGTGACACAGAAGCATCCTATGCATCAGGAGATATCTCTGCATAATGCCTTCTCTGCCTTGGCGAATGAGGATGCCCAATCCAAAGAAACTGAAGAGCCCTTAAATGAGACAGCGAATGAGGATGCCCAATCCAAAGAAACTGAAGGGCCCTTAAATGAGACAGACAATGCCCAATCTCCTGCTAAAGGACCAAATATGAAGAAAACCTCACCAAACAGCAAACTACTACTACTTGGTGATTCCATCATCAGTGGCACCAACTTGGGAACACAGTTCAAAAGAGAGAAGATAGTCAAGTGCCTCCCAGGCTCTTCAGCCAGCAGGAATACAAACCACATTGTTGAAATACTTAGCGCAGAAAGTGAACACTCCAAACCTGATGTGGTTATCCACTTGGGCACAAATGACCTGGCTAGAAACAGTACCTCCACAGTCCAAAAGAATTTCCAATCTCTAGGAGAGAAACTCAAGCCCATTGTTAACACTGTTGCATTCTGAGAGGTTCTACCTGTGCTTGGTAAGGGGGCAAAAAGGCTGCATTGCATCAACAGCTTTAATACATGGCTCCAGACCTAGTGCAAACAAGAAGGATTCAGATTTATTGGCGACTGGGGTAACAGATGGAACAACAAGTGACTATACTGTGCTGATGGACTACATCTCTGTCGCAGGGAAAAGAATCCTAAGTGAAAAATACAAGCAATATGTGGATATGCATTTAAACTAAACAAGGGGGTGACGGATGTGGAAGGTCAAGCTCTGGACGTCACCCCCTGCAAAAGCAGATTAAAATCAGAAACAGCCACACATTTAAACTGTACAAAACCATACATCAAAAACAAGTTGGAAGATGTAGGCAGAACAAAATCAATGCTAAATACACGCAAGCCAGTTAAATGCTGGAAAGCAATGAGCACAAATGCTCGAAGTTTAGCCAACAAAGTTCCAGACCTAGAAGCCCTAATGGTGGAAATGGATTTGGACATTGTGGCCATTACAGAAACATGGCTAAACGAATCACATGATTGGGATAAAGCCATACCTGGCTATAATCTATTCAGAAGAGACAGAGAAAACGGAAGAGGAGGAGGAGTAGCCTTGTATGTGAAAAGCAATATTAAAGCTACTGAAATGTAGAGGGCATGGGGAAAAGAAGAAGCGCTCTGGATTGTGTTGGAAAGAGGAGATGGCAATGTCATCCATACTGCTGTAGTCTACAGACCTCCGACACAAATTGAAGAGAAAGATAATGAATCGATTATAGATATTGCCAAGATAGCCACAAAGGGGGAAGCAATCATATTGGGTGACTTTAATCTACCTGATGTGGATTGGATTACTCATGCAAATCTGGAAAGAAGCAAAAATATCATGGATGCTCTAGACAAATGGTGATGGAACCAACCAGGGAAAGCTCAACACTGGATTTAGTGCTCACCAACAGCGATAGCATGTCAAATGTCTGCGTGAGTGCCCCTGTGAGCAGCAGCGATCATCACACGGTGTGATTTGAGATAAAAGCCATGGTACAGGCCAAACATAGCAAGCTCAAAGTCCTAAACTTCAAAAACACCGACTTCAATAAAATAGCCGAGTACCTAAAGGAGAGGCTGACAGGGTAGAAGGAGATAAAGGAGGTGGAATTGCAATGGGCTAAACTAAAGGTGGCAATAAAAGGGGCAACAGATAAATATGTACCAAATGTAAACAAAAACAAGAGAAGAAGAAAATAAAATGGGGGGATAAGACATTTTTCAGATATATTAGTGAGAAGAGGAAGTGCAAAAGTGGTATTGTCAGACTCAAGGGTGCAGGGGGGGAATATGTAGAAGCTGATAAGGATAAAGCGGAATTGCTTAACAAATATTTTTGTTCTGTGTTCACAGATGAACAACCAGGAGCAGGACCTCAGAAAACACCCACAAATAAGAATAGAAGCGAGGGACATCTTGAACAATTTTCAGAAGACTGTGTTCGTGAGAAACTAGCTCAACTTAAAGTAGACAAAGCGATGGGACCGGATGGGATACACTCTAGAGTACTGAGGGAACTTGGGGACGTTCTAGCAACTCCACTGACTGACCTTTTCAATGCCTCGTTGGAGTCGGGAGTGGTGCCTAAGGACTGGAGAGAGGCTCATGTGGAGCCTTTACACAAAAGCGGAAGTAAGGATGTGGGTGAAAACTACAGGCCGGTTAGTTTAACTTCGGTGGTGAGTAAATTACACAGGTACACTAAAAATTTTTTTTTTAAACTGCCTCTAATGTTTCGATTGATTTTTACGTTTTTTGGTGCGCTGAATCCAAATCTGGTAACCAATTTGCTCCATCACGTACAGATTTTTTGCTACATTGGGTTAGCAGTTTGAGGTGAACGTTTCAGATTGAGTGCGATCGAGATAAAAGTTTCTTGGATGAATTCTTTATACTAATTGTTTAGTAGTTATTCAAATAAGAATAAAGAAAATTGTAACAAGGCAGCACATAAGAATAGAGTAATGTCAACAAAACACACTGTGATGGTAGCAAAATTGTCTGCACTTAAAACAGCCACATACATGTGCACAAACATTGAGCATATAACAGCGAGGTTAGACACAAAGCAAAGCAAAGAAATGTGCAAAAAATGTTGTACAGGTATGTATGTAAGAATAGAAAACGCAAACCGCACCATTGCAATACATGAAGACAAACACCCGATGGTGTGAAAATAAAATTCTAATAAATGAGATCCGACACTGTGGTAATAACTAGCAAATTTTATTTCAAAGTTTAGTAAAAACACGATATTTGTCAACACAGTTTAGATTTTAAAGTCATTCTTGGGTCAATCAATCTCCTGGTGGGCCCGTTTCTTCTTCCCCCGAATGCTTCTCTTGGTGCGCTGCTTGGCGTGTTTTTCATCTGGGGTTTCCCGCAGCAGCAACCAGCAGAAATCAGCCATCATAGTGGTGTTCCATCTTCCTTGGTACCTTCTCTCTGCGTCCTTGATGTCCTGGTGAAACCTTTCACCTTGTTCTTCACTGTACGCCCCCATGTTTTCGGGAAAGTAGTTCACATGGGAGTGCAAGAAATGGACTTTCAGGCTCATGTTACAGCCTTGTTCTTTGAAGGCATTGAGCATCCTGGCAACAATATCCTTATAGTTCTCATCCCGCCTGTTCCCCAAGAATTTGAGAACAACATCCTTGAAGGAATCCCAGGCTTCTTTTTCCTTCTCAGACATCGTTTCAGCGAATGCTCCATCTGAAATGAGTTTCCTTATATCAGGGCCAACAAACACTCCTTCCTTTAGCTTTGCTTCAGAAAGTCGGGGGAACTTTGAGCAAAGGTACCGAAAGCACTCACCATCTTTTGGAAGGGACTTGATGAATTGCTTAATGAGACCCAACTTAATGTGGAGAGGTGGTAATAGAATTTTATCACGAGGTACCAAGCTCTCATGAAGAACATTTTTCTCACCGGGTCTCAAATACTCCCGAATTGGCCAGTCTTTTTTCCCCCAGTGTAGGTCGTGGGCCCGGCTATCCCACAAGCAAAGGAAGCAGGGATATTTGGTGAAACCAGATTGCTGCCCTAATAGCATGGATAGAATTTTAAAGTCTCCACAAATCATCCACTTATGCTCATCATAACGAATCTTCTGAAGAATCAGGGCCAAATTCTCGTATTTTTCTTGGAGAATAAGAGAGTGAGCAATAGGAACTGAAGCGAATGTGTTGCCATTATGAAGAAGAACACCTTTTATGCTGTCTTTTGACGAATCAATGAACAGCCGCCATTCAGCAGGATCATACTTGAGTTTAAACTTTTCCATCACTCCGTATATATCGTTGCAAAATACCAAATCTTCCTCTTTGCTGAAATACTTCAAAAATTGTGTCTCGCGGTTGCGGTACCAATAAAAAGTTGTTCCTGGTGACAATAGATTTTTCTGTTTAAGCCGAAAACCTAGCAGTTGGGCAGCATCTTTTGGGAGTCCTAAATCCCGGACTAAATCATTCAATTCAGCTTGAGAGAAAAGTTCAGGTTTCGGATCTGGTTCAGTTTCAAACTCGGAAGTACTGGACTCATCGGGAAAAGCCATCTGATGAATCTCATCATGATCAGAACCGTCCACACAAATATGATCCAAAGATTTTGGTGGTTCAGGCACAGGTACTTCGTTGCTATGAGGCATAGGCCTAATTGCTGAGGGAAGGTTGGGGTAACTTATTACGTTCTTATTTTTTAAGTTGTATCCCTTCACAATGCAAGAGCAAAAATGGGGAGGTTTAGGACTGGTAATGGGTTATGGGGGGGGGGGCTAAGACTGGAAATGGGCTGATGGGGGTTAGGACTGGTAATGGGCTATGGGAGGGGTTAGGTCTGGTAATGGGCTGATGGGGTTTAGGACTGGTAATGGGCTATGGGGGGCTAGGACTGGAAATAGGCTGGGGGGGGGCTAGGACTGGAAATAGGGTGATGGGGGGGTTAGGACGTAATGGGCTGATGGGGAGGTTTAGGACTGGTAATGGGTTATGGGGGGGGCTAAGACTGGAAGTGGGCTGATGGGGGAGGGTTAGGACTAGTAATGCGCCATGGGGGGATGCTAAGCCTGGAAGTGGGCTGATGGGGAGGTTTAGGACTGATAATGGGCTATGGGGGGAGCTAAGACTGGAAATGGGCTGATGGGGGTTAGGACTGTATAATGGACTATGGGAGGGGTTAGGACTGGTAATGGGCTGATGGGGGATTAGGACTGGTAATGGGCTATGGGGGGCTAAGACTGGAAATAGGCTGAAGGGTGGGCTAGGCCTGGAAATAGGGTGATGGGGGGTTAGGACTGGTAATGGGCTGATGGGGGGTTAGGACTGGTAATGGGCTGGGGGGGGGGGGCTAAAACTGTTAATGGGCTGGGGGGTTGCTAGGACTGGAAATGGGCTGAGTGGAAGGAGGGCTTGAACTGCAAATAGCTGATGGGGACGGGGGCTTGGAATGGAAATGGGTTGTGAGGGGGAGGGAGCTAGGACTGGAAATGGGTGAGTGGGGGGCTAGGACAGGAAATGGGCTGATGGAGGGGCTAGAATAGGACTGGAAATTGGCTGTTGGGGGGGTGCTAAGATTGGAAATGGGCTGTGGTGGGGGTTTGGATTGAAATGGAATGAAGGGGCTAGAACTGGAAGTAGGCTTATGGGGGGCTTGGATTGGAAATGGGCTGAGTGGAGGGGAGCTAGGATTTGACATGGGCTGATGGGCTCATGGGGGGCTGGGATTGGAAATGAGCTGATGGAGGGACTCGGATGGGACTGGAAATAGATGGGGGAGCTAGGAATGGAAATAGGCTGATGGTGGGTCTAGGATAGGACTGGAAATGGGCTTATGGGGGGCTAGGACTGGAAAAGGACTGATGCGGGGACTAGAAGGGAGCGGATGCTGGGTGGGACTGGAACTAGAATGGAGCTGATGTTGGGGGAGGATTAGAATGGGATGGAGCTGGGAGAGTGAAATGGAGAGGGAAAAAATATTTTGTGTGGGAGGGAAGACAAATCTACAATTCGCCGGATTTTGGGAGAGTAAGTTGGCATTGAGAATGGAGGGGTAAAATTTGAGTAGATGAAATAGGAATGAGGAAAGAGCAAAAGGAGAAAGATTAGTATGTTAAAGCAGATGTAGAGAGAGAATGGAAAAAAACTAGAAGAGAGAAGAAAAGACAAATGGACAGCAGACGATGGAGAGTTAGCGGAAGACACAAAGAAACCAGAAGAAAGTGACTGGAGCAATTGCAGCTGAAAAAAATGCACAAAAGGTAGAAAAATATCTCTTTATTTTGAATTTATTAATTGGAATATGTCAGCTCTGGGAAATGTGCATC
This sequence comes from Ichthyophis bannanicus, assembly GCA_033557465.1. NCBI lineage: Eukaryota > Metazoa > Chordata > Amphibia > Gymnophiona > Ichthyophiidae > Ichthyophis > Ichthyophis bannanicus. The sequence continues at coordinate 51,415,852 of CM066049.1, forward strand.
ATTAACGTGTAGATAGCTGGGTGGCTGGTGGAAGTGAGGAACGCCTGGTAACATGCCTCCCTGGTGCGAAGGTAGCGGACCTCACGCGCCACCTAGATAAGGTCTTAGATAGTGCTGGGGAGGAGTCTGCTGTCTTGGTACATGTCGGTACCAATGACATAGGAAAATGTGGTAGGGAGGTTCTGGAGGCAAAATTTAGGCTTTTAGGTAGGAAGTTGAAATCCAGAACTTCTATTCTCCGAAATGCTTCCTGTTCCACGCGCAGGACCCAAAAGGCAGGCAGAGCTCCGGAGTCTCAATGCATGGATGAGACAATGGTGCAGAGATGAGGGTTTTGGATTTGTTAGGAACTGGGGAACATTCTTGGGAAAGGAGGGGCTCTTCCGAAGGGATGGGCTTCACCTTAACCGGGATGGAACCAGGCTGCTGGCATTAACCTTTAAAAAGGAGATAGAGCAGCTTTTAAAGTAGATATTAGGGGAAAGCCGACAGTCGCCCAAGAGCGGATGGTTCGGAAGAATGTATCCTTGAAGGATACTACCAAAAGCAGAGATGTTCCACAAAAGAGTAAAGTAGCCCAAATGCCCTCAAGTATGGAGCAGACAGAGCTTAAAGATCCCAATTTATCCATGTCTAACAATAGCCAAATTAACATGAATAAAATACATTCTCTAAAATGCTTGTATGCAAATGCTAGAAGTCTAAAGAATAAGATGGGAGAGTTAGAATATATAGCACTAAATGAAAGGTTAGATATGATTGGAATATCAGAGACATGGTGGAAGGAGGACAACCAGTGGGACACTGTGATACCTGGGTACAAACTATATCGTAATGACAGAGCTGATCAAATTGGTGGAGGGGTTGCGCTCTATGTTAGAGAGGTCATTGACTCAGAAAGGATTAAAATTTTGCAGGAAACAAAATCTGCTGTAGAATCTATATGGATTGAAATTCCATATAAAAGGGGGAAGGCAATGGCAGTGGGGGCGTACTATCGAGCACCTGGCCAGAATGACCAAATGGATGATGAAATGCTCAAAGAAATCAAGGAAGCTAATAAAAGTTACAGTTCAGTAATAATAATGGGTGATTTCAATTACCCCGGTATCGACTGGGTCAGTGTCACGTCAGGACATGCTAGGGAGATAAAGTTCCTAGATGAAATAAATGACTGCTTCTTGGAGCAGCTGGTTCATGAACCGACCAGAGGGGAAGCCATATTAGACCTAGTCCTTAGTGGAACACCAGATCTAGTGCAAGAGATAAGGGTGTTGGGGCCACTTGGCAATAGTGATCATAGCATGATCGCCTTTGATTTAATTAGTGGAGGAGGGATAGTAAGGAAATCCACAATACTACCTTTTAACTTTCGAAAGGGAGACTATGATAAAATGAGGAAAACAGTTAAGAAAAAACTAAAAGGAGCAGTTGCGAAGGTTAAAGACGTACATCAAGCTTGGGTGTGTTGTTGAAAAATGCTATCTTGGAAGCCCAGACCAGCTGTATTCCACGCTTTAAGAAAAGTGGAAGGAAGTCCAAAAAACTGCCAGCATGGTTTAAAGGTGAGGTCAGAGAGGCTGTTGTTGCCAAAAAGCATCTTTCAGGAAATGGAAAAAAGAGCCAAACGACGAAACCTGGAAAATGCTCAAGCACTGGAAAGTCAAACGCAAGGCATTGATAAGTCAGGCATAGAGAGAATTTGAGAAGAAGCTTGCTGCGGAAGCAAAAACGCGAAATAAAGACCTTTTCAAGTACATTCGTAGCAAAAGACCTGTGAGAGAGTCAGTTGGTCCATTAGATGATAAAGGGGTTAAAGGAGCACTAAGAGGCGACAAGGCGATAGCGGAGAGACTGAATGAATTCTTTGCTTCGGTCTTTACTGAGGAAGATGTAGGGATGTTACCCATGACTGAAGTGGTATTTAAAGGTGCGGAAGAATTGAAGGAAATATCGATACATCGGGAAGATGTCTTACAACTATTAGATAAACTTAAGAGTAGCAAATCACCTGGGCCGGATGGTAGTCATCCAAGGGTGTTGAAAGAACTGAAATATGAGATTGCAGAACTGCTATCAGTAATCTGTGAACTATCATTAAAATCATCTCTAATACCTGAAGATTGGAGGATCGCCAATGTAACACCAATTTTTAAAAAGGGTTCCAGGGGTGATCCGGGAAACTACAAAACCGGTGAGCCTGACGTCAGTACCGGGAAAAATGGTTGGTGTGCACGGATCAGGAGAAAGACCTTGGTGTGATTATTTCTGAAGATCTCAAGGTGGCAAAACAGTGCGACAAGGCGGTGGCAAAAGCCAGGAGGATGTTGGGCTGCATACAAAGAGGAATCACCAGCAGAAAGGAAGAGGTACTTATGCCACTGTACAAGTCAATGGTGATGCCTCACTTGGAATACTGTGTTCAATTTTGGAGACCGTATCTTGAAAAGGATGTAAAAAGACTGGAAACTGTTCAGAGGAAGGCAACCAAAATGATTTGGAGCCTGCGTCAGAAGCCTTATGAGAAGAAACTTGAAGACCTAAACATGTACACTTTGGAGGAGAGGAGGGACAGGGGAGATATGATTCAGACCTTTAAATACTAAAAGGGAAATAATGAACAAGCAAACCTCTTCTAAAGAAGGGGAAGCTATAAAACTAGAGGGCATAACAGGAAGCGGCAAGGTGGTAAATTGAAAGGCAATGTCAGGAAATACTTTTTCACAGAAAGGGTGGTGGATGCTTGGAACGCCCTCCCGATGGAAGTGGTGGGGGCAAACATGGTGACGGAATTCAAAGTGGCATGGAATAGACACATTGGATCCCTTTACAGCAAAAGGATAAAATCAAAATAAACTGAACCATCTAATTTCTCAACAAATAGGGGTGTCCTGCATGGAGTGGTGGGTTCACCCCTAAACAGGGATGTGGGGAGGGGTGGCCTGCATGGAGCGGCAGGTGTACCTAGTCATCGTGCTGGGCAGACTAGATGGACCATGCTGGTCTTTATCTGCCGTCATTTACTATGTTACTATGTTACTATACCCTATACCAGCGATGGCGAACCTATGGCACGCGTGCCAGCTGTGGCACGCGAAGGCCTTGCAGCTGGCACGCGGGAAGGTCCGCCATCGAAAAAAAAACAACAACCCTGTCTGCTGCCGGTGTCGGGGCCGCCGCGGCAGAATCGAGCGTGCCGCGGGGCCCCCCTGTACCCACCGGCAGAGCCTGTCCTCCCCGTAGCAGCTCTCTCTTTGGAGCTGCAGTCAGACTCGCCGGCTTGCAGAGCGCGAAGGGAAGAGTTTCCCTTTCGCGACTCTGTTAAGCCCGCGGGGGGGCTGATGGGAACTTCCCATCAGCCCCCGCGGGCTTAACAGAGCAGCGAGGGAACTCTTCCCTCGCGCTCTGCAAGCCGGCGCGTCTGACTGCAGCTCCAAAGAGAGCTGCTACGGGGAGGGACAGGCTCTGCCGGTGGGTACAGGGGGGCCCCGCGGCACGCTCGATTCTGCCGCGGCGGCCCCGACAGCGGCAGCAGACAGGTTTTCTTTTTTTTTTTTAATTTTCCCTGGCTGGGCTGGGCTGGGGGTGGGGGTTAGGAGTGGTGATGGGTTTGGGCTGGGGGGCTTAGGAGTGGTGATGGGCTGGGCTGGGGGGGGGGGTTAGGAGGGGTGATTGGCTGGGCTGGGCTGGGGGGGGGGGTTAGTGTTGGTGTTGGGGGGGGGTGGGGGGTGTTTGGATTAGTGTTGGGGTGGGGTGGGGGGGTTAGGAGTGGTGATGGGCACTGGGCTGGGGTAGAGTGGTGATGGACACTGGGCTGGCTGGGGGGGTTTAGGAGTGGTGATGGGGCACTGGGCTGCTGGGGGGGTTAGGAGTGGTGATGGGCGCTGGGCTGGGGGGGTAGGAGTGGTGATGGGCGCTGGGGGGGGTTTAGGAGTGGTGATAGGCGCTGGGGGGGCTTAAACTAAAACTTGAGTGCCGGGGGATTAGGACTGGGAGTGGGCTGATGGGGAGGTTAGGACTGGAAATGGGCTGGTGGGATTAGGACTGGGAGTGGGCTATGGGGGGCTAGGACTGGTAATGGGTTGGGGGGGTTGCTAGGACTGGAAATGGGCTGAGTGGAAGGGGGGCTTGAACTGCAAATAGCTGTTGGGGATGGGGCTTGGAATGGAAATGGGCTGAGGGGAAGTGGGGGGCTTGAACTGCAAATAGCTGATGGGGACGGGGCTTGGAATGGAAATGGGATGAGGGGAAGTGGGGGGCTTGAAGAAGGGAATGGATGCTGGGTGAGACTGGAACTAAAATGGAGCTGAAGTTGGGTGAGGAATAGAAAGGGATTGGTCTGCGAGAGTAAAATGGAGAGGGGAAAATATTTTGTGTAGGAGGGATGAAAAATCTACAATTGGCCAGGTATTGGGAGAGTAATTGGGGATTGAGGATGGAGGGGTAAAATTTGAGTGGATGAAATAGGAATGAGGAAAGAGCAAAAGGAGAAAGATTAGTATGTTAAAGCAGATGTAGAGAGAGAGAGAATGGAAAAAAAAACTAGAAGAGAGAAGAAGAAAGGACAAATGGACAGCAGACGATGGAGAGTTAGCAGAAAACATGAAGAAACCAGAAGAAAATGGCTGGACCAATTGCAACTGAAAAAAAATGCACAAAAGCTAGAACGATATCTCTTTATTTTGAATTTATTAACTGGACTATGTCAGCTCTGGGAAATGGTGCATCATTAACATCTGCGCTTTGTTTGGTACAAGAGGAAATTCCTATTTGACGTTGCCACTTGTTCTCTTTCCCCAGTATTCACTGAAATGTATTGGTTTAATATTTGCAGTGTTGCCTTTTGATAGGTAGGGTATGGTGCTTTGTGAGTCCTGGTAATGCTGTCAGGATACGGCGGGTTTGCTATGGGTTCTAAATGGGCAGCGTTTTGTAGTAGTTCCTAATGTGCCTGGCGGTTGGCACTGGATTATAGTAATGTAGAAATCTTTTAGTCTTTCTTTATCCATACACTCATTAAGAGACATGTTTACTAAAAGTTAGTGTATGGTAACATTATGCAAATATTTATGCAAATAAGACCACTTATGCAAATGACGTGCTGGCACTTTGAGGAAATTCTTTGGTTTTGTGCGGCAGTTTGGGCACTCGGGCTCAAAAAGGTTAGCCATCACTGCCCTATACTATATCCCTCCCTTGGATTGCTGCAGCACAAATGCATAACCTTGCATTTTTTAACATTAAATATCAGCTGCCAAATTCTAGACCATTCTTCGAGCTTAGCTAGATCCCTCCTCATGTTATCTACACTTTCCTGGGTCTCTACTCTATTGCAGATTTTGGTATCACCCGCAAAGAGGCAAACCTTACCCGACAGCCCTTCTGCTATATCACTAACAAAGATGTTAAAAAGAATCAGACAAAGGACAGATCCCTAGGGCACACCACTGGCAACCTCCTTCTCCTCAGAGTGAGCTCCATTTGCTGCCTCCCACTCAACCAGTTTCTAAACCAATCAATCAGTAACTTTAGGGTCCAATCTTAGGGTGCTGAGTTTGTTTATAAGTCGCCTCTATGGAACGGTGTCAGAGACTTTATGGAAATCTAAGTAAACCACATCTAGGGCTCTCCCTTGGTCCAACTCCCTGGTCAACCAGTCAAAGAAATCAATCAAATTTGTCTGACAAGACCTGCCTCTGGTGAACCCATGCTACCTTGGATCCAGTAAACTGTTGGACTCCAGAAACCTCATTATTTTCTCTTTCAGCAGTGTTTCCAATAATTTACTCACCACCAAGGTTAAACTAACCGGCCTGTAGTTTTCAACCATATCCTTACTTCCATTTGTATGTAAAGGGACAAAATGTGACTTTCTCCAGTCCTCTGGTACCACTCCCGTCTCAAACGAGGCATTGAAAACGTCAGTCAGTGGAGCTACCAGAACGTCCCCAAGTTCCCTCAGCATTCTCGGGTGTATTCCATCTGGTTCCATCGCTTTGTCTACTTTAAGTTTAGCTAGTTCATCACGTTATAGTCTTCTGAAAATTTAAGATGCTCTCGCTTCTGTTCCTGTTTGTGGGTGTTGTCTGAGGTCCTACTCCTGGCCATTCATCTGTAAACACAAAACAGAAATATTTGTTAAGCAATTCTGTTTTATCCTCAACAGCTTCTACATATTCCTCCCCTTCACCCTTGAGTCTGATAATATCACTTTTGCCCTTCCCTTTCTCACTAACATATCTGAAAAATGTCTTATCCTCCCATTTTATTGCACTGGCTATTTCCTTCTCTTTTTGTATCTTTGCTTTCCTGACTACTTCCTCGTACTTTGATAGCTTCTCCAAATATAGATGCCTTTCTTCCTCTCTCTCTGATCTCTTTATTTTCTTTATTTATTTAACATCTTTTATATACCGCGCTATTTGTTTTCAGTGCGGTTTACAAGTAACAGATCTGCACAATCAGAAAACACTGGTGTGCTTACATTATAACAGGGAACTTAAACTTGGAACAGAGGGTAATAAAACTATAACTATGTACACACAGTGAAACTATGTACAAAAAGCAGTGTAAAAACTGAGCTATGTATAAACATATTGGGTTCTTTAGTATTGATTTCATGAAGGCCTCCCTCTTTTTCTTCACTTTTTCATCTACTTCTTTGGAAACCCATAGCAGTCTCCTTTTCCTGTTACCTTTATTTACCATTTTAACAAAAAGATTGGTTGCCTTTAAAATATTCCTTTCAGTTTTGCCCACTGTTTTTCTATATCCCCCAGCTTTTCCCACCCCATTAATGACTTCTTGAGGTATTGGCCCATCTTGGCAAAGTTAGTTTTCCTAAGACTCTCACTTTTGAATGGATTTTATCAGCCCTAGTCCTAATACTGAACCACAACATCTGGTGATCACTGGATGCAAAATGATCTCCCACCATAGCATCAGAAACACTTTCACCATTGGTAAGCAGGAAGTCCAGTATGGCCCCTTCACGTTTGTGTTCTGTTACCAGTTGCCTGAATAGTTCTCCCTGTAGACAATCCAGTATTTCCTTACTGATGATACTGCAGCAGGGATGTGGCAGTCAATTCCCGGCATATTGAAATCCCCTATCAGTAGCATTTCCCCTTTCCTGGCAATGCTGCAAATATTTTCAATTAACTCTCCGTCCACCTCTTCTCCCTGTGAGGGAGTTTGGTATATTACACCAAAGCAAATAGATTTCTCTTTCCCTCTTTCAAGTTTAATCCAGAGTGTCTCCTCTCTCCCTTTTAAGCCCTGTATTGCCATAGCTTTAATATTATTTTTTACATATAGTTCCACTCCTCCTCTCCTTCTTCCTACCCTGTCCTTTCTGAATAAAATATCGCCTGGTATAATTACATCCCAGTCATGGTTATCTGTGAACCATGTCTCTGTTACTGCCACTAAATCCAAGTCAGCCTCTCCCATTAAAGCCTCAACATCTGGGATTTTATTTCCCATGCTATGGGCATTTATACACACTGCTTTAGATATTTTGCCCCTTTTACCCATTTCTATAAAGGTATTTAATGTTTCACTTACCTGGGGGCCTTGTCACCTGCTGTACACTGCAAGATAGGTACTCCTGCACATACACCTAACACAAACCACATTCATGATCCTCTGCTGTCCATTGCTGACCACCTGCCCTCATTGGGGGGGGGGACATGCACATGCCCACCACCATCATAGACGACGAGCAGGTACTGGGCAATTCTCCAATGATTACAGTCACCACTATGGCTGAAATTGGGGCCCTGGGTACCAGTATCGGTTAGCCCTTCCATTACCCATGATGCACCACACAATCTGAGCACATATATGCAACTGATGGCCATATGGAAAATGTTGCGATCCATTGCATCAGCACTGTCCTATGCAGGGACAATGTGTGTGTCATGCACATGACAGCTGCCATGTGTGTAAATGACCTGTTTCTGCAGTCACCCTGATTCTGATGGAGGACACACATCATCTGGTCCGCAGAGCAAGCTCTGCAATAGATGGGATTGTCAGGCTTTTGTGCAAATCTCAAATATTGCCTGTGTGTTACAAATGGTGTTTGCAGTGTGTGTGTTCTAGTCATACGGTATGCTGTACAACTGAGGTATACAGGAGTGGCCTGTCTTATCTGTGCCTTTGGTCCTGCTCATGTTGTTCATGGACTCTCCTGTAACATTTCATGTTGCTCTCTAAGTCTGCGGTGGTGTTGACAGGGAACCCAAATGCTGTGAGTGTTGTCTAGGCAGGCAGGGGGTGACGTACACCAAACAGAAGGGCCTGCTACAACAATGGTTACCAACAGCCCAAAAACAGTTGTTAGCCTCACTTTCTCAGATTTCTAAGCACCCATACAAATCACAGGCAACCAGCATATGTTGCACAACAACATCCTAGGTCAACCACTCACCTACAATCTGTGCCCAGTCTGCTAGTCACCACAGCCTGCAGGTATATATAGCCACCATGAACTTATCAGTTTTATACAAGCAGGCTGAGCAGTGACTATACTACCATAAAAGAAACAACCCACCTATTACTACAGCTTGACCCTATATAGGGGACAGGCTCCCGCACCGCGACAGATCCAGCGTCACATCCACGGGACAGGCCCCCGCACCAAGACGACCGCCACAGATCCAGCTCCACATCCACGGGACAGGCTCCCTCCACGGGACAGGCTCCCGCACCGCGACAGACCCAGCTCCACATCCACGGGACAGGCCCCCGCACCAAGGCGACCAACACAGATCCAGCTCCACACACACGGGACAGGCTCCCTCCACGGGACAGGCTCCCGCACCAAGGCGTCCGCCACAGATCCAGCTCCACATCCACGGGACAGGCTCCCTCCACGGGACAGGCTCCCGCACCGCATCAGATCCAGCTCCACATCCACGGGACAGGCTCCCTCCACGGGACAGGCTCCCGCACCGCAACAGATACAACTTCACATCCCCAGGACAAGCCCCTGCAACAAGTACAGCTCTCCTCAAAAAAGCAAACAACAGACGAAAACCTAAGGACACAGGCGTCGCCCTATCAGAACATCACAAGCTATCAACATGCACACCACATACTTCCTCCCACTATACCTACTAGTCACACAACTCCTCCCACCAACTACACACCCCCACTACCCCCAAACAAACACACCATGGTACCCACCAACTGCACTGCCATATCTCGGTCCACAACACACACACAAAGAGACACTCGCAACCTCCCAAACAAAGAGACAAAACAGACACAAATCAAACCCCAACACCGGCCCTAAGGAAGCACACGTCGCAACAACCTCTTCCACAAAGAAAACATCAATTGAGCTCATAAACGCCAGATCCATCTGCAACAAGATACACACTCTGGTAGACCACATTGAAGAGCGACAGCCAGACATAATATGCATCACAGAGACATGGCTCAACCCTACAGACAGTGTACTACTCAACCAACTAGTACCGAACAACTACTCAGGCATACAACTGCCCACGCATCCACAAGCGTGGAGGAGGAGTCCTAATAATAGCAAAAACAGAACTCAAGTTCAAGACACTGAATCTCACAGATACAAAGCAGTGTAACACAATTAGCATCAAGAACAAGAATATTGCAATCTGCCTAACCTACAGAGCACCCCGTGCTCCACCCGACGAACTAGCCTTCATACTCGAAGAAGCCTGTGCCATAACGTCAAACAACAAACCAGCACTACTAATCGGAGACTTCAACCTCAAGTCCGCCAATACAAAAGATGCAGAGGCCTTCCTTCAGGCAATGTCATCACTTCAATTCACAGATAGTCAATGCACCAACACACAGACTAGGATCATCCCCAGACCTCATCTTCGCATCAAACTACCTAACTTCAAGAGACCTAATCTCTACACCCACCATCACCCCAGTACCATGGTCTGACCATTACTTAATCGAGACAAATCTGCAATCACAAGAAGACTGGACAAGCGAAAGAGCGAACTTCCCACACACACAAAGACGATTCAAGTCCTTTGACAAGGACGAATTCATCCAGGACACAATACAACACTTGAACATTGACTCAGAGGACCTGGAGGAACAAGTTTCCAACTGGAACAATGTCCTAGCTAACGCCGCCAAACCATCCGTTGACAGGACCAAGAAACAACACCACAACAAGAGACAAAACAAACCATGGTACTCAGCAAAAATACGACAAGAAAAGAGGGAGCTCAGGAAAATTGAACGGAGATGGAGAAAAAACAAAACTACTTCCGACCAACATCTTTACCTAACAAAGCAAAAACAATACAATGAACACATCAACCAATCAAAGAGAGAATTCCACACAAACCTGATAAATTCTTCCATCAACAAACCCAGAGAACTTTTCGAAATAGTAAAAACCCTGACAAAAGAGCAAGCAGCAGAAAGAGAAATACAAGTGGATCCACAGATATTCGCCGACCACATCAAAGACAAATTTCACTCCACAGAGCGCACAACACCCAGTAGAACCAACAGAACGAACGTCCACCCCAAAACCTGGGGCACATTCCACTCACCCTCAAAAGAGCAGATATCAGACATCATCTCCACAATCAACACAAGCACTGCTCCTACAGACCCTTGCCCAGTGTCATGGGTCAAAGCCACCAAAGCAAGCCTCATACCAAACATTCATAAAATGGTACACAACTCACTCACTCAAGGACTCATGCCACAGCAATTAAAGCTTGCCTCAGTAAGACCAATCACAAAGAAAACTTCTCTCGACAAAAAGGACCCAGCAGCATACCGACCAATCTCCAGCATACCCTTCCTCGCAAAAATAATCGAAAAAACGGTTCAACTACAACTTCAGGAACACATTGACGAACACGGAACTCTCGACGACAACCAACACGGATTTCGTCCCAACCATGGAGTCGAAACTCTCCTGATCTACCTCTTCGACAGCATCATAAGAATAATTGACGACATCAGGAATGGAATTATAATGATCTTCATCGACATCTCCTCAGCGTTCGACACAGTTGATCACAATATACTCCTGGAGAGACTGAAGAACACTGGTATACACGGTACCACTCTAAAATGGTTCCACTCGTACCTAACAGAAAGACAGCTACAGGTCAAGGTGGGACAGGACACCTCCCGGCCCATAAACGTCCAACAAGGAGTACCACAAGGATCCGCACTCTCAGCACTCCTTTTTAACATCTACATCCAACCAATATGCAACATTATGAAAGAGAACAACATCCAATACACAATATACGCAGACGATATAATGGTATACTCCCCGATATCAATCGAAAACCCGGACTTCTCTAAGATAGCAGACTGCCTTACCCAAATGGCGAAGTGGTGCCAAAACAACAATCTAGCTATAAACTACAACAAGACTGAAGCTTTAATCATCACTCGAAACCAAAGCTTCACACACCCACCAAACATAAAGATACAAAGCACCACGATACCGATAAGATCGGAGGTGAGATACCTTGGGGTTACTCTGGACAGTAAACTCAACCTCAAACCACACATAGACAAAACAATCCAAAAAGCATATTACAGGATGCGAATCATCAGGAGACTGAAACCACTCCTCGCTCCAGAACACTTCCGTACAGTCTGTCAAGCACTGATAACCCCAATACTGGACTTCTGCAATCCGATATACCTCGGACTACCAAAACAAGCTCTCAAACCACTACAGCTGGCACAAAACACTGCAGCTCGAATCATATCCGGAGCCGCAAGGCAGGAGCACATCACACCTACACTAAAGGACTTACACTGGCTCCCAATCATTGCTCGCATCAGATACAAGACTATCATAAACCTATTTAAGATAAAAGAACACACATCAGCCAACAGCCTCCACCTGCTCATACAACCAGAAACCAGCGCACGTCCCAGAAGAAGTCAAACACGCAACCGAGTCAGCACCCCAAATGAGTACAAGCACACACGCAAGGACACAACAGACAGAGCTCTCTCCATGGCTGCTCCAACAATATGGAACAATCTACCGGACGATCTAAGGGCAACTCCAGACCTCAAAGACTTCAGAAAACAACTGAAAACCATGCTGTTCATAGAGCACTATGGTCACATCACATAACCTAAGAGAATGGATAACAGCACTCCAATCCTCCCAAACAACTGAATATATATAAAATATGATTCTAGCACCACTGTAAATAGCCCACCCTGTATATAGCTCAAACAAATCAAGCACCCAACACATCCCTCACACAACTAAGTTTTATCCTCACTGCATGTACAACACACACACACTTTACCTGATTGCTTGCTGTGATACCACCTTGATTATTAAGATAAGGCGGTTTAGAAATACTGTTAAATAAATAAATAAATAAATAAATATATCACTATGTGCATACATAACCGTGACATGGTCGCAGCTTGGTCAGAGTGAGAGTGGCTTCTCAGCATGAACAGATATCTGTACCCAGGCCATGCCTGTGGCAGACCCATGCCAGGATGGCTCAGCCATTGAGCTACTCTCTGACACATATACATCCTGTGCAAACCGCTCTGTTCTAGGCAATACCCAGTATCCTTTGCTCCTCATTATGTACCCTTGTATCTTGGAACTTGGGACAGCTCATGCAATGTGAAGGACAGTGGAAAGTGGGCCAGAGACAGGTAGAGAGTGCATGCTGGCACATAGTGGTCCACATCTGGCACAAACACAAATATCTTGCCCCCATACATAGCTCTGGACAGTGGGTATTGCACCTAGTTCCATGCCTGTACCTGCATAAAATGTCATGTCCCTAGCCATGGATGCTCCAAACTTGGCCAGTGCAGCACATGCACTCTCCCATGCTGCAGATGCATTGCCCCCCCCCCCCCTCCAAGAGCACATGGAATCATGGCAGACTGGACATAGGGTTGGATGTAAGAACAGTTGCTGGCGTCACATACACCACCATATCCTGCCTCCTTGCACTCTAACAACATCCTTGTGACTGTCACACTCGGTGCCCATGGGAAGTCAGTGAGGCTGTCATGCAGGCCCCCTGACGTAAAACATGCAGAAACTGAATAGGCCCATATAGGTTCTGGCCATGTGAACATAGGCTTTGGCCAGAAATGCTACCTATGAAGGGCATATACTAAACATTTATGGTACTGTTCCCCACACCCCTACCCCCACCCCAACATTCACCTGCAGTCACTGCCGTTCCATATAGTGGCAGGCGATGCAGAGGCCAACATGACATTGCACTAGCGATCAGTTTTTTTCACTGTTTGATTTATTTATTTATTTATTTAACAATGATTTATATACCGCATCTTCCATAGTTCAGTTGCGGTTCACAATAAACAACAGTTAACAAATCGGAGTTTGTTTTACATAAAACATCATATGACCAAATAACAATAAGATAAACAACTAGTGTTAATACAGAACAGTATAGAACAGTGTAAACTATATACATTATGTACAAATACACATTATGTGGGGCTTAAGCGTTATTCAAAGTACAGTATCAGCTATGAAGAATTGTATGTGTAGGTCATTTGGGATTTGTTAGATAAAAACTGGTTAGCCATTATCTAAGTCTATTGAGGGATGATCTGAGTTGTTGTAATGTTTAGAAAAGAGATAGGTTTTCACTTTTTTGCGGAATTCGATGATCTCGGTTAGCAATCTTAGATCATCTGAGAGGGAATTCCAGATTGTTGGAGCTGCATGAGAAAAAGCTCTATTGTTTGTGAGTTTATTTGCTTTTATGAAGTCTTTGGGAGTTTTTAGATTGAGAGCGTTAAGAGATTGAATTCATATTGGTCATCAACTATACTTTATTGGTCTTGGCTCTGTCCAACAATTTACTCCCTGATGAAGGCATTGCTGAAACGTAGCCATGTAAGGGTGTTTCATAAAGGACTATTTGACCTTCTCACTCTTGTGTGTTTCCTGATCTTCAGCAAGATAGGACGTGTGTTTGTTGTGGACTGTTCACTGTCCCAATTAGTCACACAGATGCATTTGGATTCTTATTTGGGCTTATAGGTAATGTACTGCTGGATGCCTTGGCCAATGATCAGTAGACAGTGTCGAGGTGGTGTTTCTTGTTGTGAATTTGCCTGATACGTACCTCCCTGTATGTGCATACACTACATGGAGCACAGAGTCCCCTCACTTGTACTCTGCGAATGCAGCATGGGACAAGAGCAACATGCATGCAGGGAAATTGCAGATACCTGCTAGTGTCAACAACTAAGTGAATGGATTGCACATTCACAGAAGCCAGCCCTCCCCCTGAGCCTATTTCCCTATAGGCTGCTGCTGTGCCAGGTGGGCTGACACTTGCCACAGATACAACTATTATGGCAGTTGGCATTACACTGGCCTCTCACCTGTGCAAATAGGTGTATCCTGAGGCCCGGAAACTGAGTCAGAGGTGAGGGTTGCAACACATACACGTATCTCCCCTGCTCATTCCAGTCAAGCCAGCAGATGATTTGGGAGCTGCACAACAGTGTCATGTTGGGAGGTAAGAGTAGAGGAATGCTGTAGGGATGGGCCTTGTCGATGGTGCAACTGGGAGTGCATTACAATGTCACAGTCACGGGTTGCAACTACTTACTGCAAACCAACCTTCCACTTGTAATGGTGTCTCACAGAATAATGTGGGGCTGCTCTATAGCTGACATGCAGCATGTTGTATGCACAGCCGTAGCGCCTGAGCACCACAAGCATGCACAGTGCATTGTTGAGGCTCAAACTACTCCAGAGACATACATAGACATACATAGTGCCTGGGCACCACATGCATGCACAGTGCATTGCTGAGGCTCAAACTACTCCAGAGACATACATAGACATACATAGCGCCTGGGCACCACATGTATGCACAGTGCATTGCTGAGGCTCAAACTACTCCAGAGACATACATAGACATACATAGTGCCTGGGCACCACAAGCATGCACAGTGCATTGTTGAGGCTCAAACTACTCCAGAGACATACATAGACACGACCCTGCTGTCCAAAGGTTGTGCAGGTTGGCATTCTTACCTGTCCCTTAGGCCTCCTTTGATGCTCCACCATTTCCAGTACCTGTTCTGTGTGCAGGCACTATTTGCATGCTTTGAAGTGCTCAGGAGCTAGCAATGCCTGCTCAGTATGCAGGCACTATAACACACTCTGCAATGCTCAGGCACTGTCAACACCCACTCAGTATGCCTGTGCTATTAGTCTGCTCTGCCATCCAGTCATGGTTGGTGCTTCCTCTCAGAGTAGCAGCTGAGTGTGTGGACTCTTGCTGGATGAAATATTGAAGGTTGCACATGCTGATACAGTTCTGGAAGCATAGAGTGAATGTAACAAGGTTTAAGGTTAAGGTTTAATCATTTGATAAAAACCGCCTTTCTGGAACAATCAAGGCGGTGTACAATAATAAAATACATAAAATTCATAAAATACATAAATTACACAAAACATAAAACATAATACATATAATAATAACACCACAAGACATAGATTTCCTGATCTATAGGCTGGTTTTGAACCTGTGCCCCTTCTCTCATACACATACTGGCTATGTGTTTGGAGCCACAGAGCAGTCGTGTGAGTTCATCATACCATGGATATATATGTGGTCATTGTCATGATGCATTCAGGCATGAATTAAGGCATACCTATGTCAGCTTAGATCTCTGCAGGCTCTGTGCCATCTAACACGGTATGTTTGGCTGGCGTGGGAGAGGGGCATCTTGTTAGGTCCATATATTGCACTGCCTTGCTATGCTGCTAGTTCAAAGGACATTCATGTCGTACATATGGGATCTGTCCAGTCAAAGGATCAGGCCATGATACATGAACAAACACATTGCTGACCATGGGTGTACTGGCAGAATGCCAGTTCCCATTTCCTGGTTTGTGTTTGTAGAGTAGTCATGGATTAATCTTATATCTTGAAGACCAACATAGTTTAGTTGGATTCACCTGTAGCTCAGATGGTTGTAACTGACTGCATACTCTCTTATGGAGCGGTCACAGGTTCATGTAAAGATTAAAGTTGTCATTTGGCAAATGAAAGGGCAGGGTGGGCATTTTTCCTTTGATATGGGCTGTTTTCATCTCACATATACTTCCTGCCTCTGTGGCATAATTCCCCCCCCCCGTATGCACATATCCATCCAGTATGTGCACATGGGGGGGGGGCATCCTGATCCCAGGGCCAGCCCATCCACTCAGAATACTAGCCAGGTGCCAGGGTCTGATTATGGAGGACAACATGCCAGCTTTTCCCTTCCTCCCTGCCATCATGGCAAAGCCTCCACGTCAGTGCTGCAGGCAGCCTTATTGAGGTTGCACACTTCCAGCTAGGCACACCTTGCCACTCCTGCCTCCCTCCACTGGGGGATGTGGGCACGTATGCTACTGCCTTGGACCTCAGTAGGGAGGGAACACCATGTGCTCCACTGTTTCTGCTGTTGATATGCTTGCCATCCAACTAACAGTGGCAACTGCAGCATTGCAATGGACACATAGGACCGGGACAAGGTTTGTCTGCAGCAGGCCAAAGCCGCTGCAACCACCACCCCACCCTCACACAATACTGACATGGCAACATGCTGACAGTGGGGGTGGTGTGACTCCCTTTTGACTGCAGCAGTATGTATGTGTGCTGCCACTGTCAAAGTGGAGTCATATCAGACATCATAGATGTACATCCTAGGCTGCAGTCTTGTCGACCTAGTGGGTCAGCCAGCCCCACAGCATTACCCACATGATGCCTCCTTTGCCAATTATGCAACAACATAGTGCCCTTTCTTAATAGAGCACCATGCTATTGCTGCTAATGGAGCAGTACTATCACATATGTGGGATCTCCGGTGGGTGACGCATATTGCATACATTGAAATAGGCTCTCTTCCCTCAGAAATAGCCCTTTCTGAGAGGTTTCAGGTTCTGTTAAGGTTCCCCGCACTGGGGGCTCTAACGCACGGTACCATAACCCAGCGTTAGGGGAGCAAACCCTATCCCCACACACTCTCCACCTCCTTTCACCTTAATGCTAAGGGCTCTACTTCAGATAAGAGCATAAGAACATAAGATATGCCATACTGGGTCAGACTAAGGTCCATCAAGCCCATCATTCTGTTGGAGTGGCCAAACTAGATCACATGTACCTAGCAGTTTCACTAAAGAACACAGGCTCCACATTGCTTGTATTGGGGCAAGCAGTGGATTTCCCGGGTCCCCTTTGATAATGATTTAGGGACCTTTCCTCCAGGAATTTGTCCAAACCTTTTTTAAAGCCAGCTACACTAACAGCTTTTACTACATCCTCTTGTAACGAATTCCAGAGTTTGATTACGTATTGAGTTAAAAAATATTTTCTCTTATTGGTCTTAAATAGATTACACTGTAGCTTCATTAATCTAGTGCCGATAACGCGTGTTAATTGCACACTTGCTCCCTTACCGCCCTTTAGTAATCACCTTTT
This sequence comes from Ichthyophis bannanicus, assembly GCA_033557465.1. Classification (NCBI taxonomy): domain Eukaryota; kingdom Metazoa; phylum Chordata; class Amphibia; order Gymnophiona; family Ichthyophiidae; genus Ichthyophis; species Ichthyophis bannanicus. The sequence continues at coordinate 51,433,353 of CM066049.1, forward strand.
TTAAATTGTACCAATTATTTTTACTGGCACAAAACTTTATATTCTAAATTTAAATGCAGTAAGTGTATGATTACCATTTATTCCTGACAAAAAAAAAGTTGAATAGTGCCAAACATACAGTAATGATTAAATGTGATAGGCTGAACAATAGTTACTGACAGACTGGGAAACAATGAAACAACTCAAGGTTATTTTTTCTTTAGGGGAGCATTGTGCTAACCCACATTTATGTACCACAATAAGCTTGCATCAAAATATCATGACAAGGTGTGAGTTCATATTTATTTTGGTTGTTTCTTAGGGATACTAATAAATTCTGCCAACAACCTCTTCTAATTGACTATTTCATGCAAGTGAAGCAGTAACTCTAAAGTGAATGTGCATTATAAAGTGGCGATGGTCCCCCCCAGCTCTTTGGTGAAGCTGTGTATCATATTTGTAAGTAGTCTATGCATACTGAAAATGCCGTGGAATGGGGCTATGCGGTTACTGTTTGTGTTTAGTCCTTCAGATAGTGCAACGACTGGTGGAAATGTAATGAAGCTACAAAGTAGTACATTTACGGCTTATTGGAGATGATATTTTTTCACTCAACATGTAATTAAGCTCTAGAATCTGTTGCCAGGAGATGTAGTAAAAACTGTTAGTATTGCTGATTCTAGAAAGGTTTTGGACAACTTCCTGGAGGGGACTGGGAGAAATCCATCATTTATCCCTAGGTTAAGCAGCATAGAATCTGTCTACCTTTTGGCATCCTGCCAGGTATGAGTATGTGTGACCTAGATTGGCAATGGTTGGAAATGGGATACTAGGCTTGGTCTAACTCAGTATTGCAAATCTTATATTCTTATGTACTAAATAAGGTGAGACAGGCGAAGTACATTTGCCACGTCAGAGATAATTATGACAAAATATTGCTGCCTTTTATCTTCTGATTCAAGGTCATCTACAAAGATCTTGTTGAACATTGACCACCCTTACCTTTGTTCTTTCATTCCCTTTGCATTTCTCTTTTTAAAGAAACCATAAAAGTGTTTGATATATCTGGAAATGTGCAATGAACTATTTTACAGAGAAAATGTAGTAGGTTTGTGAAGAGCTCTACGTTCATAAGAACTGAATCCTATAAAGAGGAAGCTAGGGAAATGTGATTATTCCTCCATCATGTTAGGGCATATGGTAGTATTGGTTAGGTTCGAAGTCGCTAATCATGAGCCCAAAGGTTAATTAGTATTTTTGACCTATGTGATGGAGTGTATAGGAAACTCTCCATCCCCCTCAGGAAAACAACCCAGCCAAGCTTAGAACCAGTGAGGTAGTACTCTGGTAAGAGCTTAATAGGCTGGAGAATTCCTGGAGAAGGTGTGGCCAGGCCCTGGGGTTTAACCCAGGAAGCAGGAGACCTGGAGGGAGAGAGAGAAGCCCAGGGTTCTAAGGGGTAGCATGCTGACGATTTATCTGTGAGAAGGTAGGAACAGGACCTGCTGAAAGCACAGGAGACCTGGAGCGGGAGAGAGAAGCCCAGGGTTTTAGGGGTTACATGCTGAAAACTTACCTGTGAGAAGGTAGGAACAGGACCTGCTGAAAGCACAGGAGACCTGGAGGGGGAGAGAGAAGCCCAGGGTTCTGTGGGTAACATGCTGACGACTTATCTGTGAGAAGGTAGGAACAGGACCTGCTGAAATCTGCTGTTTTCTGGGTTATATGGATGTTGCCTTGCTGCTGAAAAACTGACAAGTGTGCGAACTGAGTTGTGCTGGCCAGAGTGAGGAAACTGTGGAGCACCAGCTTTTGTTTTGTGCCTTTGAAATACTGTGTGTAACTGCACTAAGGCCCAAGAAGGGGCCAGGCAGCCTGCCCGTTCCTTCACAAGTGCATAATGAAGTGTTTGTCTTTCCCTATCAACCTACTGTTGGCTGTGGATCTTTGGGTCACTGCCTTTTGCTTGCACGCCTATACCACAGTCTGGTTTGGTAAACAAAAGAGAGTCTCAGGTTTCTGGTTTGCCACCTGGAAATGTTAGTGTAACTACGCGTATGTCCACTTTTGATGTATTTGGGAGCTGTGATATCTGCCATGTAATTTTTGCCAGTGTATTCCTTTGTCTATATTGAGTTCCCTTGACCTGTGCCTTAAATCCAATACTCATGTGATGGCTTGGTAGCGTTGTTCAAGGAATAGTTTCTTTCTGTTCTCTTTTTCTTGTATCATTTGCTGTTTATATCTTACTCCTTTTCTGTATGAAGTGAATATGCTTGTGTATTATCTTGGAAATTTGGAAATATACATTTTTTAAAAAAGGGAAAAATGAGAATATTCTTGAACGAAGGGTGGCATTTTCGAAGGCATTTACACGGGTAACTGCCCTAGTTAACCATGTAAATGCCTTATCTGGGATTTTTGAAAGGCACCTACACGGGTAGTGCCTTTCAAAAATCCCAGATAAGTCCCTAACGAGCCCAGATGATATGTGGTTAGCATCAGGGCATTTTGGGAGCGTTCCAGGATGGAGCGGGGGTGGAGGAAAGGGCTAAGTGGGTAGCAGCGATTTTCGATGTTACCCGCTAGCCCTCTGCGCCTTAAAGATAGGCAAGGTTTTTCCTCACCTATCTTTAAGGTGCAGGGGTTAAGCGGATAGCATCGAAAATTGCTGCTACCCACTTAGGCTCGGCAGCTGCCGGCACATCCAGCATAACCTGTATTTTCACTTCCATCGCTGCAGAAATGAAAATCTGGTTAAGGGGGTCGGCGGGTAGGCTATGTGCCGACATTGTACATAGCCTGCCAAAATCAAAATTGGACCCAAAGTTCATAAGATCTTAATGGGTTAGTAGTATACGAGTGTGTACCTTACTTCAGTAGTGGGATTCAGAGATAAGTACGAAACGGTTTGGCCCATGGCAGGAAGCAGCCAGTTCATGGCATTACCCGCGTTTGCCAAACCGGTGCCTATGGGCTCTGTCCTGGTGGCAGCAGCACTTACGGTCAGCAAAGCCCCCGAAGGTATGTTGACGAAATCGGGGGCAGCTGCCGATGTTGCAATCCCCTTGGATGCCCTCAACATTCCTTTGAGGGGCTTTGATTCCAGTCAGTGCCGCTGCCACCAGAAAGAACCTGTCTGCACCAGTTCAGCAAATGCAGGGAACTGTAAGGAACCGGTTTACGCAAACTGATGCGAACCGGCTGGCTCCCACCACTGCCTTACTTTCATCGTTCAGTCCCCTGCCCCTAGAAGGGGCCAAACCAGAAACTGACAGTGAGGATACCAGTTATATTTTAGAAAATAGTCCTGGCCTTTCCATCAGTAGCTTCTCAAAATAATATTGAATTAGAGCTATACAAATTTTGAATTTAGCAGCACAGGAAAATATATTTTGGATCGTTTTCAGACTTCACAGATGTTTTCTCAGTTTTATGGTACTTTAGCAGTTTGTTTCACACATTTGGTTTTAATAGAAAATCTTGAATGTGCAGAGACCAGTTTTACAGTATATGGGGCATGTTTACTGAAATGCACTAGTTGTTAACGCGGGCTTGAGCGCATGCTAATGGACTATGATAGCAGCATGATAGGGAGGAAGATAAGTAAGGTAGGAACAGAGTGCAGGCATGTCTACACATTATAATTAGCATTGGGACTGAACATACCCATTCACCGTCAATGCTGCAGTTAGCACCACCTAAATGGGTGACGTTAAATACATCCTCATTTCAGCCAGCACAGTTTAGGGACTCAATCATGCTGAACACACTCCCAACAGGCAGTGCATGACTTTAGAATGTATCACATGTTAATATCTACCCTAACTGTACAATGCCTACAAAACCCTACTGCGCTTTAGTAAAGATACCCCTAGGTGTCAATGCATGTTAAATCAATTTTGCATGCATTAATGAGGTATTCTGTAAGTGGTATTTTAGAATGCTTATTTATGCCCATAAATCACTAAACTACCATGATTTATGTGGGCAAGCACAGGTGGAAATCAAGTTCTGCCTTACAAAATTACCTTCCAAATTTTTGGAGGCACATTAACAAATGCACATCCCTACTGGGTTTTTCTCAACTAGTATAGGACCCAAACCATACCGTAAGTCATTTAATTAATTTAATTCAATATTCATATTCCACAATAAAACCACCAGGTTCAAAGTGGATTCCAAAAGACATAAAAACAATAAGAAAACATGTAGGTAAAATACATATTATATAATGAGTTTCATCTTTTTTTTTAAGTTGATGTTGACTCCTGGTGACCCAGCAGTCCCTGGGTTTGGAAATAGATTGCCGGGCCTTTTCTTCCAAGGCAATGGAGGGTAAAGTGAGTTGCCCAAGGCAACAAGGAATGCCAATCGGAATTAAACTCCAGTCTCTTGGGTAGTGGGCTGTTGCTCTAACTACTTAGCTACTACTCCACTTGAAAGTATGCCACAAAATCATGACAAATTTAAAAAATAAAATAAAAGCACCAATTGTTCTGTGGTCTGAGGCATTAAACAGTGGATTATATGGACCAAATCTATTGAGCCAAGAGATTTGAAGGGCTGTGTGAATGGACTATAGATTTATGTGTTTGCAAGCACACAGCAGAAGGCCTTAATTTGTTGACTCATCTTGTCTATGAAGGAGATGACTATAGTAACAAGACGGGAACCACACAAGAGATCACTATAGCATTGTGATTGTTTTATAAGCACCTTAAAACCTCTAGATACAGCAGGACAATGTGTGCTATATATTGGTCTTTTAGGGTACTTAGTGCATAAGCAAAATATTACATAGATAAAGGTGAGAGGCAGAGGAAGAAAAGAAAGTATGATATGGCTGAAACAGTGCCATTCAAGTATGGTTGCTGATGCCTCTTTTCCTTTTTAATACATTTATATATATATTGAGTAACCTTATTAAGGCACATTTTACAAATGATATCTAAGTGCACTTTGGGACATCCAAGCCGAATGTCTGAAATAAAAGCAGGCATGTTCAAATTCAAGCACAACTTCACAAACATGAATGTGCTTGATATGGACATCTGTGGGGTGTCTACATAGACATCCCAGGAATAGTATTCCAAACTCTGGATATCTAGGAATAACCTGTGACTAGCATAGTAGACTAGGAACTGGGAAGCAGGGTTCAAATCCCACTACTGCTATCATTGCGATTCTGGAGAGTACTGGGGATGGTGGTGTGCCACCCTCTGGATGTTTTATGGCCAAAACAAGCACTTTCCTGATACCTATTCATGCCTGAAGCAGATCTAAACTTGGACAGGATCGTAGACATCCCCAATGTGGCCATCTCCACATTGAAGATGTCTTTCAAAGCCATTTCTAAAATGGCTCAGGGGACGTCTCCATGATATGGACATCAGCATGCATGTTTTCAGATGTCCAAATTGTGACTATGGCTTTTAAAATGACCTCCGTGGTCTCTAATAATACGTGAAAAAATGTATCTTGATAAAAATTTGCTTTGATAAAATAGGGAATCTTTTGTTTGGTTTTTAACTGTGGTTTGTAGTGGGGTTTCCAAATTGTGGTATTGGATATTGTTTTTTCAGAAGTATTCAATGAGGTGTATGTAGTGCCTCCCTGCTGGGCAATCCCTTAATTGAACAGAGGTTCCAGTCAAGAACAGTATATCCAAATGGATGAGTTTTGTGCATACTGTGACAGCAATGAACCTCACTCCTAGCCAGGGTATGTGGAGAACGATTTCATATTTTCCGCTAGTTTTCGCCACAGTATTGCATTCTACCAAACAGAGCATCCTTCTGGAGTTCAAAGGATATTGCATGTACTGGCAACCTATTAAGGTGTGCTTGGAAATTGCTTTTGATTACCCAATTCATCTATGTTTTCCTGTCACATTTTTTGGTCTCTGACTGCATTTCTTGGTATTTATCCACAGGAACTCGCTCTTATCAGGCATCCTGGAAGTCCCAGTAAAAGCATCAGTGTCACTTACAAGCATGTGCCCTGTACAGTTCCACTGATTGCACAGCTCCTGCTATGGTCCTGGTCCCAGGTGATCGTAACCTCTTCATTTTCCATAATTCTCCTAGAGTTCTGACCTAAAGCTTTTTCAGTACACTGATGTAATGTTCACCTAGTTTCCAGTAGATGAGGTGTGATAGCTTCTTGGGCTGCACAACATTTCTACTTAGAAAGACACATTACAAAATGAATAACCATTTTCAGCTTTTTCTTACAGAATCTACAGTACATATGTCTGTTTTATAGGCCTGCAAGAGGAGCACCCTACCTGCAGAACAACCGAGCACAAAAAGAGCAGGAGGACATAGTAACATAGTAAATGATGGCAAATAAAGATCAGTATGGTCCATCTAGTCTGCCCAGTAAGATGGCAGGAGTAGGTGCACCTGCCACTCTGTGCAGGCCACCCCTCCCCATGTCTTTGTTTAGGGGTGAACCCACCGCTCCATGTAGGACTCCCCTATTTGTTGAGAAATTAGATGGTTCAGTTTATTTTGATTTTATCCTGTTGCTGTAAATGGATCCACTGTGTCTGTCCCATGCCATTTTGAATTCCGTCACTATGTTTGCCCCCACCACTTCCATCGGGAGGGCATTCCAAGCATCCACCACCCTTTCTGTGAAAAAGTATTTCCTGACATTGCCTTTCAATTTACCACCTTGCAGCTTCATGTCATGTCCTCTAGTTTTACAGCTTCCCCGTCTTTGGAAGAGGTTTGTTTGTTCATTATTTCTCTTTAAGTATTTAAAGTTCTGAAGCATATCTCCCCTATCCCTCCTCTCCTCCAAAGTGTACATAGTTAGGTCTTCAAGTCTCTTCTCATAAGGTTTCTGACGCAGGCTCCAAATCATTTTGGTCGCCTTCCTCTGAACAGTTTCCAGTCTTTTTACATCCTTTGCAAGATACGGTCTCCAAAACTGAGCACAGTATTCCAAGTGAGGTCTCACCAGTGACTTATACAGTGGCATAAGTACCTCTTCCTTTCTGCTGGTAATTCCTCTTTGTATGCAGCCCAACATCCTTCTGGCTTTTGCCACTGCCTTGTCTCACTGTTTTGCCACCTTGAGATCTACAGAAATAATCACACCAAGGTCTTTCTCCTGATCCGTGCACACCAACCTCTCGCCCCCTATCACATACATTTCCTTTGGATTTCTGCTACCCAAATGCATGACACTGTACTTCTTTGCATTAAATCTTAATTGCCAAGCATTAGACCACTCTTCCAGCTTTTGTAGATCTTTCCTCATGTTAACCGCTCCCTCGGAGGAGTCCACTCTGTTGCAAATTTTCGTGTCATCTGCAAAAAGACAGACTTTTCCATTCAGTCTTTCAGCAATATCACTCACAAATGCATTGAACAGTGCCGGGCCAAGGATCGAACCCTGGGGCACCCCACTAATCACCTTCCTTTCATCCGAGTGAGCTCCATTTACCATCACCTTCTGTCATCTGTCAGTCAACCAATTTCTGATCCATTTTACCACCTTGGGACCCATCCCCAAACTACTGAGTTTATTGGTAAGCCTCCTATGAGGAACAGTATTAAAATCTTTGCTGAAATCCAGGTAGATGACTTCCATCGCATGTCCTTGATCCAGTTCTCTGGTCACCCAGTCAAAGAACTCAATCAGATTTGTTTGGCAAGATCGTCCTTCAGTAAAACCATGTTGCTGAAGGACGATCTTGCCAAACAAATCTGATTGAGTTCTTTGACTGGGTGACCAGAGAACTAGATCAGGGACACCCTGCCACTGTTAAGAATGAGAGCTTTATTGATGTGTCAATGCCTATTGACACATCAATAGAGCTTTCGTTCCAACCAGTGCTGTGGTGTGGTGTTCTGCTCTTTTTTGTGCTCTGTTTTATAGGCCTGTACATTTTGGAATCATTTGGCCATTTTTTTTGCATGCCTAAAATTTAAGCATGCATGCATTTATCAATAGCGTGTGCATAAATTCAAAGGTATATGCATACACAAGCAATTTACATGCACAGTAGGCATGCATTCATGATGAAAACAAAAAAATGTGTTCATTTTGACAAAAAACAATGACAATTTTGATCATGCAGATGCCTACTCTTTTACCAATTTTTTGAGTGCTTGCTGTGAGCCATCTCACCCATAATCCAAAATCCTTCAACTATCATTCTCTCATCCTTAGATTTCAATTTACTGCTTCTTAATCATTCATGTGTCCAGTTTTGATCAATGAATGTTTCCTTGAATAAAAAACGCAAGAAAATGTACAATAGATATACAAATAGAGCCTAAGAACTTATTAAAAGATAAGAAAAATATAATTAAATAAAACATAACTTTAAATTATAACTACAATTAAGTATGAACAAATGTATGGATGAACAATAAATTAACAAGAAAAATAGATAAAGGAAGAGCGTTTACTAAAATACCACATAGAAAGTGTGTGGACACGTCTATGGGGTGGAGTAACCACTCGTATCAAATCTAGAACAGAATGAATTAAAAAACATTAACATAAGAATGCAAAGAAGAATTATATCAATATATACTTCAATTAACTTGTATGCAAAAAACGTATATAGCCCCCATAAGTGTGTATATAGAGCAGATTGTATAGCAAACATGAGCCACTAACTTTAAAGAAAGAATTTTGTCTGTGTGTATGTAAAACCAAGATAAGGCTAATTGGGATAATATGTGTGGAGAAGTATATGTTGATTATAATTCTTTTTTGCATTCTTATGTTAATGTTTTTTTAATTTATTCTGTTCTAGATTTGACAAGAGTGGTTACTCCACCCCATAGACGTGTCCACACACTTTCTATGTGGTATTTTGGTAAACGCTCTTCCTTTATCTATTTTTCTTGTTAATTTATTGGTTCATCCATACATTTGTTCATACTTATTTGTAGTTATAATTTAAAGTTATGTTTTATTTAATTATATTTTTCTTATCTTTTAATAAGTTCTTAGGCTCTATTTGTATATCTATTGTACATTTTCTTGTGTTTTTAATTGTTATACATACCTGGTGTATGTTTTTCATCTTTTAATTAGTAGTTCTAACCATATATGTGTGCCCCTTTATTTTATTTATTTTTGACGAGTAGTACGCTTTTCCATCCCATAGACGTGCCAAACGCTCTTCCTTTGTTTGTATTTATGTTTATGCTTATGTTTTATTAGGGTGTATTTATACATTTTTATTCATTTGTTATAACCATGTTTTATTTATATGTCTGTTTTTAGACCCCTGATGAAGGTCTTAGGCTGAAACTTATAAAGTTGGGTCTCCAATAAAGATTGATTTCATCTACATTCTCCTTGTTGGCCGTGGTTTCTGCCCTCCGCTTGTTTCTCTACCTGTGTACTATTGCGGAAGGCTTTCTTCTCCACTTTCTTTGGTGCCTCAGGTACAAAAACATTGATTGTGAGCCCCTTTAGGGACAAGGGGAACATTATATATACAGTACCAGAATGTACACTGCTTTGACTTGTAGGAAAAAGTGGTTATAAGCCTAGTTAAATAAATGGCAGTTAAAGGCACACATGGCCTTTTAATGCTGCAAAAATGTTGAGGTTTCTGAGTGTAAAAAGCTCCTGCAGTGTAAAGGGAACAGGAGGTGGAGAGTAGGTGTTAACAATGTGTCTACCTTTAATGCCTGCTGCTCAAATACCCCCTAAAGTCCCTTGACACCTGTAAACATCACAGAAAGGGTGTCTGATGAGCAGAGAGAGCCTTTTTAAACATCTGCAATGTGATCCACAGACAGGGGAGCCCAAGACAGTGATAGTAGTGATACACCAGCAGCACAACAGTATAGTGTCCTGTTATGACAGGCCACTATGCCGAAGGTGCCAATGTTTCAAAGGAGGAGTCGAGTGAATGCTGTTATGTGGTGAAGAAGGTGCCATGTGGGTGCTTCTGTGTGCTTCTGAGATCCTGGAGTAAGACAAGGCAGCTGTCTAGGGGGAACATATATGATGCATGGTATGATGCTGCAGTGACAGTGGTAGCACACAGACAAGCTGCTGCTGCAGAAAGGTGATGTGCCACATGGAGCAGTCCAGGGGACCTGGCACCCTAGGCTGAGATCCCAGCTCCCCCCCCCTCCCACCTGCTGCCGCTGAACCCAGCTGTGGAAGAAGTGGCTGATACAGCCAGCAGCTGTAGCCTTCCAGGTAGCTGTAAGATGCAGGCACCTGGGGAACTACCACAGAAGTGGCTGTCATTCCTCCCCATGAGATATATAGGTGGCAGGCAGTGCTGGGGACCCTGCAGAGGCAGATGGTTGGGGCAGGGCTGTGGATGTCCATGTATGTCTCTGCCACCTCCCATCCAGACCTTGAGCCCTAGGCAAACACCAGGCCTGCATGTTGGATAGGCTGGGACTGCACAACATCATCACCACTGACAGCACGCAGGCATGTCAGCATGGTGTAGGTATGTTGGTGGCGGGGGCAGGGATACCAACCTGCAGCACACCAGAGCATGCCCTGGCCCTGTGTGCCGTGTGCATTGCAACATATGAATATGGCAGGTCTGTCTGATATGGAATATGTCAGCCTAGGGACTGTCATAGCCATATGGCAGCACAGTGATTCAACACACACAGTCAGTACCCAATTGTGGATAATGTGTTGCATGTCCCTGTGTCTAAACTTTAGCCTACAGTGCAGGTACAGAACCAGCATGTGAAATCCACAATGAAACAGCCAGCTAAGGTACAAGCACCCATCAGCCACACAGACAGGCTCCACTATCCACAGCTAGATGGAGAGGCAGGCTGATAGCACCTGCACACTGAGCAGGTGCTAACAAGGGGTGTTAATGTCAGGGTATGTTTCTAGTGACTGCACAATGAGCACACATTAACAATGCTTGAGCTGATATGGAGACCAATGTAGCAGGCAGGAATGCCAACCATCCCCACTTTTGCACAGTGCTGTGATGTGTGTGTGTATGTCTGCATTGTTCTATGGCTTTCTGCACTTCATTGTGCCTTGCATTGCCTAAGCTGTTCTCAGAGTTAGTGTGCAAATGTTCATGGTGAGGAGCAGAGGATTGTGGGTATGGCCTGACACAGAGCAGACTGGCCAGGATATGTCTGCCTCAGTGGTAGGGTCAGTGTCTGTGACTTTGCAGTGCCTGTCTGCCACATGTATGTCCTGGATGGCCACTGTATGTCATGCTGAGAGGGCATCCTCACTCTGACCGAGCAGTGATCATGGCATGGCTAACTATCCACATAGTGCTATATAGTGCCTGGTTCTATTGATGTGGGGCAATCTCTGTCTGGGGATCACAATCCCTGAGCCAAGTGCTTGTTGCCCATGCCATTAACCAAAAGACAGGGTGCACATGGCTACTCTTTGCACATGCATTGTGTGCTGACCAGCCATAGTTAATATGTGCATAGCTGACACAGCCAAGTGGTGGATAGTCTGACAGAGCTTGCTGTGGTGGATTATTAGTCTTAGATGGTTAGGACAGCAATTGTTCCTGGCCTACTCACTACAGTCATGGCAAGACAATATCTGCAGCCCCACCCCCTGAATTTGGCATCCATAGCAACAGCTTTTTAACACTGGGTACTGACATGCACTGTTCTAGGTGAACCCTGTCTAACAAGGGCAGGCTCAGGGACCAGCTGTGAATGACACCTACACTGTGCTGCAATTGTGCAGGAAACAAGCTGACTAGCATAACACACCACAGACATTAATTACCATACACTAACAGTCATATGTATCTGCTATACAAACAGCAGATACCATCTCTGGCAGTGCACGTTCTGGGGACCAGGTGCTGGGTACCCATCCTCACCCTCAGGGTGACTGCTATAACTGCTCAGTAGCATAGTTTGTAGCTTTTATGTGCATGTTGCACACACTGTCAGTGCATCTTATTGAGCAGATGTGATGGATAAGTACTAATGTTCCGCAAGTGCAGTGCCTCATGGGTACTGAACATGCTAACCTATACCAGCACACAGAGCAGGCAGTCTAGGCAGTGACCTGCAGGCTCTTTGAATCCCAACATTTCTATAGAGAGAGAGGTGGAGATGTAGCCTACTGGTTAGTGCAATGCCTTCATATGCAGGGGACAGGAGTTTAATTCCCGTTTGGTCATTTTGGGCCTGTGTGCTACTCAGGCCATTTTCCTGACTTTAACTGTCCTGGCTCTACTGTGACTTGCAGACACTCATCCTTCTACTTTGTTATGCATTCTGGTCACACTTTCGATCAGCAAACATGCCATTCCCCATCATGGCCTTCTGCGAACATGACTTTAGTGCTTCTGATACAGCCCATTGCAGGGGGTCTGACATGTTAACCCTGCATGTATCAGGCCCCTGCTTGCAGGCATGGCATGATGGTCATGGCAATGGCTTGGGGGGGGGGTCAAGATGCCATGGTTTGAGTCCCACTACTACTCCTTATGTGACATTTCAGAATGAGTTACTGTCACATTTTATGTCTGCCACAACCTTCATGGTCTGACAGCACCTCCTTGTGACCTTGTGCAGTCACTTAACCCATCAATAGCTCATCTGACTTCAAGTCCGTACAGTCCATGGTTATCATAATACAGTACAAATTGACAGTAAGATGTACCCCAACGTGACTGCACTGCTTCAGTGGTCTACTAATAGGCAGTTACATGCATACATCTGTAATCTACTTGGGTAACATGAGTCATGTGTGACATCATGTCTGTTACTGTACAGCTTTTGCTCACTTCTATCTCTGCAGTACATGTGGACACATCCTACCCCTCGGATATTCAGCTGTAGGTTTCAGCTCATGTCCATACATATCCCATTTGCCTGGTTTGGATGATACCTATACAGTTTTTATTAGCGCATTTGTCTGAGGTATTGTATGATGGCTGTGTGGCTAGTACAGATGTGAGTCCCACATGTCTACTATCAGGTCTTCCAAGTGGACTGGTGCACATTTTCACACATAATACAGATATGTTGGGGATGACACCTGTGGCACATCGGTGCTGCCAGCCCATATCACTCTGTCCTCTGCCGCCATCTGTCCTTCAGCCCATCCATCCACCTCTGTTGGCTGGGTGCAGTCATGTCTTCTCATGCAGGCTACTACACCATGGCCTACACTGGTATTCTTTTCCACAATTTGGCTCTGCACATACACCTCTCCTGTGCCTGATCTGCACGTCACCACTCCTACTCTGTCCTTCTGTCACTGCACACATCCTGCCACTTCTGACTCCATTGGGGGACACGTGTTCCACATCCTATGCCACACTGACATTGTGCCATAGTACATTAGCACCCCCTGTGCATCAGTAGACCAGCCTCCCACATGCTCATCCACTTTATTGGCTGTCACATAGGGTGCCCAGTGGTCTGATAGGTCCATCATCTCCCACCTGTCTTTCCATCCATCACCTTCAGATTGGCTTCCCTTGCTGCTCCTTTATAAAGCGTTGGGGTTACAGATGTTTTCGGATGTTAAGATACCTGCTTGACACCTTAATGCCCAATGTCCAGTTACTGTGCATTAAATAGCCCATAGTGCCCTTAATGCTGGAATGCCTCCTACACACCCAGAGACGTTTTTGCATGGAAAACCCCTTTTCACTGCTGGTAATGTTTGGTAACGCATGTTCCCTTACCGTTGTTTCATAAACATACCTCTTAATCTATTCTCACGCATTCTTTCTACTCATCATAATGCATGCCCAAGTTTAATAACAGAGTTGGATACTGGACTTTTATTTTCACATTTCATCACTTTTTGTAAATTTGGATATGATGATGCTATTTAGTAGATATTAAGACCTATGATGGTAGCTCTATATGTGTAATCTATTTTTATAAAGCCTTTTCTGCCTTCAGGTTGTGGGATGTACAGTCTTGGCATGCCCTGATTCTTATAAATTACCTTGTGGGCATGGAGAAGTTTCTGGTCATACATCATTTTCCAAAATCTTTAAGAAGCCAATCTACAATTCCAAAGTGAAAGTATGGTAATTGTTAGCTGATTAATGGCTTGTATCTTATTCTGTAATGTTGAAATGCTCTTCAATATCAATTTTAATCTCCTATAATATTCTTCACTGATATTTTCTCTTAGTAATTTATTCTGAGTCAAAAGGATCCAGGGCTCTTCTATAATGAGGTAAGTGAGGTGACTGCTTCAGGTGGCAAAGTTTTGGGGCTGGCAAAATATGCTCCTAAAACAGCCACCTCACTCAGCCTTCAAAGGATTAAAAAAAATGGAGTGGACCTTTTGCTGCCACTGCTGCATCTGCTTCTTGGCAGTGACAGAATTAACCCCTCTGAGTCTGCCCTGCCACCACCACTCCCACCCCACAATCTGAGGAAACTGGGGCAGCAGTGGCCAAAACACAACAGTACTGAAAAAGCACAGGATTTTCAAGCCGACAAAGGCTGGAAAGTTCCTGCTGGTTCCACTCCCTCCCCCCCCCCCCCGACTTGAAAAGCATCATCAGAAGGGGTGGGACCCATCAGGGCCTTACAAGCATGCCAGAGTAAGGCCCTGATGGGTCCCATTCCTTCTGATAATGGTTTTCGTGTCGGGGGGGGGGGGAGTGGAACCAGTAGAGCTTACAAACCTCTGCTGGTTTGAAAATCCCACACTTTTCAATTACATTTTTTTGGCCAATGGTGAAAATCCTACACTTTTGCATTCCTGCTGCCAAGAAGCATCGGCAATGGTAGCAGGAAAGAGGTGGAGGTGGATGGTAGATGCTGGGGGGGTGGGCAGCAGGAGGACAAATTCTGGACAAAAGAGGAGGGGGCAAGAGGATAAATTCTGGACAACAGGGGAGGGTAGGAGGACAAATGCTGGACAACAGTGGAGGGGAGTAGGAGGACAGATGCTGGACAACAGGGTAGAGGGGAAGAGGACAGGAGGACAGATTCTGCACAACAGGGGAGGGGGCAGTAGGACAAATTCTGGACAACAGAGGAGGGGGCAGGAGGACAAATGATGGATAATAGGAGGGGGCTGGAGGACAAATGCTGGACAACAGGGGAGTGGTGCAAGTGGACAGATTCTGGACAAGAGGGGAGTGGGGCAGGAGGACAATTTCTGGACGGTAGGTGAGGGGACAGGAAGACAAATGCTGGACAGCAGGTGAGGGGGGCAGGAGGACAAATGCTGGACAACAGGGATGGGGGAGCAAGAAGACAAATGTTGGACCAGGGCCGGTGCTACCCAGTAAGCTGGGTAAATGTGGCAGGGAGGTGCCAACATCAGGAGAGTGCCGTCGCTAGCTGCCCACTCCCCACTCCCCATTCAGGATAGCCTGCAGAGCACCAGACAGCTTAGTGGAGAGCCTGCCCACAATGCACACTGCTCCCATGGGCAGAAGAATGTGAGAGGCTGCAATTGCTACTCATAGCCTTCTGTCGGCAGTCAGGCTGTCCACTAGTCTGTCGGTACTCTGCAGGTCATCCTGATTGGGGAGTGGGGGTGGGCAGACAGTGAGAGTGCCCTCCTGATGTCAGCTCCTGTGGGCAGGCTTTGTTTCTCAGGGCCACAGTCAATGTTTGCACAGCCCATGCCAGCAGGACATGCTGTTCCCGCAAGCAGAAGGGTGTAGGAGAGAGCGATTGTGGCCCAGAGATCAGAATGTGCCTGCAGGAGCAGCATGTCCTGCAGGCAGGGGCTCTGCAAGGTCAATTGTACCCTATCTCTCTGGGCTGGGATCATAGCTTGCACAGCCCCTGTCTATGGGACATGCTGCTCTGTGGGTAGACTCTGCCTCTTGTATATACAAGGGGTGGACATGAAGGGGCACAGAGAGTCAGAAGGGAGATGTGGGGGGAGTGGGGAATAGGGAGTCAGTGAGGATAAGATTGAGGTGGGGGACTAGTGACATAAAGGGAGATACTGGACATGGATAGGGGTAAAGGGAGAAGCAAGGAGGGGAGATGGAGTAGTGGTTTTGGCCAGGGGGTTATAGGGTGACCATGTGAAAATGCTGGACTTGGGGAGGGGGGCAGGTGGAGACAGGGGAGATGTTGGATATGGGGTAATAAGGGGAAAAGGAGATGCAAGACTTGGGAGTGTGAGGGGGAGAAGATGGACACGGAGTAAATAGGTTGGAAAAGATGGAGAGATACTGTACTGGGAGTGATAGAGAAGGGATGGTATGGTATGGAGATGGGGTAGATGCTAGTTGCAGGGGAGATAGGAAGGGATACAGCAGACATGGAAGGATAGAGAGCGCGGAGATACTGGATGGAGGGAAAGAGAGAGCCAGAGAGAGAGAGAGACACTGGATGATAGGGGGGGAGAGAGTGAGCAAAGGATTGGGGAATAATGGACCAGGGAAGAAGAGTTGGGGAATGGAAGGATTGGAGTGAAGGTTGAAAAGCATTAGGTAGATTGCAGTATGTAGCAACATTGCAGTATGTTTTGTTCAATGTACACCGCGCTGATTTTAATAGCGCGGTATAGAAGAAATGTTAAATAAATAAATAGATGGCATAAAAAAGGAAGATTGAGAACCATAGTAAGGAGTACTGAAATCTGGGTAGACAAAGAAAGAGAGAGAGAGAGAAAGAAAGAAATGGAAGAAAGCTGAAAGGAAAAAAAATCAATATCCAAGATGGAAGGAAGTGAAGAAAACAAAAGGAGAGACAAAAAATGGCAGATGGACTACAGATTGTAGAAAGAGAGCTAAGAGCAGATAGAGGAAAGCAGAAGCCTCAGATCGGGACCAGCATTATCAGAGAATAAAATGGTCAGAGAACAAAAGGTAGAGAATTTTATTTTCAATTTAATGATCTGATTTGGTGCTATCTATATATTTTATACAGTACAGGGAAATGCATCTCTTTGTATTTCTCTGGTATTGCATTGTATGCAGAATCTGACTTCTTGGGATTGCAATGTAAAGTTTATCTACATATGTTTATTTGTATGTTATGGTCACTTACTCTGAAATTGGTGAAGATCTGTGTTCTGAATGTGTGACCAAAGCCAGGTGTTCTGTTAACATGGAGTTTGTATGTAGGGATCTGTACTATAGTAATCTGAATTGTTCAGCTTTTCAAATAGGTGTTGGATGTTCCAGGGCCCACTGCAGTATTTACAGTTCTACTTTTTTGGATTAGCTCCTTATGTGAGTTTTGGAAGCTGGTGCTGGTATGGTATGGTATGGTATGGTATGGTATGGTAGATTTGCTCTATAGATCCTCAGTGACTTTGTTGTAGGGTTTTGTATTAGTTCACAAATATGCCTGATACTGGAGAATGTTTATTAGTGAGATGATCAGAATCAGATTTGGGTTTTTTTTAGATATTGAGTTCTGTGGGTGAATGTCCTAGTTCTGCTCTGCACCCATTGTTGAGAGAGAGGGTTCTGTGAATGCAAAATGTATGTTCAAAAAGAAAAAGCAAGGACCATAATGCAGTTTATAACAACAAAATAAACATGAGTTATAATTCGGTTTTATAAACTGCTATGGTTCTATTTCTTTCTTTTAGTTCCTTGCTGTGCAAACATCTTGCATTTCCTCCACATTATCTAATCTGCTCTTTGGTTTGGTTCAGTCCCTGACTGGATTTTGAGAAAGCCCCCCCCCCTGCTCCGGGGGAGGGTGGGGCGTCATCTCATCCCTTAGGCAGCAGATTGCCTTGAGCCGCCCTGAAAGGGATCATAACATAAAATTCAGTAGCAGCAGCAGCTAGTAAATTGTTGTATATCTTTGGAGAGAGATAATACAGTTTTTCCTCAAGTTTTGCAGAGTACCTTCATGTGGAGACCATGTTGTATAAAATATATATACTAAGGGACATGTCTATTGAACCGTAGTAGCTGAAAAAGGCTCATGGTAAGTGAAAAACCTACAATATCTTCAGGAGGTGTTCCCAACTTTCCCCCTGCAGATACTACTGAGGTTTTGGATTTACCATGGAGACCCACAATATCTGCATCAGCAAATAGCAGGGGAAAAGTCCTACAGTCACTAGCTCTGTGCCATGATTGTTCTGTGGCCCACAACAATCTCAACCAGGCCCCCCTGATCAGAGAATATTGTTGGTGCTGTGGATGTAAAGATCCGCAGCACAGACAATATTAAGATAACTTGCCTGCCCTCCTTTCAGCACTAATCCCCCTGGACAGCTCCTAATCCCCCTCTGGAACTGTCCAGGAGGAATCAGTTGGGTGGCTAAAGGACCCCCCCCCCTTTTCTGCTTCTGTAAAAAGAATTCCCAATCCTAGCTAGCCAATTGACTTGACCCCCTCCCACCCAACCCCCTACTGGTCCATATTTTTAACCTCTGGTGGTCTGGTCATGAAGGGGGGCAGGATCAGTCCTCCCCACTCCTGCCCCCATTATCGGGGTTGGCCAAAATGGCTGCTACCACATGGTGCTGCCCTCTAACCTCAAGATCGCAGTCATATGTGTCGGTATGATTAAGGAGCTCACTTTTCTTCATCTATGATCTCTCCCTCTGTTCCCATCTCCCTTGGTCCAGCATCTCACCTCATATCTCTTTCCCATGTCTTTATCATTCTCCTCATTTTACATCTATCTGGGGTTATGACAGAAGAAAAAAAATTGGAGCATGATCCCTAAGAGCCCAGGCATGCACTTGACATATGTTTGTCCTACCTCCAATGATGCAGACTTCCTGTGTCATAGGGAGCAGATGGGCAGATGCTGAGCTCGTAACTGGACTTCAAAGCACTGCACTCTCTTCCTTTATTTCTGCTGCTTCTTTGTAGTAGTTGTTCGGAAGTTCTTTTTCATCTCCCCCCCCCCCCCTTCAATACTATCCTGCTAACCAGCCTGGGTGGAGGAGCAGAAAAAGAAGAGTAGCCTCCTCTCACCCAGTGAGCCAGCCCCTGTAGGAGTATTTGTGGGCACCTTTTGCCACCTAAAAGTATTTACTACCTGAGGCCTGCCACTTCACCTGCCTGATTGTAGAGCTGCTCTCTGGAGGGAAGGAAGGGATCCAGGCGGGATCTAAAGAAGTAGAGCTGATACAGTGAGAGAAAGAGGTGATCGAGAAAGGAACACCAGAAAAAAGGTTGATGATAAGAGAGAAGGAGGAGGCTAAAAATAGAATACTGAAAGGAAGGCTAAGGTAGAGATAGAGGCAGGAGATCTGCAAATGCAGGAGAGTGAGATCAACAAATGACAGGCTAGAAAAGGATGAAGAAAGACCCAGAGGTGGAGGAATTAGTGGTTGAGTTCCTAGCCTATCTGGAAAGAGATAAATATGCTGGATTCTAGGAGAAGGAAAGATTACCCAAGTTGAATTTAACATCTGAAGTCAGGAGTATGATAAGTAAGATGAATAAGACCATTATCTATATACAGGGACCATATATTGACTCATGGAAATAAATGACATTCAATATTCTGCAGCCAAAATTATTACTGAATAATTCTACCGATGAAAATGTAGGGCCAGAAGAAAAAAGAGAAGAACAATTCTTTATTGTAAAAAATGCATTGAAGGTAAAATAAAATCACCGTGTGCAGAGATGTCCCTGATAGATGGGTATCTAAAAGAATTAGGATCATCAAAGATAATGAGGATTGTTTTTCCTATGAAACAGGCAAGATATAGATTAAAAAATGCATGACAGCAAAATTCAACAGAGATTAATAAACTGTTACGGAACAACCTAGCAAAGCAGTACAAAGAATTCAGTTGACAATAGGGAGGTCTGTGCAGACATTTTGGCTGAAACATATGTAGCCCCCTTGCTGGGTAGTCCCTTAATCGTATAGGAGATGCAGCAGCTGAAGTTCCAATCCTTTTCTCCTTTTTGGAAAGCATGCTGTAATTATCTGAGTGGGGCAAAAGGGCAGAAAGAAAGAGATCCCTGGGTGCAAGCACACTTCCCTAAAGTCTCCCAGATCCATACATGGTACTCCAAATAGTAAAATAAATTTATTGTAGAAAGTAAATGGCATTGCAAAGTATTCCACACACTTTAGTGTCCGTTCTGTGGGGCTGCTACCTCAGGATCTCAGATGAAACATAGAAGCATAGTCTATCTAGTGTGCTCTTCCATATCACCTACAATAGTTCCCTTTTTTCTTTTAGAGATCCTCTGTTTATCCCATGCTTATTTGAATTAAGATACTGTCCTCATCTCTACCACTTCCACTGGGACACTATTCCATCCATTTACCACTCTTTCCATAAAGAAATATGTCCCATGGTAGCAGAGCTGGCTTCAAATCAAAAGAGACTCTCCTCTTGTGCAGTTATGCGCCAGGGGTATTCAAACATCTCTATCATATTCCTCTAAAGTATAAGATCTTTAAGTCTGTCCTTATATGCTTTATAAGAAAGACCACTAACCATTTTAGTAGCCACCCTCTGCACCGACTCCATCCTGTTCATGTCCTTGTGAAGTTGTGGTCTCCAGAACTGCACACAATGCTCCAAATGAGGTCGCACCAGAGACTTATATAGAGACACTACCACATCCTTTTTTCTGCTGGCCATTCCTCTCCCTATACACCCAAGCATCTTTTTGGCTTTTGCCATCACCTTTTCTACCTATTGAGCTACTTTAAAATTATCAGACACAGTCACACACAAGTCTCGCTCTTCTTTTGTGGACAGAGGTACTTCACACCTGTATTTTTTTAGCATTAAATCTCAGCTGACGCAATTCTAGACCATTCTTCAAGCTTAGCTAGATCCCTCCTCATGTTATCCATTCCTTCCTGAATGACTACACTTTTGCAGATTTTGGTATCATCCGCAAACAGGCAAACCTTACCTGACAGCCCTTCCGCAATATTACTAACAAAGATGTTAAAAAGAATTGGAACAAGGGCAGATCCCTGCGGCACACCACTGGTAACCTCCTTCTCCTCAGAGTGAGCTTCATTTCCCTGTACCCTTTGTCGCCTCCCACTAAACCAATTTCTAACCCAAGCAATAACTTCGGAGTCCATCCCTAGGGTGCCCACTTTGTTTATAAGTTGCCTGTGAGGAACGGTGTCAAAGGCTTTACTAAAATCTAAATACACCACATCTAGGGCTCTCCCTCAGTCCAACTCCCTGGTCACCCAATCAAAGAAATCAATCAGATTTGTCTGACAAGACCTGCCTCTGGTAAACCCATGGTACCTTGTGCAATCCATTGTACTCCTGAAACCTCATTATTCTCCTTTTTTTTAACAACATTTCCAATAATTTGCTCACCACAGAGTTTAGACTAACCAGCCTGTAGTTTTCAACCTCATCCTTACTTCTGCTTTTGTGTAAAGGAACCAAAGCGCCTTTCTCCAGTCCTCTGGGACCACTTTCGGCTCCAAAGAAGCATTGAAAAAGTAGTCAATAGAGCCGCTAGAATGTCGCCCAATTCCTTCAATTTTCTTGGATGAATTCCATTAGGTCCCATCACTTTATCTACATTTAGTTTAGCTAGTTCTTCACAAACACAGTCTTCTGAAAATCGTTCAAGCTCACTGTCACTTCTATTCCTTGAAGGATACTACCAAAAGCAGAGAGGTTCCAAAAAAGAGTAAAGTAGCACAAATGCCCTCGAGTAAGGAGCAGACAGAGCTTAAAGATCCCAAATTGCCCATGTCTATCAATAGCCAAATTAATATGAATAAAATACAGTCTCTAAAATGATTGTATGCAAATGCTAGATGTCTAAAAAATAAGATGGGAGAATTAGAATATATAGCACTAAATGAGAGGTTAGATATGATTGGAATATCAGAGACATGGTGGAAGGAGGACAACCAGTGGGACACTGTGATACCTGGGTACAAACTATATCGTAATGACAGAGCTGATCAAATTGGTGGAGGGGTGGCACTCTATGTTAGAGGGCATCGAGTCAGAAAGGATTAAAGTTTTGCAGGAAACAAAATTTGCTGTAGAATCTCTATGGATTGAAATTCCATGTAAAAAGGGGAAGGCGATGGCAGTGGGGGTGTACTATCGACCGCCTGGCCAGAATGAACAAATGGATGATGAAATGCTCAAAGAAATCAAGGAAGCTAACAAAAGTTACAGCGCAGTAATAATAATGGGTGATTTCAATTACCCCGGTATTGACTGGGTCAGTGTCACGACAGGACATGCTAGGGAGATAAAGTTCCTAGATGACATAAATGACTGCTTCTTGGAGCAGCTGGTTCATGAACCGACCAGAGGGGAAGCCATATTAGACCTAGTCCTTAGTGGAACACCAGATCTAGTGCAAGAGATAAGGGTGTTGGGGCCACTTGGCAATAGTGATCATAGCATGATCACCTTTGATTTAATTAGCAGAGGAGGGATAGTACGAAAATCCACAGTACTACCTTTTAACTTTCGAAAGGAAGACTATGATAAAATGAGGAAAATAGTTAAGAAAAAACTAAAAGGAGCAGTTGCAAAGGTTAAAGACTTACATCAAACTTGGGTGTTGTTGAAAAATACTATCTTGGAAGCCCAGACCAGCTGTATTCCACGCTTTAAGAAAAGTGGAAGGAAGTCCAAAAAACTGCCAGCATGGTTTAAAGGTGAGGTCAGAGAGGCTGTTGTTGCCAAAAAAGCATCTTTCAGGAACTGGAAAAAAGAGCCAAATGACGAAACCTGGAAACAGCACAAGCACTGGCAAGTCAAATGCAAGGCATTGATAAAGCAGGCAAAGGGAGAATTGGAGAAGAAGCTTGCTGCAGAAGCAAAAACGCGAAATAAAGATTTTTTCAACTACCGGTACATTCGTAGCAAAAAACCTGTGAAAGAGTCAGTTGGTCCATTAGATGATAGAGGAGTTAAAGGGGCACTAAGAGGCGACAAGGTGATAGCGGAGAGACTGAATGAATTCTTTGCTTCGGTCTTTACTGAGGATGATGTAGGGATATTACCCATGACTGAAGTGGTGTTTAAAGGTGCGGAAGAATTGAAGGAAATATTGATACATCGGGAAGATGTATTACAACTATTAGATAAACTGAAGAGTAGCAAATCACCTGGGCCTGATGGTATACATCCAAGGGTGTTGAAAGAACTGAAATATGAGATTGCAGACCTGCTATTAGTAATCTGTGAACTATCATTAAAATCATCTCTAATACCTGAAGATTGGAGGATCGCCAATTTAGCACCAATTTTTAAAAAGGGTTCCAGGGGTGATCCGGGAAACTACAGACCGGTGAGCCTGACGTCAGTACCGGGAAAAATGGTAGAAACCATCATAAAGAATAAAATTACTCAGCATGTAGATAGTCATGACCTAATGGGAGACAGCCAACATGGCTTTAGACAAGGAAGATCTTGTCTTACTAATATGTTATGTTTTTTTGAAAGTGTGAATAATCAGGTGGACAAAGGTGAGTCAGTTGATATAGTGTATCTGGACTTTCAGAAAGCCTTTGACAAGGTCCCTCATCAGAGACATTTGGCAAAACTAAAGAGTCATGGGATAGGAGGCAGTGTACTACTATGGATCAAGAACTGGTTAAAAGATAGAAAGCAGAGGGTTGGGCTAAATGGCCAGTTTTGCCAATGGAGAAAGGTGAATATTTATTTATTTATTTATTTTATTTAGACAGTTTTGTATACCGCCTTATCCTTCAATCAAAGCGGTCACAACACAATTGGGGGATACATTTAACACACAGGGATATGAGACACATACACTAATACTTACAGGGAACATGGGCAATGAAGGGTTAAGTGGCTTGCCCAAGACCACAAGGAGCACCTGTGGGACTAGAAACCCCAGTCCTTCCGGCCCAAGGTTGCTGTCCTCTAGTGGGATTTGAACCCCCGACCTTCCGGCCTGAAGTACCTTGCCCCAACCACTAGGCTACTCCTCCCAGTGGTGTACCACAGGGATCTGAATAGTGGTGTACCACAGGGATCTGTGCTGGGTCCGCTGCTTTTTGACATATTCATAAATGATCTGGAAAGTGGAATAACGAGTGAGGTTATCAAATTTGCAGATGACACAAAACTATTTAAAGTTGTTAAAACCCAAGAGGATTGTGGAAATTTGCAAGAGGATCTTGATAAACTGGAAGGCTGGGCATCAAAATGGCAGATGAAATTTAATGTGGACAAGTGAAAAGTTATGCACCTAGGGAAGAACAACCCAAACTATGGTTACACAATGCAAGGAACCACCACCCAGGAAAAAGATTTAGGTGTCATTGTGGATAACATGTTAAAACAACATGACAATCAACCATAAGAAAACAGAAGTCATGTACATATCCAGTAAACCAAACTTCAAACCCCCCCACCCCCTACAATCACACTATGCAACAACACGTACAACACGAAAAACGAAATCAAATATCTGGGAGTCACACTCGACTGCAACCTAAAAATGGAGACACACCTACGCAAAACGAATAAAGCCATCTTCCATAAACAGAGTGTTACAACCACTAAGGAAAATAATAGAACCCGGTGATTTTCGGTCGGTAGCGCAAGCTCTCATTATACCGCACCTAGACTACTGTAATGCCATCTTACAAGGTCTGCCTAAAAAATCACTAAATATCCTTCAGATGGCCCAAAACGTATCAGCCAGGATCATAATGGGAACAAGCATTGCTGAACACATTACCCCCATTTTAATAGAGCTACACTGGCTTCCGATTGCAACTAGGATACAATACAAGATATTAGTGACCACCTTCAAACTAATAAACAACGTATCCCCATCATTCCTATCCTCACTTATCAGCATGCAACCTACAAATAGGGACAGAAGAACCATCAACTCGGGAACCCTGCAAGTCCCCACCAACATCAGAACAATGAAAACTAGTACGAGTTGTAGAGCTTTCTCATTCTCTGCGCCATCTATCTGGAATCAACTCCCGTGTGAGCTGCGCCTAACCAAGGACATCACCATATTCAGGAAAGAGCTAAAAACTCACCTATTCCGATATCATTACAATCAACTATGACCATCAACTGCAAGTGAATTTTAAATCTGCTATATGTTTAAATATGTATATATGTATATATAAATGTAAAAATGTATGATTCATCCCCGAAGATGCTAACCATGTGTGCTGTGACCTCAGATCTATGTATTTACAACCCCCCCCCCCCCCCAAGTCTTGATTGACAATCCCCCAAAGATGAATCAAACCGCTGCTGATCGCTGGAAGTGGCGGTATATAAGTGTGTAGTAAATAAATAAATAAAACCCTCGGCCCAGTGTGCAGCGGCGGCCAAGAGAGCAAATAGAATGCTAGGTATCATAAGGAAAGGAATAGAAAATAAAACAAAATACATTATAATGCCTCTATATCGTTCCATTGTGAGACCGCACCTTGAATATTGTGTGCAATCCTGGTCGCCGAATCTTAAAAAGGATATAGCGTTATTAGAAAAGGTTCACAGAAGAGCCACCAAAATGGTAAAGGGGATGGAAGGATACTCTTATGAAGAAAGGCTAAAAGGTTTAGGGCTCTTTAACCTGGAAAAGAGACGGCTGAGGGGAGATATGATAGAAGTCTATAAATTAATGAACGGAGTGGAACGGGTAAACGTAGATCGATGGTTTACGTTATCAGAATATAGAAAGACTAGCGGACATGCAATGAAGCTACAGGGTAAACTATTTAAGACTAATAAAAGAAAATATTTTTTCACTCAATGTGTAATCAAACTCTGGAATTTGTTACCGGAGGATGTAGTAAAGGCTATTAGTGTAGCGGGGTTTAAAAAAGGTTTGGACAAGTTCCTGGAGGAAAGGTCCATAAACCATTATAAATAAGGGACCCAGGATATCAATGCTTGACCCAGTACAAGCATTGCGGAACCTGTGTCTTTTGGGGAAACTGCTAGGTACGTCTGACCTAGATTGGCCACTATTGGAAACAGGATACTGGGCTTGATGGACCTTGGTCTGACCCAGTATGGTGTATCTTATGTTCTTATGTTCTTATTTGTGAGTGCTTTCTGAGATCCTGCTCCTGGCCCTTCATCTGTTAACATAGAACAGAAATATTTGCTAAGCAATTCCGCTTTATCCTCATCAGCTTCTATATATTTATTTATTATTTTTTTTATTTATTTACAGGCTCTTCTATACCGCGCTTTTCAGTATCAGTGCGGTTTACAAATAACAAAAAAATTTTGCAACAGACCAAACAGTCTTATGCTTACATTGTAACAGGATAAATAACTTGGAGCTGTAACTAGGGTAACTATATTCACGTACAACCAGTAGTGGTTGGGAAACTATTCACAATTTATAATAAATTTAGACTCACGCTGTTATTGTTGCTGTTATTGTTAGTCATTATAGTGTTCGAGCATATCGTAAATGTAACTGATGGATGGTTCGGTTGTTTGCTTTGCCATCAGTCAGATTGTGAGTGTATTGGGGCTGCTTGAGTGAGTTGAGGTGTGGGGAGTGGTTGCGATGAGTTTGGGTTGGCAAAGTGTAAGAGGAACAGGTGATGCTTAAGGGCTTTCCTGAACTGCGAGATGTCCCTGATTGATCTGATATGTGGTGGGAGGTTGTTCCAGCACCTAGGGGCATAGAACGCAAAGGATCTATTCCTGGTTGTTTGTGTGCATTTTGTAGTTTCCAATGGGATAATTAGCGTATTGGTAGCTACTGACCTTCTCAGCCTGTTGTTGGGGGTGGCAGTGAGGAGAGCAGAGAGGGATGAGAGGGATATCAGGTTGATTGCTTTGAAGGTTAGGAGTAGTGCCTTGTAGGTGAGCCTGCTGTTTAACGGTAGCCAATGTAACTCCATAAGAATGGGCGTGATGTGGGTTCTTCTGGATATGCCGCAGAGAATGCGGGCTGCTGCGTTCATCGCCAGTTGCAGTGGATTGAGGGTGCTCTTGGGGAGACCGTGCAGAATGATGTTTGCGTAGTCGAAATGTGGGGTTACAAGAGTCTGGAATATTGTTCTGAAATCGTCTGGAGCTAGCAAAGGTCTTAGGTGCCTTAACATCATGCTTTTATTGTAAATGGACTTGGTGGTGTTCTTTATGTGTTCTTTGAAGTCGAGCTGTTGGTCGAGCATGACACCTAGATAGCATATCGCAGATTTGCATGGGAGCTCTGCATCTCTCACCTTCAAGGTAGAGGGAGGAGAGAAGCTCTTGTTCTTTGTGATAAATAAGACCTCAATTTTCTTAAAGTTTATGCGTATATTCTGAGCTAGCAGCCAGTTGGTGATTGCGTTGAAGCAGTCTACTAGAGGGGAGAGGTCAGGATGCATAATTTTGATTGGAGTGAACAGCAAGACATCATCTGCGTAGATCAGGCTGGATATATTGAATGAGCAAATAATATCACATATAGGCTGCATATATACGTTGAAGAGTAACGCAGACAGGGAGGAGCCTTGGGGTACTCCCTGCTGTTGCTGGAAAGGAAATATTCTGGAAATATTCCTCCCCTTCACCCTCGAGTCTGATAATGCCATTTTGCCCTTCCTCCTCTCACTAACATATCTGAAAAATGTCTTATCCCTCCATTTTATTGAGTTGGCTATTTCTTCTTTTTTTAGTATCTTTGCTTTCCTGACTACTTTGCTATCTTTTCTAAGGTTTTCCAAATATAGATGCTTGTCTTCCTCTCTCTGTGATGTCTTGTATTTCCTGAAAGCTTCCCTCTTTTTCTTCACTTTTCAGCTACTTCTTTTGAGAACCATAGCAGCCTCCCTTTCCTTTTACATGTACTTTATTTACCTTAACAAAAAGTTTTGTTGTCCTTAAAATATCCCCTTTCAGTTCAGCTCACTGTTTTTCTATATCCCCCAAATGTTCCCATCCCGCTAACGACTCATTGAGGTATTGTGCCATCTTAGCAAAGTTAGTTTTCTTAAATTTTAAGACCCTTGCTTTTGAATGGATTTTATCAGCCCTAGACCTAATAATGAACCACACCACCTGGTGATCATTAGATGTGAGATGATCTCCCACTATAATTTCAGAAACACTTTCCCCATTTCTAAGCACCAAGTCCAGTATAGCCGCTTCACATGTAGGTTCTGTTACCAGTTGCCTGAATAGTTCTCCCTGTAGAGAATCCAGGATCTCCTTACTTCTAGATGATGCCGCAGCAGAGGTGTGCCAGTCAACATCTGGCATATACAAATCACCTATCAGTAGCACTTCTCCTTTTATGGCAATGCTGCGTATGTCTTCTATTAAATCTCTGTCCACATCTTCTCCCTGTGAGGGGGATCTGTATGTCACTCCAATGCAAATGGATTTCTCTGTCCCTCTTTCTAGTTTAACCCACAGTGCCTCCTCTCTCCCTTATAAGCCCTGTAATTCTATAGCTTTTATATTATTCTTTTACAAATAGTGCCACTCCTCCTCCCTTTCTTCCTACCCTGTCCTTCCTGAATAAAGTATAGCCCAGTATAAGAACATAAGAACATAAGATATGCCATACTGGGTCAGACCAGGGTCCATCAAGCCCAGTATTCTGTTTCCAACAGTGGCCAATCTAGGTCATATGTACCTAGCAGTATCCCCAAGAGACACAAGTTTCACAATGCTTGTACTGGGTCAAGCATTGATATCTTCGGTCACTTCTTAATAATGGTTTATGGACCTTTCCTCCAGGAACTTGTCTAAACCTTTTTTAAACCCAGCTACACTAACAGCCTTTACTACATCCTCCGGTAACAAATTCCAGAGTTTGATTACACGTTGAGTGAAAAAATATTTTCTTTTATTAGTCTTAAATAGTTTACCCTGTAGCTTCATTGCATGTCCCCTAGTCTTTCTATATTCTGATAACATAAACAGTCGATCTACGTTTACCCGTTCCACTCCGTTCATTAGTTTATAGACTTCTATCATATCTTCCCTCAGCCGTCTCTTTTCCAGGTTAAAGAGCCCTAACCTTTTTAGCCTTTCTTCATAGGAGTATCCTTCCATCCCCTTGACCATTTTGGTGGCTCTTCTCTGAACCTTTTCTAAAATCGCTATATCCTTTTTAAGATATGGTGACCAGAATTGCACACAATATTCAAGGTGCGGTCTCACCATGGAACGATATAGAGGCATTATAATATCTTTTGTTTTATTTTCCATTCCTTTCCTTATCATACCTAGCATTCTATTTGCTCTCTTGGCCGCCGCTGCACACTGGGCCGAGGGTTTTAACAAGGTATCCACAATGACGCCTAAATCTTTTTCCTTGGTGGTGGTTCCTAATGTGGAACCTTGCATCGTGTAACCATAGTTTGGGTTTGTTCTTCCCTAGGTGCATAACCTTGCACTTGTCCATATTAAATTTCATCTGCCATTTTGATGCCCAGTCTTCCAATGTATCAAGATCCCCTTGCAATTTTTCACAATCCTCTTGGGTTTTAACAACTTTAAATAGTTTTGTGTCATCTGCAAATTTGATCACCTCACTCGTTATTCCACTTTCCAGGTCATTTATGAATATGTCAAAAAGCAGCGGACCCAGCACAGATCCCTGGGGTACACCACTATTCACCTTTCTCCATTGGGAAAATTGGCCATTTAGCCCTACCCTCTGCTTTCTATCTTTTAACCAGTTCCTGATCCACAATAGTACACTGCCTCCTATCCCATGACTCTTTAGTTTTGCCAAAAGTCTCTGATGAGGGACCTTGTCAAAGGCTTTCTGAAAGTCCAGATACACAATATCAACCAACTCACCTTTGTCCATCTGTTTATTCACTCCTTCAAAAAAACATAACAGATTAATAAGACAAGATCTTCCTTGTCTAAAGCCATGTTGGCTGTCTCCCATTAGGTTGTGACTATCTACATGCTGAGTAATTTTATTCTTTATGATGGTTTCTACCATTTTTCCCGGTACTGACGTCAAGCTCACCGGTTTGTAGTTTCCCGGATCACCCCTGGAACCCTTTTTAAAAATTGGTGTTACATTGGCAATCCTCCAATCTTCAGGTATTAGAGATGATTTTAATGATAGTTCACAGATTACTGATAGCAGGTCTGCAATCTCATATTTCAGTTCTTTCAACACCCTTGGATGTATACCATCCAGCCCAGGTGATTTGCTACTCTTCAGTTTATCTAATAGTTGTAAGACATCTTCCCGATGTATCGATATTTCCTTCAATTCTTCCGCACCTTTAAATACCACTTCAGTCATGGGTAACATCCCTACATCTTCCTCAGTAAAGACCGAAGTAAAGAATTCATTCAGTCTCTCCGCTATCGCCTTGTTGCCTCTTAGTGCTCCTTTAACCCCTTTATCATCTAATGGACCAACTGACTCTCTCACAGGTTTTTTGCTACGAATGTACTTAAAAAGGTCTTTATTTCGCGTTTTTGCTTCCGCAGCAAGCTTCTTCTCAAATTCTCTCTTTGCCTGCCTTATCAATGCCTTGCATCTGACTTGCCAGTGCTTGTGCTGTTTCCAGGTTTCGTCGTTTGGCTCTTTTTTCCATTTCCTGAAAGATGCTTTTTTGGCAACAACAGCCTCTCTGACCTCACCTTTAAACCATGCTGGCAGTTTTTTGGACTTCCTTCCACTTTTCTTAAAGCGTGGAATACAGCTGGTCTGGGCTTCCAAGATAGTATTTTTCAACAACACCCAAGCTTGATGTACGTCTTTAACCTTTGCAACTGCTCCTTTTACTTTTTTCTTAACTGTTTTCCTCATTTTATCATAGTCTCCCTTTCGAAAGTTAAAAGGTAGTACTGTGGATTTCCTTACTATCCCTCCTCCACTAATTAAATCAAAGGCGATCATGCTATGATCACTATTGCCAAGTGGCCCCAACACCCTTATCTCTTGCACTAGATCTGGTGTTCCACTAAGGACTAGGTCTAATATGGCTTCCCCTCTGGTCGGTTCATGAACCAGCTGCTCCAAGAAGCAGTCATTTATTTCATCTAGGAACTTTATCTCCCTAGCATGTCCTGACGTGACACTGATCCAGTCGATACCGGGGTAATTGAAATCACCCATTATTATTACTGCGCTGTAACTTTTGTTAGCTTCCTTGATTTCTTTGAGCATTTCATCATCCATTTGGTCATTCTGGCCAGGCGCTCGATAGTACACCCCGACTGCCATTGCCTTCCCCCTTTTATATGGAATTTCAATCCATATAGATTCTACAGCAGATTTTGTTTCCTGTAAAACTTTAATCCTTTCTGAGTCAATGTCCTCTCTAACATAGAGCGCAACCCCTCCACCAATTTGATCAGCTCTATCATTACGATATAGTTTGTACCCAGGTATCACAGTGTCCCACTGGTTGTCCTCCTTCCACCATGTCTCTGATATTCCAATCATATCTAACCTTTCATTTAGTGCTATATATTCTAACTCTCCCATCTTATTCTTTAGACTTCTAGCATTTGCATACAAGCATTTTAGAGAATGTATTTTATTCATGTTAATTTGGCTATTGTTAGACATGGGTAAATTGGGATCTTTAAGCTCTGTCTGCTCCATACTTGAGGGCATTTGGGCTACTTTACTCTTTTGTGGAACCTCTCTGCTTTTGGTAGTATCCTTCAAGGATACATTCTTCCGAACCATCCGCTCTTGGGCGACTGTCGGCTTTCCCCTAATATCTAGTTTAAAAGCTGCTCTATCTCCTTTTTAAAGGTTAATGCCAGCAGCCTGGTTCCGTCCCGGTTAAGGTGAAGCCCATCCCTTCGGAAGAGCCCCTCCTTTCCCCAGAATGTTCCCCAGTTCCTAACAAATCCAAAACCCTCATCTCTGCACCATTGTCTCATCCACGCATTGAGACTCCGGAGCTCTGCCTGCCTTTTGGGTCCTGCGCGTGGAACAGGAAGCATTTCGGAGAATGCTACCATGGAAGTTCTGGATTTCATCTTCCTACCTAAAAGCCTAAATTTTGCCTCCAGAACCTCCCTACCACATTTTCCTATGTCATTGGTACCGACATGTACCAAGACAGCAGACTCCTCCCCAGCACTATCTAAGACCTTATCTAGGTGGCGCGTGAGGTCTGCTACCTTCGCATAATAATATATAATTACGTCCCAGTCCTGGTTGTCCATGAACCATGTCTCTGTACCCACCTCTAAATCAAAGTCAACCTCTTCCATTAAAGCCTCAACATCTGAGGTCTTATTTCCCATGCTATGTGCAGTTATATACACTGCTTTTCAGATGTTGCCCCTTTTACCCATTTGTACAGAGGTATATAATGTTTCACTTACATGGGGGCTTTCTTCACCCATCCCCAATGAATCTAGTTTAAAGCCCTTTTCAGTAGGTTAGCCAGTCTGCTACTGAAGACACTTTGACCCTTCTTGGACAGATGGACACCATCTCTATTCTGCAGCCCTTAGAATATCTTTGCATGGTCTAGGAAACCAAAACACTCTCAATGACACTATCCACACAGCTATGTGTTCATCTCCAGGATGTGAGCTTCTCTGCCTTGGACTTTACCCTCAAAAGAGAAGATTGAAGAGAACACCACTTGTGCACCTATCTGCTTTAACCTCTGTCCCAGAGCCATGAGGTTGCTCAGAGGGATACCTAGCAGTATCTTATATTTATTTAACCAGCTTTCTATACTATCATATCCTTCAATCAAAGCAGTTTACATTATGTATTCACTACAAACAGATGTGGGATACATTCACTTGTCTTCCCAAAGGGCTTGCAATCTATGTGTGCCTGAGGCAATGGAGGGTTAAGTGGCTTGCCCAAGGCCACAAGGAGTGCCTATGGGACTAGAAATCCAAGTCCTTCCATCTTAAGATCGCTCTCCCCAGGTGGGAATTGAACCCTGAACCCTGTGGCCTGAGGTACTGTGTCCCAACCACTAGGCCACTCCTCCCTCTATTTATGTCAGCATGAATGAGCAACATTGGATAATAGTCAGTAGGCTTGATGAGTCTTGGTAAACTCTGTAACATCATGGATTTTGGCAGCTGATAGACAGCACACCTCCCTGGGCATCAAGTCTATTCGACAGATGGATGCTTCAGTACCCCTCAAAAGAGAGTCACCAACTACCACTACCCTTCGCTTCCTTGTGGTCACTGATTCTGAAACTTTGGGGTGCTTGATCTCTGGTTCTTCCCTTTCCTGGGATGCTTTTATCTCCTCCACTTCCAGGGATGCATATTGGTTCTTCAATTCAAGGGCTGGAGGAGTTGGAGTGTTGATTCTGCAGGTTCTGGTGACTCGTGTCCAACTTTCTTCATTCTGTCACCTCCCATATTCACCTCTGTTGGAGAGCTTGTATGTTTAAAGAAGCATTTCATTAATGAAATTCTCACTGTCTCATTGTTTCTCAGCCTTGCCACCTCTTCTCTAAGCTATTGTTTCCTGAGAGTTCATCATGCACATGGAACTGGTCCTTCAACTGGCATTGGGATCTCTGTCTGGACAGAGGCAGAAGCTGTAATGGGGGCAACAGCTTTGGCAATACGTTTTTTCCCAGCCATTGTTCAGTTGGTGGAACTTTGGAACCTCTTGAAGTAAAAGAGAGACCTATCTGTTCCTCAGCTGAGAACACCAAAGTCTTCCAATGGCTTGTTCGATGACTCAGACTGCTCTTCCTTAACACCTCACCAACCAGGCAACCAGAATCTCCCTCTGCTGCCCTTCAGAAAAGGAGAAGTGGGGTGCTGTGCTTTCTCCTTCACCCCACACTTTCCACGTTCATTTTCAATTTTGTTGATGTTTTCCTCATTTTTGGACAGTTTTATTTCACACATTTGTTTAAAGAAACATTTTAAATGCTTATTAGAATTATTTAAATGTTCAAATTTATTATACATATTATCATTTTTAGCTTAATGCACATTAAATCAATTTTGTGCACTTGAAATATTTAAGGTATACTAATGAACTGTGGAGGAGTAGTCTAGTAGTTAGAGCAATAGCCTGGTGCTTAAGAGAGCTGGGTTTGATTCCCACTGGTACTCTTTGGGCAATTCACTTTATCTACCATTGCCTCAGAAGAAAAGACCTGCCAATCTACTTCTGGTCATACCTTGCCAAGAAAACCCTGGGGCTGCTGAATCACTAGGAGACACAAATTGACAAATTAACTGCATCTCACAGCAGACCAGAGATTTAAACCCAGCAGAGGTAACATCAGCACTGAAGCTCCTCCTCCTCCATGGCGATCATGACTCCCTAAGATCAAACTAACAAAGACACAGCAATCACAGCTTTCTTGAGCTTCTCGAGAGGACCAGAGATTTAAACCCAGCAGAGATGACGTCAGCACTGAAGCTCCTTCTCCTCCTGAGGTGATCAGGCCTCCCAAAGATCAAAGCAACAAATACACAGCAAGCTCAGCTTTCCTGAGTGTCCTGCGGACATAGGGAACGGTCGGTTTTTCGGGGGGCCAGCGTTCGGGGGCACCCTCCGCGGAGGACCAGCGATCGTTATTGGGAAGTGGATCTGCCGATCACTCGGCAGAGGGCCAAGCAGTCCCTCAATCTTTAGTGGTGAATTTGAGTGGCCGTCCTCTTGATTCTTCTTTTGAACGGCTTCTGAATTTCACTTTGTCCTTCATACCTACGGTACACTACAATCCATTTGCTATGCGGGTAGCATTGCACAGGTTCTTTAGGAAATTGCATGTCACACGGTTTTTTGACCTTAAACAACTGGAGGTGACTGATATGTCGGAGGTTGCACCGACGTCCAATTGGATGCCCCCGGGGGTGCCGGATCCAGCAATAGTTACATTTCAATCCTTGGTGTTAAGGGATTTGGAATTGCAGGAGAAGAAATTTGTGAAGTGGCGGAGCAATATCATGCAAACTGATCATGCGTGTTTGGACGCGCTCTCCCAGGATTCCTCAATTATGGTCCGGAGTGCGGACAAGGGGGGTGCTGTTGTGTTGTGGGCTACGGACACCTATCTTACCAAGTTACGGTTGCATGTGTTGGATGTAAACGTATATCGCAAATTGGATCAGGACCCTACTGTCATTTTAAAAGGGGAAATTCGAGCTTTGCTCACGGAAACCTTTTCTAAGGGGTGGATCACCTCCCGGGAGTTTCGGTTCCTTTTGGCGCCTAACCCCAAAGAACCGATCATTTACTTTGTTTTTTTTTATTTTTTTTTAATTCTTTATTTTCGTTTTATAACAACAAAGGAAAGGAAGACATACAGCTAAAAGACAAATACATAACGTGTAATACATACACCAAAGTAAACCCCTACCACCCCCCTCCCCCCTGCTTCTTCTCTAGAAAACTAAGCATTCCCGAAGCGGGCGTGTACTTACATTATTTTATTTATTTATTTATTTATTTAACAGTATTTCTAAACCGCCTTATCTTAATAATCAAGGTGGTATCACAGCAAACAATCAGGTAAGGTGAGTGTGTTATACATGCAGTGAGGGTGAAATTTAGTTGGGTGAGTGTTGTATTGTGTGCTAGATTGGTATGAGCTATGTACAACGTGGGCTATATACAGTGGTTCTAAATACATTTTCTATACATACATTGTTTAGGCGGGGTTATGTGCTGTTCCACATTCTCTGGGGTTATGTGATGTGTCCATAGTGTTCTATGAACAGCATGGTTTTCAACTGTTTTCTAAAGTCCTTGAGGTCTGTGGTTGCCCTCAAATCGTCTGGTAGTTTGTTCCATATTGTTGGAGCAGCCATGGAGAGTGCTCTGTCTGTTGTGTCTTTGCGTGTGTTTTTGTATTCACTTGGGGTGCTGACTCGGTTGTGTGTTTGTTTCCTTCTAGGACGAGTGCTGGTGTCTGGTTGTATGAGGGTGTGCAGGCTGTTGGCTGATGTGTGCTGTTTTATCTTAAATAGGTTTATGATGGTTTTGTATCTGATGCGTGCACCGATTGGGAGCCAGTGTAAGTCCTTTAAGGTGGGTGTGATGTGCTCCTGTCTTGCGGTTCCGGATATGATTCGTGCTGCGGTGTTTTGTGCCAGTTGGAGTGGTTTGAGGGCTTGTTTCGGTAGTCCGAGGTATATTGGATTGCAGAAGTCCAGTAGTGGTGTTATCAGGGCTTGACAAACGGTTCGGAAGTGATCTGGGGCGAGGAGTGGTTTCAGTCTCCTGATGATTCGCATCTTGTAGTAGGCCTTCTGGATTGTTTTGTCTATGTGTGGCTTGAGATTGAGTTGATTGTCCAGAGTAACTCCGAGGTATCTCACCTCTGACCTTATTGGTATTGTGGTGCTTTGTATCTTTATATTTGGTGGGTGTATGAAGCTTTGGTTCCGGGTGATGATTAAAGCTTCGGTCTTGTTGTAGTTTATTGCGAGGTTGTTGTTTTGACACCAACTCGTCATCTGGGTGAGGCAGTCTGTTATCTTAGAGAAGTCCGGGTTGTCGATTGATATCGGGGTGTATATCATGATGTCGTCTGCATATATTGTGTATTGGATGTTGTTCTCTTTCATGATGTTGCATATTGGTTGGATGTATATGTTAAATAGGAGTGCTGAGAGTGCGGATCCTTGAGGTACTCCTTGTCGGACATTTATGGGTCGGGAGGTGTTGTGTCCTAACGGTGATCTAAAACATGATGAGTGCACATTATACAGGCATGTTGGAGCAATGAGCAGATTGTACATAATCATTAAGCATCTGCCATTTAGGCAAGCAAGAGTGAGCTTGGACATGGGGAATAGCTCTCCGAGGTATCTGCTCATATTTACTATATAAGCAGACGAGGTTCCACCATTCATTGACAGTAAGTCGAGAGCTATCCTTCCAATTCCTCGTGATTAAGCATATGGCTATACCTAGCGTGAAATCAAGGAGAAAGCGACCCTTCTTAGGAAGAGAGGGGACCTCCGCCACAGAGCGGAGTCCCTCGACCTTCCAAGAAAGAGGTTCATGAAAGTGTAAGATAGATTGAATACGACCCCAGACCCGCCCCCAATAGACCTGCAGTTGAGGACATTCATAAATATCATGAGCGAAGGATCCCACAGCAGTATGGCAAGACCAACACAGGTCCCTAGCATTTGGGTTCCATTTGGCTATTTTCCTGGGGTATAAAAGCATCTGTGTGCAAAGTAGAAGAGAGTTTGGGTAACAGAGGCAGACCGGGAAACCCGCACTACTTTACTCCAAAAAACGTTCTATTGCACAGGGGTTATAGTGGTTTGCAGTTCGCGCTCCCAGGCTTGTTGGGCTCTAAAAGTGTCCGTGTCTGCACCCTGACAAAGTATTTTATAGAAATTAGAGGCTACCCCATGTGTACTACTAATGGAGTGAACTATCTCTAATAGCCCATCCTCAGTAGGGGCAAAGGGCGGCATGATTCGAGCACTTTTGAGGCAGTGTTGAAGCTGCATCAATTGAAAGTAGTGTTTCGCTGGTAACGCAAATTCCTTTTGTAAATCCGAAAAGGTTTTCCAACGAGCTGCAGAGAAAAGCTGTTGGGGTGTCCAGATCCCCTTGAAAGGAAATGGCAGCATGATCTGAAATATGTTGGGAGTAAATCTTTGCAGTGTCCACCTGAGGAACTAACAGTTTTGAGATTAAAAAGAAGTCTATGCGAGACTGAGATTTATGAGGGGAGGAGAAGAAGGTGAAGTCAAACTCATTGGGGCGTAGTAATCTCCATAGATCAACTAAAGCAAGATCCTTGATCAGGGAGGTAAGCGTAGCGTGACTCTTGGGGGGACCACTCGTCCTAGGCGGCTGTTTATCAATCAGGGGATCAAGGACTAGATTGAAATCCCCCCCAATGATCAATGAAGTATTAGCAGAAGCTTGCGCAACCTGAGCAATGGTAGCAAAAAAAAAGGCACGGTCATCAACATAGGAGCGTAAAGGCATATACATGTAACTTCTAGGCTACCTATCTTGAGGTGAACTCTAGACCATCTACCTTCTGTATCTGAGCTAGTCGCAATAACAGTAGCATGCAAAGATTTCCTAACCAGTATGGCAACCCCACATTTCTTAGAAACGGCTGGGGAATAAGCGGCCACCATGTAAGGTTTAACATTGAGTTTAAGAGTTTCCTTCGAATTTAAATGCGTTTCTTGGAGAAAAATCAGATCCGCTGCTTCCTGACTGAGGTAGCTTAGGATTTTCTTCCGTATTATCGGATTATTGATGCCTTTTACGTTCAATGAAAAATCTTACATGGTGCCATCAATCGGTAGTAGACATTTTAGGTAAGGGCGCTTGATAACATAGAACATAAGCAGAATCTGTACAACAATGTCATAATCACCGAGTATTCTGGCAAATACACCCCATATTGAAAAGTATGTATCAACGTATCTTAGAGAAGAAGCAAAACCCCCAAAGAATATGGCGACCATATGTCTGCGGGAGGAGGCCCTAGAGAGGAAATAGAAGACATGTATAAAAAAGAAAAGAAACACCAGAGTCCATAATAACACTGTCTCTGATACTCATCGAGGCTACTGTGGGTAGATGGAGTCGGGTCACAGATACCATCAAGAGTAAGGCAACAGACTGCCCACGCCAGACTCTTTGCTAGGCTGCGGCAGATCCAATATGGCCGGTACAGCGGATATAAGGAGACTTGCAGGAATATTCTGGAAGTCAGCTCATCAAGTCGGCTTCTTTGGAATCCAAAAACTCCGCTAGTAGATCAGGGTCCTCGAATGTTCTCGTCTGATTGTGAAGCGTGACTCGGAGCTTGGCCGGGTACATCAGGCCATAGCGTGCTTGTAGTTGTTGAAGCCTCGGCCGGAATTCCAGAAAGCGCTTTCGGCGGTCGACTGTGGGTTTAGACAAGTCGGGATAGAAGGAGATCTTGTGGCTCTCAAACTCCATATGGCCCTTTGCCCGAGAGGCGCTTAGAATTTGCTCCACGTGTTGATATCTCAAAAGTCGAAAAATGATAGGCCGCGGGGTCTTCCTGTTGAGCGTTATGCTTGTGGGTACACGATGAGCGCGATCAATCTCCAAATCTTTGGTAAAGGTGATTTGGAGCAAGGAAGGGAGGATTTTGCATAAAAACTCTTTCATGTCTCCCGATTCCGCTCCCTCCGGTATGCCCACGAGTCGTATGTTATTGCGGCGCGCTCTATTATTGCCATCTTCCACCTCTTTCTGCAAGGCCCGCACCTGTCATTCAACTTTGTCGAGTTTGGACAACCGGGCCGCATGGGAGTCCAATATGCTCTCCATTTTGTCCTGACGCGAAGAAAGCCCTTCTAGCTTGCTTTGCAGCACACCAAAATCGTCCCGCAGCGCTCGGAGTGCTTCACCGTTTGCCTGCACAAGGTTTTTGACCCCTCTAATCTCTACGAGGATTTCCTGCTGCATTTCAGGGCCCTCGCACAAGGCCGGCCCCTTCTGCGGGGACGGAGGTTCAGTTTTGGAACGTTTGCCGTGAGAAGCCGCTGGAGACCCAAATTCCAGGCGCGTTGGTTTGGTCCCCGCCATCTCACCAATGTGCCCCGGCAAGATCAGAGTAGAAGTTCCAAATATGTGAGGTGTTAATTCAGGATTCTGAGTAGGCCTCTCGGGAGCCTCAGCGTTATGCGACCATCCCGCTGGACATCAGGCTCCGCCCCCCCCGATCATTTACTTTGTACCGAAGATCCATAAGTCTCTACTGGACCTCCCAGGCCGGCCTATAGTGTCTTGTCGGGATTCTGTTTTGGAGCCCTTATCCAAATTTTGTGATGTGTTTCTTCGGGAGGAGGCGGCATTGGTCCGCTCTTTTATAAGGGACTCTACGCATTTTCTGAGTCTTCTTCAACAATTGGTTTTGCCGACCGATTTGTGTTATCTGGTGACTCTAGATGTGGTTGCCCTATACACGAATGTAGATCAAGACGAGGCATTGGATTTACTCCAGACTAAGTTTCAACGAGCTCCGACGCGTTTGCCCAAGTCATTTTTATTAGAGTTGATATCTTTGGTGCTCACTCTAAATTATTTTCTGTTTGAAGGGGAGTTTTTTCAACAGATATTTGGCATTGCAATGGGTGCCACAGTGGCCCCTTCAATTGCCACATTGTATATGGCTGATGTAGAGGAACGGTTTCTTTATTCTTCCCTTTGGTTTGAGAACATAATGATTTGGAAACGCTTTCTTGACGACATCCTTTTCGTCTGGACGTCAGATTTGGCCTCTTTAAATGCTTTTTTGTCCTGGCTTGACACTATAAAATTGCATATTAAGTTTACTGCTCATATCGCTATGGAACACTTAGAATTTTTGGACATGCTAATCTATCGAGATGGCTCCTCTTTATTGACGACCCTGTACAGAAAGTCATAAGAACATAAGATATGCCATACTGGGTCAGACCAAGGTCCATCAAGCCCAGTATTCTGTTTCCAACAGTGGCCAATCTAGGTCATACGTACCAAGCAGTTTCCCCAAGGGACACAGGTTCCACAATGCTTGTATTGGTTCAAGCATTGATATCCTGGGTCCCTTCTTAATAATGGTTTATGGACCTTTCCTCCAGGAACCT
Source organism: Ichthyophis bannanicus (assembly GCA_033557465.1). Classification (NCBI taxonomy): domain Eukaryota; kingdom Metazoa; phylum Chordata; class Amphibia; order Gymnophiona; family Ichthyophiidae; genus Ichthyophis; species Ichthyophis bannanicus. Next base: position 51,473,694 of record CM066049.1, read on the forward strand.
GTCCAAACCTTTTTTAAACCCAGCTACACTAACAGCCTTTACTACATCCTCCGGTAACAAATTCCAGAGTTTGATTACACGTTGAGTGAAAAAATATTTTCTTTTATTAGTCTTAAATAGTTTACCCTAGTCCCCTAGTCCCCATGTCCCCTAGTCTTTCTATGTTCTGATAAGGTAAACAATCGATCTACGTTTACCCGTTCCACTCCGTTCATTAATTTATAGACTTCTATCATATCTCCCCTCAGCCGTCTCTTTTCCAGGTTAAAGAGCCCCAACCTTTTTAGCCTTTCTTCATAGGAGTATCCTTCCATCCCCTTTACCATTTTGGTGGCTCTTCTCTGAACCTTTTCTAAAATCGCTATATCCTTTTTAAGATACGGCGACCAGAATTGCACACAATATTCAAGGTGCGGTCTCACCATGGAACAATATAGAGGCATTATAATATCTTTTGTTTTATTTTCCATTCCTTTCCTTATCATACCTAGCATTCTATTTGCTCTCTTGGCCGCCGCTGCACACTGGGCCGAGGGTTTGAACACGTTATCCACAATGACGCCTAAACCTTTTTCCTGGGTGGTGGTTCCTAATGTGGAACCTTGCATCGTGTAACCATAATTTGGGTTGTTCTTCCCTAGGTGCATAACCTTGCACTTCTCCACATTAAATTTCATCTGCCATTTTGATGCCCAGTCTTCCAATTTATCAAGATCCTCTTGCAATTTTCCACAATCCTCCTGGGTTTTAACAATTTTAAATAGTTTTGTGTCATCTGCAAATTTCATAACCTCACTCGTTATTCCACTTTCCAGGTCATTTATGAATATGTCAAAAAGCAGCGGACCCAGCACAGATCCCTGGGGTACACCACTATTCACCTTTCTCCATTGGGAAAATTGGCCATTTAGCCCTACCCTCTGCTTTCTATCTTTTAACCAGTTCCTGATCCACAATAGTACACTGCCTCCTATCCCATGACTCTTTAGTTTTGCCAAAAGTCTCTGATGAGGGACCTTGTCAAAGGCTTTCTGAAAGTCCAGATACACAATATCAACCAACTCACCTTTGTCCACCTGTTTACTCACTCCTTCAAAAAAATATAACAGATTAGTAAGACAAGATCTTCCTTGTCTAAAGCCATGTTGGCTGTCTCCCATTAGGTCGTGACTATCTACATGCTGAGTAATTTTATTCTTTATGATGGTTTCTACCATTTTTCCCGGTACTGATGTCAGGCTCACCGGTCTGTAGTTTCCCGGATCACCCCTCGAACCCTTTTTAAAAAATTGGTGTTACATTGGCGATCCTCCAATCCTCAGGTATTAGAGATGATTTTAATGATAGTTCACAGATTACTGATAGCAGGTCTGCAATCTCAAATTTCAGTTTTTTCAACACCCTTGGATGTATAACATCCGGCCCAGGTGATTTGCTACTCTTCAGTTTATCTAATAGTTGTAAGACATCTTCCCGATGTATCGATATTTCCTTCAATTCTTCCACACCTTTAAATACCACTTCAATCATGGGTAACATCCCTACATCTTCCTCAGTAAAGACCGAAGCAAAGAATTCATTCAGTCTCTCCACTATCGCCTTGTCGCCTCTTAGTGCTCCTTTAACCCCTTTATCATCTAATGGACCAACTGACTCTCTCACAGGTTTTTTTCTACGAATGTACTTGAAAAGGTCTTTATTTCGCGTTTTTGCTTCCGCAGCAAGCTTCTTCTCAAATTCTCTCTTTGCCTGTCTTATCAATGCCTTGCATTTGACTTCCCAGTGCTTGTGCTGTTTCCAGGTTTCATCGTTTGGCTCTTTTTTCCATTTCCTGAAAGATGCTTTTTTGGCAACAACAGCCTCTCTGACCTCACCTTTAAACCATGCTGGCAGTTTTTTGGACTTCCTTCCACTTTTCTTAAAGTGTGGAATACAGCTGGTCTGGGCTTTCAAGATAGTATTTTTCAACAACACCCAAGCTTGATGTACGTCTTTAACCTTTGCAACTGCTCCTTTTAGTTTTTTCTTAACTGTTTCCCTCATTTTATCATAGTCTTCCTTTTGAAAGTTAAAGGGTAGTACTGTGGATTTCCTTAGTATCCCTCCTCCACTAATTAAATCAAAGGTGATCATGCTATGATCACTATTGCCAAGTGGCCCCAACACCCTTATCTCTTGCACTACATCTGGTGTTCCACTAAGGACTAGGTCTAATATTGCTTCCCCTCTGGTCGGTTCATGAACCAGCTGCTCCAAGAAGCAGTCATTTATTTCATCTAGGAACTTTATCTCCCTAGCATGTCCTGTTGTGACACTGACCCAGTCGATGCCAGGGTAATTGAAATCACCCATTATTATTACTGCACTGTAACCTTTGCTAGCTTCCTTGATTTCTTTGAGCATTTCATCATCCATTTGTTCATTCTGGCCAGGCGGACGATAGTACACCCCCACTGCCATCGCCTTCCCCTTTTTACATGGAATTCCAATCCATAGAGATTCTACAGCAAATTTTGTTTCTTGCAAAACTTTAATCCTTTCTGACTCAATGCCCTCTCTAACATAGAGCGCAACCCCTCCACCAATTTGATCAGCTCTATCATTACGATATAGTTTGTACCCAGGTATCACAGTGTCCCACTGGTTGTCCTCCTTCCACCATGTCTCTGATATTCCAATCATATCTAACCTCTCGTTTAGTGCTATATATTCTAACTCTCCCATCTTGTTTTGTAGACTTCTAGCATTTGCATACAAGCATTTTAGAGACTGTATTTTATTCATATTAATTTGGCTATTGGTAGACATGGGTAATTTGGGATCTTTAAGCTCTATCTGCTCCATACTCGAGGGCATTTGGGCTACTTTACTCTTTTTTGGAACCTCTCTGCTTTTTGTAGTATCCTTCAAGGATACATTCTTCCGAACCATGCGCTCTTGGGCGACTGTCGGCTTTCCCCTATTATCTAGTTTAAAAGCTGCTCTATCTCCTTTTTAAAGGTTAATGCCTGCAGCCTGGTTCCATCCCGGTTAAGGGGAAGCCCATCCCTTCGGAAGAGCCCCTCCTTTCCCCAGAATGTTCCCCAGTTCCTAACAAATCCAAACCCCTCATCTCTGCACCATTGTCTCATCCACGCATTGAGACTCCGGAGCTCTGCCAGCCTTTTGGGTCCTGCGCATGGAACGGGAAGCATTTCGGAGAACGTTACCCTGGAAGTTCTGGATTTCAACTTCCTACCTAAAAGCCTAAATTTAGCTTCCAGAACCTCCCTACCACATTTTCCTATGTCATTGGTACCGACATGTACCAAGACAGCAGACTCCTCCCCAGCACTATCTAAGACCTTATCTAGGTGGCGCGTGAGGTCCGCTACCTTCGCACCAGGCAGGCATGTTACCAGGCGATCCTCACTTCCACCAGCCACCCAGCTATCTACATGCCTAATGATCGAATCACCAACTATAACTGCTGTCCTAACCCTTCCCTCATGGGCACTTGGCCCTGGAGAAACCTCCTCAGTGCGAGAGGGGTTTACATCACCTGGAGGACAGGTCCTAGTTACAGGATCACTTCCTGCCACACCAGGGTGATGCTCTCCTGTCACGTGACCTCTCTCCTCCATGGCAACAGGGATGCTGCCAGACTGGAGGTGGGACTTCAGGACTATATCCCTGTAGGTCTCGTCTATGTACCTCTCTGTCTGTCTTATGTTTTCCAAGTCTGCTACTCTAGCCTCTAGAGAACGGACTCGTTCCCTGAGAGCAAAGAGCTCCTTGCACCTAGTGCACACGTAAGACATCTCACCAGCTGGGAGAAAATCATACATGTGACACTCAATGCAAAAGACTGGAAAGCCCACATCCCGCTGCTGGACTGCTGTCTGCATCTTAGTTTTAAGTTTGTGTTTAGATCTTTAAGTTCTTTACGTACTAGGTCTGTGCAACACAACAGTCTGTTGAATTACAGAAGTTTCCATCCTGAGCTCCTTCGGAAAGGTTTACCATTTGGACAGTTTTTGCGCATCCGCCAGCTATGTACAACCGTGGAACAATTTAAACATCATGCTGCTGATCTGAGGGCTCGACTCCTTTCTAAGGGATACCCTTTGGTGGTGGTGACTCGGGCGTATCGTAGGGCCATTTATTCTCATAGGGAATGGTTTTTAGATGTTTCTTCATCTTCATCTACTTCTTCTAGGAGTTCAGACACTATGTTATCTGGCGTTTTGCCTTATATGAGTTACTCTAATGTGGTGACACGCATCCTGAAGAAGCATTGGTCGATTTTGTCCCTAATTCCTTGTTTCAACAAGCCCTTATGGATTGCGCGCACTCGGGGGCGGAATCTTCGGGATGTTCTTGTAAGATCGACGGTAATGAGTGATCGTCCGGAGTGTCCGGATATTAAATCTGGTTTTCATTCCCCTTGTGGTGAATGTGGTCACTGCGGTAACACTCTTTCTGGTCCTTCTTGGCCCGATTTGTTGTCCAATAGGATTTTTCATCGTCGGTGGCGTACGTCTTGCACCTCTTCGTTTGTGATTTACTTTTTACAGTGCCCCTGCCTTCTGCAATATGTGGGGAGTACCACTCGTGCAATTAAGGTTTGATTGGGCGAGCATGCATCGAGGCTTCGCCAATCTGTCATTACGGCCCCGATTGTACAGCACTGTTTGCAATGCCATCACAGTTTTGAACAAATACTTTGGGCAGTAATTGACTATGTTCCGGTGGACCCTCGCGGAGGGGATCCGGTTACAAAGCTATGTCGCTTGGAACAACGTTGGATATACACCCTCCGAACTGTTACCCCCTCAGGGTCTTAACCATGAGATTGAATGGTTGGGGCTTTAACATTTTTACAACTCTATTACTGGAGGGATCCAGTGCTGTTGTGGGAACCCCCTCCTGTTGATTGGTTCTCCTTTGAAAGGGCGGTGCTACAGTTAGCCTATCTTGAGCGAGCATCCCTGACATCATCAGCCATTGTTTGGCGTTTTTTGTCGGTTAATGAAGAGTGTGACACACTGAATTTCAACTGGAGCGCTTGAAGCAGAGGTTTTTACCCCGAAACGTACACGTCCGTGCCAGCTGTCCAGCTAAGTGTGGCTTTTATTTCACCTGTGGTTTTTGAAATATGTAGAAAAACAAATTTATATTTAATAAAAGGGGCATGTACTGCATAGGAGGGAGAGTGCTCACTCTCTTCCTCTAGTGGTTTATGCCCGACAAAAGAAATAAGGTTGTCGTTGTGAGGGGATTCACGGTATTCCATTTTGTTTGGATTCTTGTTTGACTGAATACCGTCGTTCTGGGTTTATTGGTTAGGTTTAAATCTCTGGCTTGCTGCGGGACGCTCAGGAAAGATGTGCTTGCTGTGTCTTCATAACTTTGATCTTTGGGGTCCTGATCACCACAGGAGGAGGAGGAGCTTCAGTGTTGACATCAACTCTGCCAGGTTTAAATCTCTGACCCACCGCAGGACACTCAGGAAAGCTGAGCTTGCTGTGTATTTGTTGCTTTGATCTTTGGGAGGCCTGATCACCTCAGGAGGAGAAGGAGCTTCAGTGCTGACATCATCTCTGCTGGGTTTAAATCTCTGGTCCTCCCGAGAAGCTCAAGAAAGCTGTGATTGCTGTGTCTTTGTTAGTTTGATCTTAGGGAGTCATGATCGCCATGGAGGAGGAGGAGTTTCAGTGCTGATGTTACCTCTGCTGGGTTTAAATCTCTGGTCTGCTGTGAGATGCAGCTGTGGGCGCGTTTATGAAGCAGGGGGCCCAAAGGGGCACATGGAAACCTGAAGAAGAGTGCCTATGGGAAAAAGAAAAAAGCAAACCTTACCAGTTACCTTGGCGAAATCTATCAAGGTCATCACCCCGATAGACCACCACCTTCAATTGGTGATGCCAGAGGGAGTTATTCCTGACATGGATTCCTTCTAGAACTGTGAGTACTTCTTCAGATTTTTCTTCCTCCAGAATAATGGGTTTTACCCTGTTGAGCCAGGAAGGACTGTTGCCGGAGTCAGATGCTCCCCCTGTGGATGTTGAAAGGGGTGGGCATTTTGCCTCATTCTTCCCAGTTGGACTCTCTCGAGTTGGATAGTTGTCAAATAACTTCTACTTTGGTTAAAATGCCAACTCCTCTTAGTTTTTCCAGTGTTGTGAAGGATGTGGTTGCTAAGGATGACTCATTCGAGATATTTGAGAAATGGTGACTTGCACTGAGGTTTCACTGTGGTCTTCACTCTCAATGGTCTCGCAGTTTTCTTCTGATGTTGTGTTGAAAGTTTTGGATCCAGATGTTAAGATTTCAAATTGTAATTCCTCGATAATTAAATTGAAAGGGCAACTTGAGTTGGCCCAAACTGGTCTCTCATCTTCCATACATGACAGTATGGTAATCCATCATCAGCTTGAGTATCTTGAGAATGCAGCTCGGGCTAAAAACCTCTGCTTGCTTAATTTTCCCTGTATTCATTATTTGTTCACCCCTTCTTCAAAAGTATTTAAAAGGGGTTTTCTTGATTAATGATGTTATTTATTATTTATTTATTTAACATCTCTTATATACCGCGCTATTAAAATCAGTGCGGTGTACAGTGAACAAAATATACTGCAATGTGTACAGGTAACATCGAGTTTACAGAGAACAAGGGAATATATAACATGGAATAACAGGGATAACTATGTACAATCAACATTATACTATGAATATGCTTTTATTATATACCATATTTAAACTCGAGTGGATATTGTACGTGAATTCATGGATGTGGAAGTGATTCAATTTTCTAACGTTTATTGTATTCCCCTTGGGTCCAAGACTGAGGGGCAGATGGAGGATAAGATTGTTCAACTCTCTCCATCTGAGACCTTGGATGTAACAGCTTTTTTGGAGTCCTCGACAGATTCTATCTCTACTCAAACTACACTGATCACATCTTTTGTTTCTCTTTCAGATAAAATTATGATTATGAGATTATATTTCACTAAAAGGAATGCTGATTTCTATGGTGGCTCTGTACAAATATTTCCAGATGTCTGTAAAACTACTCAGAAACGTAGGAAGGCTTTTTTGAGTCTGAAGTCCCAAGTCTTGACCCTAGGGGCTTCTTTTTTCTTAAAGTATCCCTTAAGATGTGTTGTTATGTATCAAAGCGACAAATATTTCTTTTTTGATCCTGTACAACTCGAGGCTTTCTTGTCTGGGAAGAAAAGTAATTGATTTTTTTTTTTACTTAAATCTATATTGCTTTCTGGTTTAGATAACGTGGGTATAAGATATTTGTTTATCAGGGGTTCTGAGATTATATTATTATATTTTTCAAATTTTACTGCAAAACAAACCCCAGAACAATGCCAATAAGTTCAACAATACCACAAAAGCAGCACCACGTAAGTTCCATGCCTTTGACAAAAACGCGATCCTCGACCAAACTCGCTCACTCCTCGACTTGACATCGATCGACCCTGATGAGTTGGTATCTGCCTGGAATGAAAAGTTCACTGCTATTGCTCTGCGACCACCATCAAACAATCCAACTAAGAAAAGAACCTCTGCAGCCTGGTACTCCGCTGAACTTAGAGCGTCATTAACCTGCCTAAGAAAAATGGAAAGACGCTGGCGCAGAACCCACGCCACGGATGATCTAAAAGCATACAATGTGCAACTGGAAAAACACCACCAAGAAATATCCGAGAGCATAAAAAGATTCCACACAGACACACTAAAGCGGTCCCTAAACAAACCACATGACCTATTCACCCTGGTAAAGAACCTAACAAATGAGCCAGCACCTGAGAAACCTAGCCTGATCCATCCTCAAGTCTTCGCTGACCTCTTACAAACGAAGCTGTGCCAGACCAATAAGTTCACTGCTCCCAACACTCCAATCAAACCAGGATCAATAGCACCACTGTCCATTTTTTCCAAGACATCTAAAACACAAATTGAAGATATAATCGCCGGAATCAACACAACCACTGCACAAAACGACCCTTGCCCGGTGTTCTGGATAAAAGAGCTACGATCAACTGTCAGCCCTTTTCTATCCAAGCTAATGGACTGCTCCTTCACAAATGGGACCTTTCCCCAATCCCTCAAACGTACCTCTATCAGGCCACTACTAATGAACAGTAAGCTTGACCCTAAGAAGCCAGACTCATATAGGCTGATATCAAGCATCCCACTCTTGGCGAAAATCATTGAAAAAGAAGTTCAAACACAAATCCAAGAACATATTGATGCTTCTGCCCCACTTGATTCATGTCAGCACGGTTTTAGAGCAGCTCACGGCGTGGAGACTCTCCTCACCATCCTCTTCAGTACCATAATAACAGGAATTGATAACATACGCCAGGGATATGTGCTCATCTTCTTAGACATCGCAGCCGCGTTCGACTCAATTTGCCATGATCTCCTCCTACACCACCTCCAGGAGAAGGGGATATGTGACTCTGCACTTAATTGGTGCAAGTCGTATCTCTCCGATAGATGGCAACACGTAAGATCAGGAGAAACAACATCAGAACCTTTCCACCAGAGTCAAGGGGTCCCACAAGGATCATCTCTCTCTGCACTCATGTTTAATATATATATGCAACCTATCTGCGAGATCATCTGGTCCTTCAAGGTGAGCTGTCTGTTGTACACTGACAATGTTCTCATATATATGCCATTCACTACTGAGAACCCTGACCTTTCCCCACTGACAGACTGTTTTGATGCAGTATCCAGCTGGCTCCAAATGCAAAATCTTCAGATACAACATAAGAAAACCGCAGTCCTTTTCATCACAAGGAACCCAAATTTCATCACTCCTCCTTACTTGAAGGTCCAAGATGCAGAACGTCTGACCAAACCCTCCATCAGATACCTGGGAGTCACACTTGACCAGCGACTAGACATGAAGACCCATATAAGCAATGTAGCAAGAGCCGTATAACCATAAAATCCGATCCCTCAGACACCTACGCTCCCTACTTGAACCAGATGACTTCCGGACAGTGTATCAAGCTCTGGTCTTACCACATATCGACTATGCCAACGCAGTACTCCATGGTCTACCACAATCCACTTTGCTTCCATTACAGCAGCAATGAACTCAGCAGCACGAATTCTCCAGGGCGTTGCCATGAGGGAACACATGACACCCATCCTGAAACAATTACACTGGCTCCCTATAAAAGGCAGGATCACATTCAAGACCATACTAATGACCTTCAAGATCATAAACGGACTCGCCCCATCTTCCTTATCCGATCTCATACTGATAACCCCCCCTAATAGATCTTGAAGATCTCATGCCGCCAATAAACTAGTAGTCCCAAAAGAAACGACCAAGTGTTGCCAAAGCACAACGAACAGGGCTTTTAAGCTCACCGCACCTAAATGCTGGAACACCCTTCCACACAGTATCCGTGATATCACCAATCTAACCCAGTTCAGAAAAGCCGTGAAACATTACCTCTTCCTCTTACATTACCGGGATGACAGCACCACTGATCACTCACCATCCAGCTAGGCAAATCTATGCAAATGTCCAATCAATTCGCATTGTACAGATGTAAATAGTTACCCCTGTTTCTTTCCAAGTTCCTATTCCTGTTATTTGTAAACAAAAATCAAGTCATTTGAAATGTGTATGTAAAATGTTCCATGTAAACCGCACTGATGGAAAATAGCACGGTATATTAGAAAATGTAAATAAATAAATAAATAAATATTTGTTAATATTGGAATTTATGTTCTTATGTTTCCTTTTTAAACTTGAAACCGACTTTCCTCTTGATGTGGATTGTTGTTTGTAACTTTTCCTCCTTTATTAATTAATAAAGAATATTGAAATTGAAAAAAAAAAATCACACGACCCCTCCTTTTCAAACAGAGGAAGTACCACACAGATCTCTTAAAAGGGAAGGGATGCATAGAAACTTATTATCACAAGGTTAAGGCTTCCAATAAAGAAGAACGTTTAAAGGTAAAACAAGAGAACAAGATTTGAAATACGTATGTACTTTGAAGTTTTTTAGTCTTGCTCCACAAATTCAGAAGGTGGCACATTCTTGAAAATCATTAATGTTTTAGGAATCAGAAGCTTGTTGTGGCATATAACCAAGAAAATAATTTGAAGGATATGCTTGTACCATCTGCCTTAGCTATGTCTGCAGCAGAGAAAACAGGGGGCAAGATGGCGCTGCACATGGATGCTCGCTAACTTCTCTCCATGGGTGTTCCTACCTGAGGCGTTTTTCCTGCATTGTTTCGGTCTGCTCCATGCCGCATACCGGATGGAAGCAGAAGGCAAAGTTGTTGTTGGCGGAGTTTCAGAGCGGAGAGAAGCTTGTGGGAAGCGGGCCCATGGATGCCTTTATGTGACCTGCTCTGAGGGGCGGTGGAACTCCGGGAAGCCTGCTTGACATGGAGGGGGCGGAAGAAAGCCCTTTGACTGACGTGTCACTCAGCCCGGAGTGTTGCACTCCTCCAGATCAGCCAGCATCTAAGATCCTGCAAGAGGGCATGAAGATGAGTGCGTGAGACATCATGGGTTCTGCTACCGTGCCGGAGATGCAACGGACCTGCCCTGGTTTTCATATCTGGGAGAACGGGTCCTTTCCTGAGCGTTCCAGAGTTGCTGGGGCAAAGGAGGAAGCTGGTCCTGGTATTCAGCAGCTGGAGTCTTTGATGCCATCTCCTCCGGTCTTGGAGACCCTGGGCAACATTGGTGAGACCGTTGATTTTTTCTATGGAAAGTTTATGGAAAGCCTTTTCTGCTATGGAACTATCAGTTTCTTCACAACTCCATGCTATTTTCCAGCAGTTACAATTATTTGGGCAGCAATTGGTAATTTAAGAATCTGGTCAGACTACTGTGAATTCCAAGGTCGCCTCTCTTGAAGGTTGCCTGGATCAGATGCAAGAGATTGCCAAACCTTTATGAGAGACTCTGAGGTTATACACAGAAAAATGGAGTTTTTAGAGAACTCTGCTAGGAGTTCTGAATTTTCCAAAGGTGCCATCTATATTGGCATTAGAGTTCTTCAAGAAGTTTTTGACTTCCGTACCGAAGGTTTCAGCTGAATCCTTGCCACCTATACCCAAAGTTTTCTACTACTATTATTACTACTGAGCATTTGTATAGCGCTACAAGTCATACACAGCGCTGCACAGACATGTAAGAGACTGTCCCTGCTCATCAGAGCTTACAATCTAGTCAAGACAGACAACACAGAAGGTGTAGACAGGGATAAAACAAGGGGGGAAAGGTAAAGAAACAAGGAGATCAGGTGAGTCAAGATCCAAAAGCAGCAGCGAAGAGGTGAGTTTTCAGCCTGGATTTGAAAAGGGTCAGAGAAGGTGCCTGGCGTACAGACGCAGGTAGTTTGTTCCAGGCGTAAGGTGCAGCAAGGTGAAAGGAGTGAAGTCTGGAGTTAGCAGTAGACGAGAAGGGCACAGATAGAAGCAGCTTGCCAGAAGAGCAAAGTTCCTGGGGGGGGGGGAAGGGGGGTTGTAAGGAGAGATAAGAGAAGAAACGTAGTGAGGAGCTTCAGAGTGAATGCATTTATAGGTCAACAGGAGAAGTTTGAACTGGATGCGGAAACAGATAGGGAGCCAATGAAGTGACTTGAGAAGAGGGTAATATGGGCATGACGAGGCTGGTGGAAGATTAGCCGCGCAGCAGTGCTGAACAGATTGAAGGGGACAGAGATGATTCAAAGAGAGACCAGCAAGGAGTAGGTTACAGTAGTCAAGACGGGAGGTGATTAAGGAGTGGATAAGCGTCTTAGTAGTGTGTTCAGAAAGGAATGGGCAGATTTTCTACTTGCCTACTGCTACGATTAAGGCCATGGACAATCTCGAGAGGTCCTCAGCCTTATCTTCTGATAGTTTGGACTTGACTACGTATTTAGAGAAGTCGAACGCTGACTCATGGATGACTGCTACTCTGCTGGTCACTTTTGCTTTAGAGACCAATAGAGACTAGCTTTTGAGATTATTCCTTCGTTCTCCCAATAAATATTTTTGGATTTCCCAGTTTAGGATGTTCCCTGATGTTTCCAGGGACACTCAGAAAAGGAGAAGGCAATTTTTGTTGCATCGGCCTGGGGTGGTCCAACTGGGTGGTCTTTTCTTTTTACGTTTTCCCTGTAAATGTTTGGTAAAGTTGGCTGGTAGCAATATCTTTTCTATGACCCATCCCAGTTGGCCTCCTTTATTTCTTCTACATTACTGGTCACTCAGGACTCTCCCTCCGGGCCCCCAGAGGGTGGTTCTACATAGGTAGGGTTTAGGCGACAGTTGATAGCATAACTTCCTTTCGGTTGTCTGTGTTTTTCCTTTTTTGACTGTGAAAGATTTCCTTTGTTTTATGACCTGTCACCTCTTTGTGTTGAGGACTTGAGGGTTGGGAAATATAATGTTTAAGTTTCTTGATTGATGATTATTTTGATTGAATTCTAGTTTTTTCTGTCCCGAGCCCTTTCTGTCAAGATTGAAATTTCTTATATTGTTTTTGTGACATTGCATAAATAATAAATTTTAAAAAAAGCAAAGAAAACCATTTTGAAAGGACAAACAAAATGTGATAAATGCTCTATTTGTCTGAATTTGTTGATACTGGATGCCTTTGTACATCCATCCACAGGTAAAAGCTACAAGCTTTTTCACAGTTCTAACTGCAATACTGCTTGTGTGATGTATGTCATATTTAGGAACCTAGGAACATAGGCCATGTGGTCTTTTTCTGCCATCATGTTTCTATCTAGTCTGCCCTTCAATATCAACTACAATAGTCCACTTTTTTCCTTTAGAGATCATCTGTATTTGTCCCATGATTTTTTGAATTCAGATACTGTCCTCTTGTCCACCACCTCCACTGGGAGACTATTCCACGCATCTACTACTCTTTCCATAAAGAATTTGCCTGTGTAACTTATTATGCATTAGAAAAACTAACAGATCTACATGTATAAAGCTATTAGAACACAAAAGCAGTTTGAAAAGGAATGTAGCTTCTGCTTCGTTAGCGGAACACTGTGTGGCCAGCAATTATTCATTTTCAGACATGTGTTTTTTTCTTATCAGGATAGTGTGGAAGACTTGGCATAGTGGTAATATTGACTGTTGTTGTGAGAGGAACAGCACTTCATTTATAAACTGAAAACAGTATCCCCTATGGGCTTGAACCGTGAAATCAAATATCAGGTCTTCCTTTGATATCTTCTTATGGTATTTATTCTCTGCTTTTATTCCTTGATTTCACCATTACTTTACATTTTTTATATATGAGTACTTATATTTTCATATATTTTTATAAACTTAAATATTTTTATTTCTGATTCCTCATTAGAGATCTGCCTGTTCCATTTTCCTTCCCTTTTCCTCCCATTCTCCCTCTTTCCTTTTCCCATCCTTTCCTTCCCTGCATTCTTTTCTTCACCCTTCTCCCTTTTTCCCCAGGGACAGCTCTACCATGAGGCGTACTGAGGCAGTGGCCTCAGGCGGCAGTTTGCAGGGGGTGGCATTTTGAGGGCTTTTCCACTAGTCTGGCTCTGCTGACAAATCAGTGCAGTGGGAATCAAAGAGGAGGAGCTAGGTTCGTGCTTTTCATGCGCTGCTGCCTGCCTGGCTCTCCTCTTTGATTGTCACTGCACTGTGAGTGTGATATGCCCAGTTCATCAACTTACCCCATTGTCGAGTAGCTGCTCTGAGACTGCTGCCTAGTATCGTTGTTTGCTGCCGTTTCTACCTGGTAAGTGTAAAGGGTGAAAGGGAGGGGGTTGCAGCATTCACTGTAAAAAAAATATAAAAAGAAAAGTCTCCCGACGCCTATCTTCCTTCTCTTTCTTCCCCCCCCCCCCCTCCCATTGAGAGAGAGCTGAGCCTGCCTGTGGGACTTTTGTTCCTGCAGGCAGGCTCAGCATTCTGTCAATGGGGGGGGGGGGAGGACGGGGTGACGGTGCAGCAGTAACCATTGGACCATTAAAATAAAAAAAAGGTCTCCTGGGCCCACCACCTTCCTTCTCCTCCCCCCCCCCACCAATCCTTGTCAAGACAGAAGAGCAGCAGTCACCACTTCATTCTCCTCTTCCTCCCCCTCCCCCCCCCCCCATCAAGAGAGAGCTGAGCCTGCCTGCGGGACTTCTGTTCCTGTAGGCAGCTTTGTGTCAATGGGGGGGGGGGAGGTGGAGAGAGAGAGTAGGGTACAGCAGTAGTGTGCAACTCTTGAACGTTTCGGGAGGGGCCTGATTTTGGCTTCTTGTTCATGTGAATTGTAGAGTTTTAGCCCCTGGGTTGTTTTTACTGGAATATGATGAAAGGAGATGAAGAGTCAGAGAAATTGGTACCAGGATTTTAAAAAAAAGATAGGGGAGAAGTTATGTCAGTCTGTATAAGAAGCAAGTTGGAGGGTAGCTAAATGTGAACAAAGGTGGTAGGCGGAGATGTGACCAATTAAAAGGTTTGCTGTCGATTAGGCTGGCAGCCTGGCACAATCCTAATAATGGTGCCAGAAGCTGTACTAAGACGTTTTCACATCTGGGAGTAATTTTATAACTTTGTGGGCTCATAAATAGTTTGTTGTAATTTTCTCTGTGCATGTATGTACTTCTGCTATGAGAATAAACCCAGAACATTTGTGTATGTATTCATACTAGTTGTTTTGCACCCATATACATAAAGGTTTTATATTACCTTGTTTTCGGACTATGCTGCTAAACAAATGTCTGGCCAATTATATTGTAACTATAGACTAATTTAGATCATAAGAACATACTGTAAGATATGCCATACTGGGTCAGACCAAGGTCCATCAAGCCCAATATCCTGTTTCCAACAGTGGCCAATCTAGGTCATACATACCTAGCAGTTTCCCCAAAAGACACAGGTTCCACAATGCTTGTATTGGGTCAAGCAGTGATATCCTAGGTCCCTTTTTAATAATGATTTGTGGACCTTTCCTCCAGGAACTTGTCCAAACATTTTTTAAACACAGCTACATGGGAAGAACAACCCAAATTGGGAAGAACAACCCAAACTATGGTTACACGATGCAAGATTCCACATTAGGAACCACCACCCAGGAAAAAGATTTAGGCGTCATTGTGGATACCATGTTAAAACCCTCGGCCCAGTGTGCAGTGGCAGCCAAGAGAGCAAATAGAATGCTAGGTATGATAAGGAAAGGAATGGAAAATAAAACAAAAGATATTATAATGTCTCTATATCGTTCCATGGTGAGACCGCACCTTGAATATTGTGTGCAATTCTGGTCGCCGTATCTTAAAAAGGATATAGCAATTTTAGAAAAGGTTCAGAGAAGAGCCACCAAAATGGTAAAGGGGATGGAAGGATACTCCTATGAAGAAAGGCTAAAAAGGTTAGGGCTCTTTAACCTGGAAAAGAGACGGCTGAGGGGAGATATGATAGAAGTCTATAAATTAATGAACGGAGTGGAACGGGTAAACGTAGATCGATTGTTTACCTTATCAGAATATAGAAAGACTAGGGGACATGCAATGAAGCTACAGGGTAAACTATTTAAGACTAATAAAAGAAAATATTTTTTCACTCAACATGTAATCAAACTCTGGAATTTGTTACCAGAGGATGTAGTAAAGGCTGTTAATGTAGCTGGGTTTAAAAAAAGGTTTGGACAAGTTCCTGGAGGAAAGGTCCATAAACCATTATTAAGAAGGGACCCAGGATATCAATGCTTGAACCAATACAAGCATTGTGGAACCTGTGTCCCTTGGGGAAACTGCTAGGTACATATGACCTAGATTGGCCACTGTTGGAAACAGAATACTGGGCTTGATGGACCTTGGTCTGACCCAGTATGGCATATCTTATGTTCTTATGTACACTAACAGCCTTTATTACATCCTCCGGTAACAAATTCCAGAGTTTGATTACACATTGAGTGAAAAAATATTTTCTCTTATTTGTCTTAAATAGTTTACCCTGTAGCTTCATTGCATGTCCCCTAGTCTTTCTATATTCTGATAACGTAAACAATCGATCTATGTTTACCCTCCTCAACAACAGCTCAGAGGACATAAATGAACAAATAGAAAACTGGAACAACACCATCTCAAACGCTGCCAGACCCAACACTCCCAACACATTCCATTTTTTAAGCATATTGTTCCATGTAAAAGGTCGAGTTAATTGTAAACTGCTTCGATAACACTGAAAGGCAGTAGAAAAAAACGTTAAATAAATATTGAGTTCTGTTGGTGAATGTCCTATGTCTGTTGTGCAACCATTGTTGAGGGACATTTCTATAGATTCAGAATATATATTTTAAAAAAAAGCAAGAACCATAACGCAGTTTAACACAATAAAATCAGTTATAATTTTATGACCTGCTGTTATAAACTGTACTGTGGTTCTCACTTTTTCTTTTAGTTCCTTGGTGTGTGAGCATATTGCATTTCCCTTGTTTTTTGTAGAACATATATTTACATTAACACCATTCTGGTCCAGTGTGCTGCAGTTTCAGGAGTTATGTTGTTGTCAAGCCCTCCTTTATGTTGGAGTGGCACCGGATACACAAAGTGGGACAGATCCATGCAGGCCGGATTGACCACCTTCCAGGCAGGGGACAGGTAGTTTTGCTTTTCTGAAGAAATGGAATCGGGAAATACAAACTACAGATCCATACCTGCAAAAAGGTACATTCCAGAACTGGATCGACCTTATTGGGCAAATCTGGAGCCAGTTGGCAAGCCTAAATTGTGTATGTTTCTGCTGGGGGAAGGGGGGAGGTGGCTTGTGCTTTGCTGGGGTTGCTGAACCACTTTTATGCATATATGGTGGTGACATCTGATTTGATTTGTGTGTGTATATGGGCAGGGGGTGTAATGTGGTATGGAGACGTCGCTGAAACAACTTTGGTAAAATGAAGCTGCCATTTTAAGTGTTATCTAACATATGATTAGTCGATTGATTTCCTCCACATTATCAAATCGTCTTTTTGATCTGGTTGGGTCACTGACTGGAGTTTTGAGGAAGCCCCGCCCCCTGCTCCCAGGGAGGGTGGGGGGACACCATTTCATCCCTCGCCTCAGGGGGCAGATTGCCTTGAGCCGCCCCTGTTTTTCCCTCCCTTCTCTTCTCTTCCTCCCTTCCGTTTCCCACCCAGTTCATTATCCTAATTTTGACAGTTGCTTATTCAGGTTACATCTAATTTTTATTGTTCTCAATAAGAAATAAGTTGTGATTTCTTCAAGCCTATATGGCTAAAAAAATTTATGCGATTTATGCTCTGGGTACTTGGGTACTTTCCTTATTCTTTTCATACTCAGCTAGTGATTCACCTCCCTCCTCCCCCCCCCTTTTCTGTTCCACTCTGGGGACTACAATAGTATTCAGTTAGATCTTTATTTATGATGCTGAATTAAGACTCTTTGTCCCGCACATTTTTTAGACACATATTTCACTTATAGCATCAATAGGGAAGGTTTGTTTACCAATATTCTTTTCTCTCCCCCTCCCCCTCCTTCTTCCCCTCCCCTCTCCATTTTCCCTCCCCCTTTCCCCCACCCTTTTTTCCCCTTCACCCCTTGCCCCCCTCCTATTATCGCATCCAATATCATGTTTTTTAACAGTTGCTTATTTAGCTCCCAAAGGATTGATCCACATTTTTTAATTGTTTTCAGTAAGAAATAAGCTGTGCTTTCTATAAGCCTACAGTGTATGGCTAAGAAAATGTATGGGATTTGTCCTCTGGGTACTTTTCCTTATCCTTCTTGCACCCAGCTATCATAGCTATTCAGTTCCACCTTTTGGATACCAAATTTCCTAATTTAATTTGAACATTGGAAAATATGTATATTCCTCCTTCCCGCCCGTCCCTTCCCCCCTTCTCCTCCCCCTCCCCCTTCACCCCCTCCCCCCCCCCCCCCGTTTTCCTTTTTTGTTCCGCTCTAGGGATTGCAATACCATTCAGTTAGGTCTTTTTTTATGATGCTGAATTTAGACTCTTTCCCCTGCACCTTACTTAAGGCCCATATTTCAGTTATGGCACTGATTTGTTTTTCGATAGGAAAGGTTTTTTCCCCAGTGTCACTCAATGGGAATGCTAGGCGGTACTAGGCTCTGTGGGTGGGAAATTGCCTTGGAGCGAGTACTTACAGCTTTTGCCGCATGTGCGGTGTCTTTCAGAGGACGTCTATTGTATACAGCGATAAGGTAATGCGTTTCCCATGGCAATACTATACTTATTAACTTAGAATATGATCACTGGTAGCTGCAGTTATTTTTATGACTCATAATAGATCTGCAAATAGGCTGTTAGTTGTTTGCAACACCATTCACATAAGTGATTGATAGCCATAGACAACAATGCCGGTTTAATTGGTTGACAGCCATTACGTAAAAGGAATTTATAAATAAAGGCTGCGGCTTATTTTCAGAAATTGCCTGGTGAGTTGTTTTGAAATACTCTTGTGGTATCAGTACCAGTTATAGATAAAGGCTGTAGTATATTTGCAGGAAGGCAGCCACAAACATTTATGGGTAGTGGTAATAATAACTTTCTAGATTGCTATAATATGACTTGTCTTCCTTTCTTCAGTAGATCGGCAGCTTTAATTATAAATATTTTTAAATGGATATGTTAGGATCATGGGATTTTATTTTTATTTATTTTTTATTTGGCCGTGTTTATATACAGCTTTTTGCAAAGGTCAAAACAGTTTACAGAGAACTGAAATTATACAAGCAAATGTTTATATTAAAACAGTCAACATTGTACATTGAACAGGGGGTAGGGAGTTTGGGGTGGTTAACTATGTACAGATTCTTGTAGCATTTAGTGTTTATTTGTGGAGGGTGCAAAGTGGAGGGTGAAGAGGTGGGTCTTGAGGAGTTTGCCGAATGTTAGGAGGTCTTGGGATTTCTTAAGTTGGCAGGGAGGGAGTTCCAGATATATGGGGCATAGGCCTCAAAGGTTCTGGCACAAGCCTGTTGGGAGCTTTTTGTCATAGCTTGGGGGAGTAGTCAGAATGTTCATGGTGGAGGCTCTCCATGGTCTGTTTGATTGCTGCGGTGTGATGAGGGAGTGAAGATGGGTGGATCACTAGTGGTTTAAAGCTTTGTGAGTCATTAGTAGGATTTTGTAGAGTATCCTGCTTTGCAGAGGGAGCCAGTGGAGGATGGGAGATGATGTATTCATACTTGGATGTTTGTGTGATGGTCCTTGCAGCTGAATGGAAAGCTATTTGGAGAGGTTGAAGCATTGATTTTGGGAGTTCTTGATATATTGAGTTGCAGTAGTCAGCTTGGGGCATTGTGAGAGCTTGTAGGGCTGAGCGGAAGTCTAATGGGGCGAGGAGAGGGTGGAGGTGTTGTAGTGTATGTGTTTTGTAGTAAATTGCTCTTGCTGTACTTGCTAATTGAGTCTTCATCATGAGGTGGCCATCAAGAGTGATTCCCAGATACTTTACTTCTGTATTGATTTGAATTTCAGTGTTGTTGAGGGTGATGGGGGTGGGGGGAGTGAAGGAAGCATTCCTCGTGATGAGTACAGCTCCCGTTTTTTTCATGTTTATGGACAGATGATTTTCAGATAATCATTATGAGAAATCTGAGAAGCATTGCTGGAGTTCATGGTATGATGGATTGTTAAAGTTGAGTGATGTATAGAGCATAATCTGCGTAAATATGGTAGTTGATGTTGTGTGCTTGGATGACATTGCAAAGGGTTACAGGTAGATATTGAAGAGGAGAGCTGAGAAGGTAGATCCCTGGGGACACCTTAGGGTATGTTTACTAATTGGCGGTAGCACCTTCCGTGCGATATCGGAGCTGCGGCCCTGATTAGTAAACATACCCTCTTGAGTTTGAAAGTATGGGGCTGATGAGAGCGATCCAGTTCTTATCTGCTGAGATCAGTTGTTGAGGTAGTCTTGGAACCATCTTAGTATAGTTCCCTGTATTCCAATTGATTGGAGGCGCTGTAGGAGGGTGCTGTGGTTAATGATGTCGAAGGCAGCAGAAATGTCAAGGAATAAAAGAATAAATCCTTGGTGGATGTTTTGGGTTCCCTTTATGAGTATGTTGAGAAGGGAGGTTAGGAGGGTTTCCACTCCGTGCTGAGGTCAGAAACTGTGCTGTTGAGGGTCGAGTGGAGCATGTGTCGAGGTGTTCCTGGAGATGGGTTTGGACAGACAGGGATATGAGAATCCTTCCATATGCTGTTTTTTCAGAAGGCTAAGAGTATTCAGCATTTATCTATAGTTATTACAGCCCTTCTGTGGTGGTTTCTTTCCCCTTTACTACCTCCCTCTCCCCCTCCCCCTCTTTTTCCTCTTTCCCCGTTCCCCTCATCCCCTCCTCTTCCCACCTTTTCCTCCCTTCTCTGTCCTTTTTCCTTCCCCTTTTCCCTCCCTTTTGGAACAGATACATCTCTTACAATCTGTTTTATTGTTTGTAGGATGTTTTTGCACGCTGTGCTTGATATAACACGTATCTTTCGTTACTTTTTATTATTTTTTTACTTTTTCTCAGGTCAGTTACATTTACAAGATGATTTTTCTGGTCACACAGTGTTCACTTGGTGATTTTAGATTTTGATCACTTGCATCCATTTTATTTGTTTTTAGAGCTGAGAATGTGGGAAGTTATACATGTCACTGTTTTTTAGGGTTGCTGGTCACTTTTACTATCTGTGGGCATATGTTGCTTTTATGTGTATATGTCATTGTCTTTTTTTAAAGTTTGCTCTCTATTTTTATATATATTTTTATATTGTTTATATATAGTTTTACATTATTATAATCTTTTAGTTTTATATTTTGTTAGGATTTTATTGTCATGTTTTTACCTTTTTCTGATTGTGAATACTAACTGATAATTTTGTAGGCACCTGGCACAGACGCGATTTACCGAAACTCGGCAATGTAGCAGTTAGCATAGGTTCACTTAATGTCACCTCAATGGGTAGTGTTAGGTGTACCCATGGTAATTGCACTGCACTTTAGAGTATCCATCCCACGTTGACTACCGAGAATATGTCTATCCATGCCCCTGGCAGTTACCATGGAGGCTTTGCACTCAACGCACATTGGTTTCAGCATTAAATACGTGTTATGTGCAAAATACACTTTAGTAAACGAGCTACAAAGTTTATACATAAGGCCACAGCCTCACTTTGTCTAATTATAGAGCTGCCCTGGGGAGAAGGAAGAGGTCTAGAAAGAAGTACAGGAAGAACTGATGCAGTGAGGGAAAGAAGGGATCCAGATTGTAACACTAGAAAAAAAGATCCCAAGGTCATAAAGAGTTGCAGCGGGATTTGAACCCTGGCTCCCCTAATTCTGTGGCTACTCTTCCGCTCCTGATAGGGAAGTATGTTTATTGTTTATGTTTATTGCATATTTGATATACTGTAACATTGTATACAAGCTATGCAGTTTACAATTTTAAAAAACGTAGTAACATAGGAGGTCATTCCATCCTGGATGTACAGGCCCTCCGTGTGCCCATCGGAACCGGATGCAGAGAGGGAGTCGCAATTCTGATTCCACGGGGCACGTCTAGCCTCGCAGGATCAGAATTGTGAACAGGCCTGTATGTGCAGGCCGGGACCGCGATTCAGCACAGCCTGAATGTACAGGCCTTGCCCTGCTAACTCAGTCAGGGCTTTTAAATGGAGCCGCGTCATCATTACTGCGGTCCTTAATGAAACCTATAGGGTCATTGATCAGAGCAAGTATGTCATTGCAGTGTCATTAGATCTTCCCATAGCATTGACCTTATAGACCATAAACAGCTTCTAACATACCTCTTTGAAACTGATATTCGCGAGTCAGTGCTTTCTTGGTTTATTTATTTTATTTATTTTATTTAGCAAGCATTTGTAGCCCGCTCCTTCCAGCGATCAGAAGCGGGTAGGATTACTATTGTGAAACTGCCGAATCAAGGCAGGTACAAATTTTGTTTACATACAGATTGTCAGAAAAGCACATCATACAGAGTTAACACTTCTTAGCTATGGGGGAGTTCATTTACATATATACATAAATACATATATACAGGATAAACTTCTTGGACACAGTGGTCAGGGGCTGCTCCATCTGTGGGTTTAGTTCAGGTTGAAATGTGATTGGAAAATGTGCGTTTTGAGTTTCTTTCTGAAGTCTAGAAGGTCATTGCTAGCTCGTAGTTCTGGTGGGAGTTGGTTCCACAGTGTTGGCGCCGCATATGAGAAAGCCCTGTGGCTGGTGTTAGCTTTGGCAGATCTTATATCTGTTGGAGTGTGAAGGATGTTGGAATTGTGGGTTCTTCTGTTTCGGGTAGGAGGTTGCAATCTTACTAGGTTGTTGAGGAAGGAAGGTGCTAAGTTGTGGATGAGTTTGAAGGTGGTTGTTAGTATTTTGTATTTTGTGCGAGCTGTTATGGGTAGCCAGTGTAATTGAATTAGTACTGGTGTGATGTGGTCACTTAGATTTTTCTTCATTATGACCCTGGCAGCTACATTTTGTGCCATTTGTAATATGTTTAGGGTTTTTTTAGGTAAGCCTTGTAGGATGGCGTTGCAGTAGTCAAAATGTGGCATGATGAGTGCTTGGGCCACTGTTCTGAAGTCTTGGGGATCAATAATATTCTGAATGGGTTGGAGCACTCTAAGCTTGTGGAAAACTGCTCTGTTGGTCTTTCGGAGGTGTTTTTCCATCTTTAGGTCACAGTCAAATGTGACTCCTAGATACTTTATTTCTTTTTTTGTTTGGTAAGTGTTGTTACATAGTGTTATTGATGTGGGAGGGTCAAAATTCGGTTCTTTGGAGATATACATTACTTCGGTTTTTTTGTGATTAATTGACATACTACTTTGTTGTAACCAGTCTTGCATCTCTCCGATACATGTCTCCAGTGGGTTGTAGTCTGGGTTTTTAGTGTCTAGTTGTGTGTATAGCATGATATCATCGGCATAGATGTGGTAATTAATTTCGTGCCGTGAGAAAATTTTGCATAGTGGCTGCATATATATGTTAAACAGAAGTGCTGAGAGAGCAGAGCCTTGGGGGATTCCCTGTGTTTGTGAGAAAGATTCTGCTTTTTCTCCGTTGAATTGAACCTGTTGTGTTCGATTTGAGATGTAGGATGAGAACCATTTTAGTGGGGTTCCTGTTATTCCTATTGATTTGATCCTATTTATGAGGGTCCCATGATTAACTGTATCAAAGGCAGCTGAGATGTCAATGAATACAAGAATGTACATTTTCTTTTTGTTTTCAAGGCCCTTTAGGAGGTTGTTAAGTAGAACTAGTAACAGGGTTTCAACTCCATGATGTTGCCTGAAGCCATATTGCTGGTCATCAAGAGGAGCACTGTCAGTCAGATGGTCTTGGAGTTGTAGAAGGACCGTTTTTTCTATGATCTTTGCCAGGAATGAGATACTTGATATGGGACGGTAGGAGGCTGGGTCTTCTCCGTTGAGTAGTCTTCCAGGTTAACACCAGTAACAGATTATCCTCCCTGCGCAAGCATGGGCCTGAAATATCCAGTAAGAGAATTATAAACGTCCCCCGGGAAGAAGTGCTGGAAATCAGCTATAATCCACCTTTTATTAAAGGAGGCAAATCTAATGTAGAAAATTATCACAATTTCTGCCCTACAGCTTTCTGCTCCGGAGTAAATTAAACAAAAAGACAGTAGTAAAATTATGAGACTTCCACCTGCTACTCCT
The DNA here is from genome assembly GCA_033557465.1 of Ichthyophis bannanicus. Classification (NCBI taxonomy): domain Eukaryota; kingdom Metazoa; phylum Chordata; class Amphibia; order Gymnophiona; family Ichthyophiidae; genus Ichthyophis; species Ichthyophis bannanicus. Next base: position 51,497,389 of record CM066049.1, read on the forward strand.
TATTTGCCTGGCTGGAAACTTTAAAACTAGAGCCAGCAGCGGCCTCTGTTCTCTTTCTCCTTTCATACTGCTCGCAGGTCTAGGCTCATTGGCAAGAGCCTAGACTAAGAAAAGGAAAACTGGAGGTGTCATACCTCACACATTGCATCTTAGGTGCCACATCAAAGGGATATGACTAAGGGGGAATTGTATTTAGGAACATGTTTACTAAACTGTGATATCTGTTAACATGGCAGATAACACTTGCAAACATGACACATTAACAGCTAATGCGGGGAAAATACAGATAGTGCAGTGCTATCTGCAGACGTGTGTTAGCTGTGAGAGTGGGTGGGGTGTGGGTGCAGAGTGGGCGTGACTAACGTGGTTACCGCGAAGATCAACAGTGCATGGTAACTGCATGCTTTGCAGACATTGAGGGCTTAGACTCATAGATCGGTATAGAAAATTAGCTAACTAAATAAAATAAATACAACTGCCACCACTGAGGTGCCGGGCTGTGTGATTTGAATTTTCTCTGCATTATCCGCTGGTGGAATGCTGTCCACACCCCCAACAGCTAACACACAGCTTTTGCAGCTAACAGCGCTATTTCCATGACCATGACGCATTAGCTGCAAAAGACTAATGCGATTTAGTAAACATCCCCCTTAGTGTGTGCCCTTTTGCAGGTACCCAAGAGAAGTGGAAGGCGGTAAAGCTTTTTCATGAGACTGGATCTCCAATATTGGCTTCCTCTAAAGAAATGATATCTCCCCTATTTGTTTCATTTTTCTGAGATTTTAGCAAACTGGAACAAGGTTTTATGATTTTCATGACAAGGTTATTTATATATTTGTCTATAGTATTTGTTTTATTAAACATTGTTTAGTTGATTCTGTAGGAGATTGCTAGGATATGAATGTTTCTATTGTTGTTCAGTGGTTTTCTTTTTTGTGTGCATTAAGTGCACTTTTCTTTTGGTAACCTCCTTCTCCTCGGCGTGAACTCCATTTACCTGTACCCTTTGTCGCCTCCCACTCAACCAATTTCTAACCTAATCAGTTACTTTAGGGTCCATCTCTAGGGTGCTAAGTTTGTTTATAAGTCACCTGTACAGAACAGTGTCAAAGGCTTTACTGATTTCTAAGTACACCACATCTAGGGCTCTCCCTCAGTCCAACTCCCTGGTCACCCAGTCAAAGAAATCAATCAGATTTGTCTGACAAGACCTGCCTCTGGTGAATCCATGTTGCCTCGGATCCTGTAATCCATTGGAATCCTGAAACCTTACTATTCTCTCTTTTAGTAGTGATTCCAATAATTTACAACCTCATCCTTACTTCTGCTTTTGTGTAAAGGGACTGCATGTGCCTTTCTCCAGTCCACGGGACAACTCCTGACTCCAAAGAAGCATTGAAAATGTCAGTCAGTGTAGTTGCTAGAATGTTCCCAAGTTCCTTCAGTTTTCTGTGATGTATCATTGGGGATGGGTGAAGAAAGTCCCCAGGTAAGTGATGCATTAAATTCCTTTATGGAAATGGGTAACAGGGTTAACATATGGAAAGCAGTGTGTATAAATGCCCGTAGCATGGGAAATAAGATCCCTGATGTTGAAGCTTTGGTGGGAGTGGCTGACTTGGATTTAGTGGCAGTTACAGAAACATGGTTCACAGAAAACCATGACTTGGATGTAACTATACCAGGCTATATTTTATTCAGAAAGGACAGGGTAGGAAGTAGGGGAGGAGGAGTGGCACTATATGTAAAAAATACTATTAAAGCTTTGGAATTACAGAGCTTAAAAGGGAGAGAGGAGGCATTGTGGGTTAAACTAGAAAGAGGGAAAGAGAAATCTATTTGCATTGACGTGATATACAGACTTCCCTCACAAGAGGGAAGAGGTGAACAGAGAGTTAATTGAAGACATACGCAGCATTGCTAGGAAAGGGGAAGTGCTACTGATAGGGGATTTCAGTATGCCAGATGTTGTTTGGCACATTCCTGCTGCAGTATCATCTAGAAGTAAGGAGATCCTGGATTCTCAACAAAAACCAAAGGGCGAGCAGGATAAAGGTCACTGGCACTTTATTAACGAACACCCCAACGCGTTTCGGCAGGTGCCTTCATCAGGGGGTAAACAGGACTGCAGAATTAATTTAAAAACAATAACATCAAAATTAACACGTGATAAAATAAAAATACAATAAATATAAAGAAAACCCAATATATGTAATAAATACAAAATCATAAAAGACCACAAGAGAATAATATATACTTACACGTTGTACTTCTAATAATGCTTAAAAAAGCACATAAAGAGTGTGTGACCAATAGTGCAATAAAAATGCTGAAAAATTGATATGTTAGAACGTGAATGAAAATAAAATAGATACGTATTAAACTCAGATAAGAGGAAATGGGAAACCCAGACCAGAAGACACACAGTAGGGAATAATCATGACAAAACCACATACAATAATATTCATATAGAATAAATAATTAATAGATAAAAACACCAATAAATATTTTAAATACATCAATATACGACTAAACAAGTACAATCAGTACAAAAAGGTGTATTTAAAACAGCTAATAGCAGCTGATTATGAACTAATTAAAACAAATATAATAATAAAAATAAAACATTCCAGTAGATAAAACATACGGTAAAAATAAAATATATAAAAATAAAAATAATATAATATTAATAATAATAATAAAAGATAAGAACACCAATAAATAATTTAAATAAATCAATGTTCGGCTAAACGGGTACAACCAGTACATAAAAATGTATTAAAAACAGCCAATAACAGCTGATTATGAACTAATTAAAACAAATAAAGAGAAACATTCCATTAGATAAAACATACAGCGCTCAATAAAAATAATATAAAAATAAACAAAACATAATTAATAAAAATCGATATAACAAATAATAATGGAAAACAAATCCATAAAATAAAACATATAATAATCAATGAAAAAATAATAATAATGACACAATTAATATAGATCTATCTAAAGTGATAAGAAAAAATAAAAAAGAAGAAGAACAGCAAACTGTCTACCTGCAAATAACCGTCAATGCGGTACTCATCTGTCTCAAGACCTAATAACAAATTCTAAATTGTATTTATAATTGAAATGGAAAAAGTAAAGGAAGGGGAAAGGAAGGGGAGGAGAGGAGGAGGACGAGGGGAGGGAAGGGGAGGAGGAGGAGGAGGGGAGGGAAGGGAAGAAAGGGGGGGGGAAGGGGAGGGGAAAGGGAAAGAGGGGGAAGGGGAGAAAAGGATAGGGGGAGGGGAAGGGGGAAGGAGAGAGGGGAGAGGGAAAAGGGAAAAAAAAAAAGGGAAAAAAAGGGGAAGGGGAGGGGAAAGGAAGGAGGGGAGAGAGAGGGGGGGAAGGGGGGGGGAGGGGGGAGGGGGAGGGGAAGAGAGGGAGAAAGAAAGAAAAAAAAAAAAAAAAAAAAAAAAAAAAAGAAAAAAGAAAAAAAGAAAAAAAGAAAAAAAGGGGAGAAAAGATAGAAGGAAAGGAAAAGAGGTGATAACTTCCTTGTATAGTACTACTATACCTAACCAATGTGGAAAGTAAATACGAGGGAAAACAGAAAAGAAATATTACATGACTTTACAGCTGATGCCGTTCTTGCAAGAAGACTTGTAACAAACATTATAAGGAAAAAAAATTTTTATAAGGAAAAAAATTTTTTAGGAAAAAAAATTTTTGGGCATATCTTGGAATGGATATAAAGATATATTACTAAAAGATATATGTAAAAAAACCAAGGAGAAATTCATCCAAAACATGCTAATGCCGCAGCGCTTAAACAGATAAAAACTCTTACTTAAATGAACCCAATGAGGGAGACTAGCACAAAGTTAAAAAATAATAATAAATTAAATGAATAAAAGAACAGTTCAAATGCTGCCGCTCATTTAGATGTACTTTGTGTGATGAATATAAAAGAATAGTGTGAGAAACAGTTGCACACATACCCAAAAAAAACGGCGGGAAAGGGGCCGACTTAAAAAAGAAGACCGCGCTGAATTCTAACGTGGTTTAAGAAAGGAGCGAGCATACCTGTGTATTGCACGATTGGAGAAAACTCTGAGAGAACTTTAAAAAAACATTAAAAAATACCGATTGAAGACAACATGTCAGGAAAACACACATACCTTAAAACCGGCAGCAGAACCGGAAACAGCTATGAGTAAACGCGCTGTTTTTTGACGCGATTTAAAGAGCCCACGTCACAAAATTACCATGAATGAATATGCATTAAAAAATGTAGTGCAATGAAATAATGCACTAAAAGTCACATATAAATATGAATAAAAGGGGGAATGATGAAAAATGCAATACATTGAGCAAATTATCAATAGTATTCAATAGAAGCTTAACTAGAAAGAAAACCATGACAGTTGTGCAGTGACTTCAACGACCTTAAAAAACGAACCTTAAAACAGAACGGAGCACAATGATATGATTGCCCTAACTAAACTAACAGGGAAAGCAATAATTTTTATAACCTAATGGACTGTATTATGCACAGTAAAGAATAAAAAATGTTAAAAAATACAAAAATAAATGTTTTAGGTGTATTAGAATTGATAAAGAAAAGAACTGACTATAATATATGAACTAAAAATGCATAAAGGGTAACCATGCACACATAATATGAGAAAAAATATAATAAAATATAAGATATAATATTATGACTAAATTAAAATATCAAATATCGTGATAAGTAAAAAGAAAAATGAAAAAGTAATAAAAATATATATTGTACATCCAAACCATAAAAACCCAAAGAATTATTGATATCAAAAAGCAGCAATAGCTGTGAAATATCAAAATATGGAAATAATATTAAAAACATAAAAAATCACAGAAACACCGACAAATTGAATTCTTGATTAAGACCTAGTGGTTCAAGTGATTGGAGCTCATAAATATATCGTTGTTCCAACCTAAGTAAAATCTTGTCCTGCTCGCCCTTTGGTTTTTGTTTGGACTTCTGCGAGTTCGGTGCTCCCTTTGTGTCTTGTGATCCTGGATTCTCTACAGGGAGAACTATTCAGGCAATTGGTAACAGACCCCACACGTGAAGGGACCATACTGGACTTGGTGCTTACCAATGGTGAAAGTGTTTCTGATGTTATAGTGGGAGATCATTTTGCATCCAGTGATCACCAGATGGTGTGGTTCAGTATTAGGACTAGGGCTGTTAGAATCCATTCAAAGGCGAGGGTCTTAGACTTTAGGAAGACTAACTTTGCCAAGATGGGCCAATACCTCAGGGAGTCGTTAGCGGGATGGGAACAGCTGGGGGATGTAGAAAAACAGTGGGCAAAACAGAAAGGGGATATTTTAAGGGCAACCAACTTTTTGTTAAAATGGTAAATAAAGGTAAAAGGAAAAGGAGACCGCTATGGCTATTGAAAGAAGTAGCTGAAAAAGTGAAGAAAAAGAGGGAGGCCTTCATGAAATACAAGAGATTGCAGAGAGAGGAAGACAGGCATCTATATTTGGAAAAACTCAGAGAAGCTAGCAAAGTAGTCAAGAAGGCAAAGATTCAAAAAGAATAGGAAATAGCCAATGCAATAAAATGGGGGCGATAAGACATTTTTCAGATATATTAGTGAGAAGAGGAAGGGCAAAAGTAGTATTGTCAGACTCAAGGGTGCAGGGGAGGAATATGTAGAAGCTGATGAGGATAAAGCAGAATTGCTTAACAAATATTGCTTAACAAATATTTCTGTTCTGTGTTCACAGATGAAGAACCAGAAGCAGGACCTCAGAAAACACCCACAAACACAGGGCTGGCCCGTCCATTGAGCAAGAATGTTGTTAGCACAGGGCCCTGCGTTTCATGGGGCCCCACGCAAATAACATTCTGCCCATCAGCACAGGAAAACTTTAAAAGAAAAAACTAACTTACTTCTGCTGCTACCGCTGCCGCCCTGGCAGCGGCAGAATCAAGTGTCTCCTGTGGGGCCCCTGCCCGCTCAACAGAGCCCTCCGTCCTGTCCGGCAGAGCCCTCCCTCGATCACTCTCCTCGGCACGGTTTTCAGAGCTGCAAAGGGGACTCTTTCCCTCTCACGGCTCTGTTAAGCCCACTGGGGCTGATGGAAACAGACATTTCCTGTTTCCCATCAGCCCCAGCCGGCTTAACAGAACCGCGAGAGGGAAACCCTCCCTTCGCGGCTCTGAAAGCCGTGCCGAGGAGAGGGATCGAGGGAGGGATCTGCCGGACAGGACAGGAGGGAGGGCTCTGTTGGGCGGGCAGGGGCCCCACGGGAGACACTTGATTCTGCCACTGCCAGGGTGGCAGCAGCAAGTTAGTTTTTCTTTTAAAGTTTCCCTGGGTTGATGGGGGGAGGGGGGTTAGGACTGGAAATGAGCTGATGGGGGGGTTAGGACTGGTAATGGGCTATGGGGGAGGCTAAGACTGGAAATGGGTTGCTGGGGGGTTAGGACTGGAGGTGGGCTGATGGGGGGGTTAGGACTGGTAATGGGCTATGGGGAGCTAGGACTGGAAATGGGCTGATGGGGGGGTTAGGACTGTAACGGGCTATGGGGGCGGCTAAGACTGGAAATGGGCTGATGGGAGATAGGACTGGTGGTGGGATGATGGGGGGGTTAGGACTGGTAATGGGATGATGGGGGGTTAGGACTGGTAATGGGCTATGGGGGGTTAGGACTGGTAATGGGTTATGGGGGGCTAAGACTGGAAATGAGCTGATGGGGAGTTAGGACTGGAGGTGGGCTGATGGGGGGTTAGGACTGGTAATGGGCTAGGACTGGAAATGGGCTGGGGGGGTTAGGACTGGAGGTGGGCTGATGGTGGGGTTAGGACTGGTAATGGGCTATGGGGGGGCTAGGACTGGAAATGGGCTGATGGGGGTTTAGTACTGTTAATGGGCTATGGTGGGACTATGACTGGAAATGGGCTGATGGGGGGGTTAGGACTGGAAATGCGCTATGGGGGGGCTAAGACTGGAAATGGGCTGATGGTGGGGGCTTGGACTGGAAATGGACTGATGGAGGTGCTAGGATAGGACTGGAAATGGGCTGTTGGGGGGTGCTGAGATTGGAAATGGGCTGTGAGGGGAGGGAGCTAGGACTGGAAATGGGCTGATGGGGGGTTAGGACTGGTAATGGGCTATGGGGGGGCTAAGACTGAAAATGGGGTGATGGGGGTTAGGACTGGAAGTGAGCTGATGGGGGGGCTTAGGACTGGTAATGGGCTGTAGGGGGCTAGGACTGGTAATGGGCTGAGTGGAAAGGGGGACTTGAACTACAAATAGCTGATGAGGAGGGGGGCTTGGAATGGAAATGGGCTGTGAAGGGGGAGCTAGGACTGGAAATGGGCTGAGTGGGGGGGGGGAGCTAGGAAAGGAAATGGGCTGATGGAGGTGCTAGGATAGGACTGAAAATGGGCTGTTGGGGGTGCTGAGATTGGAAATGGGCTGTGAGGGGAAGGAGCTAGGACTGGAAATGGGCTGAGTGGGGGAGGAGCTAGGAAAGGAAATGGGCTGATAGAGGTGCTAGGATAGGACTGGAAATGGGCTGTTGGGGAGTGCTAAGATTGGAAATGGGCTGTGGTGGGGGCTTGAAATGAAATGGACTCATGTAGGGGCTAGAACTGGAAGTAGGCTCATTGGGGGCTTGGATTGGAAATGGGCTGAGTGGAGGGGAGCTAGGACTGGAAATGAGCTGATGGTGGGGCTAGGAAAGGACTAGAAATGGGCTGATGGGGGGCTAGGACTGGTAGTGGGATGATGCGGGGACTAGAAGGGAGCGGATGCTGGGTGGGGCTGGAACTAGAAGGGAGCTGATTTTGGGAGGATTAGAAAGGGATGGGGCTGGGAGAGTGAAATCGAGAGGGGAAAAATATTTTTTGTGGGAGGGAAGAAAAATCTTCAATTGGCTGGATATTGGGAGAGTAAGTGGGGATTGAGGATGGAGGGTGTCACGCAGTTGCCGGTGACACAAAGATTATACGCCACTAGGTAGCGCTGTTAAAGAACAAAGAGTCCGAGTGTAGGGTAATAAAGGCTTTTATTCCCCGTTTAAAGCAAGGTTCAACTAAGAGATATTTTAGATAACAGAAACAGTCCTTTGTTTCAAAAAGGTACCAATATTCACTGGCTAGTTAACTGTTACTTCACAGTTTAAAGCAGGTTTTCTTCAAAGTAATATTCAGTATAATAAACATCAACTTATACTTCATTTATTCTTCTGTGGAGCATACACACTTTGGAGCATAGGCAGTGCACCAATCACATTCCATTTCCTCAGGCAAAGGTGTGGGAATAGTGCTGGGAGAATCCACTTCCATCAAATCCTCTCCCCTATACTGATTCAAAGGGCTTCCACTGTCCCTGTCTATTTCAGCATGGTAATCTCCAGCTTGGGAGTTTGGCTTCACATAACCAGGGACTCTTAAGGCTGGCGGTAGTTTAGTGAACCAGTCTGCACTCTTGTTTCCCTTAGGAGGAATCCTTCTTTTAGCATAGCTTTTAGCAGTACAATCATTACAGTTAATGTTCAATGCCTCATACCTTGGCTCACTGAGTAAAAGCTTCCGTTGCTTATAAAACTGCTTTTCCCTCTGAATAGGTGAAACTGAGCAATGATCCTCTAGAGATAAGCTTCTGTCAGAACCTCCCTCTCTGGTTCTTAGCTTTCTTCTCTCTAGGTTACAAACAGGCAGAGTATAGGAACTAGGCGTGGCAGAGCCTCTCACCTTGGAGCAACTTCCACCAAACTCCCCTTGCACAACAGGTCCAGTTTGGGCTTTCTGGCTTCCCACCTTGTGAGGTCTGTTTCTCCTCCAGCTTCCAGCTTGGCTTCTTCCACAGCAATCAGGCTTATGTCCTTGATAGCCTCCAGGCTTCTCTGCTGTTTCTCCTTTTAGTCCAGCTCCAGTTCCTTCTTCCTCTTTCTCCTCCTTCCTCAGCTCCTGCTGTGTCCTCTGCTTCCTCTGCTTATGCCACTCCTCTCTCTCCTCTCCAGAAGCATTCTGCTCTGGCTTATAAAGTGAACCGTTACTGCTGACTTCCTGGTTCTCTTTCAGCTGCAGGTCATCAGTGAGATTAGGTTCATTAAGACCAGTATGTCTGTTCCTGCTCCCTCTAGCTGTGCCTGAAGGTAACTGCACATCTAGTTCTTCTAAAACAGGATTTCTTTTCTTAAAACCAACTTTATTAGTGCCCGCATCATGACAAGGGGTAAAATTTGAGTGGATGAAATAGGAATGAGGAAACAACAAAAGGAGAAAGATTAGTATGTTAAAGCAGATGTAGAGAGAGAATGGAAAAAAACTAGAAGAGAGGAGAAAGGACAAATGGACAGGAGATGATGGAGAGTTAGCAGAAGACACAAAGAAACCAGAAGAAAGTGGCTGGAGCAATTGCAACTGAAAAAAAAATACACAAAAGGTAGAAAAATATCTCTTTATTTTGAATTTATTAACTGGAATATGTCAGCTCTGGGAAATGTGCATCATTAACGTCTGTGCTTTGTTTAGTACAAGAGGAAATTAATTTATAGTTTTATTTCTACAGTGTTGTTGTACATTCCAAGTTTGGCTTATGGGGTTCCCAGTTTAATTATTGTCTTCCTGTTTCTAAATTGTGATTCCTTGTTTGGTGATAGTCTATGTTCTGCATGTGTAACTGAGCTAAGGTATTCTGTTTATGTAATTCCTATTTGACATTGCCACTTGTTCTCTTTCACCAGTAGGTCATGTATTGTTATTCTCTGAAATGTATTGGTTTAATATTTGCAGTGTTTCCTTTTGATAGGTAGGGTATGGTGCTTTGTGAGTCCTGGTAGTGCTCTTATGATACGGTGGGTTTGCTATGGTTTCTAAATGCCAAAAACAAAAAAAAACCCTGGTTCAGTAACAACAATCACACACCAAAATATCACCAAACCAAATCAAAAAATTCCCCCAATTATAATATCTTTTTGTTGGAACAGGCTGGAGGCGGCTGAAAGTGCCACACAGTCGCTCCAGACAGCCAGTTCCTTTTTAATTAAACCAAGCAAAAATGGTACTTATCCAAATTATGTCCCAGTGAAATCTCGTAGCATTCTTCAGAAGCTTAATTCTTGTATTCTTATTTTTTCATATTTCCCCATAAAATGGCTACCGATACTTTTGCTTTTTCAGAGGAGCGTTTAGAGGCACTGCGCAAGCGGCCTTCAGTTTTTGACTTTTCGGAGGAGCAAGCCTCTGTAACACAAAGTCAAACAGTTGCTGATTTTCGAGCATTGCGAAAATGATTAACTCGTACACAATTACATGGTGCTTCGATGACTCAATATCTAAAGACTCGTATTATTCCCCGGGGACTTCGCATGACACGTGCCCACAAAATGTTTACTACTGATTCTGAGTTTGTCATCAAGTGGAATTTGATTTGTAACAAATGCAGTTTTGACCTTATAGCCTTAATCCTTGAGCGTACGATACAGGAAGAGGAAAAACTTCAAAAACAAATAGAAGAGACTAAGACTAATTTAAAGGAGTCCTTTGATGAAGCTGCTTTTCAGCTGAAGATGGATGATATTGATCGCCAAATAAAAAGCTTTTTTGACTATTTAAAGTCTTATAAATTGGGCAAGTTCATGCGAGACAAGACTGATTATGATAGTAACAAAGTGTACTATTGGATGTACAAAACTAAGGAAGAACTTCGCAAAAAATGTGTCACTTTTGATACTTCTGATGATTCGGAAGATATGAGTAGTGGATCGGAGGGGTCTACTACTGCTGGCACCTCCAACAATCAAACTTTTCGCCGTGGTCAGAATCGGGGACGTCCCCCACGGCGGGGACAACAAACTCCAGACTGGGATCCTCCGGTGACTCGAAAAAGAGCTCGGAATCAATTGTGATTAATTTATTATCTGATCCATTGTCTCCTGAACAAGCCCATCTTTTGAATTTCGGACTTTCTTTTGTCCCGACGGTTCGGCATGACCCGTTTGCAGTGCGTCTTAGCCTTCAACGTTTCTTTCGCAAATTACATATAACACATTTTTTTGCAGATAGACCGACTGTGCAGGATGATTCGGTAAAAGTTCCCAGGTCTAAATGGATGCCGCCTGCTATGAATGATTCCACAATTCTTACATATCAGAATCTAGTCCTTCGGGACTTACAGACTTTAGAATGTCAGAAACATCATCAGAGACATAATTTGAGTAAAGAAGAGCACCAAGTGTTAAATCAACTCCAACGGGATCCCCATATTACCATTCGAAGGGCTGATAAAGGAGGGGCTGTGGTGTTGCAATCGACTGTGGATTATTTGCGGACGCTTAGGGACCATTTGGCAGACCGTCATACCTATCGGGTACTTCCTGATGATCCTACATTACGACTTCAACGGCAAATTTGTCTGTTATTGGATGACGGATTACATCAAGGTTGGTTGACTACTCGAGAACATCGGTTTTTGAAATCTGAAACCCCTTTAGTCCCGATTATATATATGGTACCCAAGGTCCATAAATCCCTTGTCTCCCCGCCCAGACGGCCGATTGTCTCCTGTAGGGGGTCCCTGTTGGAACCGTTATCGCAATTTTGCGATGTTTTTTTACAAAGGGAAGCAGCATTGGTTAAATCCTTTGTTAAGGATTCTTCCCATTTTTTGCAACAACTAACTAGTGAAATTTTGCCCTCTTGGGATTTTATTCTGGTGACGCTCGACGTTGAAGCCCTCTACACTAATATTGATCAGGTGGAGGTGATGTCCTTGATGCCTACTTTGTTTTGTTTTGCTCCGCATCGGCTTCCTTGGCCTTTTCTGTGTGAATTGATGAAATTGGTGTTGACGGAAAATTATTTTCTTTCTGAGGGGAAATTCTACCATCAGATTTTTGGTATAGCCATGGGGGCAACGGTGGCTCCCTCTGTTGCCACCCTTTACATGGCCCACTTTGAAGAGACTTCTCTATATCCCTCCCCGAACTTTGTTTCGGTATGATTCTGGAGGAGATTTTTAGATGATGTCTTTTTCTTATGGTTTGATACAGTACCTCATTTACAAATGTTTATCACTTGGTTAAACACCTTGAAACCAAATCTCCGATTCACAGCACATTTCAATTCTGAACAAATTGAATTTCTAGACATGCTGATTATCAAGGATCAGGGCAAGTTTCGTACCACATTGTATCGCAAAAGTGTACAGCGTAATAGTTTGCTGATGTACCATAGTTGTCATCCTGGTCCTATGAGGAGAAATCTACCCTATGGACAGTTCCTCCGGCTTCGGCGGATTTGTTCAACATTGGCAGATTTTAAACATCATGCGTCTGATCTGTCTTATCGGTTAGTTCAAAGAGGATACCCACAAAAGATAATTAAGATAGCATATCGTCGGGCCCTCTATACCCATCAGGAGTGGTTATTAAATGAGTCTTATCATCCGCAACGACCCTCTAGTGATGAGGTTGCCCCTTTGGTAGGAGTGTTACCGTATACTACCTTAAGTTCAGCTATTACAGCTATCCTCCGAAAGCACTGGTCTATTTTGGGGTTGCACCAATGTTTTCAGAAACCGCTTCGTATTGCCTATTCTAGGGGACCTAATTTGCAAGACAAACTAATGCACATAGCTACTATGATTGATCGCCCTCCACTCCCTGATCATAATGCACGGGGCCATTCCACTTGCTCCACTTACACGTTTTGTGAGTCTTCACTTACAGGGGTGGAATGGATCCACCCCAATACTGGTCAGTTATTTGCAAGACGATGGGCGACTACTTGCGATTCGACGTATGTAGTGTATGTATTACAATGTGCTTGCCCTCTCATTTACATTGGCAGAACGTCCAGAAAGATCAAAATTAGATTAAGTGAACATGCGTCGAGGTTGCGTCAACAAGTGTTATCAGCTCCGATTGTGGAACACTGTATTGAAAAACATCATCAATTTGGAACTGATATTTTCTGGACTGTTTTAGATCATGTTCCGTCGAACCCCCGGGGGGGCAATCGACTAGCATTATTACAACGTCGTGAGCAACAGTTGATTTTTGATATGGCCGCGGTTCATCCGACGGGCTTGAATAAAGAAATAGATTGGCCAAGCTTGTTATGATGTCACCTCTACTCACCAAGGGATTCCCCGATGTGCAATGGGATCTCCCATTTGGTGATTAGTGCTCTCGTCTGATTGATGCTTCAGCTAGCCACTCTGTGAGATTCGTCCTCCATATCCGGTGATTGCGGAGTACTGAGCTGTAAGCGGGATTATTGCGCGTTTTTGAACACTTGACACAGGGTTTGCTGGCCCGAAACGTGCGCGTCGTAGAGCGAATAAGCTGCTTGTGACTGCTCATACTTTGAAAAAATAAGAATACAAGAATTAAGCTTCTGAAGAATGCTACGAAATTTCACTGGGACATAATTTGGATAAGTACCATTTTTGCTTGGTTTAATTAAAAAGGAACTGGCTGTCTGGAGCGACTGTGTGGCACTTTCAGCCGCCTCCAGCCTGTTCCAACAAAAAGATATTATAATTGGGGGAATTTTTTGATTTGGTTTGGTGATATTTTGGTGTGTGATGGTTTCTAAATGGGCAGTGTTTGTAGTAGTTCCTAATGTGCCTGGCGGTTTGCACTGGATTATAGTAATGTAGAAATCTTTTAGTCTTTCTTTATCCATATGCTCATTAAGAGGCATGTTTACTAAAAGTTAGTGTATGGTAACATTATGCAAACATTTTTGCAAATGAAGCCCATTATGCAAATGAAGCCCCACACCGAGTCTCCGCACATGGCCCCGCACCCCCCTTGGGCCGCCCCTGCACAAGCAGGAACAGAAGCAAGGGGCATCTTGAACAATTTTCAGAAGACTGTGTTCGCGAGAAACTAGCTCAACTTAAAGTAGACAAAGCGATGGGACTGGATGGGATACACCCTAGAATACTGAGGGAACTTGGGGACGTTCTAGCAGCTCCACTGATTGATCTTTTCAATGCCTCATTAGAGTCGGTAATGGTGCCAAAGGACTGGAGAGAGGCTCATCTGGTGCCTTTACACAAAAGCGGAAGTAAGGATGTGGTTGAAAACTAGTTTAACTTTGGGGGGTGAGTAAATTATTGGAAACGCTGCTGAAAGAGAAAATAGTAAGGTTTCTGGAGTCCAGTGGATTACAGGATCCGAGGCAGCATGGATTCACCAGAAGCAGGTCTTGTCAGACAAATCTGATTGATTTCTTTGACTGGGTGACCAGGGAGTTGGACCGAGGGAGAGCCCTAGATGTGGTGTATTTAGATTTCAGTAAAGCCTTTGACACTGTTCCTCACAGGCAACTTATAAACAAACTGAGCACCCTAGGGATGGACCCTAAAGTTACTGCTTGGGTTAGAAATTGATTGGGTGGGAGGCGACAAAGACTACAGGTAAATGGAGCTCACTCTGAGGAGAAGGATGTTACCAGTGGTGTGCCCCAGGGATCTGTCCTTGGTCCGATTCTTTTTAACATCTTTGTTAGTGATATAGCAGAAGGGCTGTCAGGTAAGGTTTGCCTCTTTGCGGATGATACCAAAATCTGCAATAGAGTAGACACCCAGGAAGTTGTAGATAACATGAGGAGGGATCTAGCTAAGCTTGGTCTAGAATTTGGCAGCTGGGATTTAATGTTAAAAAATGTAAGGTCATGCATTTGGGCTGCAGCAATCCAAGGGAGCAATATAGTATAGGGGGTGAAGTACTTTTGTCCACTAAAGAAGAGCGGGACCTAGGCGTGGTTGTGTCTGATGATCTTAAAGTAGCTAAACAGGTAGAAAAGGCGACGGCAAAAGCTAGAAGGATGATTGGGTTCATACGGAGAGAAATGGCTAGCAGAAAAAAGGAGGTGATAGTGCCTCTGTATAAGTCTTTGGTGCGACCTCATTTGGAGTATGGTGTGCAATTCTGGAGACCGCACCTTCAAAAGGATGTGAACAGGATGGAGTTGGTGCAGAGGGTGGCTACTTAAATGGTTAGTGGTTTTCATTATAAAGCATATCAGGACAGACTTAAGGATCTTAATATGTACACCTTAGAGGAAAGGCGGGATAGAGGTGATATGATTGAGATGTTTAAATACCTCCGTGGCATAAATGTTCACGGGGAGAGACTCTTTCAATTGAAAGCAAGTGCTGCTACGAGGGGACATGGGATGAGGGTGAAGGGGGACAGATTCAGGAGTGATATTTGGCAATGTTCTTTACGGAAAGAGTGGTGGATCCGTGGAATAGTCTCCCAGTGGAGGTGGTAGAGATGAGGACATTAACAGAATTAAAAAAAGCAAGGGACAAAAACAGAGGATCTCTAAAGGAAAAAAGGGGACTGTTGTAGTGGTTGATATGGAAGGACAGAATAGATAGGCCATGTGGTCTTTTTCTGTCATCATATTTCTATGTTTCTATCCCATCCATTTCCGTCACTTTGTTTACTTTTAGTTTATCTAGTTCCTCACGAACAGCCTTCTGAAAATCGTTCGAGCTCCCCGTCGCTTCTTTTCCTATTTGTGGGTGTTTTCTGAGGTCCTGCTCCTGGCTCTCATTCTGTGAACACAGGGCAGAAATATTTGTTAAGGAAGTCATTCAGTACAGTGAATAGCAGGGATGCATGTCCCGATTGGACGTCCATCCCCGGTATTTTCTCCCCTGCCGGCCCCGGCTAATGCATCTCCGTATGAACAACTCATTTGTACGGGGAGGCTTAGATGGGGTTGGGAAGGGGTGTGTCTGAGACCAAGTGAGGTTTGGGACATGAGCGGGCCACGACCCCAGACGTACAGGGCCAATTCTGAGGTCAGCCCTGTATGTCCAGGGCTGTGAACATGGATGGGGGACCTATTCTACTGCAGTAAGTTCTCCACAGCCAGACACTTAACTTGGGAGGCTGGATCGAGGGTCCGGCTGTGGGGAAAGAAGAATATCTGCAACGGCCAGCATTTGTGGCTCCTGAATGGAGCCGTGGTGCCATGGCGACAGGACGCCATGGCACTGTGGCTCCATTCAGGAGACTGACTGAGGTAGCCAAGGATCTGCTGTGCATACAGGCCAATCAGAATCGCGGTTCTGCCTGCACGTTCAGACCGTAGACCCAATTCTGATCTCATGGGCACGTCTAGCCCCATCGGATCAGAATCAGGTCTAGCTATGGGCATCCCGCTTCTGGTCATCCGCACAAGGGGCTGGACGGCCAGTTTGGAATGTGCCTCCACGCAATTCTGCTTTATCCTCATCAGCTTCTATAGCTTCATATTATGCCCTCTAGTTTTACAGCTTCCCCATATTTGAAAAATGTTTGAGTTTTAATGAACAAACAAACCTTTTCAAAGATGGGGAAGCTGCAAAACTAGAGAGCATGACATGAGGCTGCAAGGAGATAAACTGAAAGACAACTTCAGGAAATACTTTTTCACTGAAAGGGTGTTGGATGCTTGGAATGCCCTCCCAATGGAAGTGGTGGGGACAAATACAGTGACAGAATTCAAAATGGTATGGGACAGACACAGTGGATTCCTTTATAGCAAAAGGATAACATCAAAATAAGCTTAACTATCTCTACTATCTCAACGAATAGGGGTGACCTGCATGGAGCGGTGGGTACACCCCTAAAAAAAGATATGGGGAGGGGTGACCTGCATGGAGCGGCAGGCGCACCTACTCTTGCCACCTTGCTGGGCAGACTAGATGGACCATGATGGTTTTTATCTGCCATCATATACTATGTTACTATGTTACTAAATGTTACATATTCCTCCCCTTCACCCTTGAATCTGACAATACTACTTTTGCCCGTCCTCACTAACATATTGTAAAAATGTCTTATCTCTGCATTTTATTGCATTGGATATTTCTTCTTTTTTTTGTATCTTTGCTTTCCTAAATTGCTAGCCTCTCTATGTTTTTCCAAATATAAATGCTTGTCTTCCTCTTTCTGTGATCTCTTTATTTACTGAAGTCCTCCCTCTTTTTCATCACCTTTTTAGCTACTTCTTTTGAGAACAATAGCGGCCCCCTTTTCCTTTTATATTTATTTACCTTTCTAACAAAAAGGTTTGTTGCCCTTAAAATATCCCCTTTCAATTTTGCCCACTGTTTTTCAACATCCCCAGCTATTTCCATCCCTCTAACAACTCTTTGAGATATTGTCACATCTTAGCTAAGTTAGTTTTCCTAAAATCTAAAACCCTTGCTTTTTGATCCAAACTCACCTGCTCATCAGCCTCTCTGTCTTTAGCTATCTCACTACCCCCCTGGGATAGATAATAAATAGAAGTAATACTGGCCACATCAAATGTTGAACATAACAACGTATCATGGACATATTTTTTAAATAACTCTAATGGAGAGAGAAAAGGCGTAGCATCGGAAAATTTAAAACTCTAAGATTATTTGCTCTAGATAGGTTTTCTAACATTTCCAATCTCTTTTGAAGCACAGTGGTCTCCTTTATATAAGATGAACTCGCAACCTGTACACTCTCCGCAGACCCCTCCAACTTTCAAATCCTCTCACTAACAGCTGAGACAGACTGACCATGACCGCGAAGAACACTCGCAGTGTCATGGGAAAAACTACACAGCTGAGTGAGAGTACCCGAAAGAACACATTCCACCCGTTGTATAGCATCAAAAACATCTTTCAAAGAAATATTAGAATTAGCAGAACTAGAAAAAACTGGCAGCGAATCAGAAGATGGTAAAGAGACACCCGAAGGGTATACAAGCTCAGCTCCAGTCAAATCAGTCCGCTTAAAAGAAGCTCCATCGGAGAAAGGGGTGGAGACGGAAAACAAACTACCATCTCCAGCAAAGGAGGCATTGGAAGAGGGCATTTTATCATCAAAGTTAGGTGGGGGGGAGGGGTACGATCCCCTGAACTTAATGAAGCCTCTGGGACTAACCTTGCTCCTGGGTCCTGAGGGACTGGTATTCGTAAAGCAGCAGCACTAATCAGGTGGGTATCCATAGGGCCCTTCACCACCTGACCCTCCACTGGGCCCTAGTTCTTAGCTTTTCGCTTACCCATTCAAGACACAGGAAGCAAAGAAACTTCCCAGAAGATCCCAGGTGCTCCTAAGGGGCTTACAAGGGGCCTAACCTGCCCCTTGAGCCACACCCCTTCAGACACGCACCGCGGGCGCGTCCCGTGGTACCAGTTGGCTCTTATCCTCAATCGCAGCAGGAGAGAGGAGCTCTGTTCCAGCCAGGTATGCAGCTGACAGCAATTCCCACTCAGCGTCTCCTGACGTTAGCAGGCAGTCCTGGGCTAGCTTCTCCCTCTAGATAAGGTGACTAAGAGGGCTACCCTATTGGTTACCTTCTCTTCTGAGAGCGAAAAGGTTGCTATTATGAAATTATATTTTGCTAAGAAGGATGTTTCCTTTTGTGGGAGTCCTTTGATGATGCTTCCTGATGTTGCCAAGGTTATTCAGCTCAGACGGAAAGCTTTTTTGCAGCTAAAATCTAGGGTTCTTGCTTTGGGAGGTCAGTTTTATTTAAAATTTCCTTGTAAATGCTTTGTTACTTATTTTGGTAATAGATATGTATTTACTGAAGTGTCACAGTTAGAACAGTTTTTGGTGGGTAAGAGCTCGCAATAAGATTATTGTATTGTTTTGAGTGGTTTGGTTGGGAAGAAAATTGGGGTCTTGATGTTTGGTATGCTTAGCTAGCTGCCTCTCATTTAATGTGGTTTCTTGAGATTGTTCCTCTGAAAATATTTAAAACTGTAATTTTCTTTTGTGTTTCATGTAAGGGAATGTTCTTTTCCAATGTTACTTTTGTAATCATGACAAATTCAATAAAAATATAATTTTAAAAAAACCCTTGCTTTTGAATGGATTTTATCAGCCCTAGTGCTACTACTGAACCACACCATCTGGTAATCACCATATGCGAGATAATTTCCCACTATAATAACAGAAACACTTTCCCTATTGGTAAGCACCTAGTCGAATATGGCCCCTTCATGCGTGGGGTCTGTTATGAGTTCCCTGAGTAGTTCTGCCTGTAGAGAATCCAGGATCTCCTTACTTCTAGATGGCATTGCAGCAGGGATATGCTAATCAACATCTGGCATATTCAAATCACCTATCAGTAGCATCTATTCTTTCTTGGCAATGCTGTGTATGTTTTCTATTAAATATCTGTCCACTTCTTCTCCCTGTGAGGGGAATCTGAATATCATCCCAATAAAAATGGATTTCCCTTTCCCTTTTTCTAGTTTAATCCACAGTGCCTCCTCTCTCTCTTTTAAGCCCTGTAATTCTATAACTTTAATATTATTTTTTACATATAGTGCCACTCCTCCTCCCTTTCTTCCTTCCCTGTCCTTCCTGAATAAAGTATAGCCCGTTATAATTACATCCCTGTCATGGCTGTGCATGAACCATGTCTCTGTAGCCACCACTAAATCCAAGTCAGCCTCTTCCATAAAAGCATCAACATCTGGGATTTTATTATCCATGCTACAGATAGTTATACACTCTGCTTTCCAGATGTTGCCCCTTTTACACATTTCTACAGAGACGTTCAATATTTCACTTACCTGGGGGCTATCTCCAGGAACAAGCAGGAATAAGTCCTCACATATGGGTACGTCGGAACCGACGGAGCCTGCGCGGGAAAGCTCCCCAGCTTCCCAGGAAGGAAGCTTTTGGGGTCTTCCACTGCACATGCGCGCTGCCTTCCCGCCTTCCTGACCAGCTCTCCTCAGTTTCTCTTTTTCCGCGGAGCCAGCAGGTCGTGTTCCTGTCACCGCTGAAGAAATTATTGTTTTAGTTTGTTTCTTTAGACCGCGTACCTGCCTTCCCCATACCGAAACCGGTACCGCCGGTCTCTCTTTTCTTTCTTTAAAAAAAAAAAAAAAAAATCTTTATTCTGCACAACTTGGTGACTTCGGTTAGGCCTCAGGCCTACAGAAATTCTCCTCATGGAGAAACCAGCCCCTGGTTTTAAGAAGTGTACCAAGTGTAGTGCTGTTATTTCTGTCACAGACACCCATGAATGGTGTCTTAAGTGTTTGGGACCTGACCACTCCATTCCGGACTGCCCATCCTGCTCCCAGATGTCTAAACGTGGGTTGCAGAACCGGGCCAACAAATTCCATGTGCTGTTTGCTTCAG
Source organism: Ichthyophis bannanicus (assembly GCA_033557465.1). Lineage (NCBI taxonomy): Eukaryota > Metazoa > Chordata > Amphibia > Gymnophiona > Ichthyophiidae > Ichthyophis > Ichthyophis bannanicus. The sequence continues at coordinate 51,517,532 of CM066049.1, forward strand.
ATAATCCAGCATCACAGTCATCCAGGTCTTCCTCTCCGGATGGATCTCAGGTAACCAAACCCTCTGCGGGCAGGTCCTCAAAGAGCAAATCTCCTTCAAAGCATCGAGAGGCTCTCACTTTTGAGTCTGAGGATCCTGCCCCAGCCAAACAACCCCGGTGGGAAGCTCTGGCTTCCAAAGCACCATCTATGGGGTTACAGGTTGACATCGATGGCACGGCCTCGACAGATCACCTGTTGGACTGCTCTGGGGTACCGGCCCATACCGGTACCGACATCCAGGCAGCAGTGGCGTCTATGAGCAATACTGTTCAGACCATGCAGCAGGCCATGCTGGCTTTTATTAATGCTGCGACGCCCTCGGTACCGCGTTCAGCGGTACCGGGTCCGGTTCCAGTATCGTCTCCCATACCGGAACCGAGACCATCGACTTCCAAACGCAGATCGGTTCCGCATGCCGGATCCGGGTTTTCACCCGATACCGATCCCATACCCGGTACGCCCGATGTCGATACCGATCGGTATGCGTATCGTGCGTTGGAAGCAAATAGAGAATACTCTGCTTCTTCTGAGGATTTTGACTCCTCTGAGGACTCTGATGAGCTGTCTCTAGTTCTTCATGAAGACCCCTCTTCCCCAAAGAGGAGAATGTCTCCACCAGAGGATTTGTCCTTTCAAGACTTCATTATTGAACTAGCTAAAGGACTTTCTATCACTACATCCTCTGAAAAAGAACCTAGGTCAAAGAAATTGGATATTTTAGGATACCCTAAGGTTCCTAAAGAGGCAGTCACCCTGCCTATCCATGAAATCCTTCAAGAACACTTGATGGACTTATGGGAGGCTCCTCTAACGTTGTCTCCTTATTCTCGTAGGTTGGACACCATGTACCGGGTCCCTCCTTCTCCTGGTTTTCAAAAGACTCAGTTGCCTCACCATTCCATTGTGGTGAAGTCTGCACTGAAAAAGATTAAGAGTACCAAAAGGCACTCTTCTACCCCTCCAGGACGAGAATGTAAGACCCTAGACTCTTTTGGCAAGAAACCTTTCCAGGCTACTATGCTTATAGCCAGGATTAATTCTTACAGTCTGTATATGGGCATGTTTCTCAGGGAACTTGCCCTAAAGATACGACATTTTGCCTCCTTTATCCCTGAGGATAGAAAAGAGGAGTTCATTTCTCTGGTGAAACAGCTTCTAGATGTTTCTAAGTTCTCCAACAGAGCAGCTTTTGATTCCTTTGAGGGTGCCGGTAGAGCTTCGGGCATTGCTATTGCAGCCCGACGACTTGCTTGGCTCCAGGCCTCTGACCTAGAACCCTGGGTCCTGGATGGCTTGCGGAATCTGCCCTGTACAGGTGAGAACTTATTTTATTTATTTATTTTATTTTATTTATTTAACAGGTTTTTTATACCGCCTTTCTTACAATCAAAGCGGTTACAAGACTACATCAGGTTAACATACAATACAGACATAAAAACATCAGACTATAAAGACAAAACAATGCATCCAGTTTTATACCACCTTATCAAAATATCAAAGTGATAAGCAATGGATCTATAGGTAACAACGAAAGACTACATCAGGTTAACATGTAATAGAGACATGCCTCTAAACGGAAGAGCAGCCAAAGGGAGAGACAGACTGAGGAAATTGTAAACTACTCAAATTAATAGATCTTATACATATTTGCTGTTCTTCAATTTTTGCCACGGGCCACTGCCTAAGGGCCACGCCAAAGGGCCCTCTGGCGAGGCCCTCAGGCGCGGGCCCGACAGGCGCGGGCCCGCCTGTCGGCGGCTTTACTTTAATGGAGCTGCTGCTCCCCTCCCACAGCCCCGAATGGGCCGGAGGCAGTCAGTTGGTCTCGCGCCTCTCGGGAGTCCGGCGGTGGAGTTCTGCCCGCCGTCGGCGGCTTTACTTTAATGGAGCTGCTGCTCCCCTCCCACAGCCCCGAATGGGCCGGAGGCAGTCAGTTGGTCTCGCGCCTCTCGGGAGTCCGGCGGTGGAGTTCTGCCCGCCGTCGGCGGCTTTACTTTAATGGAGCTGCTGCTCCCCTCCCACAGCCCCGAATGGGCCGGAGGCAGTCAGTTGGTCTCGCGCCTCTCGGGAGTCCGGCGGTGGAGTTCTGCCCGCCGTCGGCGGCTTTACTTTAATGGAGCTGCTGCTCCCCTCTCACAGCCCCGAATGGGCCGGAGGCAGTCAGTTGGTCTCGCGCCTCTCGGGAGTCCGGCGGTGGAGTTCTGCCCGCCGTCGGCGGCTTTACTTTAATGGAGCTGCTGCTCCCCTCCCACAGCTCCGAATGGGCCGGAGGCAGTCAGTTGGTCTCGCGCCTCTCGGGAGTCCGGAGGTGGAGTTCTGCCCGCCGTCGGCGCCTTTACTTTAATGGAGCTGCTGCTCCCCTCCCACAGCCCCGAATGGGCCGGAGGCAGTCAGTTGGTCTCGCGCCTCTCGGGAGTCCAGCGGTGGAGTTCTGCCTGCCGTCGGCGGCTTTACTTTAATGGAGCAGCTGCTCCCCTCCCACAGCCCCAAATGGGCCGGAGGCAGTCAGTTGGTCTCGCGCCTCTCGGGAGTCCGGCGGTGGAGTTCTGCCCGCCATTGGCGGCTTTACTTTAATGGAGCTGCTGCTCCCCTCCCACAGCCCCGAATGGGCCGGAGGCAGTCAGTTGGTCTCGCGCCTCTCGGGAGTCCGGCGGTGGAGTTCTGCCCGCCGTCGGCGGCTTTACTTTAATGGAGCTGCTGCTCCCCTCCCACAGCCCCGAATGGGCCGGAGGCAGTCAGTTGGTCTCGCGCCTCTCGGGAGTCTGGCGGTGGAGTTCTGCCCGCCGTTGGCGGCTTTACTTTAATGGAGCTGCTGCTCCCCTCCCACAGCCCCGAATGGGCCGGAGGCAGTCAGTTGGTCTCGCGCCTCTCGGGAGTCCGGCGGTGGAGTTCTGCCCGCCGTCGGCGGCTTTACTTTAATGGAGCTGCTGCTCCCCTCCCACAGCCCCGAATGGGCCGGAGGCAGTCAGTTGGTCTCGCGCCTCTCGGGAGTCCGGCGGTGGAGTTCTGCCCGCCGTCGGCGGCTTTACTTTAATGGAGCTGCTGCTCCCCTCCCACAGCCCCGAATGGGCCGGAGGCAGTCAGTTGATCTCGCGCCTCTCGGGAGTCCGGCGGTGGAGTTCTGCCCGCCGTCGGCGGCTTTACTTTAATGGAGCTGCTGCTCCCCTCCCACAGCCCCGAATGGGCCGGAGGCAGTCAGTTGGTCTCGCGCCTCTCGGGAGTCCGGCGGTGGAAAATGCTACATTAGATAGACTTTCTAAGTCTACCTCTACTCCTGCCAAGAAAAAGTCTTTCAAGAGGCCTTACTACAAGAAGGCCAGATTTTCCACAAATACTGGCCAACAACCTTCTCAGCCTCGCTTTGCTGCTAAACGTCAGCAACCTAAACAGGCAAAGTCAAAGCCTGCAGCGTCTACCACTTCTCAGCAGGCTCTACCCCCTCAGGGGTTTTGACTTGCCCCTAGAGAACTTAACATTTCTGGCTCTAGAACAACCAGAGCCCCTCACCATTCCCGGAAGGTTAGCTCACTTTGCTCCCAGATGGGAGCAAATCACATCAGAGCAATGGACCCTCTCTATCATCAGAGAGGGCTACAAACTTCATTTTTCCGACCTTCCTCCATATACCATGGTGAGGCACTTCAATTCTCCCCCATTTCTCCTGGACCTGTTGGATCAGGAAGTCTCTTCTCTCCTTGCCCAAGGGGCAATAGAAGAGGTTCCTCTTCTTCAACAAGGGACAGGATTCTACTCCCCTTATTTTCTCATAACAAAGAAGACAGGGGGATTCAGACCTATCCTAGATCTGAGAGAATTGAACAAATTTCTGTACAAGGAGAAATTCAAAATGCTTTCTCTAGGCATTCTCCTTCCATACCTTCAGAGTCAGGATTGGCTTTGTTCTCTAGATCTCAAGGATGCGTACACATATACTTATCCACCCATCCCACAGAAAATATCTAAGATTTCTGTTTCAGGGAAAACATTTCCAGTACAGAGTACTTCCCTTCGGTCTAGCCTCTGCTCCAAGAGTGTTCACCAAATGCATGGCAGTTGTTGCCGCATTTCTAAGAAGTCTGGGAATTTTTGTATTCCCATATCTGGACGACTGGCTCATCCGAGCTCCATCTCAGTCAGAGGCCCAGATTTCCCTGGACCGCACAAGGCACCTTCTGCAGTATCTGGGACTGGTGGTAAACCTTCCCAAGTCTCAACTCACCCCTACTCAGTCTCTAGAATTCGTAGGGGCCCAGTTGGACACCACCACTGCAAGGGCCTACCTGCCTCAAGTCCGGGGCCAACGTCTGCTGTACTTGGCCTCCCAAGCTCAATCCAGCAGTCACTTGACAGCCAGAGAAATGCTGCGACTTCTGGGCCACATGGCCTCCACGGTACACGTGGTGCCCTACGCTCGTCTTCATATGAGAGCAGCTCAATGGACCTTGGCCACCCAGTGGACTCAAGCATCAGGAGCGCTCTCCGACCAAATACTCACCTCAAAGCGTCTGTTTTGGTCCCTCCAATGGTGGATGTCCACCAAGAATCTGTTGTTGGGGGCCCCCTTCCAACCTTTGTTGCCCCAAGCAACCCTCACAACAGATGCCTCCCAAACAGGGTGGGGAGCCCATCTACAATCCCTCTCCACTCAGGGTACTTGGTCTCCGCAGGAGACCACCCTTCACATCAACCTCCTGGAACTGCGAGCAATCTTCTTTGCCCTCAAAGTCTTCCATACCCTCCTTGTCAACCTGACCGTCCTAGTTCAGACAGACAATCAGGTGGCCATGTTCTACGTAAACAAACAAGGAGGGACAGGCTCTCTGTCGCTTTGCAACGAAGCTCTCAGATTATGGGCCTTCGCCAGAGAGCATCAAATTCATCTTCTGGCAGTATATCTTCCAGGGGTTCAAAACTCTCGGGCAGACAGACTCAGTCGAGTTCTGCTTCCACACGAATGGTCCCTACATATGGACCAGATAGGCAGAATCTTTCAGGAATGGGGAACCCCGGACATAGACCTCTTTGCAAGTCCGTGGAATGCCAAACTTCCCCGGTTCTGTTCCAGGACTCCGTGTCAGGGAGCTCAGGCCAACGACGCCTTTCTCCTGCATTGGGGTCAGGAATTCCTATATGCCTTTCCACCCATTCCTTTGATTCCCAAGACTCTGTTCAAACTCCAGAGGGATCACGGATCGATGATCCTCATAGCTCCACGCTGGCCACGCCAAGTGTGGTTCCCTCTACTTCTGCATCTCTCCCAGGGACCCTCCCTGGACCTGGGAGCTGCGCCAGACCTTCTCTCTCAGGAGAAAGGGACTTTGTGGCACCCAAACCCCAAGTCCCTACACCTCAGAGCTTGGTTACTGAAGGCCTAAGCCTTCATGACTTCAATCTTTCTCAACCAGTGAAAGATATCCTTCATGCCTCTAGGAAACCCTCCACGAGGCGTTCCTATGCTTTCAAATGGAAACGTTTTTCCATTTGGTGTGCTCAACAGGGTCTTGACCCTCTAGCACTTCCTTTGAATTCTCTACTAGACTATCTCCTGCATCTTTCTAATGCAGGCCTTAAGACGAATTCAGTAAGAGTCCATTTGAGTGCTATTGCAGCATCCTTAAAACCTATAAATGGACAACCTCTCATCCGCTTGTTGCAAGATTCATGAGAGGCCTGACTCTAACTAAGCCTCCCATCCGACCTCCTCCGGTAGCATGGGACTTGAACCTAGTTCTAGGTCAGCTTATGAAGCCACCTTTTGAACCGTTGGTTTCTACCTCCTTGAAATTTCTTTCCTGGAAGGTTCTTTTCCTTATTGCAGTCACTTCGGCTCGCTGTATCAGTGAACTACAAGCCTTAGTGGCTCATCCACCTTATACCAGGTTTCATCATGATAAGGTGGTCCTAAGGACGAATCCCCACTTTATGCCCAAAGTGGTCTCGCCTTTTCATCTTAATCAGGAGGTATATCTACCTGTCTTTTTTCCAGCTCCTCATGCATCCAGTGCAGAGAGGAACCTTCATACTTTAGATTGTAAAAGAGCTCTTGCCTTTTACCTCAACAGGACTCAGCCACATCGAAAGTCTTCCCAAATTTTCGTGGCTTTTGATCCTTCTCATTTGGGACTCCCAGTCTCCAAACGTACACTTTCCAATTGGATTGCTCAGTGTATTTCCTTTGCTTACCAGAGTAAAAATATTTCTCTGGAAGGCCATGTCACAGCTCACAATGTGAGGGCCATGGCCACTTCTATGGCTCATCTTCACTCTGTCTCCATAGATCAGATCTGTCGAGCCGCCACATGGGCCTGAAGCCCATTACTGCTTGGACAAGGACTCCCGCCGGGATGCCTTGTTTGGTCAGGCTGTCCTCAAACACCTGTTCCATACTTAAACAACTCCTGCCCACCTTCCCAGGATGGATGCCTGAGATCCATACGAAGATGGCGAACCCTTGGAACGGGATCTCCCAGGCATCTTAGCTAGGGAGTCCCCATATGTGAGGACTTATTCCTGCTTGTTCCTGGAGATAGCACAGTTACTTACCTGTAACAGGTGATCTCTGGGAACAGCAGGAATTAGTCCTCACAACCCGCCCACCTCCCCTAGGAGTTGTGTCTTCTATCTATCTTCCTTTCCTCTCTCTATTGTCTCAGCTATAAACTCGAACTGAGGAGAGCTGGTCAGGAAGGCGGGAAGGCAGCGCGCATGTGCAGTGGGAGACCCCAAAAGCTTCCTTCCTGGGAAGCTGGGGAGCTTTCCCGCGCAGGCTCCGTCGGTTCCGACGTATCCATATGTGAGGACTAATTCCTGCTGTTCCCAGAGATCACCTGTTACAGGTAAGTAACTGTGCTTTCTTCACCCATCCCCATTGAATCTAGTTTAAAGCACTCTTCAGTAGGTTAGCCAGTCTACTGCTGAAGACACTTCAAGCCTTCTTGGACTGATGGACACAATCTCTGTTCTGCCGCCCTTGGAACATCATCCCATGGTCCAAGAAACCATAATGCTCCCAATGACACTATCCACGTAGCCATGCATTCATCTCCAGGATGCCTGCCTCTGCCTTTACCCTCAACAAAGAGGATTGAAGAGAATACCACCTGTGCATCTGCTTCATCCTTTTCCCAGAGCCATGAAGTCACTTTTGATATGTTTAGTGGGATACCTAAAGCAGTATCATTTGTGCCGACTTGGATGAGCAACATCGGATAATAGTCAATAGGCTTGATGAGTCTCGGCAAACTCTCCTTAACATCTTGGATTTTGGCAGCTGGCAGACAGCACACCTCCCTGGACATCAAATATGGTTGGCAGATGGACGCCTCAGTACCTCTCAGAAGAGAGTCACCAACAACCACTACCCTTCACTTCCTTGAGGTCTCTGATTCTGCAACTTTGGGATGCTTGAGCTCTGGTTCTTCCCTTTTCTGGGATGCTTTCACCTCTGCCACTTCCAGGGCTACATACTTGTTTTCAATTCAAGGACTGGTGGAGTTTGAGTGTTGATTTTGTAGGCTCTGGTGATTCTTGTCCAGCTTGCTTTATTCTGTAACCTTCCATCTTCACCTTTGTCAGAAAACTTGGATATTTCAAGAAGCATCTCACCAATAAACTTCTCATGGTCTGAAATGCTTCTCGGCCTCACCACCTCTTCTATGAGCTCCTCCACTTGTTTCCTGAGAGGTTCAGCATGCAGGCATCATGCACATGGAACCAGTCCTTCAACTGGCATTGGAATCTCTGTCTGGACAGAGTTAGAAGCTGTAACGGGGGCAACAGCTTTGGCAATACAATTTTTCATAGCCTTTGTTCAGTTGGTAGAGCTTTGGTACCTGTTGATGTAAAACAGAGAGATCTACCAAAGTCCCTACCTGTTCCTCAGCTGTCCTTTAATAGCAAAAGCAGTTAATCCCTTTAAAGTGTGTTCTGACAGCGCTGTTCTATGTCCCTGTGTGTAGCTAATTGGGAAGTAGCCCTATAAAGCAAGAATGCTTAGATGGGGTGGGTGGGAACTGTGTTGGGTAGGGAAAGATCTAACACCTGATGAGGTCAGTGGTTTCAAAGAGCTGGCTGTGAATGGGTAGCTGGAACAAAAAACAATGAACTCTAACTGATAGGGCTTTGCCCAACACCACAAAAAAAATTCCCCCTTTGCAGTATAGAAAAAGAATTAGTTCTTAAAAATGAAAACCAAAACCCCTTTAAGAGCTTTCAGGTCGAAAGCTTGTATTTAAAAGCCGCCCAGTATTGCCTTGCTTGCAATGGAGTCCCTGTTAGGAATTTGAGCCAACTCTGATTTTCTTAATTATCCTTCCTTGAGAATTTGTATTCACAGAATAGGAGCTGAAAAGAAAACCCAGAAAGAAGTCAACATACCCTAATATGTGCCTTTAAGCAACCCTGTGTCCTTCTGTAAGCCTGCTTCAGTGCAGCAATGATGTCCATGGAAGGGTTAAAGATCTCTTTGGGGACCTTTTTCTGTTTTGCATGTTGCTAGTTCATGAATGGTAAAGAATGGCTTGGCCCTTCCTCAAAGAGTGTAAGCTTCATTTCAGCAGTAGAGCCTGGAGTTAGAAATCAGCCTTTTGCTGGATGAGTATGTGACTCTTTGACTCACACACACAATTATTGTCCTTTAGTTTGAAGGCATCTGGCAGCTAACATTATAGAAAAGCACTTCCTCACAGAATCCAGAATCTCCCATTTGGCAGGGTATAGTGGAAACCATTGACCTGTTGGTTTTCATTGAGAAAGCGAGAGGAAATAACTCTCTAATTGCTTCACTTCTGCTGCTCTACTGTAAATGACGCTTCTTCTTTTTAGAGTAAAATGGGATGAAAAGATCTTGATATAATAATGATAACTCTTGCAATAACTATCAGGGTTCCATCATTTTAAATGTTTTTCTAAAGGGCAGTGGTGACATTTCTTTGTTTAGCAAGGTAGCTAATGTAAGCTGTAAATTGAGCTGCAGTTATAAAATATCTAAAAATGAGACCTTCAATATCTACAATTAAAATAAAAAGGTATCTCAAGATGGATATCCAAGACATCAAGCACTGATTTAGCTTGTTGAGTGCTTAATAAGCAAACAGAGTAGATCGACATCTATTCAGCCCAGCTGACTAAAGAAGTTGAGATAATGGAAAAGTTCTCCGGTGCTGAACTTCAGTATTATTTCCTGTCGGAAGAAGAATAAAAGTTTTAATTTAAGGTACTGTTTCTTTGATTCAGGCATTGTTTCCAGACATCATATACCTGGCTGCTTTCTAACCCCAAACCACAACCTGCTGAAGATATATATACCACCCAGAGCATGAAACACTGCCTCGGAAGGAGAAAGGGCTCTCACGGTGCCCAACAAGCCCCCAGTCACAGGGATAATATTGGATAAATTAGTGTGGTTGCTGTGCTAGCCCACTGTAATCAATGATACATAAAAAGAAAGCAATATTCTAATATAAGCATATTTTGTTCATATTGTTCAGATCTGGGGAAGAAGGTTTTAACCTTTGAAAGCTGGTAAAAAAAAAGTGGCATTTTAGAAGGGACGGCAAGGAAGAAACTGGGATGTCCAGAGCACTATGTCTAAAAATATAGGGGAGTGGCGGCAGTGAAGGGTGGTTCATTAAGTGCCTTCTGAAATTGCTTCATCTCCACCCCAAAAAATGAACATCCCAGTAACTGATTCTGAAGACAGGTCCTGCACAGTCAGATAGCAAGGCCGGGCATGTGCACGGGTGTAATCTATTTCACAAATGTGGACGTCCCCGAATTGCATGCCTACAGAACCAGGTACTTGGGCATCCTGGCCTGCCATTTCAGATATTCAGACATGCAGAGGTGGGCCAGTAATATGTATGGCATGTGTTTTTACATGTAGATTTCTTCAGCCAGTCTAGCAGCGAGATGGGAACTGTGTAATCTCGCATTCAGTGTCACACGCACGATTTTCTCCCAGTTGGTAGAGATCTTACTTATGTACTAGGTGCAAAGAGCTCTTTGCTCTCAGCGAATGAGTCCAATCTTTGGAGCCTAGAGTAGCAGACTTGGAGGAACTAAGGAAGACAGAGAGGTATATAGATGAGATCTACAGGGACATAGTACTAAAATATCACCTCCAGTCTGGCAGCTTCTCTGTTGCCATAGAGGAGAGAGGTCACATGAAATGACAGCATCACCTTGGTGTGACAGGAAGTCATCCTGTAGCTAGGACCTGTCCTCCAGGTAATGTAAAACCCTCTTGCTCCGATGTGGTTTCTCCAGGGCCATGTACCCATAAGGGAAGGGTTAAGACGGCCATCATAGTTGGTGATTTGATCATTAGACATGTAGACAGCTGGATGGCTGATTAAAATGAGGTCCACCTGGTGTGAAGGTAGCAAACCTCAAACGCTACCTAAACAAGGTTTTAGATAGTGCTGGGAAGGTAGTCGCTGTCTTGGTACATATATTGGTTCCATTGACATAGGAAAATGTGGGAGGAAGGTTCTGGAGGCCTCATTTAGGCTTTTAGGTAGGAAGTTGAAATCCAGAATTCCAGGGCAGCATTCTCAGAAATGCTTCTTGTTCCATGCACAGGGCCCAAAAGACAGGCAGAGCCCCGGAGTATCAATGCATGGATGAGACAATAGTGCAAGAAAAAGGGTTTGGGATTTGTTAGGAACTGGGCAGCATTCTGGGGAAGGGGGGGGGGAGTTTTTCTGAAAGGATTGGGCCCACCTTAACCAGGGTGGAACCAGGCTGCTGGCAATGTGTGCCTTTGAGTCAGTCCTGACTCCTGGGTTTTCTTGGCAGTGTCACCAGAAGTAGATTGCCAGGCCTTTCTTCTGAGGCAGTAGAGTGTTAAGTGACTTGCCCAAGGCCACAAGCAGTACTAGTGGGAATTAAACGCTGGTTACTTGGTTACCAAGCCAGTGTTCTAACCACTAGGCTACTCCTCCACTCAGGCTGCTGGTATTAACCCTTAAAAAGGAGATAGAGCAGTTTTGAAACTACCTGATGGGGGAAAGTCGACAGTCATCCAAGAGCACATCATTCAAAAGGATGTATCCTTGAAGGATACTAGCAAAAGAAGGAAGTTAGGGCATCCTGATAGGCAGGTTAGATGCAAGGCATTGATCAGGCAGGCAAAGAGAGAATTTGAAACAAAGCTTGCTGAGGAAGAAAAAACACATAATTTCAGGTACATTTGCAGCAAAAGACTTGTGAGATAATTAATTGGACCATTAGATGATAGAGGGGCAAAGGGGGCACTAAGGGAGGGCAAGGCCATAGTGGAGAGACTGAATGAATTCTTAGCTTCACTCTTCACTGAAGAAGATGTAGGGAAGTTACCCATGCCTGAAATAATATTTAAGGTGATGCATTGGAACAATTTAAACAAATTTCTATAAACCAGAAACATGTACTGCAACCATTTGTAAACTAGAATAGCAAATACCCTAAAATGGATGGTATACATTAGAGGCTGCTGAAAGAACTGAAATATGAGATTGTAGACCTACTATTAATAATGTGAACTATCATTAAAATCATCTGTAGTACCTGAAGACTGGAGAAAGGCCAATGTAATGCCAATTACTAAAAAGGGTTCCAGGGGTGATCCAAGAAACAACAGACCAGTGAGCCTGACATCAGTACTGTGCAAAATGGTAGAAACCATTATAAAGAACATAATTACTGAACATGTAGATAGTCATGGTTTAATTGGAGAAAGCCAACATGGATTTAGCCAAGAGAGGTTGTGTCTTACTAATCTGTTATATTTTTTTGAAGGTATGAATAAACAGGGAGATAAAGGTGAGCTGGTTGATGTGGAACCCGATTCAGGTAGGGGGATGTCCGGATGTCCCGAGGAAGATGGGCCCATTTAGATGTGATTCTGGACTGTAGGAACAAAATGCTTACACGGTGCACAGAATAGGCCCCATTAATGGCCTGGTTTGCCCCTGCCATCTGTGGGGACATCCTCCCCTCAGGTGCCCCCAACTCCTATGGCTTCGGCCCCCCCTTTTCTCCACCGCCCAACCCACAGCTGGTCTGCCAGAGCCTGGATCAGGTGGCAGGGACCCCCTTCTGTACCAAGCCCCTGCCCGGCCCCAGGGGGAATGCCAGATTTGTGCTGCTTATTCCACCTTTGAGGTGGAATAAGCAGCACATCCCCTTTGACCTGGCAGGTCATACAGGGCCGTGACATGATCTTTATATCATGCCGGGTTGGCCCATCCCTGCTCCACCCAGATCCTTCCCCCTCCTGCCCCCCGTAAGCTCTCCTCGTCCTGGTGCTCAGGATGTACAGGGAGAGCTGGAGGGGAAATTGGGCCTGGACAGCTTTTGGGGCTGCACGTCCTGCCGGGATGTGCAGCCCTGCCACCCATCTCCCAGAATCGGGCCCCTAGTATATCTGGATTTTCAGAAAGCCTTTGACAAGGTCTCTCATGAGAGACACTTGGAAAAATGAAAGTCATGGGATAGGAGGCAGTGTACTATTGTGGATCAGGAACTGGTTAAAAGAGTGGAGTGGAGGAGTGGCCTAGTGGTTGGGGCAAGGTGCTTCAGGCTAGAAGGTCGGGGGTTCAAATCCCACTAGAGGACAGCAACCTTGGGCCGGAAGGACTGGGGTTTCTAGTCCCACAGGTGCTCCTTGTGGTCTTGGGCAAGCCACTTAACCCTCCATAGCCCATGTTCCCTGTAATATAGTTATCTCTAAGTTATAATGCCCTGTTCAATGTAATTTCAGTTTGTTCAATGTAAACCGCACTGATGCAGAATAGCATGGTATATAAGAAAATATAAATAAGTAAGATAGAAAGCAGAGTGTAGGGCTACATGGCAAATTTTCTCAATGGAGAAAGGTAAATAGTGAAGTACTCAAGGGATCTGTGCTGCTTTTTTTGTGTCAGTTTATTTTATTAGCTTCAACGGGAGCACTACATCTCCAAAAAAGCATCAAACAAGGTAGTTAACAACAAGGGTGCTTGATACACATAAGCATATGATAAGTTCATGCATGATCTCCCTATTCCTACAGGGATAGAAACTAGAATAAAGTGAATCCACAGCTTCCCTCAACACCCAAATCCCAAATTCCACCTTCCCCCTCACTCCCACCCTCCCCTCACCCTCACAAATAGACAGCAAACCCCCAAGAAGGGATACTGCAACAAGGGCACTGTAATAGGAAGAAGAGGAGGAAAAGGAGGGGAGAGAGGGAAGGGAGAAGGAAACACAGAACAGGTAATGTCCAGATAAATTACAAGGAAGGGACTAAGTGCAGAGAGAAACAACCAAGCCAGCCGTGACCTAGGTCCAATGTTCCCTCTAATTTTCTGTAGGCTGTGTGCGCATAAAATATCAGCTGTGTGCAGCTTTTGAAGGAAGGTTAAATTTTTGTGCACCACATAACGACACTCGGAGTTATATACTTTAAAATTTGACTACACGTCAGAATACAGTATGTACACCACATTGATTTTAATCAAATTAAATGAAAATAGACGGTTACTAAATGAAGCGGGAAATTTCTAGTAATTACAATCATAAATTTTAAATTTTAAGACGTCTGTGTTGTTTTCTATCAGAATCAGAGCCGTAATTTTTGTGCGCTCTGTTGTAAAGTATGTGCGCTCACTCAGAGAGGTCTGTGCGCGCGCACACGCGCACAGCTTAGAGGGAACAGTGCCTAGGTCCCTCAATCCGGACCATGACTACACCCTGATACCCTGAGTAACTCCCCTGCTTCTTCTTGCTGCTCTATGAAAGATCTCTTCCCCCTCACATCCCCGTCACCTAAGAAGCATCCTGCTAGGGGCATCGAGTTATGGTACTGCGGAACTTGTGGAAATCACAAATGTATAACTATCTGACATGTCTCATGTTCATGTTAGTGGGACTCCAGTCGAAAGAAACTAGACCATAGTTTATCAACCATCTCTGGTTTCCCTTGAAGTTCAGCTGTGAGTTTCTCCATCATTTATATATATCCCAACAAGCATTCCTGAAGGACTCTATTACAAAGCAAGGTACCAAAGCTCCACCAACTAAGCCATGGATGGGAAAAATTGTTTTGCTAAAGCTGTTGCCACCATTACAGCGTCTGCGTCTCTCCAAACAGAAATCTTAATGCCAGTTGAGGGACCAGCTCCATGCACAGGATGTCTGCATGCTGAGGCTCTCAGGAAACAATGGAGGAGCTCAGGAAAAAGGTAATGAGACTGAGAAGCATTCGAGATGGTGAGAAGTACATTGATGAGATGCTTCTTGAAACATCCAGAGATGAAGAAGGGAGGCTACAAAAGGAAGAAGTTGGACATGAACCACCAGATCTTGCAGTATTTATTTTATTTATTTATTTTATTTAGCTGTATTTATATACCACCTTTTACCGGGTCAAGGCAGTTTACATAGAACAGAAGAGCAAATACATTGTAACAGCTTTTTACAACTATATACAACATGCAGTTGATACATAAGAGTATCAGCACTCCAACTCCTCTAGCCCTTGAACTGAAGAACCAGTATGCAGCCCTGGAAGTGGAGGAGGTGGAAGCATCCGAGGAAAGCACCCCAAAGTTAAAGAATCAGTCACCACAACGAAGCAAAGAATAGTGGTGATTGGTGACTCTCTTCTGAGGAATATTGAGGTGTCCATCTGCCAACTAGATTTATTTATTTATTTATTTATTACAGGCTCTTATATACCGCTCTATTCAGAATCAGCGCGGTTCACAATATAACAACATACCATAACAACAAACTGTTAGGTTTTACAGAGAACAAGGTCAGAGAACTTGGATAAAACATGGGACGTCATTACTGCAACTATTTACAAGAGTATTTACAAGTAAACATAACAGGATTTGTTCTTAGTTTGGGTAGTGATTAAGATTGGTTAGTTGATATCCAGAGAGGTGTGCTGTCTGCCAGCTGCCAAAATCCAAGATGTTATGGAGAGTGCCAAGACTCATCAAGCCTACTGACTATTATCCTATGTTGCTCATCCATCTTGGCACAAATGATATTGCTAGGTATCCCTCCGAGCATATCAAACATGACTTCACGGCTCTGGGACAGAGGGTGAGGCAGATAGGTGTGCAGGTGTGTTCTCTTCAATCCTCCCTTTTGAGGGTAAAGGCCAAGGCAAAGAAGCTCACATCTTGGAGATGAATGCGTGGTTGTGTGGATAGTGTCTTTGAGAGTATTTTGGTTTCCTGGACAACAGGATGATACTCCAAGGTCTGTAGAGCAGAGATGGTGTCCATCTGTCCAAGAAGGGTCGAAGTATTTTCAGCAGCAGACTGGCTAACCTACTGAAGAGGACTTTAAACTAGATTTGATGGGGATGGGTAAAGAGAGCCCCCAGGTAAGTGAAACATTAAATATCTCTGTAGAAATGGGTAATAGGGGCAGCATCTGGAAAGCAGTGTGTATAAATGCCCGTAACATGGCAAATAAGATCCTAGATGGTGAAGCTTTAATGGAAGAGGCTGACTTGGATTTAGTGGTGGTTATGGAGACATGGTTCACAGATAACCACGACTGGGATGTAAATATACTGGGCTATACTTTATTCAGGAAGGTCAGGGTAGGAAGAATGGGGAGATGGTGTGGCACTATATATAAAAAATTATATTAAAGCTATACATTTGCAGGGCTTAAAAGAAAGAGAGGAGGCACTGTGGATTAAAGTAGAAAGAGGGAAAGGGAAATCCATTTGCACTGGAGTTATATACAGATCCTCATCACAGGGGGTAGAAGTGGACAAAGATTTAATACAAGACATACACAGTATTGCCATGGAAGTAGAAATGCTACTGATAGGTGATTTCAATATGCCAGATGTGGATTGGCACATCCCTGCTGCAGTGTTATCTAGAAGTAAGGAGATCCTGGATTCTCTACAGGGAGAACTATTCAGACAATTGGTAACCGAACCCACATCTGATGGGGCCAAACAGGACTTACTGCTTACCAATGGGGAAAGTGTTTCTGATGTTACAATGGGAGATCAAATCACACCCAGTGATCACCAGATGGTATGGTTCAGTATTAGTACTAGGGATGATAAAATATATTCCAAAGCAAAGATCTTAGACTTTAGGAAAACTAACTTTGCAAAGATCGGACAATACCTCAGAGAGTTGTTAGCGGGATGGGAACAGCTGTAGGATGTAGAAAAACAGTGGGCTAAACTGAAAGGGGATATTTTAAGGACAACAAACCTTTTTGTTGGAAAGGTAAATAAATGTAAAAGGAAAAGGAAGCTGCTATGGTTCTCAAAAGAAGTAGCTGAGAAGGTGAAGAAAAAGAGGGAGGCCTTCATGAAATACAAGAGATCACAGAGAGAGGAAGACAGGCATCTATATTTGGAAAAACTTAGAGAAGCTAGCAAAGTAGTCAGGAGAGCAAAGATTCAAAAAGAGGAGGAAATAGCCAAAGCAATAAAATGGGGGATAAGACATTTTTTCAGAAGTGATGGTAATCTCAAATTATTTTCAAAAGACCGTGTTTGAGAGGAATTAGCTAAACTAAAAGTAGGCAAAGCCATGGGTGCAGATGGGTATATCCAAGAATACTGAGGGAACTTGGGGACATTCTAGTGGCTCCACTATCTGACCTTTTCAATGCCTCTTTGGAGTCAGGAGTGGTGCTAGAGGACTGGAGAGAGGTGCATATGGTCCCTTTACATGAAAGCGGACATAAGGATGACATTGAGAACTACAGGCCAGTTAGTCTGACCTCTGTGGTTAGTAAATTATTGGAAAGGCTACTACAGGAGAGAATAGTGAGGTTTCTGGAGTACAATGGATTGCAGGATCTGAGTCAGCGTGGATTCGCCAGAGGCAAGTCTTGTCAGACAAATCTGATAGATTTCTTTGACTGAGTGACCAGGGAGTTATTTAATTGGGCTTATATACTGCTTTTCTATGAGTCAAAGCAGTGTACATTCAGGTATTTATATATTTTTCCCTTGTCCCCAAAGGGCTCACAATCTATGTTTTTGTACCAAGGCCACAAGGAGCACCTGTGGGACTAGAAGCCACAGTCCTTCCAGCCAAGATTGCTGTTCTCTAGCAGGATTTGGACCCGTGGCCCTCAGTAACTTGCTCCAACCACTAAGCCATTCCTCCCTCTCTGAATGAGTGGGAGTTGGACCAACAGAGAGCCCTAGATGTAGTGTATGTAGATTTCTGTAAAGCCTTTGACACCATTCTGCATGGGCAACTTATAAACAAACTGAGCACCCTACGGATGGACCCGAAAGCTACTGATTGGGTTAGAAACTGATTGAGTGGGAGGCAACAAAGGGTACAGGTAAATGGAGCTCACACTGAGGAGAAGGAGGTTACCAGTGGTGTGCTGCAGGGTTCTGTCCTTGGTCTGATTCTGTTTAAGATCTTCATTATGACTGTCAGGTAAGGACTGCTTGTTTGCAGACAATACCAAAATCTGCAATAGGGTAGACACACAGGAAGGAGTCAACATCATGAGGTGGGATCTAGCTAAGCTTGAAGAATGGTCTAGAATATGGCAGCTGAAATTTAATGCTAAAAAATGCAGGGTCATGAATTTAGGCTTGAAAACTCCAGAGAAGCTGTACAATGTAGGGGGTTAGGTACTTCTGTCCATGAAAGAAGAGCGGGATCTGGGTATAATTGTGTCTAATGATCTTACAGTAGCTAAACAGGTAGAAAAGGTGACTGTGAAAGCCAGAAGGATGCTTGGGTGTATAGGGACAGGAATGGGCAGCAGAAAAAAGGAGGCAATAATGCCTCTATATAAGTCTCTGGTGTGACCTCATTTGGAGTATTGTGTGCATTTCTGGAGACTGCACCTTCAGAAGGATACAGGCAGGTTGGAGTCGGTTCAGAGCGTGGCTACTAAAATGATTAGCAGTCTTCGTTATTTATTTATTTAACAATTTTTCTATACCACCTTATCTTAAAATCAAGGCGGTTTACAATAAAACTTCAATTTATAGAGAACTTTTAAGAGAAACAATTCAAACTTTATCCCATTACAGAATAACTTTCTTAGCAAACATAGGGAAGGGGAGAACTGGGAGTGCTAATGTATAACTTATGTACAATGTTATGTATATGTAATTGGTCATGAGGGGGAGCATCAGGTTTCATTGAAGTGCTCAATGAAAAGAAGGGCCTTCAGCTGTTTCTGAAAGTCCTGTATGTCTGTGGTTCTTATTTTTTCTGGGAGAGTGTTCCAGATAGAGGGAGTGGCAAGCAAGAGGGCCCTCTTGGCAGTGGGGCTTTTTTTTGGCTTTTGTGAACAGATTGGGTATAGATATGGTATTGATATTACTGCTTCTCTCAGGTCTGTTGTGAGGTTTGGTACAGATGAGATCCTGCAGACTTCTGACTGTTAGGTTGTTTTTGATTTTGAAGATAGTAAGGGCAAATTTGTATTTGGCACGTGATGTACTTTGCAATCAGTGTAGTATGTGCAGGAGGGGATTTATATGTTCCCGCTAAGATGATCCTATGATGGCCGGGCAGTGGTGTTTTGGACTAGTTGCAGGGGTTGGGTAGTTTGGGCAACCCTTGGAAGAGGGCATTACAGTAGTCCAGTAATGGCATTATGATGGACTGACATACTGTGTGAAAGTGTTCTTGACTAAGGAGAGGTTTTAATCTTCTGATTATTGCAAACTTGTGGAAAGCAGACCTGGAGGTTTTGTTGATATGAGCTTGTAGGTTGAGATGCTTGTCAATGATGATACCCAGGTATCGGACTTCATCCTTTATTGTAATTTGAAAATTTGCAAGTTTGATTGAGGCGGGGGGTGAAATCAGTGTTCCTTGTGATGATTATTGCCTTGGTCTTCTTGCTGTTGATGTTGAGGTTGTTGTTGGTAAGCCAGGTTATCATTTCATGGAGGCACATTGACATTGTGGTGAAGTTTAGAGTATCTAACTAGATTGGGGTGTAGGCCATAATATCATCTGCATATATGGCATATTGTGTTTTCCTGAATATGTTGCAAACTGGTTGTACATAAATGTTAAATAGGAGGGCAGAGAGCAAAGATCCTTGAGAAGCTCCTTGATCAGTGTGGAAAATAGTTGAAATGAGACCAGATTTGACTATCTGCTGTCTGCCTCCGAGGTATGACTGGAACCACTTGAGGGTGATGTTTTGGATCCCGATTGATGCTAGTCACTCCAGAAGGATGTCGTGGGAGACTGTGTCAAAGGCAGATGATATGTTGATGAAGATTAACAGGAAACCTCTTCTTATGTTGTCAATACTTTGAGCAGGTTATCAAATAGATGGATGAGTAGTGTTTATACGCTGTGATTTGGGCAAAAACTGTGTTGGTATGGATCCACAGGGGCGTGTAGGTTAATGTGGTCCTGGAGCTGTCTCTGAACAATCTTCTCAATTATTTTGGAGAGGAATGGGAGGCTGGATATTGAGCAGTAGTTTGATGGGTCATTGCTGTGCGGTGGTGTATTCTTTGGAACAGGGCGGATGGTAGCTTTCTTGAGAGCCTGGGGCATGTATTCCTGGGTAAGTGAGGTACTTATTATCTTTTGTATGAGTTTGATTAGGTCATCCTTGGCAGATTTGATCCGTGCCACTGAATAAGGATCAGATGGTGCTGTGGTTGTATTCAACTCAGTTATTTACAGGCGATTTGCTCTGTTGACGGGATGTTGAAGTTTCTCAAGTGGCTTAGGGTGATGAGGCTCACACTGATAGGTAGAGTGT
The DNA here is from genome assembly GCA_033557465.1 of Ichthyophis bannanicus. Taxonomy (NCBI): domain Eukaryota; kingdom Metazoa; phylum Chordata; class Amphibia; order Gymnophiona; family Ichthyophiidae; genus Ichthyophis; species Ichthyophis bannanicus. The sequence goes on from CM066049.1 coordinate 51,537,304, forward strand.
CAGATTTAGAAGTGTCCTTGTAATGTGTGGTTTGAAGCAGTTTATTCTTGGATATGATTTAGTCTGCAAAGGTTTGAGGGTGTATTGGGTTTTCATTCTTCAGAGTTGGGTCCTTCATTAGGGTTTGGACGATGTTGAAGAGCTCTTTGGGTTTGTTGCAGGCTTTTAGAATGAGGTTAGTGTGGTATTGTTGTTTGTGTTTATTTATTAGGACATTGTATTCTTGGTACATTATTTGGTATTGTTTTAGTGTGATTTCAGTCTTGTCATGTCGCCATCGATGCTCATATTGACGTAGTTTCCTCCTTGATTCTCTTATTGTAGTGGAGTACCATGGAGCTGATCTTGGTCTGCTGTCTAGATGGCGTGGGATGGTTCGAGTTGGGAGACTCAATGCGGCACTGATGGTAGTGTTCCAGATGTTGATAGCCTCATCCATGTCAGTAACGTCTTGGGGCAGGAATTAAAGGGTGTCCCTGAGGAATTGCTCTTTGACGAATGCTTTGAAGCGTCTGGTAGGATTATCTGGTTTCAATGATTTTTGTTGATTGTTGAGGTGAATTTTTAAGAGTATGGCATGGTGATCCAACCATGGTATGGGGGTCGTTGATAATGCTGCTATATGTCCTTGGTCTAAGATGCTTGCTGGGACAAAGATGAGATCTGGGGTGGAGCCAGAGCGATGAGAAGGACCTGTGAAAATTTGTTTGAATAGAATTGATTCCATTGCTTTGTGGAAGGCTGCTTCCTCCTTGTTAGAAGCAGATGTGAGGTTCAAGTCCCCTAATACTATAAGGGGTTTGTGAGGAGAGTTTGCTGAGTATATGGATTCAAGAATGTTGGATGTGTCTTCTGAGTGGGAATTGGGGGCCCTGTAGATTAGGCAGATGGATAAGCATTTGTTTTCTATGATAATAATATCATAGCACTCAGAACTTATTGAACTGGATGTTTTGAGTTTCTCGGGCTAGAATGAGTACTCCATCTCCTTTTTTTGTGAGTATGGGGGCAGTTGAATGCCATGAATGTGGGGGGCGTAACAGGACTACTTGGTAGGAGCTCTTTAGCCTTGATTCAGTAATACAGAGGATATCAATGTGGTTGTCTTATACGAGGTGTGAAAAAAAGAACCGAGACTGTGGCAGCCACGCCCATGACTCAATGCCAATTGGCTAATCACTTATGTCACTGTGTTGTGCAACATCACTATTCTGCTATAATATTTTTCATCTCTCTCACTCTGTTTTTCTTTTTCAGGTTTTTTTGTAGCACACTGCTCCATCGCTTTGTCACGCAACTGGAGGTGGCAGAAATATGGAACAAAGAATGAACTTGAAATTTCTGGTTAAGTTGGAGAAGGGCCAAACTGAGTGTCTCCAACTTCTCAAAAAAGCTTATGGAGAAGATGCAATGTCAAGGCCGTGAGTCTTCGAGTGGCACAAACGCTTCAAGACTGGCCGCGAGGAGGTGGAGGATGACCCCAAGTCAGGACGGCCTTCCACGACAAAGACGGCTGAGAACATTGACATAGTGAACCAGCTGATGCCGAGTGATTGCAGATTGATGGTGCGGATGATAGCTGAGGAGCTCAGCCTGAACAGGGAGTCAATGTGGACCATCTTGGTGCAGGAGCTGGGAATGTGGAAGGTATGCACCAAGATGGTGCCCAAGCTTTTATTGGATGACCAGAAGGAGCACCGGGTCAATGTTTGTAAAGACTTGCTAGAGAAGATCGGAGAAGATCCAGAGATCGTTGGCCGAGTCATCACAGGAGACGAGACTTGGGTCTTCCAATACAACCCTGAAAGCAAGAGACAGAGCCTGCAATGGAAGACTCGACTGTCACCCAGACCCAAGAAGGCACGCATGTCCAAATCAAGGATCAAGGTCATGCTGATCACATTCTTCGACTAGAAGGGAGTAGTCCATCATGAGTTTGTGCTTGAGGGTCAAACAGTCAACCAGTTCTTCTACCAGCAGGTCCTCAATTGCTTCCAGGACCGGGTTCGGTGCAGCAGCTGGGCTCTGTGGAGAGACAAGTCGTGGCTGCTGCACCACAACAATGCGCCTGCACACACCGCGCTCAGTGTGAGGCAGTTCTTGGCCAACAAACAGATCACAGCTCTCGACCACCCTCCTTATTCCCCAGATCTTGCACCATGCAACTTCTGGCTCTTCCCCAGGCTGAAGACTGTGCTCAAAGGAACTCATTTTGCCTCTGTAGAAGAGATCAAGGCCACTGTGACGAGGGAGCTAAGGGACCTCAAGGAGGAGGACTTTACCAAGTGCTTCCATACATGGCAGAAGCAAATGCAAAAGTGCATTAACTCTGGGGGATCTCTAAAGGAAAAAAGGGGACTGTTATGTTATAGTTGCTGATATGGAAGGACAGACTAGATAGGCCATGTGGTCTTTTTCTGTCATCATTTTCTATGTTTCTATGTTACTTTGAAGGGGACAATGCATAATTTCTGGCATTTATAAGGCCTACTGATATGGGGAGGGCTAGGGAAGGGGGGAATTGAGTTGAATTATGTGAGGAAGCATATGAGGACAGACTTAAAGATCTTAATATGTATACTTTCGAGGAAAGGTGGGATAGGAGCAATGTGATAGAGACATTTAAATACCTCTGTGGCATAAATGCGTATGAGGGTCTCTTTCAATTGAAGGCAAGCTCTGGAATGAGGGGACATAGGATGAGAGTGAAAGGGGATAGACTCAGAAGTAATATATGGAAATATTTCTTTATGTAGAGTGGTAGATGCGTGGAATACTCTCCTAGTGGAGGTGGTGGACACAAGGACAGTATCTGAATTCAAAAAAGCAAGGGACAAACACAGAAGATCTCTAAAGGTAAAAAGGGTATTATTTATTTATTGGAAATTTTGATAACACATTTTCCAATAGATCAAATGCGGTTTACAGAGAACACAACTTTGAATTGTACAAAGACAGTACATATTACATTAAACAGGTAACTATACAGTTGAATGTGAACAGGTAACTATATACAATTAGATAAAAACAAATTTTTAATTAACTATGTACATGTTGGTCCTGTAGATGTTGTGTTATGTTTGATAAAATAGAGCTATTCTGGATGATTTTTGTTAGGTGAGTGTTTGTGTTAGGTTGATCATAGGAGTGTCTTGGTTCAGTTGTGTTTTTGAGTGCTCATGTGCATTTCCAAAGTGTAAAGTGAACAGGTGAGTTTTGAGATGCTTACGGAATGTGGTGATGTCATCTATGGATCTTATGTTGTTTGGGAGATTGTTCCAAAGGGCAGGGGAGAAGTGGGAAAAAGCTCTGTTATTAGTTGATTTTTCTGGATTTCTTGAAGTCGGATGGAATGGCTAGCTTGTTTTTGTTGTGTTCCCTTTGGTTTCAGTGGTTGTTTTCCTTGGTGAGTAATGTATTGAGGTATGATGGGGCGATATCTTTGATTAGCTTGAAGGGGGTGACTAGTATTTTGTACTGTATGCAACTTTGAATTGAAAGCCAGTGAAGGTTGTAGAGAATAGGTGTAATGTGTTCAGATGAGTTGACGTTAGAGGTTATTCTTGCTGCAATGTTCTGGGCTAGTTGAAGTTGTCATAGATTGTTTAGGGAGACCTTGGAGGGAGATATTGAAGAAGTCAAAGTGGGGTGTGACAATGGCATTGACAATGATTTTGAAATCATGGGGGTAGAGGAGTGGGTGGATCTGTTTAAGCATTCTGAGTTTGAAAAAGATTTTTTTGTGGTTTGCTTGATGTGGGCTAGCATATTAAGTGTGCTGTCCAGGGTTATTCCTAGGTATTTAACTTCACTTTTTACTGCTATGTTTGCATCTTGAATTGTGATGAATGCTGGGGGTTTGAAGGTTTGATTCTTTGTTATATATAGGGCTTCAGTTTTGTTGAGGTTGATATTGAGGTTTTGAGATTTTAACCATGTTGATGCCTCCGAAAAACAATTCGTGATTTGCTGAGTTGGAGGGTTGGGGGGTATATCATAATGTCGACGGCGTAAATATGATAATGTACTTGGAACGTTTTGAGGATTGTGCAGAGGGGTTGTACAGAAATGTTAAATAAAAGTGCGGAAAGAGCAGAGCCTTTTGGGAAACCTTGTTCTTGTTTGTATGTCTGGGAGGTATGTGGGCCAATGCGTACTTGCTGGGTTCTGTGTGATAGGGAATAGGTAAACCACTGGAGTACAGTATCTTTTATGCCTATCTGTTGTAGCCTGTTAAGCATTATATGATGGTTTATACTGTCAAAGGCAGCTGAAATGTCTAAAAATAAAAGGAGAAATGCCTGTTTGGTATTGTCAATATCACATGTGAGGCGGTCAATTAGGACAGTAAGGAGGGTCTCTAAGCCGTGGTGTGGACAAAAACCATATTGGTTTTCATCCAGGGGTGCAAATGTTTCGATATGATCTTGGAGGTGTATTTGAACTACCTTTTCGATTAGTTTTGTAGAAGGGCAGACTAGATAGGCCATGTGGTCTTTTTCTGTCGTCACGTTGTTATGCTTCAAAACCACTCTGAACAGGAGGGTGGTTCAGCGCATTTCCAGTACCGAACAATTACACTCTGGGTCACTAGGAGAAGAAAGCTAGAAAGGTGCCTAAGATCAATGCTGGCCAAATCAGAAGGCAGATGGCCTAATACAGAGGTTTTAAGCGTAAAGGAAATTTACACCCCCAAAGTCTTGGTGATCCGCTTATGGATCTGAGACCAGAAGATTTGCAGTTTGTGACAGTGCCATCACATGTAGTCCAGATCTCCATGACCCACACAATTCCATCAACACAGTGAGTCATCCCCTCTGTCCCATCTGTAAAGGTCCATACACAGCAAAATGCACAATTGTGTATTGGCCAATGACAGAGAAATTGAGCAGGAGTGGGTATACATACAAACATCTTCCCAAAAATCCCCAGGCTGAGCCCAAATCCAGGTACTCCATCTGCTCCTAAATGGTAATACCTCCACTGAATATGGTATATCAACTAAAAGTGCAGCATATAGCTTAACGATAAAGGGCTTCAGTCATAAGGTTTTGAACAAGACAGGCTCTCGCCTCTTTGGGGGGTGTAAGATGTCAGCATCATGGGGGATAGACCCCACAAAATTGAAAGAACTGCCTCTGCCCTATCCTTGGCAGCAAAGGTCCTGTCTTTGAAGAGAGCAGATTATTTATTTTATTTAACAGTTTTTTTTATACTGCTTTATCATTTCAATCAAAGCAGTTTACATTGTAACTTAAACTTGTACATTAAACAGGGACATTGATAACTTGGATTTTTCTGAGCAATGGAGGGTTAAGTGATTTGCCCAAGGCCACAAGGAGTGGTAGTGGGAACTGAACCCTCATTTCTTGGTTCCCAAGCCAGTGCTCTAACCATTAGCTGCTCCTCCAATCTCAAGGCCCCACCACTGCTCAGTGACTCCCACCCCAAATTCCTTATTAAGGCAAAGGCCAATATTGGGGTAAAGGGGGAAATCCATGGAGTCACCTTCTATCACTTACAAAGCACGTGCCAGACTTTCCACACTGTGCTTAGAAGTGGGTGCAATAGTACCCTGCTGATCTCAGTAGACTCCTTCAGAAGCAATACTGCTTTGACAGGGATCGGGGCCATCCAGTCTTCTTCAATACAGACCCAATCTGAACAAGATTCAGTGTACCAGAAAAGCACTGCCCAAAGACAAGAGCACCAATAGTACAATTCAACATCTGAGAAGCTGAGACCCCCATTCCTTTTGGGTGCCACCAGAGTGGCCCATCCTGCTCTTGCCAGACAAAAAGGCAGGGACCTCCTTACTGCCTTGAAGATTCTTCTAGATACATGGATGGGTAATTGCATAAATAGAAATAATAGCTTTGGTAATACCAGCATGTTCGCTAAATTAATTCATCCCAACCATGAAACACAGTTCCTCCAAGCTTGAAGGTCTCTACTAAGTTTGTCAAGCAGCTTTTGATAATTTAGCTCCAAGGTATTTGAATTGATCAACCACCAGGAAGCCATCAGGGATAGCTGCTGCGCTGTCCCCCACACTGTCACACATGGAAGCAGGGCGGATTTCTGTTTATTGGCAGTAAAGCCAGAAATCCAGAACTGCTCAAGAAGAGTTACAATCCTGAGCATAGTTATAGAAGGATCTCGAAGGTAATTTATGGTATAATTAACATACAGGGAGATGGCATACCATCCTCCAAGTCTTATACCTGTCTCAACCGCCCTCTTACGCATGTGTTGTGCCAGTATTTCCATGGCAAGTGCAAAGAGCAACAGTATGCCATCACACCCCTGCCTGGTTCCACATCTCAAACAGAAGCTCTTTGAATGAAAGCCATTGACCAACATTGTAGCCATTGGACATGCATTCAAAGCTGTGACCTATTTACATTTATTTGGTCCAAACTCTAAATTGCCTGAGTACCTCAAGCAAATTAGGCCATTCCACCTTATCAAAAGCCTTCTCCACATCAAGGGAAAGCACCATAAAGGGCTCTGCCCTTCCCCAAACACCACGTATCACATTGAGTAACCACCGCACATTCTCAAACCATATCTATGCTTCATGAACCCTGTCTGGTCTGGGTGAATAAGATCCTGCATCTGGGATTCAAGGTGAGAGCAGAAAATTTTGGCGAAGAGCTTATGATCTATGTTCAGGAGGGAGATAGGCCGATAATTACTGCAGAGGAGCAGATCCTTCCCTTCTTTAAGGAGGAAAGTGATAGAGACCTGGTAAAAGGAAGTCGGGAGCAAGCCACACATCAGGATACTATTAAAGACTTGAACAAGTACCTGTACGAAATGCACCTGCATCACCTTATAAAGCTCAGCGGGGAGCATATCAAAGCCTGCTGCTTTTGACAATTTCAGGCTACAGCTAGCGCACCACACTTCTTCCAGAGAGAAGAGATGCTCCATTGCCTCTCATACATCTGGAGTTAGATGGGGGAGGTCAGCTTCAGCGTTCCAATCCTGAATCTCAGCCTCATCCAGAACCAATTGGGAGGAGTATAAGTCATTATAAAATTTAGCGAAAGTCACCGCCATCTCTGAGGAGTGATAAAGCAATTTCCTGCTATCTGATTTGAGAGTAGTAACCCTCTTCTGTGCTCTCTGCCTCCTCAGCTGCCAGAGAAGCAAGCGATTCACTCTATTCCCATGCTAATAAAAGTGTCATCTCATACGAAGTATAGTGGAAGCAATAGTTTCAGTTTCCAGGGCCGACAATTCTCCCCATTTATGCACGAGCTGTTTCCATACCTGGTCTCCGGTATCCTTCCTATGCAGATGCTCTAACTCACATATCTCCCTCTGCAGTGCATCCCTTTGTATAGTCATCTTTTTTCTTAAACCAACATGAGAGGGACATGAATTACCCACAGAGAACTGCCTTGGTGGTTCCCACAATGTGGAGGCGGAAATATCTGCTGAATCATTGAAAGTCAAATACTCCCCCCCCACCCCCCTGCTGCAAGCATTGAAGAAACTCTTTGTTTTTAAGCAGACCTCTGCATAGGGTCCAAATCCGAGGGAACACCTCTATGTCCTTTTCGCAGAGCTCTATCACAATAATTGCTTGGTTGGAGACACTCATAGTCCCTATGGTCAAGTAGCTGAGGGATTGAATGCAAGTCCTGCGACATCAGCCAGTAATTAATTCTGAAGTAACTCTTGTGAGCGGGGGAGAAATAGGTATAATCTCTTTCTCTGCCATGTAGTTCTCTCAATGCATCAAATAGTCCCAGCTGTTTCATCAAGAAGTGGAGCTTGTCTGAGCCTGTAGAGGTAAGAAGGCAACCCCTCGAACTGTTGATACCAAACAGCACAGAGTTAAAATCCCTTCCCTTCACCACCTCTCCTTGGTGGTGAAATTGTACAGCTTGGAGCAGGGGGAATGATTTAGTCAGAATCAGAAACCTACCCTCCGGGTCTGCTATTTCAGTCAGCAATTGAAAAGAGCAGTCCTTCGAGAGAAGAGTCAAAACTCCCCTCCCGTGTGTGGTAAAAGAAGAAGCAAAGATTTGTGGGAAACCCTTGATTTTCAAATGCAAGTGGTCTTGGCCAGCGAGATGCATCTGCAGGAGAACAATGTCAGCCCTTTCCCTTTGCAATTGCTGCAGTACATGCTTGTGTTTCATTGGGTTGTGAAGGCCCCTAATATTCCAAGATACTAGTTTCACCACGTTCCTGGAATATCCTCCTTAATTACCCATTCCCATTGCCATGAGTCGACTCCGACTCAACGGCACTTAACAACATTAGCCACCATAAACTCCTATCATGTCCTATGTCTCTCCAAACCTCTTGGCCTGTACAGCCCAAATCACCAATTACCCTCCCCCAACCCCCCTCCCACACCCAACCCCCAGCTCTCCAATCATCAGAGGCCGATGCACACCAAACCAGTGAAATGACCAAAGAACTATGTGACCGGGTGTAAGGCACAGGGGTGCTGGTGTCATAGGTCCCGGAGCACCAATCCCCATCCCATCACTCTTCACGCAAAGTAGGCATGCCTCACCCAACAGGTCATCCCATGGTGAGGCAGAGGAGATCAATCCACCCATGCTGTCTCTGCTGCATAACTCCTTATACAATTTAAGCTGGTAACAGAAACACATGAAACATGGTAAACGACCGTGCCACCTATCTAGAGCCCCTCTAAAATGTACTCCATAAACTGCTCCATCCGACCCTCCCCCTCTCCCAAACTCCAAGAGGTATGTTACCTTGGTGTGCAGTGCTGCGTACGACTTGTAGCGCTATACAAATGCTCAGTAGTAGTAGTAGTAGTAGGGATAAACAATAGAGACACTTTTCACTGACAAACTGAACAAGCCATATAGGATGCATACCTCATCTCAGCAAGGAGCAAGAGGGTAGGGAGCGAGATCAAATATGGAATCAACCATACCTCTTAAGAAGGTTTGGTAGTTTCCATCTCTCAAGTCTCAGCTTCTTCGGCCAGGCCAGAAAGTTGTTGTCTGGAGTCAGGAACCTTCTGTCACTTAGGAGTTGAGGCCTGCCAATCACACTGATTCTTAGGCCATCCCAAATTACGCCGGCCTCCCTGCTGCAGTAGATCAACCATGTTGAGATAGCTGACCCATTCAAAAATCATCATGAATGGAAATCCCCATCAGTATCTTATAGACTTCTCTTGGAGCAGTTGAGTTAATGGTTTAAAGCTCTTTCTATGCTCCAGTATAAATTGAGAAAGGTCTTGGTAAATTTGTGCCTCATGCTCTTGGAAGGTGATTGAGTGCTTCCCCCGCAAACTTCACATTAGATGCACTTTGTCTTCAAACAAGTGGAAACAGGCTATGATGGGACATGGATATGAGCCAAGCCTAGACTTAGATCTGGTTCCTCTGTGCACTCTCTCTAGTTTAACAAGCTTGGAGATCTCAGGGACTCAGAAGGAGTAGTTGTCACACCAGCTCTCCAGTATCCTCTCTGTCCATAGCTATTTGAAATATTCCCAGTATCTGGATATTATTTCACCATTGCTGGTTTTCCAGGTCATTGTGACATGCCCAACTTATGAATTTTTGATTGGAAAAGTGCAGTCGTATCAATCTGTTCACCTATTTTGATCTCATTTTGTGTGACTCTGTCATCTAGAGCCTCGATTTCAGCTTAATGTCATTCATTACCTTAGAAAAGTCCATCCGGAAAAGTTTGAGTTCTTGTAAAATCTCCAAGAGGTCTGCCTTGGTGGCAGGCGACACAAGATAGTGGCGTCTCCAGTACTGCCAGCGCTCTCTGGTAATTGACCTGGAGCCGGGATCTTGGCAGTTGGGAGCTCCACACTATAGGAGAACTAGCTAGTGCTGCAGGGTAGGACACTTTCTCTGCCATGGTTAGCAGAGAAAGATTAAAGTGGTCTAAAGCATCCTTATGTACATCTCCAGCAGAGAGGGGTTGCCAAGAAGAATATTCCTGGTGCGGCCTATAGAGCCCTTCCCAGCACAGGAATGCAGTTGCAGTTGCAGCAAAGAATATAGGTCTGGGGGAGAGCCAGACATTAAGGTATGTGGGGGCCAGAACAGACCTTATTACCACCCTCTCAGCAGGCCAGGCCGCAAACTGCAGCAACCAAGAAGGAGGGAAGAGGGGGGATTTCCCTCATGCTGGCTTTTCCCATGACTCTCAATCATGTCTGAGTTTCAACAGTAGGTGCACATCAGAAGAGAGGAGCTGGTTTCCTTGTGCGCTGAGATGGCAGGAAGCAGCTGAATTGGACAGGCATTTCAGGCCACTTGCCGTAAATCACATGTGCAGGGAGATTAGACTGCTCTCCTCACAACTACCATAGTCAATGGGATAAATAACAAAATGCCTCTGTTAGTCCACGAGCCTCTGGGGACCCGCACCAAGGATTTTCGCCTCCAGCATTGTGGATAAGACCAGAAGATCAATGAAGGTAGGCTGCAGTAGTGCTAGTCCCAGAATTAGGCAGCCATCTTTGATTGGGCTCGCTAGTGCCCCCTGGCCCACTGCTTTTTAACATAGTCATAAATAACCTGGAGATGAGAATAACGAGTAAGGTGACCAAATCTGCAGATGACACAAAATTATTCAAAGTTGTTGAAACACAAGAGGATTGTGAAAAATTGCAAGAGGCCTTGATAAACTGGAATACTGGATGTTTAAATGGCAGATAAATTTTAATATTATGCACCTAGGAGAAGAACAACCCAAACTATGGTTACATGATGCAAGGTTCCACAATACGAACCACCACCCAGGAAAAGGATTTAGTCGTCATCATGGATAATACATTGAAATCCTCAGCCCAGTGTGCAGCAGTGGCCAAGAAAGCAAATAGAATGCTAGGAATCATAAGGTAAGGAATGGAGAAATAAATGAAGGATAGTGCAACCACACCTTGAATATTGTGGGCAATTCTGATCACCATATCATAAAAAGAATATAGCAGAATTAGAAAAGGTACAGAGAAGAGCGACAAAAATGTTAAAGGATACTTCTATGAGGAAAAGCTTAAACAGTTAGGACTCTTCAACTTGAAAAACAGACAGCTGAGGGGAGATATGATTGAGGTCTGTAAATTAATGAATGTAGTAGAATGGGTAAATGTAGATGGGTTGTTTAGTCCATCAAAAGTAGAAAGACTAGCGGACACTCAATGAAGCTACAGTGTAACCCATTTAAGACTAATAAGAGAAACTATTTTTTCACTCACCTCCCCCATGCTACCTAGACATTCTTGAGTCAAGAATATCTATGTACCTAACTTTCTAAAATAGCTCCAGGGACATCTCCATGTTTTGCACGTCTAAGTGCCCATTTTCAGACATCCAACTCATGAATAGAACTTCTAAAATGACCCCCAAATGTATTAAGGTGTCCGTAAAACCTTCACTAGTGCTGTCCTCCAAACCTCATTCTGAATTCTACATTCAAAGCCTATCTACTTATTAATTTTGGACTGAATTTTAACCAGCACAATATCCTCACCTAAATACTAGCTTTTAGTGCTGACTACCATGACACAGGTTTGATTTCTACAAGCATCAAGAAATGCTGCTGAAATAGCAATTACAGCCTTTGGAAAGAGGGCGCTCCAATTACTGTTCATATACCTAGAAGATTTGCCATAGTGGCTCAGAACAAAACTCCATCACGTCCAGTATCCTGTTTCCAAGAGTGGCCAATCCAGGTCATAAGTACCTAGCAGGATCCCAAAAACTAGCAACATTCCATGCTACTTACCATCAGGGATAAGCATGGTTTCCCCAAGAAACCCTTATTCATAATCATTTATGGACTTTTCTATTAGGAACTTTCCCAATCCTTTTTTTTAAAATCCAGCTATGTTAACTGTTTTTACCACATTTTCCTGCAATGAATTTGTGAGCTTAATTGTGTGTTGAGTGAAAAAAATATTTTCTAGGGATGTGAATTCTTTTATCATGCCTTTCTACTAGTTGTTCAAGGTGAGTTGAAAGACAAGAACAAAATCAATGCCATCCAATTATGGTGCTGGTGAAGAATATTGTGTGTACTATGGACTGCCTGAGGAACAAAGCAGATGGTACTAGAGGAGATCAAAACTAAGCTTTCTTTAGAAATTCAGATGACAAGACTTCAACTTTCATACTTTGGATATATCATGCAAAGAGAGAGATCATTAGAGAAAGACATGCTTGGCAAGGTTGAAGGTCAGAGCAAAAGAGAGGGGCCAACAATGCGATAGATCAATACAACAACAGCTGTAAATGCCACTCTATCAACAATTACTACCTGATTGAACACAGTTTAGGAAAACTATCACAAGGTCCCCATGAGTTGATAGCACTTAACAACAACAGTGCAATTTTTCCTTTCTCAGAGGGCATATGATCTAAATTTGTACCTGAAACAATAGAGGATTAAGTGACTTACACAAGGAGTAACTATGAGATTTAAACACTTGTCTTTTTGATTGCCAGGCCACTGTTCTAACCACTAGGCTACTCTTCCACTCCATATCAGTTTTATTTATCCATTTAGCCGCCTTGATTTTAGGATAAGGCAGGATACAAATACCTTTAAATAAAATAAATAAATTTATAAATCTTATATACCACCTTTCTGAAAACATCATTCAAAGTGGTTTATAAAACAAGAACAGTATGCATTCATTTAAACACAACATAAAATAAAAACAAACAATAATGATGAACACCATTGTAACCTCCTCCAGGGAAAAACCCTGCCTTTCCAGTTAACCCTCAAAACTTACAGCTAGTATATCATTTTTAACCAGAAACAACAGGAAAAACCCCAACATTTTGAGGGTTTTTCTGTGTTGTTGATAGTGTGCACTATTGACACTTCTGAAAAGAGAAAAAATTAAAACAAAACAAAAATAAAATGAAAAAGTCCACAAACAATATGGGAAACTAAACAAAATGAAAATGTTTGCTCTGCACAGCTCTATTAATTTCTCTGATTTTTAAAAATATACTACTTAGTAACTTCATGAAAATATGGGGAAAATATGCTGCCTTGTCATACACCTTTGCTGATTTTAAACCATTCTGTTTTTTCTTGTTCTGTCTGAACTTTTGCTTCTTGATCAGTGTAAAGGTTATGCATGAGAACTATGATCTCATTGCTAGTCTTCCTCTTTTGCGTTAACTTTCAACCTTGCCAAGCATGATGTCTTTCTCTATCTCTCTCTTCACATGATGTGTCCAAAGTATGAAAGTTGAAGTCTTGTCATCTGAGCTTCTAAAGAAAGCTTATGGTTGATCTCCTCTAGTACTGACTGATTCATTCTTTGGGCAGGCCATAGTATAGTGTGTGCTATGTGTTAGTAAGAGACCCTAAGAGTCTTCTCAGAGAGCACTGTCTGCATGGAGACGACTGCTGCTGAATAACTCCCTAGCAGGGTTGAACCAGATTCCAGAGAAGGATCATAATGTCCTGATAAAGTAATTCATACTTGTAACACATATCCCATAACCAGAGATAAGGACACTTATTTAAATACAGAGACTACCTGATGGGGAAAATACCTTATAAAAGTTAGGGTGGCAGCAAAAAAATCCCTTAAAATCAGAAAAGTTGTTGTGGGAGTCTAGATAGAATGCCTAGGAGAACCTATAGAATGCTTCAGTAGCATTGTATTGTTTATATTTCTGTTGTATTGTGTCATCTTGTGCTTTTGGTAAAACAAATTATGAATCTAATAAACTGAATTGAATCAAACTGAATGATGATGCAAAGAGCACAAAGAGACCTTATAGTGCTGTTGTTATTGGTACAGAAATAGACATACCACTCCTGAAATTGTTTCAACAGCGAGGCATCAGATCCTCCCTGGAAAAGCGACAGCAGATGACCTTTTGGGAATACTGTATAACAGTTTGATATACTAGAGTTCTGAAGAGGCATTAAGAATTATACTGATGCTTAGGCAACTGTGGAAATAAAGGAAGCCAAGCTGGGAACCCAGCCATATGGTTGTCATTTTCAGAAGAGTGCCTTTCCAGGATAGGGTGCAGTCTTATTTATCTTTGCCACTTGTGGTCCACTACATCATCTGTTTGATGAACTTAAGCAAATCATTTGGCACACCAGAATTACAAATCTGCAGAGGCAGTGGGGTAAAACCAGTTCTCCAGGAACAAGCAGGAAGTTTGTGCGGTAATTTCTCCCCAGCTTTCAAAGAAAGCCTTTGCAGATCAACCACACGTGTGGTCACCTTTCTGCCCAAGGGAACCATTTTCCCTCAATCTTTATTTTTCCACGGAGCCCACCAGATGTACAGTCTGCACCCCGGAAAAAGTTGTCTTGTTTTGCAGTAAATTCTTCTTGTTTTTTGTTGCTCTTTTTCTCAGTCACATACAATCACCTTCTCGCAGTCCCAAAACCATCACTACCTCGGCGTCATGGTTTTTTTTTTTATTAATTCTTTTTTTCTTTTCTCTTTCAGTGCGTGGGATTTTTCTCTCACACTCTATTAACCAGGACATTAAAGTTTGACCTCGCGGGGGCCATCTTTCCCACTATGTCCTTGATTAGCGGTTTTAAGAAGTGCACTGATTGTGGCAGGACCATGTCCATCATGGAACACCACAATTGCTGCCTCAGGGCCGATCACAATGCCTCCTTTTGCCCATTCTGTATTCAGATGATGAGCAAGCGGTGTAATAATTGTGAAAGGCAGAAGAAGATGCAGTTTGGCCCCAAGTCCTCAGCCTCAGCACCATCATGAGCTTTGGAATCAGCGCCCTTGGGGTGGCTGTGGAGGATTTGGACCCCGGTGGCCTTTTAGCCCTCTTGGAGCCCTGAGGTCGCAGAGCATCAGACTGTCAGTGACAGGCAATGTTGGTGCCCTGTGTAAGACCCGCAAGCACCGTCACCGCATCCCTCGATGAGATTCCCAGGGTGAGGGCCAGGAGCAGCCCTTGAAACTGCCTTGGCAGGAAGCAGTTCCCACTCCCTCAGAGAATCACCCTCAGGCTGCTGAGGTGATCACCATCGGTGAATCCCCACCAAGGGAACCAGCATTGGGACTGATACCCTTGGTGCCCATGCCAAAATGGCTACGGAGCCTTCAGGCTTCAAGGCCAGAATGGCATTCCTGGAAAGCAGTCTGACTGCCTTCCTTGCATGCCATAAGACCCCAGTCCTGATTACCTCTGGTTCCTCAGGGCTGACAATGGGCCCCTCCACTGCAAGGTCCTCGCCAGATGAGATCCAGCCTGTCCTGGAATCGCATGTCCTGTGGGCATGTCCTGGTCTCGGTCCGAGCCTAGGGTTTCTCCACCCTGTGCATCGGGGTCGGACCGCCAAGTACCCTGGCTGCCATCCTCACTCCCGGCTGCACACCAGCGCAATTCCCCCCAGCATTTCGAAATCCCTTCTGATTCCAATTCAGAATGGGAGATGGATGACGAGTTCCCTAATACCGCTCGGCATTGGGACATTCTATTGGACCCCTCTCCTCCTCAGGAGTGTCGGAGGTCCCCACTGGAGGACCTTTCCTTCCTGGACTTCATCTGGGACATAGGGAAGGCCCTCGTCTTCACCATCAGGGCAGAATAGGAGCATCGGGCGAAGAACCTGGACATATTTCAGAATGACTCTCCTCCCAGAGGCCATAACGGTGCTGGTGCCTCCCATCTTGGAGTGCCTCCTTTTCAGAATGTGAGAAGCCCCAGTTATGGATCCCATTGTGAGCAGTGGCTCGATTCCATGTATCAAGCATCAAAGCCCCGGCTTTCAAAACCCAAACTACCCCACAACTCCATGGTGGTGGAATCAGCCATGCACCAGATCAAGAGCCAGAAGACACACTTATTGGTGCCCCTGGGTCGGGAGGCCCACACCATGGATGGGTTTGGAAAGAGGTGTTTCCAGGACTTGATGCTCATGTCCTGTATCCAGGCTTACCAGCTGTACATGGCAGGTAGCTGAGAGACCTGGCGAAGGAGCTTGCCGGGTTCTCATCTGGGCTGTCCGATGACCACCTTCAGAGCTTCCAGGTCCTGGTGACAATGATCAAGGAGTGCTACAAATATGTGACTCGAGCAGCCTATGACAGCTTTGGGTCTGTGGCTAGAGTGGCTGCAGTGGGAATTAGTGCCTGCCACCTGGCATGGCTACAGTCCTCAGTCCTGGAGCAATGTGTTCAGGACAAATTGGTTGATGTCCCTTTAATTTATTAAACTGTCTGTGCAACAAACTTGGTAACCTTTTTATATTGGCAGACTGTGCAGTCATCGGCTCTCCTGGCCTCCTCAGCACTTCTAGGAATGGAGGGCAGGGGTGAGTGCAAGGGGGGAGGGCGAGATTTAAGGGGAGAGTTTGAGGGTGGAGCAGGGACAGCAGGAGAGGGGTTTGAGTGGGGAGAGAAGGGATGAATGTATAGGAAATAAAGGGCACAATGTGTATATGCAAAGATGCACCCCTCTCCCGCCACACACACACACAGGTACCCCCAGCTCCACACCACACACACACACACACCAGCACCAATATTCCCTCTAAGCAGCTTGAAGCTGTGCTGGAGTCCTTCACCAGCATTCCCATCGGTGGGGGGAGGTGCAAAGTGATCGCGCTTAAGATCACACTGCATAGGCAGATCCCGAGCAATCCTAAGCGCGATTGCTTTCCACCTCCCCCCACCAGCAGGAATGATGGTGGATGACTCCAGCCCAACTTCAAGCTGCTTAAAGGGAACATTGACAGACACCCAACCTCCACACTATACACTCACAGGCACCCCACTTTGCACCACACACACCCAGGCACTCCATCTCTGCACAACACATAAACACACACACACACACACACAGGTGTAGCTGAATTGTGGGAGAGAGAGGAGAAGGAGTGGGGCCACTGCTTTTTGTTGACACTGTGCAGTGGCCCATTAAGAGCCTGTTTTATTAAGCTTTTTTACCATGGAAAAGGGGAAAACAGTAAATTAGGCCCATATAATCTAAAAAAGTAACTGCAATACTCCTTTTTTGGGGGGTGGGGGTATGCACTGTGACCTAGGCTTTGGCGGCCAGCTCCTACATTCCAAGAAAATTTGTCAAGGCCTGATTTAAACCATGCATGCATGCTGAGACAACTCTGCAACATCCTATCCTCATCCAACGTCAGATGTCATCGGATGGGGCGGGACGTGGCAGAGCTATCTCTGCACGTGCATAGTCTAGACACAGGCCCCGCGCAGCTCTCCTGCATTTACTTGGCTGGGTCCACCGGGAATATGCAATTGCCCTGGTTGTTTCCCTTCTAATGCCAGTCTTGACATATTTATTTATTTATTTTATTTATTTATTTATTTAGCTGTATTTATATCCCGCTTTTCACCAGGTCAAAGCGGTCAATTGGGGATACATTTAACACGAGGGGATATGAGACACATACGCTAATACTTACAGGGAACATGGGCAATGGAGGGTTAAGTGGCTTGCCCAAGACCACAAGGAGTGCCTATAGGACTAGAAATCCCAGTCCCTCCGGCCTGAGACTGCTGTCCCCAGGTGGGACTTGAACCCCCGGCCCTCCGGCCTGTAGTACCTTGTCCTAACCACTAGACCACTCCTCCCTATGCTCCCTATATGCTGTCAAATAAACAGGTAGACAAAGGTGAGTCAGTTGATATAGTGTATCTAGACTTTCAGAAAGCCTTTGACAAGGTCCCTCATCAGAGACTTTTGGCAAAACTAAAAAGTCATGGGATAGGAGGCAGTGTACTATTGTGGATCGGGAACTGGTTAAAAAATAGAAAGCAGAGGGTAGGGCTAAATGGCCAATTTTCCCAATGGAAAAAGGTGAATAGTGGAGTACCCCAGGGATCTGTACTGGGTCCGCTACTTTTTGACATATTCATAAATGACCCGGAAAAGGGAATAACTAGTGAGGTTATCAAATTTGCAGACGACACGAAACTGTTTAAAGTTGTTAAAACCCAAGAGGACTGTGGAAAACTGCAGGAGGATCTGGAAAAATTGGAAGACTGGGCATCCAAATGGCAGATGAAATTTAATGTGGACAAATGCAAAGTTATGCACCTAGGAAAGAACAAGCCACACTATGGTTACACGATGCAAGGTTCCACACTGGGAACCACCACCCAGGAAAAAGATTTAGGAGTCATCGTGGATAACATGTTAAAACCCTCCACCCAGTGTGCAGCGGCGGCCAAGAAAGCAAATAGAATGCTAGGTATCATAAGGAAAGGAATGGAAAATAAAACAAAGGATGTTATAATGCCTCTGTATCATTCCATGGTACGACCGCACCATGAATATTGTGTGCAATTCTGGTCACCGTATCTTAGAAAGGATATAGCGTTATTAGAAAAGGTACAGAGAAGAGCCACCAAAATGGTAAAGGGGATGGAAGGCTACTCCTATGAAGAGAGGCTACAAAGGTTAGGGCTCTTCAACCTGGAAAAGAGACGGCTGAGGGGAGATATGATAGAGGTCTATAAATTAATGAACGGAGTAGAACGGGTAAACGTAGATCAATTGTTTACGCTATCAGAATATAGAAAGACTAGGGGACATGTAATGAAGCTACAGGGTAAACTATCTAAGACAAATAAGAGAAAATATTTTTTCACTCAATGTGTAATCAAACTCTGGAATTTGTTACCGGAGGATGTAGTAAGAGCTGGACTGTTGTAGTTGTTGTTGTGGAAGGACAGACTAGATAGGCCATGTGGTCTTTTTCTGTCATCATGTTTCTATGTTAGTGTAGCTGGGTTTAAAAAAGGTTTGGACAAGTTCCTGGAGGAAAGGTCCATAAACCATTATTAAAAAGGGACCCAGGATATCAATGCTTGACCCAATACAAGCATTGTGGAACCTGTGTCTTTTGGGGATACTGCTAGGTACTGTGATGCTGCAGACCCTCTGAGAGGGGAAGAAAATGTTTTAAACACAGGAAAAGTCAAGCACAACCTGCAATATCGTGAGGAACCACATAGGGGGAGCAGGAGGGACTTCCGAGGAACAGAGGAACCACACCTCCTAGGTCATGAGGTAATGCCAGCCAGCTTCCAATCAAGAAAGAGAGGAGTGCCTCTTAAAGGGAATTGGGAAGATTGGAAGGCAGAATTGGAACCAGGAGCAGGACAGGCGGAACTGGCGGAACGGCCAGGAAGAGAACAGCTTGGGAAAGGAGAACAAGCTGGGAAAGAGGAACCGCTCTGGAAAGGAGGATATCCTGAGGAGACAGGACAGCCCTGGAGAAAGGCACAGGCAGGACGGCCTGGGGAAAGAGGACTGCCAGGAGAACCCGCAGAACCAGCAGGCTGGGCAGGACATCCAAGTGAATGGGCTAGATATCCAGAAGGAGCAGTAATCCCTGAATCACGGTTTCGCAGGAGGCAGCAGCAGCCGTATTGGCTTGGAGAAAGGAGACCCCGTGGAGAAGGTGGAACAACTCCAGCCAGAGTGAGTGTTTGTTGTACAGAGAGGCAAAGGCGTGGCTGTGACTGTGGTCTAAAGCCAACAGCAAGACGCTGGGAGAGCTCAAGGCCTGTTGCTCAGGCCAGGCAGGATCCCAACTGGAGCAGGCCTCAAACCTCACCTGGAGCTGACAAGCCGAGAAGAAAAGGTAACCCATATTTAACTAAAAGCAGGGTACAAACTGCTGATGTATGGGGAGTACAGGGAGCACAGGAATATTATCCTTGTGAGAATGCCTATGAGGTAAGGTGCAAGAAACACGCACCAGCTAAGAGACTTGTTAATGACCAAGCTTTACAGAAAGCAAAGACAAAACACTTGCAAAAGGAAGACAGTTCCCAGTATCTGAGGGCGCAGGACCGACGCCCTGTATTCAACCCTGAGCATTGGGAGGTTGTGCAGAAGAGATTTAAAAAGCCTTATTACAACTTACCCACAAATACTGACTTAGGCTCAGAGGCTTCAGAAGGGGAACCGATGCAGGTGGAATTTGCATCAGACAGAGATGGACTGAAGCTTCTGTAAGACAGGAAGCTTGGAGTCCTTACTGAGCAACTAAGCTAGGTCTTGGGAGTTGAGACTGTTTGTTTGCCTGCTATACCATTTTACTGTGAAGATAACAGTTTTCCTTTAATGCTTTCTTTTTCTTTTACCTGAAGCAAGGAATTTGTGTTTGACGTTTGTGTATCCAAGCATATGAACCTTTTTGCATAAAGGGGAAATAAATGCCTTTTGTTTTCCCTCCACTCGGACCTTTTGTATTCTGTGGGATTTTGGTAACAGAGGACGCTACCAGGGCTGAAAGTCCCTGGGCCCTGCAATATATTGGCCAAACCCAACCTTAAATGTTTTTATGTCCCACCTACCTCAGTCCAGTACACTGCCTAGGTAGGCCCTGTGACAGTACGTATGACCTAGATTGGCCACTGTTGGAAACAGGATACTGGGCTTGATGGACCTTGGTCTGACCCAGTATGGCATATCTTATGTTCTTAAGTAATGTGTCCCAGGTGGTTTGTGTAAGTAGAGTTTTCAGCTTCTTCCAGAAGTCTTTGATGTCTGTTATCGCTCGCATGTCATCTGGAAGTGAGTTCCATATCGATGGGGCATATAGTGAAAGTGCTCTTCTGGATGTAGATTGTTTGGATTTTTAGTATTCATGGGGCATGATGATCATATTTATTTTATTTATTTATTTAACAGTATTTCTATACCGTCTTATCGTAAAATCAAGGCGGTGTCACAACAATACAATCAAAGGATGTGGGGGGAAGTTCATGCAGTGAAAGAAGGGTTATAATGTGCGTGTGGGAGGTAGTTCATGCAGTGACTGTATTGTTTAAAATGTGCGTGTGTGGGAGGAGTTTAGATTAGGGTGGGCTATGTACAGTGTGCGCTATGATACAGCATGTTCTATAATACAAGGTACTGTCCAGATAGGGCTTAAGTTAAATCCTGTGCCGTTAAACAATCTCTCATCAGGGTTGGGGGGGCCTTTGTTGGTTAGTCCTTGTTGATTAAGTGACGTGTCCATAATGTTCTATGAACAGTGTTGTCTTCAGCTGTTTGCGGAAGTCTTTGAGGTCCGTTGTCGATCTCAGTTCGTCTGGGAGGGAGTTCCAAATTGTTGGGGCTGCCAGGGAGAGGGCTCTCTCTGTAGTGTCCTTTCGTGTTTTTCTGAAGTCTCTCGGGTGTTGACTCTGTTGGAGGTTCCTTTTCTTCTTGGGCGGGTGCTGGTGTCTGGATGAATGAGGGTGTGCAGGCTGTTGGCTGAAATGTGGTGCTTGATTTTGAATATGTTTATTATTGTTTTGTATTTGATGCGTGAGCTGATTGGGAGCCAGTGTAGGTCTATGAGAACCGGGGTAATGTGTTCATGTCTTGTTGAGCCTGAGATTATGCGTGCTGCGGTGTTTTGGGCTAGTTGAAGAGGTTTGAGGGTTTGTTTTGGTAGGCCAAGGTAGATGGGGTTGCAGAAGTCCATTAATGGGGTGATGAGTGCTTGGCATACAGTGCGGAAGTGTTCTGTGGCGAGGAGGGGTTTAAGCCGTCTGATGATTCTCATTCTATGGTATGCATTCTTGACCGTTTTGTTAACGTGTGACTTGAGATTTAGTTCGTTGTCCAGGGTTACTCCAAGGTATTTTACTTCGGATTTTATTGGAATGGTTGTGTCTGCTATTCTGATGTCCGGTGGTTGGATGAAGTCAGGGTTGCGAGTGATTATTAGTGCCTCAGTCTTGCTGTAGTTGATTGAGAGGTTGTTGTTCGTACACCAGTTTGTCATTTGTGTTAGGCAGTCGGTTATTTTATTGTAGTCTGGGTTGTCGGTTGAGATAGGTGTGTATATCATAATATTGTCTGCATAGATAGTGTATTGAATGTTGTTCGCTTTCAGGATGTCGCATATTGGCTGGATGTAAATGTTGAACAGAAGTGCCGAGAGGGCGGACCCTTGAGGTACTCCTTGGCGGACTTTTATGGGTTGAGAGGTATTGTGGCCTATCTTGACTTGGATCTGCCTGTCGGTGAGGTAGGATTGGAACCATTTTAGCGTGGTACCATGAAGTCCAATTTTCTTTAGTCTTTCCAGGAGGGTTAGGTGGTCAACTGTGTCGAAGGCGGAGGAGATGTCGACGAAGATCATTAGGATACCTTTAGTGTTGTTGTCTATGACTCTGAGGATGTTGTCTATGAGGTAAATCAGCAGTGTTTCGACTCCATGTTGGGGGTGGAAGCCGTGCTGGTTGTCGTCTAGAGGAGCATTGTTGTCAATATGTTCCTGTAGTTGTTGTTGCACTGCTTTTTCTATGATTTTTGCCAGAAAGGGTATGCTGGATATTGGTCTGTATGCTGCAGGGTTGCTCTTGTCGAGGGTTGTTTTCTTCGGTATTGGGCGTACTGTAGCTTGTTTTAGTTGAGCTGGCAGGAGACCCTGGGTGAGTGAGTTGCGCACAATGTCGTGTATGATGTGGATGAAGCTTGATTTGGTGGCCTTGATCCATGATACTGGGCAAGGGTCCGTGGGAGCGGTGCTTGTTCTGATTGCTGAGATGATGTAGGAGAGCTGTTCTGTTGAGGGAGGGCAGAAAGTGTCCCATGTCTTGGGGTGTGAATCAGGCTGGGTTGAAGAGCTGGTTGTAGTTGGGTCTGTGGAGTGAAATTTGTCTTTGATGTGATCAGCAAATTTTTGCGGGTCTATTTGTATTTCCTCCTCTGTTTTCTGTTCCTTTGTAAGGATTTTCACTATTTCGAAAAGCTCCCTGGGTTTGTTTATGGAGGTGTTTATCATGTTTGTATGGTATTCTTTCTTGGATTGGTTGATGTGTTCAGTGTATTGTCTTTGGTTTGTTAGGTATATCTGCTGGTTTTCGGGTGTCTTGGATTTTCTCCATCTCCGTTCCATCTTTCTGAGATCTCTTTTTTCTTGTCGTATGGTTGTGGAGTACCAGGGCTTGTGATGTCTCTTGTTGTTGCAGTGTTTCTTTGGTCTGGTAGCTGTATCTGTGGCAGCGTTGGATAGTGTGTTGTTCCAGTTGGTTATTTGAGTCTCCAGGTTGTCTGTTTCTGTTGACAGTTGATTTAACGTGTCTAGTAGGAAGGCGTCTCTGTCGAAGTTCTTGAATCGCCTTTGTGTGGGGAAATTGTTGGTTTGTTCGTTGCGCTTGTCTTTTTGAAGTTGCAGTGTGATCTTGCTTATGTGGTAATCTGACCAGGGGACTGGGGTGATGGAAGGTGTTGAGATTAGACCTCTTGAAGTTAGGGAGTTGGTTGCGAATATGAGGTCTGGTGTAGAGCCGTGTCTGTGTGTAGGGGCGTTGATGATTTGGGTGTATTGAAGTGATGTCATTGCTTGGAGGAAGGCATCTGCATCTTTGTTGTTGGTGGACTTGAGGTTGAAGTCACCAAGCAGTAGCGTGGGTTTGTTAGTTGCGGTGAGAGCACATGCTGTTTCGAGCGTAGCTGCCATTTCATCAGGTGGGGCTCGGGGAGCTCTGTAGGTTAGGCAGAGTGCCACGTGTTTGTTCATGATGCTGAGTGTGTTGCTTTGTGGTGTGTCGGCGGAGCTGTGCGTTTTGAACTTCAGGTTTTTCTTTGCAATTATAAGAACCCCTCCTCCGCGTTTGTGGGTGCGTGGGCAGTTGTAAGCTGTGTAGGTGTCTGGTACCAATTGATTGAGTAGGACAGTGTCGGTGGGATTGAGCCAGGTTTCTGTAATGCAGAGTATGTCTGGTTGGTGGTCTTCTATGTGGTCTGCTATTGTGTGTATCTTGTTGCATATGGACCTTGCGTTTATGAGCTCTATGGTAGTTTGTTCTGTTGTGTTGTGTGACTCCGTGGAAAATTGTGCGAGGGGGTGTGATTTGTGTGTGTTTTTTCTTCTTGTTGTTGATGTGCTGTGTGTGACGGGGTGATTGCATTGTGGAACTATGTATTGCCAGGTGGTGGGTGGGTGCCATTGGGGGTTATGGTGTAGGTAGTGGAGGTGGGGGTCTGGTGGCAGGATATGTGTGAGGAGGAGGCTGAATGGTAGAAACCATGTTGTGATCATGGTGGTATGCTGTGATGTTCTGTGTGAGGTCTGCTTGCGGTATCGGATGTCTGATGAGGTGTGCACAGTTTTCATATAGTTCACTGACCCTAGTGAGTGAGTTTCTGAAACTCACCTGGTCGGTTTTGTTGGTGCTGCTGTTGGTGCTGCTGTTGGTGCTGTTGTTCAGTGTTGGTAAGCTCGACCCGGCTTGGGGAGCTCGAGGAGCGTGAGGATCATTGTTGGCGAGCTCAAACCCGGCCTGGGGAGCTCAAGCCGTGGTTGCCTTTAACACGCGTGATCAGCGAGGTGGGGGGTACGTCCCCGGGTTTGGTGGAAGCGGTGCGGTTTTCTCAGCGTGGTGTACTCCTGTAGTTTACGTGTTGGTGGGGAGGCACTCCTTTCTTTCCGCCCCAATGGCCACCGGCTAAGGGCCACGCCAAAGGGCCCTCTGGCGAGGCCCTCAGGCGCGGGCCCGCCAGGCGCAGGCGTGCCCGGTAGGGACGCCACCTTTGAGCGGTTCGGGTGTGCGCGGCTCCTCTGCTCCCACTGCCCGGATTGGGCAGGAGCTCTCCCACTGCTCCCGATTGGGCAGGAGTTCAGCACGAGGAAGCCGGGGCTGTAAGCGGCACAAGCGGCTCCCTCGGGGTAGGGACGCCGCTTTTGAGCGGTTCGGGTGTGCGCGGCTCCTCTGCTCCCACTGCCCGGATTGGGCAGGAGCTCTCCCACTGCTCCCGATTGGGCAGGAGTTCAGCACGAGGAAGCCGGGGCTGTAAGCGGCACAAGCGGCTCCCTCGGGGTAGGGATGCCGCTTTTGAGCGGTTCGGGTGTGCGCGGCTCCTCTGCTCCCACTGCCCGGATTGGGCAGGAGCTCTCCCACTGCTCCCGATTGGGCAGGAGTTCAGCACGAGGAAGCCGGGGCTGTAAGCGGCACAAGCGGCTCCCTCGGGGTAGGGACGCCGCTTTTGAGCGGTTCGGGTGTGCGCGGCTCCTCTGCTCCCACTGCCCGGATTGGGCAGGAGCTCTCCCACTGCTCCCGATTGGGCAGGAGTTCAGCACGAGGAAGCCGGGGCTGTAAGCGGCATAAGCGGCACAAGCGGCACAAGCGGCATATGCTTGTTGGTGTTTCTCCTGGGTCGGGTGCTTGTGTCTCTTAGTATGAGGTCTTGTAGGATGTCGGCTGATGAGTGGTGGATAATTTTAAAGATGTTTAACATTGTCTTGAACCTGATGCGGGAATGTATTGGGAGCCAATGTAATTGGTCAAGTATTGGGGTGATGTGCTCTTGTTTGGATGTTCCAGTGATGATTCGTGCTGCTGTGTTTTGTGCTATTTGGAGTGGCATGATGCTTTGTTTTCGGAGTCCCTGGTACAATGTATTACAGTAGTCAAGTATGGGACTGATTACTACCTGGCATATTGATAAGGTAATCTTGGCTCAGGATTGGTTTTAGTCTCCTGATAACTTTCATTTTATGGTAAACGTTTGCAGTGATTCTCTTTATGTGAGGTAGCATGGTGAGATGCTGGTTCATGGTAATTCCTAGATATTTGATCTCCCTTTTTTACTGTTATGGACCTTTGCTGTATGTTGATTGATTGTGGTGGGACAAATGAGGTATTTCTTGTGATGAAGAGTGCCTCTTTCTTCATGTAGTTTATAGATAAGTTGTTGTTGCTAAGCCAGATGATCTGTCTTTCACGCATGATATTATGGTTGAGAGATTGAGCTTGTGTATATCAACTGGGGCATATACCATGATATTGTTGGCAAATAGTCTGTACTGAATTTTGTGTTTTTTTGATGATCTCACAGATGGGCTGTATGTAGATGTTAAATAAAAGTGATGAGATTGATGAGCCTTGTGGTAATTCTTGTATGGGAAAAGATGTAGATTTGTTTATTCCGCATTTGACCTGTTGATGCAGGTTACTGAGGTGGGATTGAAACCATCTTAACATGTTATTATGTAGGCAAATTTCTTGGAGATGTCACAGCATGATGTTATAGGACAGCGATGGCGAACCTATGGCACGCGTGCCAGCTGTGGCACGCGAAGGCCTTGCAGCTGGCACGCGGGCAATAGGTCCGCAAAAAAAAGAAAAAAGCTGTCTCTGACTGCTGCCGCGGACGCGCAAGGGCAGAATGCAGCGTCCCGCGGGGCCCCCTCCGCCCTCCTAAGCCCCTCTGCAGAGCTTTCAGATTCGCGAGGGAGAGCGTCTCCCTCGCGTCTCTGTTAAGCCCGCAGGGGCTAATGGAAATTTCCCATCAGCCCCTTTAGACGCGAGGGACTGATGGGAAATTTCCCATTAGCCCCTGCGGGCTTAACAGAGACGCGAGGGAGACGCTCTCCCTCGCGAATCTGAAAGCCCTTGCAGAGGGGCTTAGCGGGCGGAGGGGGCCCCGCGGGACATTGTAATCTGCCGCGGTAGCAGCCAGAGCTGCTTTTTTTTAAAAAAAATTTGCCGCGGGGGGGGGGGGGTTAGGACTGCTAATGGGCAGGAGGAGGGGGGGTTAGGACTGCTAATGGGCAGGAGGGGGGTTAGGACTGCTAATGGGCAGGAGGGGGGGGGTTAGGACTGATAATGGGCAGGAGGGGGGTTGTTAGGACTGCTAATGGGCAGGAGGGGGGTTAGGACTGCTAATGGGCAGGAGGGGGGGGGTTAGGACTGCTAATGGGCAGGAGGGGGGGTTAGGACTGCTAATGGGCAGGAGGGGGGTTAGGACTGCTAATGGGCAGGATGGGGGGGGGTTAGGACTGCTAATGGGCAGAGGGGGGGTTAGGACTGCTAATGGGCAGGAGGGGGGGTTGTTAGGACTGCTAATGGGCAGGAGGGGGGGTTAGGACTGCTAATGGGCAGAGGGGGGGTTAGGACTGCTAATGGGCAGGAGGGGGGTTAGGACTGCTAATGGGCAGGAGGGGGGGTTAGGACTGCTAATGGGCAGGGGGGGAGGGTTAGGACTGCTAATGGGCAGGAGGGGGGGGTTAGGACTGCTAATGGGCAGGAGGGGGGTTAGGACTGCTAATGGGCAGGAGGAGGGGGGGTGTTAGGACTGCTAATGGGCAGGAGGGGGTGTTAGGACTGCTAATGGGCAGGAGGGGGGGTGTTAGGACTGCTAATGGGCGGGGCGGGGGGGGTTAGGACTGCTAATGGGCTGGGGGGTTAGGACTGCTAATGGGCGGGCGGCGGGCGGCGGCGGGGGGTTAGGACTGCTAATGGGCAGGAGGGGGGGTGTTAGGACTGCTAATGGGCTGGGGGGTTAGGACTGCTAATGGGCGGGCGGGCGGGCGGGCGGGGGGGGGTAGGACTGCTAATGGGCTGGGGGGGTAGGACTGCTAATGGGCTGTGGCTGATGGGGGCTGTCTGGAAATGGGGTGATGGGGGTTTAGGGCTGGAAGTGAGTTGATGGGGGGGGGCTAGGACTGGTATTGGGTTTGGGGGGTTGCTAGGACTGGAAATGGGCTGATGCAGGGACTAGAAGGGAATGGATGCTGGGTGAGGCTGGAACTAGAAGGAGCTGATGTTGGGGGAGGATTATAATGGGATGGGGCTGGAGAGTAAATGGAGAGGGGAAAATATTTGTGTGGGAGGATAAAAAATCTACAATTGGCCGGGTATTGGGAGAGTAAGTGGGGATTGAGGATGGAGGGGTAAAAATTTGAGTGGATGAAATAGGAATGAGGAAAGAGCAAAAGGAGAAAGATTAGTATGTTAAGCGGATGTAGAGAGAGAGAATGGAAAAAAAACTAGAAGAGAGAAGAAAGGACAAATGGACAGCAGATGATGGAGAGTTAGCAGAAACATGAAGAAACCAGAAGAAAGTGGCTGGAGCAATTGCAACTGAGCTGAGGTATTCTGTTTTATGTAATTCCTTTTTGACATTGCCACTTGTTCTCTTTCCCCAGTAGGTCATGTATGTTATTGTCTGAAATGTATTGGTTTAATATTTGCAGTGTTGCCTTTTGATAGGTATGGTGTGGTGCTTTGTGAGTCCTGGTAGTGCTGTTAGGATACGGCGGGTTTGCTATTGGTTCTAAATGGGCAGTGTTTGTAGTAGTTCCTAATGTGCCTGGCGGTTGGCACTGGATTATAGTAATGTAGAAATCTTTTAGTCTGTCTTTATCCATACACTCATTAAGAGACATGTTTACTAAAAGTTAGTGTATGTTAGCATTATGCAAATATTTATGCAAATTGACGTGCTGGCACTTTGAGGAAATTCTTTGGTTTTGTGCGGCAGTTTGGGCACTCGGGCTCAAAAAGGTTAGCCATCACTGTTATAGGATATAGTATCAAAGGCAAAAGATATGTCCATGAATATGAGGATGAATCCTGTTTTAACGTTATCTATTCCTCTGATAATACTGTCAAATAGTGATGATAAGAGAGTTTCTATGCCATGGTTGGGTCTGAACCTATGTTGATATGGATCCAGTGGTGTGTGTTGGTCTATGTGGTCTTGTAGTTGCCTTTAAACAACTTTTTCTATGATTTTAGTGATAAATGGTATTGACCTTGCGTTGATAAGGGTGCATGTGATGGGGTGTTTAATAGGGGTTTGGTGTGTGGGGGCTTGTTTGTGGTGAGTGGGTTTTATGTGTATGAGGGAGTGTGCTTTTCTGGTATGTTGGCTGCTAAGGGGTTGGCAGGGGGTGATGTACAAGATGTCAACTGGTGGGGGGAGTAGCAAAGCATTTATGTAGCTTTAGCTAGTCACAATGGGCCCGATTCTGATCTGCACGTCCCAGCCCTCTGTGTGCCCAGTCGGAACCAGACGCAAAGAAGGAGTTGCGATTCTGATCCCGTGGGGCACATCTAACCCTTTGGGATCAGAATCATGAACAGGCCTGTACGTACAGGCCTTCCCTAGCTAACTCGGTCAAGACAGTTCAATGGAGCCACGGTGCAATGGCACCGTGGCTCCTTTGAAAAGCCACTATCCTCGGCCACCGGCTGCAAAGGTGCTTTCCCCATAGCTTGACCTCCGATCTGGCCTCTTAAGGCCAGGGTCGGGCTGAGGAGAATGTCTTCTGCCCCTTCCCACCGCTTTCCAGCCACAGGCCTGCCCAATCCTCCCGACTAGGGAAACTTATTCCACCTCAGAGATGGAATAAGTTCCCAATCCAAGCCACTGGCCCCGGACCTACAGGACCGACATTAGAATTGGCCCTGTATGTCTAGGGCTGATGACTGCCCCTGCCTGCCTTAACGCTGCCCCCGATCCGTCCCTTTCCCACCCCCGTCTAACTTCCCCTTACAATGCGTTATGGATTGGGAAAACTGAAGCATATTAACTACTGTGCAGATTTTAATTTTTTATTTAATTATTCATCTTTCTAAACATGTGCTCAGGGTAAGTTGGTAGGTCTCCAACCCAGAAGTCTTACAATCTGGGTTTGTACCTGAGGCAATAGAAGGGGAAGTGGTTTCTCAAGACAAGTAGAAGCATTGGTGTGAAAAGGAAAAGCTAAATTTGACCCTGGCTTCCCTGATTCTCCACCAGCTGTACTATTAGGCAATTCCTCCACATCTATATTAGATCTTCTTTAGAAATGTTCCTGTTATCTATTGCCTTTATTACATGGTATGTCTCCTGGTACTTGTAGTCTAAGAATCATCTGCATGAAAAGATGGATTAAATTACAGTAACAGAGGGATACTCTATTGCATACATAGTGGAGGAGTAGCCTAGTGGTTAAAGCAACAGTCTCTCACCCAAGAGATCAGAGTTCAATCCCCATTAGTACTTCTTGTGATCTTAGGCAAGTCACTTTACCCTCCATTACCCCAGAATAAAAGGCCTGGCAATCAGTTTCTTGCCAAGAAAACCCAGGGGCTGCTAGATCACCAGGAGTCAACATTAACTTAATGGCACTTTTAAAAAAAAACACTCTATTGCCCTGTTGCTTTACATCCATTAGAAATTCTTGTTCTTTCCTTATGTCTGTTCTTCATAAGCTGATAAGCTCTGCTAAAACACCTTCATTGTTTTTTCTTTTAACCCTGGAATTACAGAGATTTTTTGCACACACTGAATACCGTTGGGGTCATAAATAACCCCACGACGAATTTTAATTGTTAACCATGAAAATTTTAAACTAAACAGACAAAATATTATTCCGAATTAATTATTTATTATATGAAGGATAAATGTTTTGAAATTTAATGCTTTATCATAAAATTACATGAAGAAGAGTTGCCATGAAAGCAGTTTTTGCATGCACTTGATGAACACAGTAAAGTACTAGAGTCATTTGCATGAGACACAGACAATTTCTGAATGTTCTTTGCAAACATTGCGCTTGCAGGAGGTGCAAACTATGATGCCTTTCTTGTCTTTTTCTCTGGAACAGCAGTGGCACTTTGCCCTTTCCTTTGGGATCCTGACATTGCAAACAGCATCAGTGGCTTCTTCAATGCTGGAAGAAGTCTCGCTGCAATTACTCTGAAGCAGCTGCTTTCCTGATTCCAAGAGGAATAGACGGCATCTGTGCTTTGACTTGGACTGCCATTCTGGATTTAGTGACATCCAAACAATGAAGGCACTCAAAGCACTGATGTCCAACATGTTGTAGAAGATTGTCACTGGCCAGCGTCTTGTCATTCGTTTTGTGGTATACGTGTGCAACATTTGATCTGCCGTATTTACTCCACCTTTATTAGAATTATAGTCCAAGATCATGCGTGTTTTTTTTGTCTGGACGTGTGTTATCTACTTCATCTTGATCATGCAAACTGCTCAGAAGAACAACCACTTTTCCTTTCTTGGGCAATAGGAAACCAGAGTGGCATCATCGCGAAAGGCAAACAGTGAAGTGAATACCTCTCGGCCCTTTGCTGTTACAAATTCTGAAGGTAATTCTTTTCTGTTCTTTTGAATTGTCCCCAAAAGTGTCATTTGTTTTTCTAGCAATTTCCTTGACAGGGATAAACTGCAGAAGAAATTGTCAACAGTAACATTTCTGCCAAATCGCATCAATCCTTCAGTGAGTTGCAGCACAACCCTATCACCCTGATTCTGTTCCCTGTTTTGTCCGAGTTCCCTTCCTGTATAAACTTAGAAACATAGAAACATGATGACAGAAAAAGACCACATGGCCTATCTAGTCTGTCCTTTCATATCAACAACTACAACAGTCCACTTTTTACCTTTAGAGATCCTCTGTGTTGGTCCCATGCTTTTTTGAATTCAGTTACTGTCCTCATCTCTACAACCTCCACTGGGAGACTATTCCATGGATCCACTACTCTTTCCATAAAGAAATATTTCCGCATATCACTCCTGAGTCTATCTCCCTTCACCCTCATCCCATGTCCCCTCGTAGCAGAACTTGCTTTCAATTGAAAGAGGCTCTCTCCCTGAACATTTATGCCTTGGAGGTATTTAAACATCTCAATCATATCACCTCTATCCCGCCTTTCTTCTAAGGTGTACATATTAAGATCCTTGTCCTCATATGCTTTATAATGAAGCCCACTAATCATTTTAGTAGCCACCCTCTGCACCGACTCCATCCTGTTCACATCCTTTTGAAGGTGCGGTCTCCAGAATTGCACACTATGAGGTCGCACCAAAGACTTATACAGAGGCATTATCACCTCCTTTTTTCTGCTAGCCATTCCTCTCCGTATGCACCCAAGCATCCTTCTAGCTTTTGCTGTCGCCTTTTCTACCTGTTTAGCTACTTTAAGATCATCAGACACAACCACGCCTAGGTCCCGCTCTTCTTTAGTGGACAAAAGTACTTCACCTCCTATACTGTATTGCTCCCTTGGATTGCTGCAGCCCAAATGCATGACCTTACATTTTTTAACATTAAATCCCAGCTGCCAAATTCTAGACCATTCTTCAAGCTTAGCTAGATCCCTCCTCATGTTATCTACACTTTCATGGGTGTCTACTCTATTGCAGATTTTGGTATCATCCGCAAAGAGGCAAACCTTACCCGACAGCCCTTCCGCTATATCACTAACAAAGATGTTGAAAAGAATCGGACCAAGGACAGATCCCTGGGGCACACCACTGGTAACATCCTTCTCCTCAGAGTGAGCTCCATTTACTTGTACTCTTTGTCACCTCCCACCCAACCAATTTCTAACCCAAGCAGTAACTTTAGGGTCCATCCCTAGGGTGCTCAGTTTGTTTATAAGTCGCCTGTGAGGAACAGTGTCAAAGACTTTACTGAAATCTAAATACACCACATCTAGAGCTCTCCCTCGGTCCAACTCCCTGGTCACCCAGTCAAAGAAATCAATCAGATTTGTCTGACAAGACCTGCCTCTGGTGAATCCATGCTGCCTCGGATCCTGTAATCCGCTTGAAGATGCAGAACATATGACGTTGCACTGTCACACAGCATCCATAGCTTTATGCCATATTTCCCAGGTTTGCTGGGAATATATTGTCTGAACGGAACACGGCCACGAAATGTAAGCAGTTGTTCATACACGGTAACATTTTCACCAGGAACAAAGGTGTCACTTGGAGTTGCTTCCCAGGTATCAAAAACGTGTCTTATTGGAGCAAGCTTATCCATGCCTCGTTGTTCACATCTGTTGGTTGCATCATCAAATCTGAGAGCACAGTTACGGGCCATATTTTTACCAAAAACAGAACGACCATCTTCAAGGTTCCACAACTGAACTATGGATTCATTTTGTGACTTGTACACGCCTGAGAGGATCAGAAGTCCAAGAAAATGTTGAAATTCTCCATCTGTCAAATCTTTCCAGGTGTCGTCAATAAATGTGTCTTCTGAAATGCAGGGGACATGGGGAAAAGAAGAAGCGCTCTGGATTGCGTTGGAGAGAGGAGATGGCACCATCATCCATATTGCTGTAGTCTATAGACCCCCGACTCAAACTGAAGAGAGAGACAATGAACTGATTATAGATATTGCCAAGATAGCATCAAAGGGGGAAGCAATCATATTGGGTGACTTTAATCTACCTGATGTGGATTGGATTACTCCTTCTGCACATCTGGAAAGAAGCAAAAAAATTGTGAATGCTCTCCAAGATGCATTATTTAGACAAATGGTGATGGAACCAACCAGGGAAAGCTCAACGCTGGATCTAGTGCTCACCAACGGTGATAGTGTGTCGAATGTCTGCGTGAGTGCCCCTGTGAGCAACAGTGACCATCACACGGTGTGGTTTGAAATAAAAGCCATGGTACAGGCCAATCATAGCAAGCTCAGAGTCCTAAACTTCAAATACACTGACTTCAATAAAATGGCAGAGTACGTAAAGGAGGAGATGACGGGGTGGGAAGAGATAAAGGAAGTGGAATTGCAATGGGCTAAACTAAAGGAGACAATAAAAGGGGCAACAGATAAATATGTAAGAAAAGTAAATAAAAGCAAGAGGAGAAGGAAACCTATTTGGTTTTCCAAAGAGGTGGCTGCACATATAAAGGCAAAAAACACAACTTTTGCAAAATTCAAAAGCTTGCAGACGGAAGAACACAGAAATGAATACAGGATCCAACTCAAAGAGTCTAAAAGAGTAATAAGGATAGCAAAATCAAAGGCAGAGGAAAAGATGGCTAAAGATGTTAAGGGTGGCAACAAAAATGTCTTCAGGTATATTCAGGAAAGGAAAAAGATCAGAGTTGGAATTGCAGGACTCAGAAGTGCTGGGAAAGGACTCGTGGAAAGTGACACTGAAAAAGCGAAATTGCTAAACAATTACTTCTTCTCTGTGTTTACTAAAGAAGATCCTGGGGATGGACCAGCTGTGACTCCCAAATATAAAAATGGGAATGAAGTAGATACCACACCATTCACAGATGAAGAGGTGTTAGAACAACTTGCTAAACTGAAAGTGGACAAAGCCATGGGACCAGATGGGATACATCCCAGGATACTGAAAGAGCTCAGAGAGGTTCTTGCAGGACCGTTAAAGGATGTCTTCAACAGATCCTTGAAAACAGGAGAGGTTCCTCAGGACTGGAGAATGTCTGATGTCGTACCTCTACACAAAAGTGGTGACAGGGAAGAAGTGTCAAACTACAGGCCCGTGAGCCTTACCTCGGTGGCAGGAAAAGTAATGGAGGCGCTCCTGAAAGAGCGAATAGTGAACTTTCTGAAAACCAACAGGTTGCAAGACCCGAGGCAACATGGTTTTACCGAAGGACGATCTTGCCAAACAAATCTGATCGAGTTCTTTGACTGCGTGACCAGGGAACTAGATCAGGGGCATGCAATGGATGTCATCTACCTGGATTTCAGCAAAGCCTTTGATACTGTTCCTCATAGGAGGCTTGTCAACAAACTCAGTAGCTTGGGGATGGGTCCCAAGATGGTAAACTGGATTAGAAATTGGTTGACTGACAGACGACAGAAGGTGATTGTACATGGAGCTCACTCGGATGAGAGGAAGGTGATTAGCGGGGTGCCCCAGGGTTCGGTCCTGGGCCCGGCACTGTTCAATGTATTTGTGAGTGATATTGCTGAAGGACTGAATGGAAAAGTCTGTCTTTTTGCAGACGACACAAAAATTTGCAACAGAGTGGACTCCCCCGAGGGAGTGGTTAACATGAAGAAAGATCTACAAAAGCTGGAAGACTGGTCTAATGCTTGGCAACTACGATTTAATGCAAAGAAGTGCAGTGTCATGCACTTGGGTAGCAGAAATCCAAGAGAAATGTATGCGATAGGGGGCGAAAGGTTGGTATGCACAGTTCAGGAGAAAGACCTTGGTGTGATTATCTCTGCTGATCTCAAGGTGGCAAAACAGTGCGACAAGGCGGTGGCAAAAGCCAGGAGGATGTTGGGTTGCATACAAAGAGGGATTACCAGCAGAAAAGAAGAGGTACTTATGCCACTGTATAGGTCACTGGTGAGGCCTCACTTGGAATACTGTGTTCAGTTTTGGAGACCATATCTTGCAAAGGATGTAAAAAGACTGGAGACTGTTCAGAGGAAGGCGACCAAAATGATTTGGAGCCTGCGTGAGAAGCCTTATGAGAAGAGACTTGAAGACCTAAATATGTACACGTTGGAGGAAAGGAGGGACAGGGGAGATATGATTCAGACCTTTAAATACTTAAAGAGAAATGATGAACAAACAAACCTCTTCCGAAGACGGGGAACCTGTAAAACTAGAGGGCATAACATGAAACTGCAAGGGGGTAAATTGAAAGGCAATGTCAGGAAATATTTTTTCACTGAAAGGGTGGTGGATGCTTGGAATGCCCTCCCGATGGAAGTGGTAGGGGCAAACACGGTGACGGAATTCAAAAAGGTATGGGACAAACACAGAGGATCCCTTTACAGAAATAGGATAAAAACAAAATAAACGGTACCATCTAACTTCTGAACCATATAACGTCTCAACAAATAGGGGTGTCCTACATGGAGTGGTGGGTTTACCCCTGAACAAGGATATGGGGAGGGGTGGCCTGCGCGGAGCGACAGGTGCACCTGCTCTTGCCATCTTGCTGGGCAGACTGGATGGACCATGCTGGTCTTTATCTGCCGTCAACTACTATGTTACTATGTTCATTGTTTGCTCGTCCACATCATGATTTCATTCAATAAGTTCTTCCTCATGAACAAGTGGAATGCTGCGAGAGGGCCATCAACATTTCATACAGCATACCTTGTTGAACCTTGTTGTACGGGCATGACATTAGCTATGGCATATCTTCCAGCAGCTTGCTTTATAGGTTTCCTGTTCCATGATGTGGCATCCTTAGATACATAGGCTTCAATGGCAACATTTGTGCTTATAGTTGATGACCTCTTAGCTCCTCTATGACCACAACTAAGATTCCTCACAGATGATTCTGACACCGAGGACTCCTGCCTTCTTCCCCTTCTAGCACAGCCTTGACCTTTGCCTCGACCTGTAGCTTGACTCTTTGCTGCAGGCGATGTTACCGGCTCATCATCAGTCTCACATTCACTTGGCAACCAACTGCTGTCGCCATCTGAATCATGACTGTCATCATCAGATTTATCGCCCGAACTTGGCTGATATGCTTCTTCGCTTGCTGAATATGCTGCATCATCAGACGACTCACAGCCGTCACTGTCAGCATCTCATTGTAATATTTCTCTTACTTGGGCAGCTGAATACTTTCGTTTTGACATCATAAACAATAACCTAAAATAAATAAACAAAGATAAATTTGAATAAAATGCAAAGCAGTTTTACTATAGGTGTGCAATAATCATGATGAACGAGCTGAAAGCCTTTAGATTTCATCAGCAGCCCATGGGTGGTGATCCCCTATACACCCGGGACAACTTATTCAACTTCTGGGGTGGAATAAGTCCCCTGTATAAGTCGTCAGACCCGGACATACAGGTTAGGGTCCCTCCCTTGCTCCTCCTCCGGCCCGCCTCTTCCGCCCCGATCCAGAGCTCCCAGTAAATCTCCTCTATACATGCAGGGAGCTCTGTCTTCAGAATCAGCCGCTGGCATTTAGTGGGGATGGATGTCCAGACTGGATGTCCATCCTTGCTAAACACGACTCGGAATGACCCCCTGAGCCTCTACAGAGGAAGGAGAAATTTCACTTACCGTTAATTTCCTTTCCTGGAATACTGCTAGACCAGTCCAGACAAACGGGTTATGCACCCCTGCCAGCAGATCTTGGAGACAGAGAATTCTACCAGAGCTCTGATAGGCTGGAGCCTGGTGATATAATCCTACCCCTAGGGGTCTCCCTCAGTTACGTCCACAAGCTAATGCAACATGAACTGTAACATCACCCCAGAGGGACCCAAGTGAACTATATACAAGAGAGCCGAAGAACTCCCTAGAGCTGAAAACAGTATCCACCTACGAACCCATGGACTGCCCAGGGCGAGGCATACTGGCAAAGAGAAGAACCGCGGTCGGCGGCTGCACCGCACCAGCGGCACTCCAACCAACAGTAGGGCAGGTCCTGGACTGGTCTAGCAGTATTCCAGGAAAGGAAATTAACGGTAAGTGAAATTTCTCCTTCCAGTTCATACTGCTAGACCAGTCCAGACAAACGGGCAGTACCCAAGCTACCTGCTTTCAAGGGGGGGCAAGGCCGCTGACAGCTCAGCAACTCCAAAACGGACTTCCTGACGGGCATGAACGTCCAACCTATAATGACCGACAAAGGTGGACAGCGACGACCAAGTCGCCGCCCGGCGAATATCGAGAGGAACTACATGAGACCTCCCGGCCTACAAAGTTGCTTGCGCCCGAGAGCACGGAGTCCCGGTGGAGCTTGTTCTCCCTGAAGAAGGTACGCCGCCTCAATGGCCTCCGTAACCCATCTAGAAATGGTAGATTCGGAGGCTGCGGATCCCCGACGAGAACCTGCGAACAAGACAAAAGAGGAACAGTCATATGGAAGGGTCTGGCGACCCCCAGATACCGAAAAAGAACCTTGTTAAGGTCCACCGCCCGCAACGGAGACCGACCACTGTCACACTGCGTCTTTGGAAAAGACGGAAAGGAAAGAGGCTGGTCAACAGCGAACGGCGTCAGCACTTTGGGCAACAAAGGAAGGGACAGTTCTCAGAGAAACGCCTTCGGAGGAAAACGAGAGATAGGGATCTCGACACAGAGAGCCTGGAGCTCAGAAACACGGCGTGCCGAAGTTATGGCCACCAAGAAGACTGCCTTCAGAGTCCAATCTAGAAGAGAACAGGCCCTCAGAGGCTCAAAGGGAGGAGCAACGAGGGCACAGAGGACAAGCACAAGAGCCCACGCCAGCACAGGCGAACGCAGAGGAGGCCAGAAGGCCCAACTATGCGGAGAAACCGAGACACGTCCGAATACGAAGCTATCGATCGCTCCGGTATAGGACCCCGAAAACAAGTCAAAGCGACCATTTGTACTCGCAAGGAATTGAATGCTAATCCCTTATCCACTCTGGCCTGTAAAAAGGACAGGATGTCCGGAATACCGCAACGCCAGGGTGTGAGGTTATTTCGCGAACACTAACCATCAAGAGGCGCCAAACCCGAGCGTAAGTCAGCGTCGGGGAAGACCGCTACGCCGTGAGAAGCGGCACGACCACGCTAGGCGAAGAGCCGTAGCGAGCAAACCGGTGGCGGTTAATAGCCAGGCCGAAAGCGAGTAAGGAGCCGGGTCTTCCATCTCCACCGGTCCGTGAATCAGAAGGCCGAGAAACGCCTCGAGGCGGAGCAGCCACGCCCCAGACAGACGGAAGAGATCCGCATACCATGGTCCGCGAGCCCAATTCGGAGCCAGCAGGAGTACAGGGCCGCGACAGTCTCGGAGCCGCCGGAGAACTATGCATATCACGGATCAGGGAGGGAAAACACACAGGAGAAGATGAGCCAGCCACGGTTGAGAGAGAGCATCTATGCCGTGCGCTCCCTCGTCCCTCCAATGGCCGAAGTACAGCGAAGCCTTGGCAGTCTGCGCCGTAGCCATTAGATCCATGGTCGGCAGTGCCCACAGGTGAACAATGGACCGGAACGCATCCGGCTGCAGAGCCCAGCCCCCGGGCTCCAGAGAGTGCCGGCTGAGAAAATTGGCTTACACATTGTTCACGCCTGCGATGTGCTGCGCCGATAGCCTGAAGATGTTCCTCCGCCCACGGGAGGAGCAAACGCCTCTCCTGTGAGACATCTGGACATTGCGTGCCGCCTAGGCGGCTTAGGTAAGCAACCGTCGTGGCGTCGGACAGGAACCGAACCGCACGCCGCCGCAGAAGAGGCTGAAACTGAAGAAGGGCAAAGCGCACTTTCCACGTCTCGAGACGATTGATAGACCCTTGGGCTGCGCGAGGTGACCAACTCCCCTGTGCCGAGGCCAAGCCGCAAGGCGCTCCCCAACCGGAGAGGTCGGCGACTGGCGTCACCAAGATCCAGTGCAGAAACTCCAGAGAGACCCCCCGTAGAAGATTGTGTGCCTGAAGCCACCAGCGGAGGCTGCGGTGCACCGGCAGAAGCAAAGGTAACCGGATTAGATAACTGTCCGACACCGGCGACCAACGAGATAGAAGCGCCGTCGGCAAGCAGCGCATGTGCGCTTCCGCCCACGGAACGAGGGCTATCGTTGCTGCCAAGGACCCCAAGAGTTGAAGGTAGCCCCAAGGCCGAGGTGCCGCTTGATCCAAGCAGCGGCGGAGCTGAAGAGAGATCTTCTGAAAACGTTCCTGAGGTAGAAACACCCGCCCCCGACGAGTGTCGCACCCAGCCCCTAGAAAATCCAGGACCTGAAGCATCCCAAAATAGACAGAGTAACGGCCCAGTCCTCCTTCCAACGGTGGACTGGGACGAATGGCATCTAAACGCTGGAGCCTGGAAATGAAGCAACATCCGCTGCCCATTGCCGCAGGCTGAGCCATCTCCGAGCTACCGACACCGGTGCTAGGAAGTGAGCTGAGCCGCAAGAGATCACAGAATGCCTCTGCCCGGAATGCAGCGATGGATTCAAAATGAACCAACTCGGGAACACCTGGCAGCTGCTGAATCCAGCGAAGGGAGGCCCAAGCTGCTAGACCTCTGTACACCCCTGCAAGAAGGAAATAGCGGGCGAAGGAAAGCCTGTCTTCATCAGCCTCCCAACTCTTTAGGTCTTGCTGGTCGTGGAGCGCCACTCCGCCCTCAACCGGAAGTGTGGTATGCCTGATGACCCTGGTCAGAATGCATCAACTGTCGGGTATGTCAACCAACGGTCCAAGTGAAAGGGAGACCAAGGGTATAACTGACCAATACCACGTGCCGTACGAATGCCCTGGAAAATGGGATCCGGCTGCAACCGGATTTGAGAATCCAGAGGATCAGGCGTGTCGGCCAGGGGGAGCGACTCCATCACCTGTGTGATTAGAGCCGGCAACTCCTCTTTCCGAAAAAGGCTGAGAACCGTCAGCGAAGAAAACAGACGGAGAATATTCCCCATCTCCGTACTCCAACGAGTCAGGGCTGACCTCCGAAGATTTAAAGTCTTCTTGAATATCCATAGTACCCCGCAAGGCATATGCAACGCTCCAAGGAGGACGTACTGCTCTAAGGTCTGAGGACTTATGGGACCACTTGCGAGATCACGCCATATGCTTGCCTGCTACTGGGCAGGTGTAGGAGATATTCCAAAAGACTCCAAAAGTCACAGGCGTTATGCCAGATGGAAGAGTGTGAGGAAGGCAGTGTCAGTCAAGGCTGCTGTGGCCTCCAACGGCTGTGGAAGCGACATGGGAGCTGACTGAATCGTTTCCTGCAGGAAGATCCTGCAGCAGGGGCTCTGAGGAGGGAGGAGATAAGGTGCTGATGAACCCATCTAGCAGCGCAGTGGGAATGGGGAAAGAGTCTCCGGGATGCA
This sequence comes from Ichthyophis bannanicus, assembly GCA_033557465.1. Classification (NCBI taxonomy): domain Eukaryota; kingdom Metazoa; phylum Chordata; class Amphibia; order Gymnophiona; family Ichthyophiidae; genus Ichthyophis; species Ichthyophis bannanicus. Next base: position 51,577,583 of record CM066049.1, read on the forward strand.
GCGTGCAGGTGGAACACAAGCAATCTCTTAATTCTCCATTCGGCTGATTACTTATTACATATAATACAGCCAGAGAAACAAGCATTGTAGAGACTTAAACCACCTTTCCTCTTTTTTTCCCTTGTGTTTTTTTTTTTTTTTTTTTTGCATTTAAAACAAAAATCAAGGTACGCTCAGGGAAACCGAAGACTCTTCAAAGAAAAGGATTTTGAAACTCTCCGTGCCTCCACAGCATGTTTAAATGTGTGGAAACTGCTGTCTAGAGCTATTCCCTCCAAAAAGAAACACTGAAGAGAAAAACAAAATGGCCACTGGCACAGAAAAACTGTCAGGTATTCACTGAGCTGAGAAGGGAACTGTCAGTCATTCACTGTGCTGGTACAGAGAAACTTTCAAAGTCAGGGTAAGGCCAATACAGTGACTGAAAGTAGGGAAATTAGAGTTTGATTCCTCCGCAGCCACTCAGACCTCCATGGTAGGGGCTGAAAGGTGTTTCTGGGGAGGGATGTAGAAGCTCAAACCCAGCCGTACGGAAGATGACAGTGAGTATGTTTAATTAGGTAGAGCCCAAACAGTCAGGATCCAAAACACTGACCTAAAATTCCAATCAAATGGTATATTGAAAAAGACAGGTACAATATTCCAGTAAGACGTACAAAGTAACCCGGCTGCAGTATGTGGATTAAAAATTTTAAAGTAGGAACTTCAAAACTCAGAGGCAGCCGGTCCGGGAACAGTAGCTGAGGCAAGTGAGAAAAAAACAGGCTACTCACAGTTTCCTTTCAGGAATTGATACCTGAACTTCCCGGGGATGTCCGTGGCAAAGACTCAGCGCAGCGTAAAGCCAATGGAGAGCTCCACTGAAGCCAGGCTCAGGAGATCCCAAGTTTATCTGGGGAATCAAGACGCTGGGGGAAGAGCACAGTTGATTTCTGAGGTCCCTGTGTGTCTTCTGACAGCTTATGCAGCGTAGACCTGAATAAGGCATAGGGAGAACTAAAAAAAAACAAAAAACTCTGCCCCGGAGGAACAGGCATTTAACAATATTCCCCATACTATGCAATGCCTCAGCCAGCCTTCTTTGTTGGGCACAGTGGGGGATGGAACCCATGAGCCATGCACCAGTGGTCAGTGTCTTAGCATTGTACTGTGGCTCTGAATTGCATCTGGTTCTCTAATCATGCCTTCCGTACGTTTTATTCATTATGTTAATACATAGGCAGAGAAAAAGGAACCCCCACACAACTCACAGCTAGCCAGTGTTGTGGAAAAATTTAAACAGCAATTTTATTTTTTTTGGTGCTAGAAGCCAGCAAAGAGAGAAGGAATCTGGCTTCCCGCCAAAAACCAGGGCTCATTAGCTATTCAAAATGGCCACCGGCAAAAATAAACCTGAAAAAGAGTGAATTAAAACCCCCAAAAGCTAAGGAATTAACTTAAAAAGTCAAATGACAAGGTGGGGGGGGGGGGTTGCAGGCATGAGAGAAATGCCTAAAATCGCTGAAAAATCAAGAAAAATAAATCCAGTCACCACAGAGTTGCAGACAGCAGTGGGAGAAAGACAGGTTTTGTACTCACAGTACCGAAAGTGCAGAGAATCCACGGACCGCTGCTGAGAGCACTGCCAGCTGCCTCACCACTAAAATCAGCCCCAGGGACTGGATTTTAGGAGGCTTACCATCCAGCTAAATAGTCTTCTTGACTAGTGCTGGGAAGTCTGCACATCAGCGAGCTCTACTGTGACCCGCAGGACACAGGAGCTCAGCTGGAATTCATCCTGGTGCCCAGATAAGTACACTGGCAACTACAGGGTATAATCTCTCTCAGAGAAATCACAAAGAAATAAAGCATCTTAAATTTTTTTTGAAGGAGCAAAAAAAAAAAAGCATCCAGATCTGCTGGAGACAGAGAAAAACTGAGGGAGACCCCTAGGGGTAGGATTATATCACCAGGCTCCAACCTATCAGAGCTCTGGTAGAATTCTCTGTCTCCAAGATCTGCTGGCAGGGGTGCATAACCCGTTTGTCTGGACTGGTCTAGCAGTATGAACTGGAAAGCGACCAAGACTATAAGAGGTCTTCATAAGAAGACATAAGAAGAGTAACTAGAGGCCTTAAATAGGTATACTGTATAGGAGAGAAGGGATAGAGGAGATATAATACAGACCTTTAAATACTTGAAAGGTATTACAGAACAAACAAGCCTTTTTCAAATGAGATGATACTCTAGTACCAGAAAGCATTATATGAGATTATAAGGAGGTAGAATTAGAGGCAAAATCAGGAAATATTTCTTCATGGAAAGAGTGGTAGATATCTTGAATGCACTCCCAAAGGAGGCGGTGGAAGCAAAAACTACTGGAATTCAGAAAGGGGTAGGATAAACACAGTGGATTCCTAAAGGGCAAAAAGATAGTAACCAAGAATGAAGCAGCTCAGCTCAACATTGATGTGAAATGACTGTTTCGCTTTTCCTAAGAAATTATGGCGAAAGTAACACAATGACATAGGACTGGGTGGCATGCTCAAGAACTTGTAAAGCAAGGATGTGCTCCCCATGTACCATTGGCCTGCATGGTGATGGTGGGGTCTTTATACCCAATGATAAGTTTAAGTGGGGGAAGGATGGGCCAATCACAACTCCTCACTCATCTAGTCCTAGAGGACAGAGGCTATGTATTCCTTGATCCATCCAGCCCTAGGTGAGAGGTTCTCCATCCCTGTCCAATCCCCTGAATAACCACCAGTATGGCTTCCGCCCATATCACGGAGTAGAAACCTTACTCATATCCCTTTTTGATTCACTAATCCGAGGTATGGATAGTATGAAGCAGGCCTTCTTGCTCATATTTCTTGACATTTCCTCAGCCTTCGATGGTGTAGACCATAATACTCTCCTGTCCAGACTATCTCAATTAGGTTTAAAAGATACCACTCTTAACTGGTTAAAGTTCTACATTTCTAATTGTTTCCAATATGTTCATATAGATCATTCCCCCTCACTACCATTCCCTCAAGAACGTGGCATCCCACAAGGATCCTCACTCTCCGCATTACTTTTTAACCTTTATATCCAGCCTATTTGCACAATCTTTCAACGCCACAATCTAAGCTATTTTATCTATGCAGATGACATCATGCTGTTTGCCCCTTGTGACATAGCTAACCTTAATCTCAACAGAATCGCCTCCTGCCTCTCTGAAGCTGAACAGTGGCTCCGCTCAATCCATATGGATATCAACTTCAAAAAGACTGAAGCACTCTTCGTAACCAGAAATACCAACTTCACCCCTCCAGCTTCCATCAACCTGATGAACATTACTCTCCCAGTCAAATCTGAAATTAAATACCTTGGAGTTACACTAGACAAAACGCTAAGCATGACACACCACATAAAACAGACAGCCAAAACTATATTTTTTAAGCTCAGAACCATACAGCAACTCAAACCCCTCATTGACATCAATGATTTTAGAACAGTTGTCCAGGCTCTCATTATGCCACATTTAGACTTCTGTAACGGCATACTCCAAGGGACCTCTAAAAAGAATCTACACATCCTTCAAAGAGCTCAGAACGTCACTGCTCGAATCATTGCGAAAGCCAAAATATTCAGTCACATCTCCCCCATCCTATACGCTCTCCACTGGCTTCCTATCTCTAGCAGGATTCAATATAAAACCCTCGTCACCACTTTTAAACTCATTAATGACTTAGCCCCATCACAGTTAGCAACATCACTTCAGACTCCACCAGAAAACAGACTTAGAAGAAAGCAAACCTCAACATGCTACTAATTCCCAATGCCGTGAGGAAATCGAAACAAATAACCACCAACACTGCTTTTTCATATTATGCTCCCAGCCAATGGAACAAACTACCACTAAACCTAAGAGAGATTAAGGACCTTACCTCTTTCAGGAAGGAACTTAAAACCTACCTGTTTAGTCAACACTACAGCAACCTACAACCTACTCAAATATACTACACAAGAATACACAACTAACCAAACCCAAGTCTACCCCACCTAATTTAAGGCTCACTTCTGTTAGCATCTGCTTATCACCATCTCACCATCTCTGATACTTCTCACTCACTGAATCCTAACTAATTCCTTTAATAGCTATTCAAACTGCTGGCAGACTGCTGTCTGTAAAAAACATGTGCCTGGAAGGGAGCTACATATTCATCTCTTATGAAATAAGCCTAGGGAGTATGCGAAAGTATCACCAGCAGTGTAAGACCTGCACAGGAGGCCTGGCAGGGCTCCTGGGCTCTCTCGGACTCTTGTCAGGGTTGCAAATGGAAACAGAAATAACACCTTTACTAATGTCTCTGAAATAGCAGGATCCAGATCATTCTGTAGCAGCAAAGCGCAGACAAACCAATGATACCAGGAGTCTGTTCAGAAGGTCCAAATCATTTATTTGTGCACAAGTCTCAAGCAAGGCAATTTCAAAATGGCTGAGCAAAGTTTTCAAGCATTACAACAACTTTTATAGACTTCTGTTCCATTCTAGGTATAGAAAAACATTTCATTGGTCCCGGTAACCTCCCGTACCTCCCGTAGCCCCTCCATTGGTCCCGGTACTGATAAGTTTCTCCAATTATGTTCCTTCTGTGGGCTTCTGTAGGCATGACACCTGCCTGCCCCCCTTCTAGTCCCAATTACAATGGTCAGTTCATCAACTTGTTACTTTCACACTTTCAAGGCTATGGGACCATTTGTGCGTGCAGAAGAGCAAGGTTCTGTAACTCATCTGTCAGCACTCCTCAATATTTCTCTGCAAATGTACTCTTTCTTATCAGTAACTTTAAAACACATCTTTTCTGTATTTTTCCATTTCTTAATTCTGCAATTCTGCTTATCTAAGCTAATTCAATATTTCTACTGAGTTCTTTCTTACAATAGCAGCATGTTGGGGGATGTGCAATCCTATATGCCTCTCCACAGGCCTCATTTACAGGTCAAGCTAGCCATGCTGGCCTGCCTATGTCAGACACCGTGGGTCACAGGCCTGCACCTGCCACATTCCCCCCTTTGATTAATCTCACCCTATTACTTAATAAGGTGTGAGAATTAAATCACTTTCCAGAAAATTCACATCCTGATTAAAGGATTCTTACTAGTTCCACTAGGGCTAGCTTTGTATAAAGCCATTATTCTAGTTGCGGTCTTCCGCTCTACTGTACTATCAATAGCACTATGAAGGGAACGCATACAACATGGGATTAAACATGGTAAGCAGAGGACAACAGCAACAAGGATTAGTACTAAGATAACGAAAGTCTTAAATCCTCCCAGCCAAGAGAAAAGGTTAGCAAACCAATTAGGAAATTTCAAGGCGTGCCAAGTCTGTACTGGCACATAAGCATGTCTTTGCATATCTTTAGCAATTTCTTCAACTACTTGACCTTTATCATCTATTTTCAAACAGCAATTAGTTAAATTCAGTTTACCACATACTCCTCCTTCAGCTGCTAGCAAATAATCAAGGGCTAAGCGATTCTGGTATATGGCAGTGCGCATCTGAGTACTTTGTCTAGCTAAAAGCGTAAGAGCATGACTAGTTTCATTGGTTATTATTTCAACTACTGCTTGTAAGCGAATAATACGATTAATCATATAGATTGGGGTACGATAACCATACATACCATCATCATTCCAAGTGGCAGGTCCATAATACTCAATAATTCTTTCTGGTGGCCAATCATCACCTTGCCATTTCTCCCACTTGCCTATCTGTAAGGCCTCTCTTTTCTGTCTAGATGCTCCTTTGTGTTTGTGGGTAGTATATACAGGGTATCCTAATTGTTCTCCATGTTCAGTGTTTAACAGGAAGAACGAAGGTCTGATGGTTCCTAAGACACATGCTCCTCCCCATTGTGGTGGGAGTTGCGCATATGCTCGGTTTCCACAGATCCAATATAGGCCAGGTGGGGCTTGCCAGGCTTGGACTTTGGCAAGGTTAGTCCATAGACCTGCAAGTTCAGGAAATCTGGCTAATGGGTTAGGAGGTTCAGGATGTCTGATTCCTGACCACCATGCCACCTTCTTGGTCGTGGCATTATAGTATTTCTGGCTAAGACAGACCAGCTGTCCTACCTTTTGGGTGAACTGGGGTCCAGTTCTGGCAAAGCAAAGACGTCCAACGATTGAGTGCGCTAACACCCATTCACTGGTTGTCTTGTGTAATTCAGTCTGATTGTAAATCATGGAATAATTCAATTCTTGGGCTTCCCAGGGCCATTGGTCTCCCATTTGGGTTCCGCCACAGAAATAACAATCTGTGATCTTAAGACTAGATACTACTGCTCCGGCTAATTCTAGAAACAAATTCTGTGAAGGGTGAGGGATCTCAAACTTATTTACATGCATAGCTTCATAAAAGGTATTATGAATATGATATTTAGATGACTTGTGCGCTTGGGTATTCAATCTAACATACACAATGGTCCCTGGATCTGTTCCTCCTCCAGCAATACGTAAACCAAACTTATATCCTTGTTTCCATGCATGGGGGTTATGTACACGCAAATGTAAGGGGTTGCAAGCATCTTTCTGACATTTATCATTTGTGGTTGGCTTGGTTAGAGTAGCCATCCGTTTATCTATTTTCTCATCAGTTATACCAGTGTTCCAGGTAGCATAAAAAACACATTCCCAATACGGCAATAGTAATCTGCCGCTGTAGCAGTACTATACCCTGATCCTGTTTTACCTGTACACTTCCACCAATTTGTGGCACCTTCCGGACACATATACTTATGGTCATTTCGATACGCTTTCTCCCATGTACCACAGGTGGACTGACTATCTCTATTAATAGCATTACATGCATCAAAATTCAAAACAGCAGGTTTAGTAATGTCCTTAAGTGGTGGTGTAGCAGCTAATATAGGTCCATCTGCATCCTTCCATCTTATTTCCAACGTGTAATGGGATGGATTCTGATGCGGATTATAGCATGCTTTAATTTTGCCATGAGTGCAAACATTTAGTTCAGTGGTGTTATAAATACACCGAGTTATTGTTCCCTTGCAGGTATAGTAAGAATGGTAAAGCAAAGTCTGAGTTACTTTCAGTCCAGTTCTAGTAGAGGTAATGCAAGCTGTGCATGGAGGTAGAGCATAAGTCTGTTCAAAACCTCCGAAGAAGGCAACCAAGGCAAAGCAGAAGCAAAGATACATGTTGATGTTGATTGGAGTTCTTCTGAATCCTCAGCTTGCTGATCTTGATCACGACGGTCTATTATTCTTCGTCCCGTTTGCTAATGAAGCAATTTAACGGTTGCTGAGTGTTGATTGAAGATCCTCAAGGTGTCCAGCACACATTAACCAACTTAGCAATTCAGTTGGCTTGTGAAGTCTGGCTTAGTCAATGTAGTCTCAAAGTAGTGTGTCAAATCACACATGCAAATTGGGTTCGTTGAAACAAAGCTGTTGCTGCATGGAAAACAGCAATCCTCTTCGAAAGACTTGGCTACTGCAAAGCACTTGTGATGAAGTGTCTATGCTGCTGGTTGCCGTCTCAAAGTAACTCGCAAGGGTACATCAGGGTGCTGCTCTGCTGTCCACCGCTCTGGTTCAGGATCGGCGGCGGGCTTGACTCGGCTGTGGTGGATCCAGGCGTCGATCTCGGCTACCTTTACTGCAGTTGGGGTAGACAGGATGACGGTGTACGGTCCCTTCCAATGGGGTTCCAACGGTATCTTCTTCCAATCTTTGATCCACACCGAAGTTCCAGGCTGGTAGGGATGCAAGGGTTCCGTCAAGTTGATAGGCAACTGGTCTTGGATCCACGTATGGAGAGTCTGCAGAACAAAACTAAGAGCTAGGAGTTCTTGTCTGGTTACTTCTGAACCAATCTGGGCTAGATTTCCTTTGACTCCCTGCACTATTGGTGGGGGTTTACCATACAAAACTTCAAAAGGGGAAAATCCTGTTGACTTTACAGGGGCTGAGCGTATTCTGAGTAAAGCTATGGGGAGCACTTGGGGCCATTTCAAGTGTGTCTCCTGACAAAGCTTAGACATTTGGGCTTTCAATGTACGATTCATTCGCTCAACTTTCCCTGAACTTTGGGGTCTGTATGCAGTGTGGAGCTTCCACTGTATCTGCAAAGCTTTTGCTAACTGCTGAGTAACTTGGGAGACAAATGAGGGTCCATTGTCTGACCCTATTACTGCTGGAATTCCAAATCTGGGGACAATCTCTCTCATTAAGGCTTTGGTAACTTCTCGGGCTTTCTCAGTTCTGGTTGGGAATGCTTCTACCCACCCAGAGAAAGTACAAACTAATACTAGTAGGTAATGGTATCCATTGGCTTTTGGCATTTCGGTGAAATCAACTTGGAGGTTGTGCATGGGGGTCACACCTCTTGACTGAACTCGGGGTGCTGTAATAAGGCCTTGCTTGGCATTATTTTTGGCACAGGTTTGACATTGTCGTGCTACTGAGGCTGATATGGTTGTCATCAGAGGAATGTAGAAATGTGGTCTGAGTGCTTTCTCCATAGCACTCTTTCCATAGTGGGTGGCTTCATGAAAAGCTTTAACAAAGGATGGTCCTAACAGTTCAGGAATTACTATTCTTCCCGGAGGTTGACTGCCTTCTTCTGGTGGCAGCTCAATCCATCCGTCTTTCAATACTCCATTTTCTTTGTCACAATAGTAATCTAATTCTTTGGTGGTATATCGTGGGGTCCATAGATTCAAAGGTACTGGAAACAATGCTGCTTGCATTGGCATAGCTTGTGGGGCAATCTGTCTGTCATAGCTGCTTGTCGTGCTGAGGCATCTGCGAATCTATTTCCTCGAGCAACTTCTCCTTTTCCTGCTTGATGTCCTCTACAATGCATGACAGCTACACGTGTTGGGGCCCAGACTGCATCAAGTAACATCAATATCTCGGGACCATATTTGACTGATTTTCCTCCGGATGTGATGAGTCCTCTTTCTTTGTAGAGAGCTCCATGGGCATGCAAGGTAGTGAAAGCATATTTGGAATCTGTATATACATTTAGCACAGTTTCTCTCCTAATAACAAAGCTCTGGTGAGTGCTATCAATTCGGCTTTCTGGGCTGATGTGCCTGAGGCTAGGGCTGATGATTCAACTACTTCGTGTTGAGTGACGACTGCATATCCGGCACAGCGTCGTCCATCAAGGATGAGACTGCTCCCATCAACATAATAGATCTGGTCGGGATTGTCTATGGGCACATCTGTTAGGTCAGGTCGACTTGAGAACACAGTTTCCATGACTTCGATACAGTCATGTTCTGGGAGTTCTTCACTGATGGGTATCAAGGTAGCTGGGTTCAAAGCATGGCTCACTTCAAGTTGTATCTGTGGGTTTTCACATAACATGCTCTGGTACTTTAACATTCGGGAATTGGTGAGCCAATAATTTGCTTTCTGTTCCATAAGGGCAAGGACTGCATGTGGCACAGTGACTCGTATGTTCTGTCCTAATGTGAGTTTGTCTGCTTCACTCACTAATAGTGCTGTAGCCGCCACTGCTCTCAAGCAGGGTGGCCATCCTTTGGCCACAGGGTCCAATTGTTTCGATAGGTAGGCTACAGGTCGTTCCCAATTTCCTAATTTCTGAGTCAACATGCCTAGGGCATTTCCCTGTGCTTCATGTACAAACAAGTGGAAAGGTTGTGGACATCTGGTAGTCCAAGTGCTGGTGATGACATCAATTCTTCTTTTAACTTCTGGAAGGCTGTATCCTGCTCAAGTCCCCACTCCAGTGGTGACTTCTCTTCTCCTTTTGTGGCTTCATACAGTGGTTTGGCAATTTGGGCAAAGTTGGGTATCCAGATTCGGCAATATCCTGCTGCTCCCAGAAAGGCTCTGACCTGCTTTCTGGTTGTTGGAGTTGGAATTCTACATACTGCTTCTTTTCTTTCTCTGCCTAATCTTCTACTCCCTTGGGTAATACGAAAACCCAAGTATTTCACTTCTGTTTGGCATAGTTGTGCTTTGGCTCTGGAAACTTTATATCCAGCTTCATTTAGTAACTGCAAGAGATCTTGGGTGGCTCGTATACATTCTTTTTCTGATATGGCAGCTATCAACAGATCATCCACATACTGGAGAAGTACTCTCCTCCCCGGGGCTACTGGATAGCTTGAAAGATCTTGGTTTAGTGCAGCACTAAAGATGGTAGGTGAATTCTTGAATCCTTGGGGTAATCTTGTCCAGGTGAGTTGGCCCCCTCTTCCAGAGATGGGGTCTTGCCATTCGAATGCAAACAATATTTGGCTTACAGGGGCTAATCTTATGCAAAAGAATGCATCTTTCAAATCCAGTACAGTGAAATGGGTAGCTTCAGCGGGTATCAATCCTAGTAAAGTGTAAGGATTGGGTACAACTGGTGTATAGTTTCAACTGCATCATTTACTCTTCTCAAATCTTGCACTGGGCGATAATCATCTGTCTCAGGTTTCTTTACTGGCAAAAGTGGGGTGTTCCATGGGGATTGACATACTTTCAGTAGGCCATACTCAAGTAATCTCTGTAGGTGGCGATGAATGCCTTCAATTGCAGCTCTTGGAGAGGGTACTGTTTGACGTGCACTGGTGTAGCACTAGGCTTGAGGGTTACAATCACTGGAGCTATATGTTTGGCTAGGCCTGGGGGACTGCCTTCTGCCCATACTTCAAGTGGTGCATGAATGTTCTTTAAAGTTTGTTCAAAATAGGTATCTTGAATCGAATCATCAATGTAGTATCTCCACTCTTCTTCTCGGGGTACTGTCAGCAGCATTACTCCTGCTGGTTTGGCTTGAGAATTCACTGTCATTTGCATTTCTCCTTGTTCGGAGAAAGATATCTGTGCTTGAAGCTTGGCTAGCATGTCTCGTCCCAGTAGGGGTACTGGACATTCGGGCATGTAAAGGAATTGATGCGTTACTTGCTGTCCTCCTAGACTGCATATTCGGTTTTGTAGAAAAGACTTTGTGGCTTTGGCACCAGTTGCTCCTATAATGGTGACTGCTTTCTTGGTGAATGGGGCTATCTTTTTGTCTATTACTGAATGTTCTGCTCCAGTATCAACCATAAAGTTCATAAATTGGTCTCCTATTTGTATTTCGACCATAGGCTCCTGGAGACCTAAAGCAAACTTGGAGCCCGGTCTGTCCTAATCCACGTCATCCTCTTCATGGGCCTGTGTGGCCAATGCTTGGATGGCTCCTCCTCCCCTCTCTCTCTGGAATTGTTCTCGATTGTCTCCTCCTCGGCCTCGGGGACGGCCTCGTCTTTCTTCTCGCCACTGATGATCGTATTCGTCATCTTGCTGGGCGTCTTCGAGTTGCGGGCACGTATCTCTCCAATGTCCTTCCTCTTTGCAGTAGGCGCATTGGTTCACGCCTAGTCTCTGGGTCCGGCCTCCGCCTTGACCCCGCCCTCTTCCTCTGCTCCTTCGATTAGGGACACCTCCCCTTTTCTTTTCAACTATGGCCGCAGCCAAAAAATCAGCTTTCTTCTTCATCTTTCTATCACATTCTCTCTGTCTTTCAGTATCACGATTCACATACACTTTATGAGCGACTTCCAATAACTGTGTTGCATTCATGCCCGCAAACCCTTCTAATTTCTGTAATTTACGTCTAATGTCTGGTTGAGACTGGTTTACAAAAGCAGAATTCACCATGCATAAACTTCCTGGTGCCTCGGGATCATAGGGAGTATACATTCTGTAAGCTTCAGTTAATCTTTCATAATAATCTGCTGGGCTCTCATCTATTCCTTGGATAATTCCTGCTACCTTGGAAAGGTTCATAGCTTTTTGGCCTCCTCTTCGCAGGCCTTGTAAAAAGCCTTGGCGAAAACGGGCTAGGGCGGTGGATCCTTCATCTGTATTTGGATCCCATTGGGGGTCTTCATTTGGGAATTCTCTCTGAGCTGCTTCTCTACGATCTATTATATTCTGCCCCTGCGCTGGAGCTGCAGGGTTTTCTGCCATCCATTCGATAGCTGCTTTTCTAATTCTCGCTCGTTCCTCTGTAGTGAATAGGGTGGTCAGGAGCTGACGGCAATCTGGCCAAGTGGGTTGGTGAGTTTCCATAATACTAGTTACTAATTCTGTCAGCTCCTGGGGCTTGCTAGTATAGGAGGCATAGTGCGACCTCCAATTTAATAAATCCGTTGTAGAGAACGGGATATACACATAAGTTAGGGGTCCCGCTACCACTTCATCATTATCATTCTTTACGGGCACCCCCGGGACTTGCCTTAAGGGAAACAGTTTGGCTGTCCTAGGCGTCATTTGAGTCTGGGATCTAAGGGCTATTGTCGTTGTCTTTGCAGGAGTTGCTGTCTTTTTCTCAACTGGTTTTGCTTTGGGTTTTTCTTTCACTGGCTTGCTAGTGCTGGCGCTAGCTTCCTCAATTATTTGTACACTTTCCTCTTCTTCCTCTTCTGGGGGAGCCTCTCTTTCTTCTTCTTCTAATTCCGCTTCTGGCTCACTTTTTACATCCTCCTCTTCTCTTCCCGCTAACTCTCTCTTCCTCTTCTCCAGGAGGAGGGAGGTCAGGGATTGGGTCTCGCCTCGGCTCCGGCGGTCTCTGGGGTGCTGGGGCAGGACGCCGCCGGGCTATTCTTACTGGACCTGGGGTTCGGGGCTGCCTGAGGACTACTTCTGGGGAATCGGGATCTGCCAAGATGGGTTTCTTCTTGGCTTTCTTATCCTGCTCTTTCATTCTAGGCTGTTCCTTTCTCTGTCTAGAATCTGTTTTAGCTAACATTATTCTGCACTGTTCCTCATAACAGCGCTGCGCCCAGGAGGGCGGATCTTCACAAATACTTAACCAGGAATCTATATAGGGGTACTGATCGGGGTGCGCTACTCGCACTCTACGGTGTATTGACTGGATAATCTCTACGGTGAACGTTCCCTCTCGGGGCCAGACGGGGTCTAGATCGGGCCACTCCCTAGTACACAAAATCTGCAAACGGGCTGCTGTCATTTTAATACCATAATCTCCTGAATATCCTTCTTTAAAATGTGCGATCATACATTCTAATGGAGTGTTCCTAGTAGACTCCGCCCCTCCCATTTCGATGTGTGCGCGCAACAACAGACAAAAGGGAAAAGGTGGGCGGACCGTGGGTAAGGGGTCCTCACGGCCCTGGAAACGTACAGGGAATACAAATAACAAGACAAGACGACAATCGCTTCCCCCTTTTCGCGACCTGAACGCGGTCGCCCGGTCAGGAAATGCGCTAATCAGGGGTCAGCTTTCACTTGGTCCGTGCTGCCAGACCTCTCATTCATACTTCGTTCACACACTCATGCTAGCAACGTATTCCCAGAATGCATTCGTTTCTATCTGTTCTGACTAGTCTTTTCCAAGTACAATTACAAAAAGGATGAGGGTTTCACCTAGCGAATTCCCATGCCAGGCTACTCGGCTCTTCCTTGAGAGTTGATCAAGCTCTCTTACCAATTCCCAATATCTCGAGATTACAAATTCCAAATTCCAAGTTCCAATGGCAGTACTGCTCTTTCTATTTCTGTCTAGACCCAAAATCAAAACTATACTCACCGGATCCGGTCCTCAAAACTTCCCAAGCAGGCGCATGAGTTGGACCTCGGACTCCCCTCACTCGGGTTCGAGGCGTTGGCTCCAGCCGGGCTCGTCACCCGCCGAGGTCCGACCAGCTCCCTCCGATACAAGGGACCGGCGGCGCCAGGGAGCGGCCCTCGTCGGAAGGGCGCGATCCCGGCAGGACCAAGCCTATAGAGGCGGAAAGTCGTGGTATATTGCCCTATATACACTTTGATTCCACAACTTCCCGGCCAACGCACCAAGGAATATGTAGCAGCAAAGCGCAGACAAACCAATGATACCAGGAGTCTGTTCAGAAGGTCCAAATCATTTATTTGTGCACAAGTCTCAAGCAAGGCAATTTCAAAATGGCTGAGCAAAGTTTTCAAGCATTACAACAACTTTTATAGACTTCTGTTCCATTCTAGGTATAGAAAAACATTTCATTGGTCCCGGTAACCTCCCGTACCTCCCGTAGCCCCTCCATTGGTCCCGGTACTGATAAGTTTCTCCAATTATGTTCCTTCTGTGGGCTTCTGTAGGCATGACACCTGCCTGCCCCCCTTCTAGTCCCAATTACAATGGTCAGTTCATCAACTTGTTACTTTCACACTTTCAAGGCTATGGGACCATTTGTGCGTGCAGAAGAGCAAGGTTCTGTAACTCATCTGTCAGCACTCCTCAATATTTCTCTGCAAATGTACTCTTTCTTATCAGTAACTTTAAAACACATCTTTTCTGTATTTTTCCATTTCTTAATTCTGCAATTCTGCTTATCTAAGCTAATTCAATATTTCTACTGAGTTCTTTCTTACAATAGCAGCATGTTGGGGGATGTGCAATCCTATATGCCTCTCCACAGGCCTCATTTACAGGTCAAGCTAGCCATGCTGGCCTGCCTATGTCAGACACCGTGGGTCACAGGCCTGCACCTGCCACAATTCAATATAATTTCATTTCAGTTCTGTTGATGATGCTACTTTAGGAATGAGCACTTCATGGATTTTATGATCCTTAGATTTTTTAAGTATGCCACAGGAAAATGATGATGTGCTTTGGAATTATCTTTTCAGCCCTATTTTTTTTTTAACTGGTTGATGTTGGTCAGGTGATTCATGAGGTCGTCATAGAAACCAAACAAATGACAGACTATCTGAAACTATGAAAATAATGGGCCCACCACCAGGATGTTTTCCCTTGGATTTGCAAATCTCCCTCTGTGCGTCAGTTGCCTTTCACTTCATCTTAATTAGCTTCAGTCACAACCTCCCTTTCTTTTGCTTTTACTGCAGTTCTGTCTTGGGCTGCAATTATACCCTGTGATGAAATATACAGTGGAAAGTCTTCCAACAAACACAGTCTATTGTAAGTTACAAAGACTGCTGACAAAGGAAGAATTAGGCTGAGATTTTTCAGCGATATGTGAAGAATCATGGAGTGACCTCTCTTTTTGTGACTGCCCCCAAGGCTACAGAAATACAGCGGGGTTTTTAGTGGCAATTTAAAATATAACAGAGGGTGGATGTTTATTATTGGATCGTGATATGTGTACCAGATGGATTCAGATATTTTGCACCCAGGAAGTCCACAGAAATCTTATATGCAGCCAAGAGTGTGAGATGGCACTTATAAAAAATAATGCCCGTACTTATATGCAGGATTCTCTCATTAATATGTGAGGACCTTGGGTCAGTTTCAGCAGGCAATGAAAAAGGTGCAGTTACTCTGCACCACTGTGTACCCCATCAAAGAAGGCCCTGCTAAAAACGTTTTCTGATGCAAAATGCATACATTTTATGATTACAATCTATTATTTACAGACTGTGAACAACCACGAGCTTGTGCTTAGTGATTTATTGAACATAATATATGATATCTGCAAATAGCATGGGCTAAAAATGAAACAAAACAAAAAGAAAAAAAGAAAAACAAATTTGGTTCCATGTTTTTGTGTTCAGTTTGAAATACAATTCTGTTTTGTCACATTTTTCTTTTCATATCAGAATAAATGCACAACCCTATTAATGCGCATTGTGTTGCCATCGAGCACTGCAGAACCTTTTGCCCTAACCCTTTGGCGCATGTTTACTAAGATGGGCTAACAGTTAGCGCGGGTCATTTGTAACTAGTTCCCATGTTATCCAATGGGACCCAGTTACAAATAGCCCGTGCTGACCGTTAGCCCAGCTTAGAAAACATGCCTCTTTGTGTCTATTTCTCAATGTGGAATTGGCTTATTTGTTGCCCTTATATTGGCCTATGCAATTCAGCCTCATCAGGAAATACGCTCAATCCTCGGTATTCACGTGTTCGGTTTTTGCAGATTTGTTTATGCGCGGTAAATAAACAGTGACCTAATTTTTGGTATTCACAGGCACATCTCGGCTATTCGCGGACATGCACACTTGTTTAGATTCTCAGCGTGCAGCTTCATGGCGGGATTCAGCAAGGCAGTACTGCTTCCGTGTCCTCACGGATCATCGACAAAGTGCTGTGATGTGGTTTCCAGCAGTGGACACAAGAATAACACCCCTCCTTCCTAAATGCATTTTCTTTGATAGTGCTGAGCACTTTCAAATTTCGCAGCTGTATTAGGCATGGCAAAATGTATCTCTGGCAACAATAAACAACTGCTGGAAGAAGGTTTGGCCAGAGTGTGTCACAAATTTGGAAGGCTTTTCTGGTATTTTATGTGGTTCAGCATACTCGTTTTCGGTATTCGTGGTGTTTTCAGAGAACCTATCCCCTGCGAATACCAAGGATAGAGTGTACTTCATGCAATCAGCAGAGGGCTGAACGGAGTACCTCTTGTGCCTGAAATGTGTTCTTAGATCTTAATGCTATCGTAACCTTCTAATACACGGTCCTCTCTATGTATATGCTGGAACCAGCTTTAGGTGCTGCAAAGTCCTAGAACAACTGGCTGCAGCCCTAGGAAAAGGGTCTTCCAATGGCAGAAGCACTTGCTCCTAGACCTAAGGTGATCAGTCAATAAAGTGCTCACATAACAACTGGCAAAAACACACATACAGTGCAAAATACAAAGTGTTATGCCAGGAACCCTTTGCTGATCAAGAACGGACACATGAATGGCGCTGGGATTTAATGTTAAAAAATGCAAAGTCATGCATTTGGTCTGCAGCAATCCAAGGGAGCAATATAGTATAGGGGGTGAAGTACTTTTGTCCACTAAAGACGAGCGGGACCTAGGCGTGGTTGTGTCTGATGATCTTAAAGTAGCTAAACAGGTAGAAAAGGCGACGGCAAAAGCTAGAAGGACGCTTGGGTGCATACGGAGAGGAATGGCTAGCAGAAAAAAGGAGGTGATAGTGCCTCTGTATAAGTCTTTGGTACAACCTCATTTGGGGTATTGTGTGCAATTCTGGAGACCGCACCTTCAAAAGGATATAAACAGGACGGAGTCAGTACAGAGGGTGGCTACTAAAATGGTTAGTGGTCTTCATTATAAAGCATATGAGGACAGACTTAAGGATCTTAATATGTACACCTTAGAGGAAAGGCGGGATAGAGGTGATATGATTGAGATGTTTAAATACCTCTGTGGCATAAATGTACAGGGAGAGATCCTCTTTCAATTGAATGCAAGTTCTGTTACAAGGTGACATGGGATGAGGGTGAAAGGGAGATAGATTCAGGAGTGATATGCGGAAATATTTCTTTACGGAAAGAGTGGTGGATCCATGGAATAGTCTCCCAGTGGAGGTGGTAGAGATGAGGACAGTATCTGAATTCAAAAAAGCATGGGACAAACACAGAGGATCTCTAAAGGAAAAAAGGCGACTGTTGTAGTTGTTGATATGGAAGGACAGACTAGATAGGCCATGTGGTCTTTTTCTGTCGTCATTTTTCTCTGTTTCAGTGTTTCTAAAGAGAGGTGAACTGAAACTGAAGGATGAGAGACTGATAGCTACAGCCCAGGATAGCAGGTTACTGACAAGATGCTTTACATCATATATAGAAAAAACTGGCAAAACAGATATATGTAGATTCTGTAAGAAAGATCTGGAAACTGTGACTCACCTCATAGCTGGCTGTGAAGTTCTGATGGCAGAAAACGTCTTTTTTTTCTTAATCTAATGTTTATTGGATTTCTGCACTCTACACAATCAGGTACTTGAATGGTACACAACAGATAAATACAAAACCATCATAGCACAGCAATACCCCCAGGCCCCCTCTCACCCCTCCCACACTACCCCCCTACCCTCATCTTATACATCGAAGTCCACATATGCTCTTGTTAACAAACTTTGAAAAACAAAAACTCATATTATAATTATGTGAGACTCATACTCTAACCATGTTATAATCATATAATAATCTTAATCTTGATCACCCTGGCCTAACTTCCCCCACCCAACCTCTGGCTCTCCCATATATAAATACCTGACCACAGTGGCCAGGTAAACAACAAAACTCAAAACCACAAAAACTCACAAAATTCACTACTGGCAGTCCTCCCCCTCCCTTCATCATCCTTACTCCCCTCTCCCCCACCTCCCTCCTCTCCATTAGGTATGTCTACTCCTCCACTCGCTATAGTGCATCAATACTCTCTCAAAGGCCGGTCATTTATGGTTATTGATGGCAGTCATTTCACTCATCCTTTACAGGTAATCTAAGTGCACCAATATTCTGCTTGAACTAATAGTTGTGCAATATTTCCACTCTCTTGCAAAAATTCCATCCATACTGCTGTGGAAAAATACTTTACAAACATTCCCATGTCCTTGTCAGTATCACTTAGGAGCATACACAGTGGCGTTAGTTCCACCTCCCACCCAATCATTTTCTTAACAATCTTCTGCATCCATACGCAACTTCGCTTGACCATCGGACAGTGCTACCACTGTATAAAATACCCTGTCATTCCACATCCCCTTCAACATATAGAACTCAACTCCTATTGCAGCTTTTGCAATTGTGCAGGCATCATATACATCCGATACAACATCTTGTATCCCTGCTCTTGTACAGCCATTGCCACAGATGGGATATGTGCATTAATATGTATGACTTCCCTAAGCCGCTGATTCCATTATCCTCTATAAATTAGAGCCCACTCCTCTCATACCTTCCCCTGCTAACTATACTTTCTTGAAGGCAGTCACCTCTGCGTCTGCTTTACCTTTAATGGGCTGCTGTGATAGGTAGTGCGCAACTTATACATAGGCATAGCGATCTTCTTCCCCAATCCAAACTCCTGTCACAGTTCCTCAGATGTCTTTGAAACACTCCCCCCCCCCCCTTTTTAAAACCTGCCACCACCGCTCCAAGCCCTGCCCTTCTCACCTACAGAACTGAGTTGTCCCCTGTCCTGGCCTAAAGGCTTTACACCCTTGTATCTGCTGTAATCTAAGTCTAGTCCTCTCCTCAACCCACTGTTTCCACCCCTTCCTCCACCCCTTCAACATTTGTTCCATGAAGGGCACAATACCGTACCCCTGGAAGGTGATACGTTACCCCTCCCTAAATGGTCCATCAAATGCCCTCCCCCAGCTATCTCCCTCTCTAATCATCTCCATGGTGGACCAGTCCCCCCCTCTCCCCACCAGTCCATAACCATTCTAATATAGGCCACTTTATAGTATCTTATCAGAATGGGTACGCCCAAGCCACCATCAGCTTGGGTCTTGCAAAAGATTCTCCTGTTCACCCATGGTGGCCGTCTGTGCCAAATGAAAGAGAAGAAACGACTCTGCAACAAATGGTGTAACTTATCCGGCACCTCAATGGGCAACGAAAGAAACAGGAATAATATTCGGGGAAGGACATTCATTTTTACTATCGCTATTCGTCCCATCCATGAAAAACACAGATGGTCCCACTGTCAAAGGTCAGCAGTTTATGGACCAGGGTGTCATAGTTGAGGAGAATGAGATCCCTCCAATCCCGTCCCACTTTAACCCCCAGGTATTTAATTGCCTCCTTGATCCACTGAAATGGAAAAACCTCTCAGCCTAGCCACCAACCCCAGTTCTATGTCAAGTTTCAAGGTCTCTGATTTTCCCATATTCATTTTATACCCAGAGGCTTGGCTGTATTGTTTTATCTCTGTCAGCAGCTTCGGTAGGGATGTAAATGGATGGGTAATGGTATATATTTTGTCATCTGAAAACAGGGAGAATTTATATTCATGCCCCCCCCACACACACACTTTAACCCCTGAACATTTGCTTGTCTTCGTACCCAGTCCACCAAGGGCTCAATGACCAGGGCAAAAAGGAGAGGAGATAGCGGGCACCCTTGTCGCATTCCACACTCCAATGGAAATTCCATGGAGTAACTCCCATTAATGTGGATGTGTACAATGTTCCCTCTAAGCTGCGCTGGGTCCGTCGCCAACATTCCTGCCGGCGGGGTGGGGGGGGGGTGCAGTGCGATCGATCTAACAACTAACCAAGTTGGCTAACAACTTGGCATCTAAATTTATTATGGAGATGGGCTTCTATGAGCCACATACTCCATAATCTTTACCTGGCTTTGGGAGCACCGTAATGCCAGTTGCTGCTATTGAATCTAGCAGTCTTTCCCCCAGCTCTGCCCTATTAAAGAGGTCTGCCAAGATAGCAGAGAGATCAGTTTGCAATTTCATGTAGAATCTAGCTATCAGGCCATCCAATCCCGGGGATTTCCCTTCTTTTAAGCTCCTAATAACTGTTACCACCTCCTGGACCTCAATATGCCTCTTCCACACCTAGTCGTGGGAGGCCAGTATTGGCCAGGTACTCTCTTGCCTCCTGTGCCCCCTCTGAGATTTCCAATTGGTATAGGCATCAATAGAAATCATAAAACTTTTCTTGTATTCTCTCTCATCTTCCTGCAGAGTTTTTTATTTGAAGTATCTGCTGCTGCGCTCACCATGCCTGCAGTTTATTGGCTAGGTAAGGCCTGCTTTATTACCACCTACAAAAAAGTTATACCGGAGCCTCTCCTTCTGAAAGGCTCAGTCCTCCGCCTTCAAGCATTCTGTTTCCCCTTTCACTTGTTCGATTTCTTGATGCAACTTCCTCTCCCCCCCCCTTTTGTTTATGTCTTCCCACTAAGTGCTGAAGTCTATCTAGAGCTCCCTCTGCTGTCTTTCCCTTTCCCACTTCTTACGTACCCCCAGGGAGTTAAAATGCCACCTTATAACTGCTTTCAATCCATCTCAGACCGTGCCCATCTCCACTTCCCCATCATTATTGAGATCCATATATTCTCTGATGACCTTCTTAGAGTGCCCCACTACCCGCCCCCCATCTTCTAACAGAGTTTCATTGAGTCACCAAAAATGTAACCCCACCTGAACCACTGGGGTGCTCAAGTTAACCACCACTGGCGTATGATCTGATCATGTGATGGAACCGATATCAGCCTCTGTCACATTCTGTACAAGTGTACTATCTACCCAGATCATATTGATTCTACTATGGGCACTGTGAGGTGGGGAATAGAATGTAAAGTCCCCCTTTATATTGCCAGGCATCAACCACCTCCAGTTGGCTCGCCATGCGCTTAAACGTTTGCCAAGCCCCTTTCCCTCCTCCACTGTCGCCCTTGGAATTAATGGCCATATTAAAATCTCCACCGAGAATCACCAGGTCACTGCCCATACCCAGGGCCATAACGAGCCAGAATTGTGCCCTGTGCAACTTGCACATGGGATGCGTCCCCCCCCCCCCCCACCGCCCCTGCACCTCCATCCAGCCACTGTCTGCTGCTTCCACCCTCTGTTTTCTCCACAGTGGTGCTGGCAGCAGGGCAAGAGCAGAAAGTGGATGGACAGAGGTGAAGGAGAGGGCACGTGCCCGATGTCCTAGTCACCGGCACTTTAAGCAGATCTGTCCCTCCCTGCTCTGATGTTGTGTCAGAGGAGGTAGGTTACCAGACCTGCTTAAAGTGCTGCAAAAAGGCTTAAGGGGCATATTTTGGCTGCCTGCTGTTGCCCTGCCGCTGCTTGTTGGGGAAAATAAGTATCTATCCATATATGTATAAGCATATCTATTTGAAATCACTGTATAAGCCTTGTATACAGAGAGCTCAATTTCTTGCTGCGTAGCTGGATCTCAAGGGAAATAGGATAGTTAGAAAAATACCTAGTTGGAAAGGAATGTGTTGTTCTCTATAAACCTGAGGATGAGACTGGTACCTTTTGGTACGGTTTTTGATAGACAGTGCTAGGCTTGGCACTAGGCTGTTGGGTGGATTTATGACGTATTCATATGTTTGTAACTCTATAAAAGTAAGATTGCATTGTTACTATTTGGAATAAACAGGCACACTTTCCTACTTTGTGTTTGGTGTGTTTTATTCCCCTGGAGTCCAGCCAACTGAAGCAGAATACTGCAGATGAGGGTTGGAGGCTTCACGGGCCTGGAGTGACCCACAAGGGACTGTCAATCAGGTCCCCTTTCAGCTGGTGTCAGAAGTGGGATACTCCCGCTGGTCCGTGAATGTCCCCTGTGCTTTGGTGGCACGGTGACATGGTATAAAAAACGAGATTACACATAAAAGGACTTTCCTGTTCCTCTGGTGGGAAGCGGAAGGAAAGCTAAATTTATTTCTTCCTCATCTGCAGGGCTGTGAAGGTTGTGTGCTTGTGTGATTGTGTGAGTTTGGCAAGACGCCCCTGCCATATCCTGAAGCGATATAGCGCTAGTGACGGATATTGTGCAGAAAGCCAGTGGCCAGACGTGCGCTTGTTGTGATTATTAGAGAATGGGCCATTCTCAAGGTAAGGAGAAATGCTCAAACTCCGCGGGAGTGCCTGGTGCATTACAGCCTAAGGTTTTTATTAGGTTCAAATCTGTGATGAAAAAGAATTTGTATTCCAGCCGTACTCCTGTTCCCCCAGGGTCTCCTCCTGTAGATTCAGAATCTCCTAAAGATTATGTTACTCGGGTGGCAGGGGGCTATTATACCAATCCATGGGTGGACAATTTGGCTGGTTGGACGGAGAGTCTCCGCAGTTCTAATCCATTTCCCCGGGAGGGCAGCTTTTCTGCCTGGCATTTAGATATGATTAGGGGATTGTGTTTAGGGGATAAGAAAGCTTTTCCTTTTTATTCCGGGGATCCTAAATGGCCTAAATCTTACATGAAGGAGTGTGCAACTGTGTGGCTGCAAGTAGCTCCTTATTACAATGGGCCACAGGGCTCTGTTGAGTCATCTGTCCCTTCTTCTACTTCTCTAGCCACTTCTATGGCTACTCCTTCTGTTATTTCTGTTTCTGCAGTAGTACCCTCCGCCCCTCTTCCCTCTGAATCTGAATCTGAGTCTGCTCATCTCCCCCCTCCGTATGTGTCCCCTACTACAAGTTTGTATCCTGCTTTGACCCCCTTGAAGGGTGATGATTCTTTGGAGGATTTGGTTTTGGCGGCCGGGGTAGTGGGCCCCGGGTCACATAGTCCTCGTCGTGTTGCTGTACGGAGGGAGCGTAGGGAACGCCGGTGGCACGCCTGTCAGGATGTCTTGGCTGACAGTGCTCGCCTGCGTGATGGTGCGTTGCTGGGAACCCCTCTGTGTAGGGCCGGCGGGAGGGGTCATTCCCACCTGCGTTTGTCGCGAGAAGCACATCAGTCGCAGAATGAGATGGGTGCCCCCTTGGAAGAGGATCCGAATCTGTTGGATGAAGTGCGTGAGTCCCTCTCTCAACTTAAGGTAATGGGTGAGTCACTTTCTCAGCTTAAGGAATTGATAGGGGGGGTAGGGAGTCAGGGTTCTGGTAATGACTCTAATAACTCTCCTTCACCTCCTGTTCTGACTCCCCATACCTCTGGTAATCCTTTTATCTCTTCTTTGATTCCAATGTCTGCTTCTATTTCTGGGAATCCTTTTGCTCCAGTTTTTACTTCTACTCCTGTGTCAAATATAAAGCAAGAGATCCCTCAGAGTGGGGAGGGAAATTTGCAGTTTCCTTTTCTAACTATTGGTGAGCAGGTGCTTATTAAGCCCCTAGACCCTACTGTGTTATCGTCTATTTTGCAACATGCACCTAATCCTATGAAGGCTCCGGCAGCTACTGTTCAATATTTGCAGCGTATGACCAGAGGATTGCAGTGCACAGCGCAGGATTATCGGTTGATTATTGAGGGGGTGTTGGGATATGATGAGGAAACTCCCTTTGATTTTTCTAAGGTACAATTATTAGAGGATCCCACCGCACGGCAGGATGATGTCGCCCGTGAGTTACAGCAGCCACAGGTTGTTAAAGATATGTGGGGGGAAGTTCAAAGGGAATTTGAGCGTTTGTTTGGGGCAAAGCAGAACTTAGCTGCTTCGATTGCCTGTCAGCAAGAGTTAAATGAGGGCGTGTCCCAGTTTGTGAAGAGATTTAGAAAGTGTTGGAAGGAAGAAGCAGGTCTTGCTATTCCTGCAGACGGTTTAATGGCTTCTATGTATATACAGACATTGCTGGGGGCTATGCGCCCCGAGGTACAGATTGCAATAAAGCAAATGGTTGATGAATGGTTTGACATGTCGCCAGTAAAGTTAGAGAAAGTAATTTTGTCTAAGGAGGCGTCGGGTTGTTTTGCGGCAGTGGAGAAGGCACAAGGGAAAGTGAAGGTGTCGCATGCGTGGCAGCAACCTTATCATCCAGGTGAGTGGGGTGGCAGATCTGGGTATGGGGGATGGGGGAGTCAGGGACCTTTTCCAGGCAGAGGTGGGGGATTTAGGGGGCGAGGGAGAGGACGGGCAGGAAGTCGGTGGGATGGCGGTGTTCCCCGTAATCAGATATGCTTTAACTGTAAGCAGCAGGGACATTGGAAGCATGACTGTCCGTATGCTGCAGCTGTGCCATGTTCCCCTCCCCCTCCAATGCCTGTGCCTGTGGTACCTAGTACTGGAGCTCCCGCAGCCCCCGCCCCGGTCATTCCAATTACCTGGCAGCCCCGGGTCGTGCCTAGGGCTGCCCTGAGGCGCCGGTTCCGACCTGGGTACAGCTGACAGAGAGATGGAAGGACCCCCCCTGTTGTTCCTTGTTAATTGGGGGGCGCCCTGTGTCCTTTGTTATAGACACGGGGGCTACTTGTTCTACGTTGCATGCTTCTATTTGGAAAGAATCTCTGACACCCGGTCCTGCCTCGATAGGGATCAATGGAACCTCGACCCCCACCTGGATTACCCCTCCGTTGTCCATTACGCCTTTAGGGCAAAAGTCCCCGTTGTTCACGCATTGTTTTACTATAATTCCTTCCTGCCCGGTTAGTTTGTTGGGGAGAGATTTATTATGTAAGTTAGAAGCAACTACAGTCAGCGCTTCAAATGGTACCTTTTCTTTGCTTTCCCCTTATCTCTTAAATTTATTGCAGGAGAGTGTTCAGCAGGAGAATGTTGATATAGTGTCGGTGCTGGAGCGAGTCCCTCCTGAGTTATGGGCCTCCTCCCCTACAGATGCAGGGCTAGTTCCTTGTACGCCTTATGTCGCAAGGTTAAAGAATCCTATGGCTATTGTTTGTATTAGGCAGTACCCTTTGTCCAGTGCTAAAGATGAAGCTTTACGATCTATGATTGTTGAGTTTGTGGCTGCAGGAATAGTTATTCCCACTGTGTCTCCTTTTAACACGCCTGTGAATCCCGTCCCCAAAGGGGAGGGGTTCCGATTTACCCAGGACCTTCGGGCAGTAAATCAATTAATTGTTCCATTGGCTCCGGTGATGCCAGATATTGCTGGACTGTTAACCCTTATTCCGATTGATGCTAAATGTTTCACTGTCATAGATTTGGCAAATGCCTTTTTTAGCGTGCCTATAAATTCCCAAACGCAGCCGTTAATGGCTTTCACGCATGCTGGCAAACAATATACCTGGACTCGGCTCCCGCAGGGATATATTGATTCCCCGGCAGCCTATTCCTTAGTTCTTAAAATGTCAATTGAAATGTGGCATCCGCCTTGTTCCTCCACCCTTCTCCAGTACATGGACGATTTATTATTGTGTTCTAAGACTTGTTCTGATTGTGCTACAGACTCTGTATCTTTACTTTGTCACCTTGCCTCTCATGGACATAAAGCCTCTCTGAAAAAGCTGCAGTTGTGCTGTGATCGAGTTACTTATTTGGGGTTTGTGCTGTCCCCAGGAAATCGGGCGCTCTCTCCCGCCCGTGTGCAAGCAATTATTACTCTGACACCTCCTTCAACAGTTACCCAAATGCTGGCATTTTTGGGACTGGTCTCCTTCTGTCGTGCATGGATCCCTGATTATGCTTACTGGGATTCTATTTTGAGACGGGCTACACTGCAACTGCCTGGTTCTGCATCTATTGAATGGACTGAGGAAATGTTTTCTGCCTTTGCCACTTTAAAGAAATTGCTCATTTCAGCTCCTACATTGGGCCTGCCAGATTATGGAAAAATATTTTATCTTTATGTAAGAGAAGAAGGGGGAACGTTGGCAGCCATTTTGGCTCAAGATCATGGGGGCGGTATGCGTCCAGTGGCGTATCTGTCCAAAAAATTGCCCATCCAGTTGCAGGGGATGCCCGCATGCTTGAGAGCTTTAGCTGCCTCGGCTATTGCCGTGCAAATGGTTACTCCTATTACCTTGTCTCATGCAACTACTTTATATTCTACACATGCTGTGTTGAATATTTTGAAAAATCTTACTACTCAGCACATGACCGCTCAGCGTTTAAGTGGTTATGAAGTTCTTTTGACTACCACTGAAGGGCTAACTGTTAAGCAACAATCTTCTGCTTTTACTCCCATGTTGGCGTTGCAGGCTCTGATGCGCCCTGTAGATGACTCTGATTTATCTTCAGCAGAGCATGATTGTTTAAAATTGATTAATTTTGAGACATCAGTACGTCCCGATCTGTCCTCCTCTCCACTCCCTAATGCCCCACACATATTTGTGGATGGAAGTTGTGTACGTCCTACAGATCATGCCTATATTTCTTCTTATGCTATTGTAGAACTGCCAAATATTTTGCATGAAGCTCAGTTATTACCTTATGGATCTGCGCAAGCTGCTGAATTAGTAGCGCTTACTAGGGCCTGTGAATTATTTGCTGACAAACGCGTGAATCTATACACAGACTCTCGATATGCTCATGGTGTCGTCCACGACTTTGGGGTGTTATGGGGGAGGAGAGGGTGGAGAACAGCAGATGGGAAGCCCATATCACATGCAAAATTAGTAAATGATTTGTTACAAGCTCTGTGTAAGCCATCTGAGGTAGCGGTTATTAAGTGTGTTGCTCACCGATATGACAATTCCTTTATTTCACAGGGAAATGCACTGGCAGATCTGGCTGCCAAGCAATGTGTGCAGGCCGAGAGCGAACGCCTGCATTCCTTTACTGATCCTAGGACTATGACACCAGCTCCACCCCCTGCTACAGACTCTTTGTTGTCTGAATTCTATGTGTCTCCTCTTGAGCATTCTTTTCCTTTCCATCATCTACAAGCGGCAGCTGATCCTGAAGATATATCTTATTGGGAACAACAGGATATGTGTTTGAATGCAGCACAAATCTGGCAAGAGAGGGGGGGTGGCCGTAGGGGGTTGCCAAAGGCAGCTGCCCCACTTTTAATTGCCCAAGTTCATGGTGTTGGCCATAAAAATAGGAAAACAGTGTTAAAAGAACTACAGACAGTGTTTGTGTGTAGAGATCTGCCTCAGTTAGTTGAAGTGAAATTAAGTCAGTGTTTAACGTGTGCCAGGAACAATGTACAACGAGGAAAAGATGTGGGTCAGCTGCAGCATTTGCCCCCTCCTCAAGGTCCCTTTCAAGCTTTGCAGGTGGATTTTACTTGTATGCCCAGGTCTAAAGGGGGTTTTAAATATCTGTTAGTGATTGTAGATCGGTTTTCCAAATGGCCTGAAGCTTTTCCCACTACCAAAGAAGATGCTAGGACTGTGGCTAAATTCTATGTAAAGAAATTATTCCTCGGTTTGGGTGTCCCCTGTCAATAGATTCTGATCAAGGCCCAGCATTCACCTCAAAGGTGTTACAGCATATTACTCAAATGTTTGCTATTGATTGGAAATTTCATGTGCCATACCATCCCCAGTCCTCAGGGATAGTGGAACGAATGAATCGCACTATAAAAGAGAAATTGAAAAAGGCAACTCAACATGCTCCTGGTAAATGGCCTACTTATTTACCGGCAGTGTTAGCAGAAATTAGGCTTACTCCTGGAACTTCTGGGTTTTCTCCGTTTGAAATTCTAATGGGGCATCCCTTCCCATTACCGTGGAAATGGCCAGAGGGAGCAGTAATTACGGCTGATGATTTGCTTGTTGCACAAGAAGAGTATGCTGTGCAGTTAGCCCAATATTTATGTGAAGTATCTGAACAAGTTTATCAGATTTTGCCCTGTCCCTCCATAGAGTCAACGCATCCTTTCCGTCCTGGAGATCGAGTCCTGGTGAAGCTATTCCATAAGAAAGGGCAGTGGGATCCTCCCTTCGGGAAACCTGAGGAGGTGCTGGCCGTGACCAGAACTGCCGTGCTGACAGATCAACATCCTACCTGGATCCACGCTTCACGTGTGAAGAGGGCTCCTGAGGAAACCGGAGGAACGCAGGCTGACGACGTGCCATGACGAGAAACAGACCATGGCCTCCTTTCTGGTGTTTGATGTTCATCTCTCTTTTTGTTGTTTGGATAGTCTATGCTGCTACCGGGGAATGGCCTTGGAATCCGAGGTGTTTTCCGAGATGGACGAACAGTTCGTCTGACCTCATTGATCCTAGCCTGAAGAATAATATGACTAAACCCACTTTTCTGCACTCTTTGGATCGAACTGATTCGGCTGTACTCCGCAGCAAGCGGAATCTTCCTTCTGTTAACTTATGGAAACTCACAGTGCTGGAAATTGTGCGTTTGATGAACATCACTGACTGTATTATATGTACCCCACTTCCTGCCAGCGTTCGCACTACTCCAGTAATGGTACATTCTCTTACTTTGCATGAACTTGTTAGTCCGAACCCATGTATGGATAATCCCGCTTATAATGTTTCTTGTTATGTTCCTACTGATTGTGCTGATACTTGGAAAGCTAATAATATGAGTGATCCCTCCCCTTTGCCAGTGTCTGTTCCCGATTCTTTGAAGTTTTTATTGTGTTATGATCTTGACCCTTCCAATCCTTCTCCCCTCTCTAGTCGTTGTAATATTACTTATTTCCCTATGCAACGCAAGTATTTGATTCGGCCGGGAACTTCATTATCTCTTTGGTTGCCCCATGTGCATGATTTTCAAGTGCCAAAGAAGCAGGTTATTCCTATACCTCTGGGCAGGAATATCAGTAATATTACTATGCTTGTGTCTACAGCCTATTTCCTTAAGTCTGCTGCTATTGCTGCTGTTAAAATGCATGCTGGTAAAGAGAGTGCTCTGGTATATGATGATTGGGGGGCCGCTCATTTTAGTCCGTGGTTATCTTGTTATCTACCTGCCAGTTCTGTGCGGATGAGTAGATCTGGAAGTATTTATAATCACGCTTTTCCACAATTTCCGTGGGATACTGACACTACCCCTGTCCCTGCTTTAGCTGGGCATTATTTCTTATGTTCTGGGCACTTATATCAGTCTGTTCATCTCTCTTTGCTACCTTGTACTGTTGTTAAAACAACTCCTTATTCGGCCCTGATACCATTGCATGTGACCCATGGCAAAAGAAAGAAAAGGAATGTAAATCCTTGGTCACCTGATAATCCAGAGGATGAAGCTATTCAAGCCTCATTCCAATATATTAATACTACTTATCCTCTAACCAAGGTCCGCTTGGATGCTCTTAGCTGGACCTCTTGGATCCCGGTATTTCAAACTCCTGCTATCACTGCTGAATTAGGTATGGCTATTAGACGTTTGCAATGTTTGTTACATGTTCAAATGCGTTCTGTTACTGAATCTATTTCTAAGTTAACCGAATCTTTGGAACAAAATTCTCAAATGACCTTACAAAATAGAAGGGCCTTGGATTTGCTTTTGGCTGCTGAGGGCGGGGCCTGTACGTTTTTAAATGAAACTTTTTGTTGTTCTGTGATCGCGAACCATACTGTCTTTGTATTAAATGCTATGAAAAAAAATTAGAACCCTGTCAGATTTGCACATCGCTGATTTCCAGGGTGGCCTGGATTTCGGCGGCGTCTGGGATGGTGTGAGTAAATGGTTTCAGGGTTTGGGAGGGGGCTTAAGGGGATTACTTATTGCATTGTTGGTAGGTTGTGTTATTTTGCTTTTTGGTTGTTGTCTCTTTTCTTTTATTCTTGGCTGCTGTCGTAAGGCCCTGCAAAGTTCTACTACTTTTATGTATTCCTATACCCCTGTTTCTACAGTGGCTGATGTATCTGAACCACCGTGTCCTGATATTCAGTTAATCATGCCTGCTTAAAATTTTGTATTACTCTACTAGGTTGTTTGTGGGCCTATTCAGGCCCAAAGGGGGGATTGTTGGGGAAAATAAGTATCTATCCATATATGTATAAGCATATCTATTTGAAATCACTGTATAAGCCTTGTATACAGAGAGCTCAATTTCTTGCTGCGTAGCTGGATCTCAAGGGAAATAGGATAGTTAGAAAAATACCTAGTTGGAAAGGAATGTGTTGTTCTCTATAAACCTGAGGATGAGACTGGTACCTTTTGGTACGGTTTTTGATAGACAGTGCTAGGCTTGGCACTAGGCTGTTGGGTGGATTTATGACGTATTCATATGTTTGTAACTCTATAAAAGTAAGATTGCATTGTTACTATTTGGAATAAACAGGCACACTTTCCTACTTTGTGTTTGGTGTGTTTTATTCCCCTGGAGTCCAGCCAACTGAAGCAGAATACTGCAGATGAGGGTTGGAGGCTTCACGGGCCTGGAGTGACCCACAAGGGACTGTCAATCAGGTCCCCTTTCACTGCTGAGAAAAGAAAAAGTGGTGGTGGCAGGGCAACAGCAGGCAGCTAAAATGTGCCCCTTTGGTCTTTGCACCCTGTGTGACTGCACCACTTGCACAGGGCTAGGTTTGGTCCTGCCCATACCCTTTAGTCATTTGCCCAACTCATCAAAAAATGCCACTTGCTGGACATTTGGCGCACACACACTTCCTAGTAGCAGAGCCATGACCTCGACCTTACCATTTCACTGAACTTAGTGACCACCCCCATCATGCACTACCTCCAGTTCCTCTACTCTACAATATGCCCTTGCCTCCCTTCTTTGGTTGTTTAATATTAGATGCTCCATATACTTGATCATAGTGCCCTTTACTAAGCCATCCTTCCTGCTCACTCTTAAGATGTGTTTCCCTCTCCAGGGCCTGCTGCTTTTGCCAGGAGTTGAGTCCCTTCACATTGAGGGCCATGATCTTAAGGCCCCCCCCCCCCCACCCCCCGGTGCTACTGTTCTAGCCCCCATGGCTGTTATCACATGACCCCCATTTCCCCTTCACTCTGCGTCTCCCTCCCTGTCTATCTCCTCCATCCCAACCTCCCCTCCTATCCCCCTCTGTTCCCTCCTTTGCCCTCCCCCCCCCCCCATACCTATAAAGTTCATAGCCACCTCGCTATGTTTTCCCCCTGGAACTGCACCCATTTTGACCCTTTACCAGACTTCCCGCCTTCCTTGTCTCCCAAGAAAACCCATGCATCTCACTCTCTCATTCAGAGCATCCTCCCACTCACTCTAATTGCACTACAGTTTCCCATCTTCTCAAAGTCATAACCTCATCCACACTGTTTCACAGCATCCTTCCTCTCAGTGTGCTGTTCCTCGTCCCCCTTCCCTCCCCAGATGGGCACCTCCAATTTCACTGTCACTCACACTCCCCTTTCCAACACCCATGTCCCCCCTGCAAATCTCAAACTCACCAGGCATACACACACAGATGAAGAGGAGTCCACAAAAGAAAGTCCTCAACAAGTCTGTACCCACAGTTCAAGTGTCCAATGCCCTTTTTGCTCATGTTTTCTTCACCTTCACCTTTCCTAACCTCCTGACACTGCCATGTGTTGTTCATCACAGGGATTCACAGTCTACTTGGTTCCGGATCCAGAAGATCTTTAAATTCAGCCTCCTCTAGAACTGCCACCATCTCCTTCGGCATGGCCACCTGTTGTGCAATATTTATTTATTTAGCAATGCTTATATACTGCGTCATAGCAGTGTACATTCAGGTACGGTATATATTTCCTTTGTCCCCGAAGGGCTCACAATCTGTTTTCGTACCTGAGGCAATGGAGGGTTAAGTGGCTTGTCCAAGGACACAAGGAGCACCTGTGGGACTAGAAACCCCAGTTCTTCCAGCCCGAAGTTGCTGTCATCGAGCCTGAGGCAACTTGCCCCAACCATTAGGCCACTCCTCCCTCTCAAGTAATACCATTGATGGTGAAGGCGAGGCCAAATGGGTACAGCTATCTATATCAGATGTTGTTTTTTTCTCAGGCTTTCTATATAAACTCGCATGGCCCTCCTTCTTTGAAGGGTCACTATGGCCAGATCCACATAGACTGCTACCTTCTGATTATATTGTTCAAAGCGCCCCATTTTCATGGCTATTTGATCTTTCATGGCATAATTGTGTAAGCAAAGCATGATATCCCTGGGCTGTTCTGGCTACACTGGACCAAGGGGTCGGTGCGCCCTATCAATTTTTATGGGCTCCCTGCCTCCCCATTCTTCATTTCAGTCCAGAACTGCCCTGCAAATGTCTTGTGCCACTTGTTTACAGTCCTTAAAGTCATCAGTTTCAGGAATGCCTTTTATACACCAAGGGGTATGTTTACTAAACTGCGTTAATGCCATTTGCGTTAGGATCCGCGGTAGAGGCAGAAATACCCAAATAAGGACATGGGCGGTACATTGTTATGGATAACGCGTGTTACAAGGTGCCAAAAATTAACGAGCATTAGAAGGAGCCGTGGCATGTTACCGCGCGTTAATCTTAAGAATGCGCGCAGATATATAGACACAGAAACAGAGCTGTAGTACAATGGTTGCTGCACTGACTGATGGTGCAGGGGTCATGGGTTTCATTCCCCAGTGTGCCTAATGCATGAGGCATCACCCTTTATGTTTAAGAAGTGATTGTTGAGGCATTTTACTTTTATTTTAATTAGTGCTGCCAGCAAACACACCCTCACAGTGGCGTAACCTAAGGTGCCGCATAAGGCACCCCATAGCGCACTCCATAGGGCACATTATAAACTGCACTGTCCGCCAAGGCACCCTATAATGTCCCCTATAGGACACCTTATAAGGCGCTTGATAGGGCGCCCTATGGGGCGCCTTATGAGGCACCTTAAGGTTACAGTACTCTGAGGGTGTTTTTTGCTGGCAGCACTAAAGTACATTAAAAATAGACAACACCTCAGACAGCCCTATCAAATAACCCCACCATGGGTTTGAACCCATGACCTCTGGCTTCATAGGCAGTGAAATAACCAGTGGGCTACAGCTCTATAGCTGCTAGCAAACCCCTATCACAAAATATTGCTCCACTATCGTACTATAACAAAGTACTGAAAAAGTTCGGGAACGGGTCTCAGACTTAGTCGGGGAAAAAGTCTAGAAGGAACTGTGCCTTTAGGACTATTGAACCCCTGTGTTGCATCAAGGACCCGATATATGTCCCATCTCTAATTGCAAAAAATTGTTTTCAAACAAGCTATCCAAACGCCAAAAATTCTGAAATCAAGTATATCTATAATAAAGAAAATCCAAAAACATAGCAAAATGCTTATCTGTGAGCTTTGTTCTAAATTCTGTCCCAACGCAAATCAGCAGCGCCAGTGTGTTTCACCGCTGAAGCGGTTTCTTCGGGGGATTTTCAAAGAGGTTTGTACGCTTGATACTGACATGCAACTGTTTGTCCCAGTGAGCTCTAAGCAAAGAAACAAAAAGATTACATCAGTACATAGTACCACATCAGAATTTATTAAAGTCAATGCAAGTTTCTCGTAGATATATTCCAGCAGCAGGAAAGCAAAAAACCATACCTCCAAAAATTACCCACTGAACTCGTCTTCATTCAGAAAGATGCCAACGCATGCGCGATGGATAAGCAGAGGCTGGCTTTTATCTCCAAACCGCCCCCTGACTGTAGGACGGTAAGCTGTTTCAAGGTAAAAACTTAAAGGAGCCGCACTTCGTCAGTCTGTGAGATCATACTAGCTTCATTAATGGAAAATGCAAAAAGCATTGAAATGTCCCCAGCAACAGTCCATTATACAAATGAGAAAGTGAAAGCTCATAGGAGATTATCTCCTCAGTTCGACTGACCTGTAAGTGGGAACTTTAAACACAGACGGACCAATCTATTTGGGCATTCAAGCCATCAGGATGTATAGTTTGTAAAGTATAAATCCAGCGCTGTTCACACAGAAGTAGGCTTTGATCTCTAGTTTTACCCTGAAATCCAGCCATCACTTGATCTATATAAAATACTCTAAGTTGATCAAATTGATTACCAAACTGTATACAATGAGCCACTATCGGTGCTTCCATCTTCTTACACCGAAGTCGGCTTTGATGTTCATTAATCCGAATTCTGAATGGGCGTATAGTTTTGCCTATGTATAATAGTCGGCAAGGGCATCGAATTGCGTATACTACGCCACTGGACCCACATGTTGTCTGCCGCTTCAAAACATAGTTAGAATCATGGTATTGAAATTCAATCAATTCTAACGAAACCTGACAGATGTTACAATCACCACATATTTTGTGACCACATTGTTTAGAAATTTCTTCTACCTCCAGTGGTCGCAACGCTGTCGGACTTAAAAGTTCCTTCAAATTTTTGTGGCATTGCCACACACAGCGGATTGATTTGGCTTCTAGACCCGGAATACTATGAAGTACATTGCTATGACGATTCAAGATCTTCTTAAGTTTACCACTAAAAGGTGAAAACTTGGTTATCAAATTCACTTGTGCCCCTTCAAATTTATCCTGCGGTGCATTCGGTGCTAACAAAAGATCTCTATTATTAAATCGTGCCCTGGTAGATGCTCGTTTAATAATTTGTCTGGGCTATCCTCGAGCTGCAAAATTGCTTTGAAGAACCTTTGATTGCTCCTTAAAAGTAGCTTCCTCAGAACAGTTATGTCGGTATCTGAGGAACTGCGAAAAAGGGAGACTGTTCTTTAATTGAATGGGATGCGCACTATGATAGTGTAACAATGCATTTCTATCTACTTCTTTCTTGTAGATTGAAGTGGACCAATAATTTTTACTTCTTGCAACCGCAACATCTAGATATGTTATTTTATCCTTGTGATAAAGATGAGTGAATTGAATATGTGAATCCTGTTGATTTAACCAGCAAAAAAATGAGACTAAAAGACTCTCTTGACCTGACCACAGCATAAAAATATCATCAATATATCGTCCCCAAAAAGGGATATGCTGTCGAAATGGAGATGATGTCAACCATTTGTGTTCGAATTCTCCCATGTAGAGGTTAGCTATGGAGGGGGCACAGGTAGCCCCCATCGCTACCCCAGAGTTTTGTTGATAGATGGTTTTTTCGAAAATAAAAAGTTTTTCAAAAATTACTAGTTTCGCCAATTCCGACAAAAAGTCCAGATGTAATTCTGTCAAATCCAATCTTCCCCTTAATGCCGACATTGTGCTTGAAAAGGCAGCAGTTTGAGGAATATTTGTGTAGAGTGATGTAACGTCTAAGGTAACTAAAAATACTTCCTCATCATTGGCTAGTTGAGAATGTTGTGCCAGTAACTGTAAAAAATGAGTCGTATCTTTTATATACGAAGGAATGGTTTTAAGCAATGGTCTTAAGAATGAATCAAGATAGGTTGATGCAGGTTCCAACACTGATCCCCTGGTCAACACGATGGGGCGTCCAGGGGGGTTGTCCAAACGCTTGTGAATCTTGGGTACCAAATAGAATTTGGCTAGCAACGGACTCTTCACATTGAGGTATTGCCATTCTTTTTTAGAAATCAAACGGTCATGTAGAGCCTGAGTGGTTAACTCTTTAATGCGTTGCTGCAATAAAGATGCGGGATCTTGTTCCAAAATCGTGTATGTGTTAACATCGGACAACTGCCTATAAGCCTCCAAAAGGTATTGCTCTCGGTCCTGCACCTCTATAGCCCCACCCTTATTGGCTCGTCTAATTACCAGTTTTGAACGGGATAAAAGGGACTGCAGTGCCGTTCTTTCATTCCTCGAAAGTGTATTATACACTCCTTCCTTGTTCCAATTGTGATACATCTTTAAGCACCAGATCCCTAAAAAGGAGCAAAGATGAATGGATCGGACCCGGGGGGTTCCATGTCGATACTAGAGGTAAAGGCACACGATCTATAAGGTTTGGAGATAAAAGCCATCCTCTGCTTATCCATCGCGCATGCGTTGGCGTCTTTCTGAATGAAGACGAGTTCAGTGGGTAATTTTTGGAAGTATGGTTTTTTGCTTTCCTGCTGCTGGAATATATCTACGAGAAACTTGCGTTGACTTTAATAAATTCTGATGTGGTACGATGTACTGATGTAATCTTTTTGTTTCTTTGCTTAGAGCTCACTGGGACAAACAGTTGCATGCCAGTATCAAGCGTACAAACCTCTTTGAAAATCCCCCGAAGAAACCGCTTCAGCGATGAAACGCACTGGTGCTGCTGATTTGCGTTGGGACAGAAT
This sequence comes from Ichthyophis bannanicus, assembly GCA_033557465.1. NCBI lineage: Eukaryota > Metazoa > Chordata > Amphibia > Gymnophiona > Ichthyophiidae > Ichthyophis > Ichthyophis bannanicus. The sequence continues at coordinate 51,613,748 of CM066049.1, forward strand.
TTAGAACAAAGCTCACAGATAAGCATTTTGCTATGTTTTTGGATTTTCTTCATTATAGATATACTTGATTTCAGGATTTTTGGCATTTGAATAGCTTGTTTGAAAACAATTTTTTGCAATTAGAGATGGGATATATATCGGGTCCTTGATGCAACACAGGGGTTCAATAGTCCTAAATGCACAGTTCCTTCTAGGCTTTTTCCCCGACTAAGTCTGAGACCCGTTCCCGAACTTTTTCAGTACTTTGTTATAGTAAGATAGTGGAGCAATATTTTGTGATTGTGGTTTTGATTGCTCTAATAACCCATTGATTTTTGGTTGTTTAATACTAGCAAACCCCTGGCTGGCTGCAGAAGGACTGCACGTCACCACACAAACTGTCTGCTGTGATTACCAGGATAGGGTTAACCCACCCGTACCCATGATGCACTGCACATGCAAATCAGCAGTCGGCAGATGGGCACAAGATGGGGTATGCACCCCGACAGCACCTCGTCCTGGTAGGGGGAACTGACCATGTGTGGTACTGGTACAGAGTAGCCACAGACCGTCACATTGTGCAGGTACTGTGCTCACCCTGAGGGTGAGGTGGGGCGCCCAGCACCAGGTCCACAGCACCTTTCATGGCTGAAATACACTATGCTGCAGGTCTCCATCAGTGTGTGATAGGTAGTTCCTGCAGACACACCTAGGATACATCTGTGTCCTTCTGTATTTCTCAGTCATGTCTAGCCCTTATGGGCTATGATGCACCCAGAATAATGCATATTCTTTGTTGGTGCCATGGTTACCGGGGGAAGGGGGTGTTTGGACCCATAGGCAGATTATGTACCACCACACAACCCGGCTCAGGGTGGGAAACAGGATCACTCACCAATAAATCCACAGTCTACCTCCCTGCAATGGTAGCAGTAGAGGGGACCATCAACCCCAGTCCTGCTGGGTAACAGACACCCTACAGGGCAGGCAATGCAGAGCTGTACACATCCATAAAGCAATAGCAGACAGACAGTAGGCCTGGAAATGCTCAGCTGCCCCCCACCATTATCTGACATTCTCCAGCAGCAAGCCTCCAGCCGCTGCACCCGGCAAGGTGCTCCAGCAAGACACATACTAGCTGCAGATGGTCTGCTAGCTAGTCCATAGTGCATGGTCCTGGAGGAGATGCGTGTACCCAGAACTGGGATGTCAGCATACACACCAAGCAGATAAGTCAGTGATTGGGCACCAAAAGGGACACATAAATATCACATGATAAAAATATTATATAGCACTATGGGGGAACCTAGCCATGCCGTGGTCACTGCTCAGTCAGGGTGAGAGTGACCTCCCAGCAGGACATGCTGTGGCCACCCTGTCCGTGCAGGTGGTGGCCGGCCACTACAATGTCCGAGCCATTGCCCTATGCTATATACAGATGGATCCAGGCCAGGCCATCCTATCCTGGCTATTTCCACTGTACCTTGCTCCTCATTATGCAGATTGGCAGGCCAATACTGGCAACAGTGCTAGCAGTGTGGGCTGTGGAGGGTGTTTGCAGCCACCACACACTGGATAGACAGACACACACTCCCCACACCTATGCCAGCATTGTGCAACTATAGAGGTGTTTGGCAGCCCTGGCCACCACACCAGTCCTGGGCACAGTGCAGGCATGGCTATGGTGCGCAATACTGTTGGGGTCACTCCCCAGGGTGGTAAACACTGTCAGACAAAAGACCTGTAGCACACTCCACAGACATCAGAAAGGTTGCTATGATGCAGCTTCATCAGCATTTGTGCTTAACTTTGGAATTGCTATCTGCCAGTAATCATAGCAACCGTTTGATAGATGTTTACCATATTCCCAGGTTTAGGGTGGCATTGCCAAGGTATGCAAGTGCTAGTATTGGGAGATGCACGCAGGGCCCAATATCCTGCCGCTCCAGGAGGCATTGGATAATGGAGCCTGTGGGTGCGGGTGTGTCTGCCCCTGTTGGCAGCTGCTTTAGGGCAGAGATTCCCAACTCCAGTCCTGGTGGGCCAAACGGGTTTTCATGCTGTCCCTCATGAATATGCATGAGATACATCTGCATACCATGGGGGCGGCACATAGAAATGCAGCACAGGCATCTTTATTAGAGGAACATAAGAACATAAGAACATAAGATATGCCATACTGGGTCAGACCAAGGTCCATCAAGCCCAGTATTCTGTTTCCAACAGTGGCCAATCTAGGTCATATGTACTGTCACCCGGTTGCCGGTGACACAAAGATTATACGCCACTAGGTAGCGCTGTTAAAGAACAAAGAGTCCAAGTGTAGGGTAATAAAGGCTTTTATTCCCCGTTTAAAGCAAGGTTCAACTAAGAGATATTTTAGATAACAGAAACAGTCCTTTGTTTTAAAAGGTACCAATATTCACTGGCTAGTTAATTGTTACTTCACAGTTTAAAGCAGGTTTTCTTCAAAGTAATATTCAGTATGATAAACATCAAATTATACTTCATTTATTCTTCTGTGGAGCATACACACTTTGGAGCATAGGCAGTGCACCAATCACATTCCATTTCCTCAGGCAAAGGTGAGGGAATAGTGCTGGGAGAATCCACTTCCATCAAATCCTCTCCCCTATACTGATTCACAGGGCTTTCACTATCCCTGTCTATTTCAGCATGGTAATCTCCAGCTTGGGAGTTTGGCTTCACATAACCAGGGACTCTTAAGGCTGGCGGTAGTTTAGTGAACCAGTCTTGACTCTTGTTTCTCCTAGGAGGAATACTTCTTTTAGTATAACTTTTAGCAGTGCAATCATTATAGTTAATCTTCAATGACTCATACCTTGGCTCACTGAGTAAAAACTTCCGTTGCTTATAAAACTGCTTTTCCCTCTGAATAGGTGAAACTGGTCAATGATCCTCTAGAGATAAGCTTCTGTCAGAACCTCCCTCTCTGGTTCTTAGCTTTCTTCTCTCTATGTTACAAACAGACAGAGTATAGGAACTAGGCGTGGCAGAGCCTCTCACCTTGGAGCAACTTCCACGAAACTCCCCTTGCACAACAGGTCCAGTTTGGGCTTTCTGGCTTCCCACCTTGTGAGTTCTGTTTCTCCTCCAGCTTCCAGCTTGGCTTCTTCCACAGCAATCAGGCTTATGTCCTTGATAGCCTCCAGGCTTCTCTGCTGTTTCTCCTTCTAGTCCAGCTCCAGTTCCTTCTTCCTCTTTCTCCTCCTTCCTCAGCTCTTTCTGTGTCCACTGCTTCCTCTGCTTATGCCACTCCTTATGCCACTGCTCTCCAGAAGCATTCTGCTCTGGCTTATAAAGTGAACCGTTACTGCTGACTTCCTGGTTCCCTTTCAGCTGCAGGTCATCAGTGAGATTAGGTTCATTAAGACCAGTATGTCTGTTCCTGCTCCCTCTAGCTGTGCCTGAAGGTAACTGCACATCTAGTTCTTCTAAAACAGGATTTCTTTTCTTAAAACCAACTTTATTAGTGCCCGCATCATGACAGTACCTAGCAGTTTCCCCAAGAGACACAAGTTCCACAATGCTTGTACTGGGTCAAGCATTGATATCTTCGGTCACTTCTTAATAACGGTTTATGGACCTTTCCTCCAGGAACTTGTCCAAACCTTTTCTAAACCCAGCTACACTAACAGCCTTTACTATATCCTCCGGTAACAAATTCCAGAGTTTGATTACACGTTGAGTGAAAAAATATTTTCTTTTATTAGTCTTAAATAGTTTACCCTGTAGCTTCATTGCATGTCCCCTAGTCTTTCTATATTCTGATAACGTAAACAATCGATCTACGTTTACCCGTTCCACTCCATTCATTAATTTATAGACTTCTATCATATCTCCCCTCAGCCGTCTCTTTTCCAGGTTAAAGAGCCCTAACCTTTTTAGCCTTTCTTAATAGGAGTATCCTTCCATCCCCTTTACCATTTTGGTGGCTCTTCTCTGAACCTTTTCTAAAATCGCTATATCCTTTTTAAGCATGGCAGCATGGAGGCAGCATGGAATCTGGATGGTGTTTGGCCCTCCAGGACTGCATTTGGGAGACTCTGCTCTAGGTACTGCGCATGTTTATGGTGTCTGTGCTCTGTAGAGTAAAATGTAGGTGTTTTGGGCATGTTTGCGTCATCTGCAATAAAGGTTCTGTCTGTATTAGCATGTTTTAGTAGTGGGTAAATACGGGGACTGGGTTGGCAGGAACCACAGCTGGGACTTGAACCTGTGACTTTCTGCTTTTAAATACACTGGTTTTGTGCACTGCACCACTGTGTTGTCACAGAGCTAGTGTATTCCCTGGTGATACCATGTTCGTCAGACAGGGCCTGTCTGTTGCAGTGCATGGCACCCACCTACACAGGGCTAGGCCACGGTCTGCTCTGGGCAGCTGCCACTGCCCCCTCCACCACCAGTATCCTTCTGCCACCATGCTGACATGCACTTCTGCTGTTGGTGCTGGTGGAGCGCAGTCTCAGGCCATCCAGTGTGCGGGTAGGCGGCTGCCTATGGTGCGGGTTCTGGGGTAGGGGTGCCTGCATAGGTGTCCACGCTTCCCCCCAGCACCGCCTGCCAATGTTCCGTGCCCTTGGGGGTAGATGCTGAGTACTATCCCCTGTGACACTGTGGGAAACACAGTCGTGCCCATGTTGGGCCTTCAGCAATTGCTGTCTGGCTGCTCTGCTCTTTCAGCATTCATATGGGCCACCTAGGCATCACCCTAGTCCGCACTGTGGCCCAGCTGCACCACAGCATGTGCCGCCTGCGGCCCTCTGTATCCCCTTTTCCGGCATCTGTCCAGTTGCCCATTCCAACATGCCCACCCTGCTGTTGCAGGACATGTGCACGCCATAGGACACCTGTCCAATAACAAGGGAAAGCCCTGATCAGCGCTAATTCACTGTGGGATCATTCACCTTGTCGGGGGACAGAGCATAGACCCTTCCACGCTTAATATCTTTTTTGGGAGCTTTCTCAGTAGTGTTTTTTGCTGTTTCCCAATATTATCACTATTGGCCAGCTTGGTTATGTTTTTTTCCAGTTTGTTGAGGTCATTTTCAATGTTTATGTGCCCTTTTGTTCTGTGCACATGTATCACACTTATCACTTTTTGTAAGTTTCCCTGCCTATGCTGTACATTGCTGACACTGAAATGGTTTCTCTCCCCTGCAAATGTGCATCTAACGGCAGGTTTTCAATCGCGTTAGGATTCAGCTCTTCAGATCAGCGCGTTAGTGTGAATGGAGCCTCTCCCCACCCACACTCCGCCCATTGACCCCTTCTCTCCGCCCTCTCTCCACCTTCTGCGGTGTTTTACCGCGCTGCGGAACGTCTACGATCGTTAAGTAACGTTAACGCGCGTTAACGTTACTTAACGATCGTTAACGTTACATAACGCGCGCTATGTAACGTTACCTCAGTTTAGTAAACATACCCCAAATCGTTGCACCTAGCGCTTTTTTCAATATCTTCAGTTTTAAGTTCCATTGACTCCTTTTCCCTCTTCAGGGTACTCTTGATGGGTACTCATTGCCATCTCCGTCTCCTCATTTTGGGCCTCAACATCCTCAATCCAGAGTCCCAATTCTAAGAACTCAGCCCTCATCTCTGCCACAGCTTCCTCCATCTCAGAGCACACCCCTGCTATTTCTTTTTTCAGTTCAGAGAACCATGTTTTCAATTCCGACTTCAGGGCTGGCCCGTCCATTGAGCAAGAATATTTTTTGCACAGGGCCCTGCGTTTCATGGGGCCCCGCGCAAAGAACAATCTGCTTTTTTTCAAAATTAAATTTTAAAAAAAAAAGCTGGCTGCTACCACTGCCGCTGCTGCCGCGGCAGCGGCAGAATGGAGTGTCCCGCGGGGCCCCCTCTGCCCGGCTGAGTCCCTCCCTCCCTCCCTCTGTGACGGCTGAGCCCCTCTGTGCCGGCTTTCAGATTCGCGAAGGGAGAGTGTCTCCCTCGCGTCTCTGTTAAGCCTGCAGGGGCAGATGGGAAATTTCCCATTAGCCCCTGCGGGCTTAACAGAGATGCGAGGGAGACACTCTCCCTTTGCGAATCTGAAAGCCGGCACAGAGGGGCTCAGCCATCGCAGAGGGAGGGACTCAGCCGGGCAGAGCGGGCCCCGCGGGACACCCCATTCTGCCGCGGCGGCAGCGGTAGCAGCCAGCTTTTTAAAAAAAAAAATTTCCTTGAGCCGATGGGGGGGGGGGAGGGGTTAGGACTGGTAATGGGCTATGGAGGGGGTTAGGACTTGACGAGGTAGGCTGTGGGTTGATGGGGGGGGGTTAGGACTGGTAATGGGCTATGAGGGGGCGAGGACTGGAAATGGGCTGGGGGGTTAAGACTGGGGGTGGGCTGATGGGGTTAGGTCTGCTAATGGGCTGTGGGCTGTTGTGGGGGGGTTAGGACTGGTAATGGGCTATGGGGGGCTAGGACAGGAAATGGGCTGATGGGGAGGGGTTAGGACTTGAGGTGGGCTGTTGGGGGGGTTAGGACTGGTAATGGGCTATGGGGGGCTAGGACTGGAAATGGGCTGATGGGGGTTTAAGACTGGAGGTGGGATGATGGGGTTAGGACTGGTAATGAGCTGTGGGCTGTTGGGGGGGTTAGGACTAGTAATGGGCTATGGGGGGCCTGGGACTGGAAATGGGCTGATGGGGGGGTTAACACTGGAGGTGGGCTGATGGGGTTAGGACTGGTAATGGGCTGTGGGCTGATGGGGGTTAGTACTGGTAATGGTCTATGGGGGGGTTATGACTGATAATGGTCTATGGGGGGCTAGGACAGGAAATGGGCTGATGGGGGTTAGGACTTGAGGTGGGCTGATGGGGTTAGGACTGGTAATGGGCTGTGGGTGGGTTGAGCACTCATAATGTGCAATGTCGGCGGGCAATGACAGGAAATGGGCTCATGGGGTTAGGACTGGTACTGGGCTGTGGGCGGTTGGGGGTGTTAGAACTGGTAAAGGGCTAGGGGGGGGTTAAGACTGGTAATGGGCTGTGGGCTGATGGGGGCTGTCTGGTAATGGGCTATGGGGGGTTAGGACTGATAATGGGCTATGGGGGGCTGACAGGAAATGGGCTGATGGGGAGGGGTTAGGACTTGAGGTGGGCTGATGGGGTTAGGACTGGTAATGGGCTGTGGGCTGATGGGGGGGTTAGGACTGGCAATGGGCTATGGGGGGCTGACTGGAAATGGGCTGATGGGGTTAGGACTGGAAGTAGGCTGATGGGGGGTTAGGACTGGTAATGGGTTATAGGGGGGGGCTTAAACTGAAAATGGGGTGATGGGGGGTTAGGACTGGAAGTGGGTTGATGGGGGGGCTAGGACTGGTATTGGGTTGGGGGGTTGCTAGGACTGGAAATGGGCTGATGGGGGGCTAGGACTGGAAATGGGCTGATGCAGGGACTAGAAGGGAATGGATGCTGGGTGAGGCTGGAACTAGAAGGGAGCTGATGTTGGGGGAGGATTAGAATGGGATGGGGCTGGGAGAGTAAAATGGAGAGGGGAAAAATATTTTGTGTGGGAGGGATGAAAAATCTACAATTGGCCGTGAATTGGGAGAGTAAGTGGGGATTGAGGATGGAGGGGTAAAATTTGAGTGGATGAAATAGGAATGAGGAAAGAGCAAAAGGAGAAGGATTAGTATGTTAAAGCAGATGTAGAGAGAGAATGGAAAAAAACTAGGAGAGAAGAAAGGACAAATGGACAGCAGACGATGGACAGTTAGCAGAAGACACGAAGTAACCAGAAGAAAGTGGCTGGAGCAATTGCAGCTGAAAAAAATGCACAAAAGGTAGAAAAATATCTCTTTATTTTGAATTTATTAATTGGAATATGTCAGCTCTGGTAAATGTGCATCATTAACGTCAGCGCTTTGTTTAGTACAAGAGGAAATTAATTTATAGTTTTATTTCTACAGTGTTGTTGTACATTCCAAGTTTGGCTTTTGGGGTTCCCAGTTTAATTATTGTCTTCCTATTTCTAAATTGTGATTCCTTGTTTGGTGGTGATCTATGTTCTGCATGTGTAATTGAGCTGAGGTATTCTGTTTATGTAATTCCTATTTGACATTGCCACTTGTTCTCTTTCCCCAGTAGGTCTCTTGTTCTCTTTCCCCAGTAGGTCATGTATTGTTATTCTCTGAAATGTATTGGTTTAATATTTGCAGTGTTTCCTTTTGATAGGTAGTGTATGGTGCTTTGTGAGTCCTGGTAGTGCTGTTAGGATACGGCGGGTTTGCTATGGGTTCTAAATGCAAAAAACTCTCGATTTCCCACATATATCCTACTATAGGAACTGACCTAATCTATACCACCTGCCCTAACATGGGCTACAATACCAATACATGGTATTGTAGCCCATGTTAGGGCAGGTGGTATAGATTAGGTCAGTTCCTATAGTAGGATATATGTGGGAAATCGAGAGTTTTTTGGATTACATGTGTTGATTTCCATGGGTATAGTTTAGTGTTAATGGGTTCTAAATGGGCATAAGAACATAAGAACATAAGATACGCCATACTGGGTCAGACCAAGGTCCATCAAGCCCAGTATTCTGTTTCCAACAGTGGCCAATCTAGGTCATATGTACCTAGCAGTTTCCCCAAGGGAAACAGGTTCCACAATGCTTGTATTGGTTCAAGCATTGATATCCTGGGTCCCTTCTTAATAATGGCTTATGGACCTTTCCTCCAGGAACTTGTCCAAACCTTTTTTAAACCCAGCTACACTAACAGCCTTTACTACATCCTCCGGTAACAAATTCCAGAGTTTGATTACACGTTGAGTGAAAAAATATTTTCTTTTATTAGTCTTAAATAGTTTACCCTGTAGCTTCATTGCATGTCCCCTAGTCTTTCTATATTCTGATAAGGTTAACAATCGATCTACGTTTACCCGTTCCACTCCGCTCATTAATTTATAGACTTCTATCATATCTCCCCTCAGCCGTCTCTTTTCCAGGTTAAAAAGCCCTAACCTTTTTAGCCTTTCTTCATAGGAGTATCCTTCCATCCCCTTTACCATTTTGGTGGCTCTTCTCTGAACCTTTTCTAATAACTCTATATCCTTTTTAAGATACGGCGACCAGAATTGCACACAATATTCAAGGTGCGGTCTCACCATGGAACGATATAGAAGCATTATAATATCCTTTGTTTTATTTTCCATTCCTTTCCTTATCATACCTAGCATTCTATTTGCTCTCTTGGCCGCCACTGCACACTGGGCCGAGGGTTTTAACATGGTATCCACAATGACGCCTAAATCTTTTTCCTGGGTGGTGGTTCCTAATGTGGAACCTTGCATCGTGTAACCATAGTTTGGGTTGTTCTTCCCTAGGTGCATAACCTTGCACTTGTCCACATTAAATTTCATCTGCCATTTTGATGCCCAGTCTTCCAATTTATCAAGATCCTCTTGCAATTTTCCACAATCCTCTTGGGTTTTAACAACTTTAAATAGTTTTGTGTCATCTGCAAATTTGATAACCTCACTCGTTATTCCACTTTCCAGGTCATTTATGAATATGTCAAAAAGCAGCGGACCCAGCACAGATCCCTGGGGTACACCACTATTCACCTTTCTCCATTGGGAAAATTGGCCATTTAGCCCTACCCTCTGCTTTCTATCTTTTAACCAGTTCCTGATCCACAATAGTACACTGCCACCTATCCCATGACTCTTTAGTTTTGCCAAAACTCTCTCATGAGGGACCTTGTCAAAGGCTTTCTGAAAGTCCAGATACACAATATCAACCGACTCACCTTTGTCCACCTGATTATTCACTCCTTCAAAAAAACATAACAGATTAGTAAGACAAGATCTTCCTTGTCTAAAGCCATGTTGGCTGTCTCTCATTAGTTCATGACTATCTACATGCTGAGTAATTTTATTCTTTATGATGGTTTCTATCATTTTTCCCGGTATTGACGTCAGGCTCACCGGTCTGTAGTTTCCCGGATCACCCCTGGAACCGTTTTTAAAAATTGGTGTTACATTGGCAATCCTCCAATCTTCAGGTACTAGAGATGATTTTAATGATAGTTCACAGATTACTAATAGCAGGTCTGCAATCTCATATTTCAGTTCTTTCAATACCCTTGGATGTATACCATCCGGCCCAGGTGATTTGCTACTCTTCAGCTTATCTAATAGTTGTAATACATCTTCTCGATGTATCGATATTTCCTTCAATTCTTCTGCACCTTTAAATACCACTTCAGTCATGGGTAACATCCCTACATCTTCCTCAGTAAAGACTGAAGCAAAGAATTCGTTCAGTCTCTCCGCTATCGCCTTGTCGCCTCTTAGTGCTCCTTTAACCCCTTTATCATCTAATGGACCAACTGACTCTCTCACAGGTTTTTTGCTACGAATGTTCTTGAAAAGGTCTTTACTTCGCGTTTTTGCTTCCGCAGCAAGCTTCTTCTCAAATTCTCCCTTTGCCTGCCTTATCAATGCCTTGCATTTGACTTGCCAGTGCTTGTGCTGTTTCCAGGTTTCGTCGTTTGGCTCTTTTTTCCATTTCCTGAAAGATGCTTTTTTGGCAACAACAGCCTCTCTGACCTCAACTTTAAACCATGCTGGCAGTTTTTTGGACTTCTTTCCACTTTTCTTAAAGCGTGGAATACAGCTGGTCTGGGCTTCCAAGATAGTATTTTTCAACAACAGCCAAGCCTGATGTACGTCTTTAACCTTTGCAACTGCTCCTTTTAGTTTTTTCTTGACTGTTTTCCTCATTTTATCATAGTCTCCCTTTCGAAAGTTAGTGTGTGGCAGTGTTTGTAGTAGTTTCGAAAGTTGGTTAGGGCAGTGTTTGTAGTAGTTCCTAATGTGTCTGGCGGTTGGCACTGGATTATAGTAATGTAGAAATCTTTTAGTCTTTCTTTATTCATACACTCATTAAGAGGCATGTTTACTAAAAGTTAGTATATGCTAACATTATGCAAATATTTATGCAAATGAGGCCCCGCACCGAGTCTCCGCACATGGCCCCGCACCCCCCTTGGGCCGCCCCTGTCCGACATTGTAGGATGTAGCACATGCCACTCATTCCCGCCACATTCGCTGTTTCAGCGGAGTTCATGTGGTTGACAGTCATCTTCTCTCCCACTGCCTCCTCTCTTCATGGCCTGACACACGCAAAGTCTCTAATGTCCGCCATTTTCCGGCACATGGATGTCATTGCTCTCACCACTAATACTCCAGGTACTGCATTGATTCACTTAGGTTTTTTATTGGCACATCGGAGGCACCGTTTTCCCCTTATTTGCCCATCTCCACAGTGGAGCTTCCCGCTCAGCCGTACATCGGGTTGGATAAAATCTCTTCCTTCCTCGCCATCCCTTCTGTATCCTCACCCATGACCAACATCTCCATTCCCTGCCCCCTCTTGTTCAGCATCCACCCTTCCCTTTCCTAACCTCCCCATTTAGTATCTCCCATTTCCGGCCTTCCTTTTGCCAGGCCTGACTCCTTGTCAGCATCACTGCTGCCACTGCATCTCACACTATCGCTCCCCAGACTGCACTATCACAGCCAGTGTGGCATGTGTACACCCGCAAAACCTGCTATGGTCCACCCCCTCCAAACGTCTTGTTTTGGAGAGGGAAGGTCATGAAAAGCACATGCATGTGCTCAAAAGTGATTTGTGCTACCATGCCAGCATTGGCACTGCCCCAGGGTTATGTCACAGGTGAATGCCTAATCCACTTACTGGTAGGACTGGCCCTGATAACAAATTGGAAAAGCACATCCTCTACAAGTAGCACAAATTAGATGCATTTCTGTTTTTTTCCTCATCTTTCACCCCTTGTCCTGCAGCCCAAATTTCCAAGCCAACAAGCTGAAATGGACCTGACCCCTTCTGGGCCCAACGGAGCCTCCATGGGCACCGAAGACATTTCCACTGGGTGCTAACAGGGGAGGCAAATGCAGGTAGCAACATGCAACTGCAGAAAGCAGGGCCCAGCCATACTGTCCCTGTTCTCAGCCGTGCACATGCCAGACCGATACGCATATAGAAAGACAGACTGACAAATAGAGACAGCAAATGCACCAGGGGCATTTGATTGATGAAACCCTTTAATAATCAGTGCTTCTCACAGAGGACAGGAACTTATATTCTTCCTAGGTGCTCGAAAAAGAAGACTCACTTGTCTTCATTACTGAATCATTCATCTGATAAGATAAATCACCGTATAAAATCGCAACCATGGAGCTGCACAAATATAACAGTGACAGATGTTAATTTAAAACTTGTAGCGCTCATATGTATATCCGTCACAGCTCTACATTTTTGTCAGATTCCCCAGGGATTTATTAGCATTTATTTTTAAAGCAAGCTTAGAATCAGTAAAGAAACGTTTATTTAAAAAACTTTCTAATTTAAGAGTGATAAAGAAGTTTTATGGTTTGAGGTCAGGCTGGAAGAAAAACTGACGACACACATAGGGGAATTGTCTGAAGTCTTTTCTGCACTGAAAGCCTGTTTGGCATGCGGAAAGGGCTTAAATATGTGCCACCACATGGACACGTAAAAGGTACATGCATGAGAAATATGCGCTTACTTGTATGCAATCTGCACATAGTCATTCCTAGGGCGTTTCAGCAGATCAGAGGCAGAATTCTGATGCATGCACATATGGCCTGATATTCAGAGGCATCAACTAGCACTGCTAAATCGGCTAGCCACTGCCACTAAACTTTAAATCTGATCTCTGGCACTGAATATCCGAGTTGCCTGGATTGCCATGAAGCTAACCGGGCAATGGCAATATTGAGCCACTATCCAGTTAGCTACAGCAGTGAAAGTTAGGCCAGCCTTTACTGCACCTGACTCTTGCCATGTGTCATTAACAGAAAGCAAATGGTCTAATGTAGAAGAGTAATATCAAGATATCTATATCAATAAAAATAATAATTACTCCACTCTAAACATTTATGCCAATATTGGGGGAATTCTCAGCTTACTTTTAATTTGCACGGAAGTGGTCTCAGACTAATCGGCTGCCGTTAGCAAGATACATAAGTGACTTTAAGTATCTTATGGCGCCTGTTTGCATCAATGACACACTGTCCGGCTTTTTTTTTTAGCTATTTCCCTCACCAATCTTATTTCACCAATCTTATTTCTCACTTATCTTCTATAGCGACAGTGTTGATACTGTGTTCAAAAAATAAGACTGTTTCTCAAGTAGTTTCCTAACGCCTCACATATGACGCCGTTGCTGCGTTTCTCTCATAATATCTGAGGTTCTTCAGGGGAACTTTCTTTTAATCAGCCATGTTATTCACTATAGAAAAAATCATAAAGTGTGTATAAAATTTTTTTTTTCTTTTGATGGCATATATTAAGTTGACTCTCATAATATCTAATACAAAACTTAAAAACTTACCCCACTATGGCTGAGACTTGCTGCCAGGGTAATTCTTAAATTAATGTTTCTTCCATTCTGCTTTTGGGGACTGTTGCCATTCTCCTCTCCAAAAACGCCGCGCATGTGCACATGGGTCATGTTGGACTATCTTATAGCTCCTCCCCTGGGAGGATTCTAACTCACTAAGGCTAGCTATCAATTAACTCTATCCATTCTGGTCACGTCTTGAAAATGTTCCCCTTTTGATGAACAAAAGAAAAAACTGGATTTGCTAAAATCTGAAGTTCAAACAGCAAAAGTTAAGAAACTGAAACGAGACTACGATGACTACACCAGTGGGTATGTATACCCCTGGATGGACATAAAATGTAAAACTGTAAAAGAATCGTCACGGAAACAGGTGTCATTTGAATCGACTTCCGATGAAACAAGCTCTGCCGGCTCTAATACTTCAAAGGAGGATTTTCACGACGAAGGAGACGCACGCAAAAAGAAAAAAACAATAGGAGGGAAAACACGGCATTCCGAACGGAACATGACCTATCGGCGTTAACACCGTCCTCAGTAAGTAGGGGAAAAGGACTAGTGATTAACATATCTGGTAAATCCCTTACGGAGGACCAGTTAACAGTGTTAAATCGAGGCTTATCTTATGTGCCTGCCACGAGGTTTGATTCTTTCCAGTTTCATATTGATATGGAAAGTTTAATTCGTAAACTAAATCTGAAGATATTTTTTTGTGTCGCAACCACCATAAGTGAGAGATGGATCGCAGGAGACAAATCAGCGCCGCATATCCTTACCTTTTAAATCCACCTGGACTCCTCCAGGCACATTGCATCCGGCGTTGTCAATTTTTAAGGAACTAGTGTTAAGAGATGTGACAAATTTAGAACAAGCTCAAAAATGTTCCTCGAATGCCTTATCCATACTGGAACGCATAGCCTTACGAGAACTGATGAATAGGTCAGATATAGTTATAAAGCGGGCGGATAAGGGGGGAGCAATAGTGATCATGAGTAGGGAGTATTATATTCAGGAAGTCATGCGACAGTTATCTGACACAACTGCCTATCTAAGATTACAGGTTGATCCTACAAAGAGGCTTAAAGAAGAAATATCGAAGATTACTGCTCAAGCTCTGGCAGATAGACTTATCACCAATAAAGAAAAAAAATTTTGGTAGTAGAACATCCAACAATAGCCTGTTTTTATTTGGTTCCCAAAATACATAAGAATCTTGAACAGCCACCAGGCAGGCCAATCGTGTCAACTAGAGGGTCACTTTTGGAGCCCCTATCTATTTTTATAGATTCGTTTTTACGCCCATTGTTAATAGATATTTCCTCTTATATTAGGGACACTTCCCATTTTTTGCAACTGTTAGAGGAAAATTCCCAATGGGCAATAACTCCCGATATAATTCTAGTGACTCTAGATGTGGCAGCCCTTTATACGAGTATCCCCCAATCTCAGGCAGAGACAGTGGCCAGAGCTCTACAAACTAGGGGGGATCTATCAGGGAATCAGATTCAATTTCTGTTAGATTTGGCAAGATTGACAATTTGCAATAATTATTTCAAATTTGAGGATCAGATATTCCAACAAATTTCAGGGGTGGCGATGGGGCGACATGCGCCCCCTCCATCGCTAATTTGTTTATGGGGGATTATGAGCGCCAGAAGATCTTCTCCTCACATTATATGCCAAGTATAAAATTTTGGCACCGCTTTATTGATGATATTTTTCTGTTGTGGTCAGGCTCAATAGAATATCTGGACCTTTTTGTGAGCTGGTTGAACGCTCAGGATAGAAATATCCAATTTACTCATGTAGCGCATACGTCAGAAATTATTGTTTTGGACGTTATAGTAAAAAAAGGCACTACAAACTGGATAACTTCAGCATTTAGAAAAGCGATAGATCGCAATACCCTGCTTCATTTTCACAGCGCGCACCCTTTACAGTTAAAGGAAGGATTGCCCTTTTCACAGTTTCTCCGTTATCGCCGAAACTGTTCTGAGGTTGGGGATTTTAAAGAAAAAGCTTCAGCTTTAGCTAAGAATTTTAAGGAGAGAGGGTACCCCCCTCGGGTTATAAAGAGAGCATATCATCGGGCGCTCTATAATGATCGCTCTACCTTGTTAAAAAAATCCTATTAAAACCAGGAGAGAAGATGTAGAAATGGTGAATTTAATAACACAGTACTCGCCACTGAGCTTTAAAATTAAGAAGATTATTTCAAAGCACATCAACATCCTTAGTGCAGTACCAGGTTTAATAAACAAAACCATACGATGTGTTTGGCGCCGAAATAAGAACTTAAAAGAAAAATTGAGCCCGGCTAAATTATGTTCCGAAATAGGAGAACTAACAGAGGTAACAAAACCAGGACATTCGAAATGTGGTCATTGTTCTATTTGTGCTATTACGAGTGAAAGGGAGAGCTTTATTTGTCACAATAGGGAGTATGTTTTGAGAACGCACACCACTTGTACATCTAGCAATGTTATTTACGCGATTACCTGCCCTTGTGAGTTGTTCTACATAGGGAAAACGATTAGACCTTTTAAGATTAGAATTTTGGAACACAAAAGTCGGCTTAAACATGAGGTGGTTACAGCACCTTTAGTACAGCACTGCATGGTTAACAAACATACTTTTGAAGATTTGCGATGCTTCTGCATTGAACAAATAACTGTATCCATGCATGGTAAATCTCTGGAACAAACACTACTCTATCGCGAGCAACGTTGGATCTACAATCTCAAGATAGTTATTCCGAATGGATTAAATGTGGCGATAGAGTGGGGAGTTTGTTGACTGGGATGAGTGGAACATTTTCAAGACGTGACCAGAATGGATAGAGTTAATTGATAGCTAGCCTTAGTGAGTTAGAATCCTCCCAGGGGAGGAGCTATAAGATAGTCCAACATGACCCATGTGCACATGCGCGGCGTTTTTGGAGAGGAGAATGGCAACAGTCCCCAAAAGCAGAATGGAAGAAACATTAATTTAAGAATTACGCTGGCAGCAAGTCTCAGCCATAGTGGGGTAAGTTTTTAAGTTTTGTATTAGATATTATGAGAGTCAACTTAATACATGCCATCAAAAGAAAAAAAAAATTTTATACACACTTTATGATTTTTTTCTATAGTGAATAACATGGCTGATTAAAAGAAAGTTCCCCTGAAGAACCTCAGATATTATGAGAGAAACGCAGCAACGGCGTCATATGTGAGGCGTTGGTAAACTACTTGAGAAACAGTCCTATTTTTTGAACACAGTATCAACACCGTCGCTATAGAAGATAAGTGAGAAATAAGATTGGTGAGGGAAATAGCTCAAAAAAAAGCCGGACAGTGCGTCATTGATGCAAACAGGCGCCATAAGATACTTAAAGTCACTTATGTATCTTGCTAACGGCAGCCGATTAGTCTGAGAGCACTTCCGTGCAAATTAGAAGTAAGCTGAGAATTCCCCCAATATTGGCATAAATGTTTAGAGTGGAGTAATTATTATTTTTATTGATATAGATGTGTCATTAACGGGGCAGCAGCTCAATATCACCGCATCCCGGTTAGCATTGAGGCCGATGAATATCCCAGACCCCAGACAAAGGCATTATTAACACGGTCCGCTAACCATGCTAATTGTTTAAATATGCCCTCTCATATTTTAGATGCATGCACACAAATGTTTACTCCTCCTTCAGAGCAGCTATACATTTGTGCAGTATTGGGACCGGATCGGGGAGCCTATTTTATAAGACACATGAATGATGTCCAGATGCAATCTGGGAGCTCCAGGTCAAAACATATGCAAAAAGGCCAGTCACATGCAAACTGTGACCCTATTTTAGAAATGTGTACGTACTCGATATAGACAATGGCAGCGACAGCCACATCGATGACCCCGCGACAATAATTTAGGATAGGAATGTCTATCCCATGCTGCTTGCACATCCCTGCCTTCTGTTTTGCAAGCGGAGATGTGCATCAGTGCGCCAATCACAAAGCAAGTTCCTCATCTGCTTTCATTTTTCTTTATGGTTGTGAAAAGTATTGGACATATCAGGGTACCTTCTTCTCTACGCCCTCCAGATATTTTGGTGGCAGAACAAAGAGCTTCTTTGATGAGAATTTGTGCCCTGGAGCAGGAATAGACATGTACAGCATCACTGGTGGGTTCAGACATGTTGGCCATTTCTAAAATCGGACACACATGTGTATCTTTTATGGAATAAGAACATAAGAGCATCACCCTGGTGTGGCAGGAAGTGATCCTGTAACTAGGACCTGTCCTCCAGGTGATGTAAAATCCTCTCGCACCGAGGAAGTTTCTCCAGGGCCATGTGCCTATGAGGAAAGGGTTAGGACAGCCGTTATAGTTGGTGATTCGATCATTAGGCATGTAGATAGCTGGGTGGCTGGTGGACATGAGGATTGCCTGGTAACATGCCTGTCTGGTGCGAAGGTAGCGGATCTCACGCGCCACATAGATAAGGTCTTAGATAGTGCTGGGGAGGAGTCTGCTGTCTTGGTACATGTTGGTACCAATGACATAGGAAAATGTGGTAGGGAGGTTCTGGAGGCTAAATTTAGGCTTTTAGGTAGGAAGTTGAAATCCAGAACTTCCAGGGTAGCGTTCTCCGAAATGCTTCCCGTTCCACCCGCAGGATCCAAAAGGCAGGCAGAGCTCCGGAGTCTCAATGCGTGGATGAGACAATGGTGCAGAAACGAGGGTTTTGGATTTGCTAGGAACTGGGGAACATTCTGGGGAAAGGAGGGGCTCTCCCAAAGGGATGGGCTTAGCCTTAACCGGGATAGAACCAGGCTGCTGGCATTAACCTTTAAAAAGGAGACAGAGCAGCTTTTAAACTAGATAATAGGGGAAAGCTGACAGTTGAAGGCGTAAGAGTGTCTTGTGGAAGGTTTTTCAGAAGCCTGAAGGATATCCTTTACCTGTTGGGAAAGGTTGAGATCCTGAAGTTATAAGCTTTCAGCAACCAGGCCCTGAGATGCAGGGACTGGGGATTCGGGTGCCATAGCATCCCGTTGTCTTGGGAGAGGAGATCTGGAGCATAGCCTAACTCCAGAGGTACAGCTTGAGAGAGATATAGAAGCAGAGGATACCACATTTGGCGTGACCACCGTGGCGCTATGAGGATCATACGACCTCTGTCTCTCTGAAGCTTGAAGAGTGTTTTGGGGATGAGGGAATGGGTGGGAAGGCATAGAGGAAGTCGTGACCCCAGTGAAGAAGGAAGGCATCCCTTGCCTGGCAATTTTGAGCCAGAATTCTGGAACAGAACCGGGGAAGTTTGTCATTCAGTGGACTTGCAAATAGGTCTATGTCTGGAGTTCCCCAGATCTGAAATATCTTGGCCAGCTGGTCTAGGTGAAGAGGCCATTCATGAGGCAGCAGTACTCAGCTGAGTTTGTCTGCCCAAAAGTTTTGAATGCCTGGAAGATATACCACGAGAAGGTGAATTTGATGCTCTCTGGCGAGGGCCCATAGTCGTAAAGCTTCGTTGCATAACAACAGAGAGCCTGTTCCCCCCTGCTTGTTCACATAGAACATAGCTACTTGATTGTCCGTTTGGACTAGGACTGTCTTGTAGCTGAGCTGGGCATGGAATACTCGAAGAGCTAGATAGATTGCTCTGAGTCGCAGGAGGTTTATGTGAAGACAAGCCTCCTGTGGAGTCCAGGTACCCTGGGTAGAGAGATGATGCAGGTGTGCTCCCTATCCCACTTGTGATGCATCTGTTGTTAGGGTGGCCTGGAATAGGGGTTGCTGGAAAGGAGATCCCACTAGAAGATTTTCCAGTGATTGCCATCATTGGAGGGACAAAAATCAGTCGTTGTGAGTTTGATATCTTGTCCGACAGATGTCCTGTGGCCTGTGTCCACTGTGTGGATAGGGTCTACTGGGATGCTCGTATATAAAGGAGAGCATAGGGAACCACATGAACTGTGGATGCCATATGTTATAATAGTTGTAGTAGTTCTCGAGCAGTTAGGGAGGACTTCACCGCTGCTTGAGAAGCTAGCTGCACTATGCGAAGACAGCGGGGTTGTGGGAGAAAAGCCCTTGACTGTCTGGTATCTAAATGAGCTCCTATGAACTCCAGGGACTGAGACGGAGCAAGTTGGGATTTTGGGAGATTTATGACCAATCCCAAAATATTGAAGGATTCACATTGTGCGAGACAGTGCAGAGCTGGCTTCTGGAACCGTGGGAGCTCGAATGAGCCAGTCGTCTAAGTAAGGGAAGACAAATATCCCTAGGGTTCGCAGAAATGCAGCTACTACTGCCATGTATTTCGTGAATACCCTTGGTACTGAAGCTAGACCAAAGGGAAGAACCCTGTATTGGAAATGTTTTCCCCTGAAAAGGAATCGTAAGAATTTCCTGTGATTTGGATGGATCAGAATGTGAGTATATGCATCCTTTAGATCTAGAGAACAAAGCCAGTCCTGACTTTGAAGGTATGGCAGAAGAGTTCCCAGAGAAATCATTTTGAACTTTTCTCAGAACAGGTATTTGTTCAGTTCTCTGAGGTATAGAATGGCTCTGTGTCCTCCTGTTTTCTTTGGAATAAGAAAATAGGGGGAGTAGAACCCTGTACCCTGTTGAAGAATGGGTACCTCCTCTATTGTTCCTTGAGCAAGGAGTGTTGAGACCTCTCGATCCAGTAGATTGTCTGTAGAGGTTTGGGAATTGAACTGTCTTACGATTGTAGGAGGGGGCATACTGTTAAAATGAAGCTTGTACCCCTCTCCCACAATGGACAGAGTCCAATTTTCTGCTGTTATTTGGTGCCATCTGTTGGCAAAATGACACAACCTGCCTGGAATGTTTAGGGGTTCTGGACCTTCCAGAGGCAGGAAGGCTAAGTTCTCTATGAAGGAGTCAAAGCCCGTGAAGGGGCTGGGCCTGTGGAGCTGGTTGATCTCTAAGTCCTTTTGGCTTCCTTTGTCTGGATTGTTGTTGTTGACCTTTCTGGGCAATTTGACCCTGAGCTTGCCCTTGCTGGGTATAGGACGGATAAAACGTCCTCTTTTTGCTGAAAAAGGGGTTTTTATAGGGTTTCTTTTTGGCTGGAGTGGCTGTAGATTTTGACAATCTATCTAAAGTGATATTGTCAGCATCTATCTCATTAGCCTTTTCCTGCCAATTCTTGCCAAAGAGGTTCTCTCCTTTACAAGAGATGTTTCCCAATTTATCCTGTACCCAAATCTCCAAGTCTGATGCCTGGAGCCAGGCAATCTGACGTGCACCAATGGCAATAGCAAAGGTTCTGCTGATGCATTCAAAGCAGTCAAAGGCTGCACGATTTACAAACTTGGAGACGTCTTGAGCATGCTTGACAAGAGTAAGGAAGTCTTGCCATTTATCATCAGGGAGAAGGGGGCTCATAAGCTCCAAATCTCCTGTGTCCTCTTTGAGGAACATTCCCATATATAAAATATATGAGCTGATCCTAGCTGAAAGCATGGAAGCCTGAAATGTTCGATGCCCCAAAAGCGTCAAGAGTCCTGCATTCATGACCTGGAGGATTAGATGCATGTCTTTTTGCACTTTTCATCCTATGCATGGCTGACTCCGCTACCATTGAATGGTGTGGCAGCTGAGTCTTTTGAAAACCAGGACATGGTGGAACTCGGTACATGGTATCGAGTCTCCTAGAATGAAGAGATGTGGTCAAAGCTGTCTCCCACATTCTGAGCATCAAATATAGTAACATAGTAACATAGTAAATTACGGCAGATAAAGACCAATCATGAAGAATTTCGTGAATGGGCAGAGTGGCTGCTTCCTTGGGAGCCTTAGGGTACTGGAGAATTTCCAATTCCTTTGCTCTAGGTTCTTTTTCAGGAGCTACTGTGATTGAAAGGCCTCGGGCCACATCACGAATAAAATCCTGAAAAGACATGTCTTCCAGAGGAGACATTCTGCGTTGGGGAGAAGAGGAGTCTTCCGGGAGAAACACTCTGGTACTGGCAGAATTATCAGTCATCGGAATCGGAAGATTCGAAGTATCTCTGATCCCGATGTTCGGTATCAATCGAAGTCGGTACCGAGTTGGTCCGGTACCAATCTGTTGATGCCAGAAAAAGTCGACATGGGAAGAATTCCCACCGGGGACCGGTACCGTCAGTGCCCGTACCGGTATCTGTACCAGTGCTGGTACCGGTTCTGGTACCAGCATCGGTACCGGTGTCAGTACCATGCCCATTGAACTGCCGGTGTCAACGGTACCGCAGCTGTAAGGAGAGCTGCAAGACTGCGTTCGATAGTGTGGTGATGCACATGCAGCAGAGCCCTTTAAAACTGAAAAAAAAGAGGTTTTTTTTCATAAACGGGGGATGGGCTCACCAAAGCATAGCTCCCAGGTAGAAAGAGAAACTAAAGCACACACTAACAGGGCTAGCCTGAAGCCACACCCAGCCTCTAGAATAGTTGCAGGCAGAGAGAGGGTGGGGCCAGGGAAGGAAACAAGCCACAGGACATTTAAGCTGCGTCACACAGGAAGTGAGGCAGAACAGGTTGAACAAGGAAGAGAACCAGCAGAACGAGTTGAATCAGCAGAGCAAGCAGGACGTGCTCAGACACAGGAAGGACTGCAGAGAGAGACTGCCAGAGGGCAGGAAAGACTGCAGGCCAGAAGCCAGGAGGAGAGGCAGAGAGTCCAGAGAGACCAGGGGAAGAGGCAGCATTACAAGGCTGTGAGACCTGGTGGTTCAAAAGGGACCAGCCACAACTCCCAAGGCAAGTGTCAAGGTTGTGGGCAAGAAAGGAGCTGGGGAAGAAGTCAGGACTATACGTCTGATTCTGAAGGCAGCAGCTCAAGTCCTGGGCCCTTGAACAGACAGTACAGAAAGTCTGATAAAAGGAGGGTTTCTGCCAGTCAAACAACTCATATATTCCCTGAGGTGGAGTTGTTAAGGGAGAGAAGGGCAAGAGGTTCTGACCCAGTTAAAAGGGGGAGCCAGAAGCTAAAATGGGGAAAGCTTTTTAAACTTTTAAAAGAAGTGCAGCAGAGTGTGCCAGAAGTTGCCCCAAGCCCTGAGCTTTATAATTCACCAGAAGAAATGGAAGTGGAGCTTTATCCAGACAGTCCAGTGTCTTCAGCAGAGTCAATGGAGTGTGGACTTTGTGTGAGTAATGTTTAATGCTTTTATGGAAGGCTGTATGATACAGGTTAAGAAGATAACATATGTGCTGGTATCAATGAATGCCTAGGAGAAGGGCAGACAAGAAGATAGAAACCTCGTGTTTGAAAGCAACCAGTTTTACCACTGCTAAAGCCCGGTTAAGAAGGCTATTGGTTTTAAACTAAGAGGCAGCACATGGCTGGTATCCTAATCTGCAGCAGCTGAGAATGTGAATTCAAAACTGTCTTATTGAAGTTTTGTTGAACTGTGCACTTAACAGTATTTTGCTGGTTTTGTTAAATGGAAGAAGGCAAAATTAACAAGAGTGGAGAAAACTATTTGGAGAATTTTTGCTAAGAAAGTTACTGGAGAAAGTATCCTATTTTTGGTTATATTTTTGGTTTGCCTTATCATGGTCATTTGTCAAAATTTGATTCCACGAAGAAAACAATAAAAAGCAATTTATTTTTACAAATTGTCCTGTGTCCTCATCCACTCGTACTGCTTACAAAGCAGGCCACAACTACACAAAAAGAGTGATGACCGGCGCACCCCACTAGGCAGCCGCCTAGACGGACGGGGCGCCACCACAGGTGGCGTAGTTGGCAGGATTTTTTTCGCTGGAATCAAGTTGGCACGCCAGAGAGGCAGTCCGGACCAAAAAGGAAGGAGAGACATCCCCAGGAGCAGCCGTGTCAACCCCAGGTCTGCGGAGCAGAAGGGAAAATCCGGAGTGGCAGTGGAGCTGGATTCCGGATCAACGGAGTTGACAAAGTGAGACTCTGCACCAGAACCAGGTAACCCGTAGGCTGGAGGGTTAGTCTGGATAGCACTGGTGTAAGAGGGTGGCTGTTGGGAAATAATCAACAAGGCAGGGGAAAAGAGAGGAAGTCCGCACTTGGTGTTTGTGTCTTTTGTTCTCTTCACAGGAAAACAGAACCATGGAGTCACGCGACATCCTGGACTGGGCGGCTGGCCAGATAGCCAAACATCAGGAGTTGTCCGCACAGAGCCTGGAGCAGGCAAAGGCGTTATTCCAGGCGCAGCAAGCACCACTCATTGAAGCAATGTCCAGCTGGCTTGCAGCCCAGGGAAAGAAAGAAGATGCTGCCGGGACTGTGCCAGGTGCAGGGGCAGGTTTTCAGGGCTGGGACTGGCCAGGTGCTGGGACTTTCTCGGGTGGGCGCCTCACGAAAGATGACGATGTGGACGATTACATCGAGGCTTTCGAGAGAATAGCTCTCTTAGCCAGATGACCAAAAGAGCAGTGGGCGCTAAGGTTCGCTGCTTCACTCACGGGTGAAGCCTTAGCGGCCTACAGAGCTATGCCTGCTAGTTTAATTAAGAGTTATGATGATGTAAAGCAAGCTGTGAAAGATCGCTTAGGTTTAAATCCGGCGGTCTATCGCAGGCAACTGCGCTCATGTAAGTTGAGGTCAGGTGAGACACCTCAGGCATTATATCACCGTGTGAAAAACCTGGTATACAAGTGGCTGATGCCAGAAGTAAAGGATATAGAGTCTATTTTAGATACGATAATCCTTGAGCAATATATGGAGTCTGTACCAAGCAGAGTGCAAACCTTCCTAGTACTCCAAAATTGCAAAGACACTCGGGAAGCCATTGCATTGACTGACCGCTTTCTGGAGAAAGAGGGTGTTTTTAAAAAGGACAAACTGGAGTTTCTAGAAAGGAAGGCCAAGCTTGAGGGATTTGCAGACGAAAATATAAAGATGTATAGAGGATATAATATGCATAGGAAGTGTTTCTCGTGTGGAGAAGTTGGTCATTTAAAGAGGGACTGTAGAGCCAAAAAGGCCTTGATAACAACCCAGCACAGAGATGCAGGAGAAGGGTTCCTGTTAAGGTTGGAGGTAGAAGGGATACCAACGGAGGCATTATTGGACTCAGGCGCAGACCAATCCATGATTTCCCAGAGGCTATGGCAGCAAATAGAGGCGAAAGACAAACCCTCGCCACTGACCTCTGGGAATCATATTAGGATACGCTGTGTCCATGGCGCCGCTTCTACCTACCCCATACAGTCTGTGGTGATAGAGGGAGTAGGCCTGAGAAAACAGATGGGGGTGGCCATAGTACCCAAGCTTCCACACGAGGTAGTCCTGGGCCGTGACTGGCCACAGTTCAGAAAAGGTTTAGCTGAAGAGTTGCAGGGCGAAGCCAACCAACCAGCTACCTTTTCACAGGCAGGTAATTTAGCCAGGGAGAAAACCTTACCCCAGTTAGGAAAGGTTGCTGACCCCAGGCTAAAAGAAAGTAAAAAAGGTATGATCACTACCCGTACAGGTGGTAAGCCCTTAGAAAAAGAAAGTAGCCCTCAGAAAGACCATAGGTCAGGGAAATCTTTTCAGAGAGAATTGAGTGCCCCCTCAAAAAACATTCCCAGGAAGGGAAGAGCCAGCTTTCTACCCGCTCCTTTGTTTGGAACCACGGGTAAACAGGGAGGGAAGAAAGAGCCCCAGAGGGAAAAATTTGACCCAAAGCCTAAGTTCATACTTAGAGTCTGTAGGACCACCCCGGAGGCTAAGGTGCCTAAACGGGCGACAGAACGGGCTGCAGGGGTTGATCTCTGCAGTGCTGTGGACACTGTCGTACCACGACAGGGGAAGGCCCTGGTAGAGACGGGCATCCAGGTGGAAATACCACCTGGCTGTTATGGCCGAATTGCCCCTCGGTCAGGGATGGCTCTTAAAAATTTTATTGATGTGGGGGCAGGGGTCATTGATCCGGATTATAGGGGATCCATAAAAGTACTCTTATTTAATTTTGCACGCGAGGATTTTAGGGTGAGTGTGGGGGATCGCATTGCCCAATTTATTTGTGAGCGGGTAGGGTTCCCACCCATAGAGGAGGTGGATGAGTTATCCCCTACTGCCCGGGGTTCGGGTGGCTTTGGCTCTACAGGAAAGGCCGAGATGAAGGGTTTGACTGCCAGTTGTGTGGAGAGGGAAGAGGAGGACTTAGGCCCACAGCTCGTGGATGGTAAAGCAGAGCGGGTACTCAGGATGGGAGAGGATCTCTCATGGGCTCAGCGGGAGGCAATGTCCAAATTGCTGAGTGGGTTCTCGGATGTCCTTACCCCTTTACCAGGGGAGACAAACCTGGTGGCACACGAGATAGTCACCCCGTATGGCGAAGTAGTCCGCCAACGTCCCTACAGACTCCCTGAGGCAAAGCATGCGGAGGTCATAAGGCAGGTCCAGGAAATGTTGAGGATGGGGATAATCGAGGAGTCTAAAAGCCCCTGGAACAACCCAATAGTTTTAGTGCCAAAACCTGATGGATCATTACGTTTTTGTATTGATTTTCGAAAGGTAAATGACATCTCCAGGTTTGACACCTACCCTATGCCTTGAATAGAGGAACTTTTGGATCGGTTAGGCCGAGCCACTTACTTAACCACATTAGACATGACCAAAGGGTATTGGCAGATTCCCCTCACCCGGGAATCTCGCCAAAAGACCGCATTTAGTTCTCCAATTGGATTATTCCAATTTCGCCGGATGCCCTTTGGTCTTCATGGGGCCGCAGCGACGTGTCAGCGGTTAATTGACATGGTCCTCCGCCCACACCAGTCTTACGCGACAGCGTATATGGATGACATCGTCATCCATAGCTCGCGGTGGGATGATCATTTGGTTCGGGTCAAGGCTGTATTGGAGGCGATGAGGCGGGCAGGCCTCACGCTCAACCCAGCTAAGTGTATGTTTGGCGTGACTGAAGTAAAATATTTGGGTCACTTAGTCGGCCATGGTATAGTAAAGCCGCTCTTAGATAAAGTAGAGAGCATTAAGACGTTCCCGAAGCCGCAGACGAAGAAGCAACTTCGGAGCTTTTTGGGTCTAATCGGCTATTACCGCCGTTTTATCCCGCATTTCGCGACTGAGAGTGCAGCTCTTACCGAGATGCTTAAAAAGAATGCCCCTACACAGTTGCAGTGGTCTGGGATCGCGGAACAGGCCTTTGAAGTATTGAAGGAAAAGTTGTGTGAGGCACCGGTTTTGCGCGGGGTGGATTTTAACCAACCTTTTATCGTCCAAACCGATGCTTCGGAAACGGGCCTTGGAGCAGTGATGTCACAGAAACATGAGGGGACGGAACATCCCGTGATGTTTTTAAGCCGTAGGCTTACCCCTCCGGAGAGAAAGTATTCGACGATCGAGCGCGAATGCCTTGCAATAAGATGGGCTGTGATGGCCTTGCGTTTTTATTTAACCGGACGGCGGTTTCTGTTGGTAACTGATCACGCCCCGTTACAGTGGTTAAACAAAATGAAGGACAGTAATGCACGTTTGACGCGCTGGTATATGGCCCTCCAGGAGTTTGATTTTTGAATACAGCATAGGGCCGGGAAGCTCCATACCAACGCGGATGCCCTGTCTAGGATTACCAGCTGTGCGCGGGTTGTGGCGCCAGCCGGTAATAGCTTAAGGGGGGGGGATATGTGGTGATGCACATGCAGCAGAGCCCTTTAAAACTGAAAAAAAAGAGTTTTTTTTTCATAAACGGGGGATGGGCTCACCAAAGCATAGCTCCCAGGTAGAAAGAGAAACTAAAGCACACACTAACAGGGCTAGCCTGAAGCCACACCCAGCCTCTAGAATAGTTGCAGGCAGAGAGAGGGTGGGGCCAGGGAAGGAAACAAGCCACAGAACATTTAAGCTGCGTCACACAGGAAGTGAGGCAGAACAGGTTGAACAAGGAAGAGAACCAGCAGAACGAGTTGAATCAGCAGAGAAAGCAGGACGTGCTCAGACACAGGAAGGACTGCAGAGAGAGACTGCCAGAGGGCAGGAAAGACTGCAGGCCAGAAGCCAGGAGGAGAGGCAGAGAGTCCAGAGAGACCAGGGGAAGAGGCAGCATTACAAGGCTGTGAGACCTGGTGGTTCAAAAGGGACCAGCCACAACTCCCAAGGCAAGTGTCAAGGTTGTGGGCAAGAAAGGAGCTGGGGAAGAAGTCAGGACTATACGTCTGATTCTGAAGGCAGCAGCTCAAGTCCTGGGCCCTTGAACAGACAGTACAGAAAGTCTGATAAAATGAGGGTTTCTGCCATTCAAACAACTCATATATTCCCTGAGGTGGAGTTGTTAAGGGAGAGAAGGGCAAGAGGTTCTGACTCAGTTAAAAGGGGGAGCCAGAAGCTAAAATGGGGAAAGCTTTTTAAACTTTTAAAAGAAGTGCAGCAGAGTGTGCCAGAAGTTGCCCCAAGCCCTGAGCTTTATAATTCACCGGAAGAAATGGAAGTAGAGCTTTATCCAGTCAGTCCAGTGTCTTCAGCAGAGTCAATGGAGTGTGGACTTTGTGTGAGTAATGTTTAATGCTTTTATGGAAGGCTGTATGATACAGGTTAAGAAGATAACATATGTGCTGGTATCAATGAATGCCTAGGAGAAGGGCAGACAAGAAGATAGAAACCTCGTGTTTAAAAGCAACCAGTTTTACCACTGCTAAAGCCCGGTTAAGAAGGCTATTGGTTTTAAGCTAAGAGGCAGCACATGGCTGGTATCCTAATCTGCAGCAGCTGAGAATGTGAATTCAAAACTGTCTTATTGAAGTTTTGTTGAACTGTGCACTTAACAGTATTTTGCTGGTTTTGTTAAATGGAAGAAGGCAAAATTAACAAGAGTGGAGAAAACTATTTGGAGAATTTTTGCTAAGAAAGTTACTGGAGAAAGTATCCTATTTTTGGTTATATTTTTGGTTTGCCTTATCATGGTCATTTGTCAAAATTTGATTCCACGAAGAAAACAATAAAAAGCAATTTATTTTTACAAATTGTCCTGTGTCCTCATCCACTCGTACTGCTTACAAAGCAGGCCACAACTACACAAAAAGAGTGATGACCGGCGCACCCCACTAGGCAGCCGCCTAGACGGACGGGGTGCCACCACAATAGCAAGGAATCTCTGGTCTATCGACGCTGCCGATGCCTGGGTATTGGTACCGGTAAAAGCGGCTGGAACCCCTGAGCATGGCACAAGTAGTTCTGCCGAGGTCAAAGCCTCGAGAACATCCTGGAACCCCGTTGATGCTTTGGAGGCCGAAGCCTCCCGCCGGGGCTGTTTTGCCGGTGTAGTTTCCTCAAGGGCAATGCCAATGGCCTCTCGATGCTTTGAAGGAGAGCTACCCTTTGAGGACCGGCTCTTATGTTTAGTTACCTGAGATCCATGGGAGGAAGACGAGGCTCTTGAAGACGTCGATGCAATGGACCTGGCATCCGAAAAAAAGAGGGTACCCAGCTTTGCAGCTCGGTTCTGTCTTCCTCTTTTAGTCATCCCCATATAAGAGAGACACTCAGATGGAGAATGTTCAGGGCCTAAACATTTTAGACACCAGTCATGGGTGTCGGTGACGGAGATAGTACCACCACACTTAGTACATTTTTTAAGACCACTAACTGGTTTTTCCATCTTTTAGGAAAAATGGGGCCTAATGCCCAAAATGGCACCTAGCACCAAAAAGAAAAAGTTTCTGAAGAGAAACAGTTCAGAAGAATATATATATTTTTTCTTTTAGAAAAGAAGACAAAAGAACCGGCGGTACCGATAGGTGTCGTGTGGAGACAGACACGACCACAAAAAAGCAAGAAGAAATGTTCTGCGGTGACAGGGTATGTGACCTGTCGGCTCCGCGGAAAACGAAGAACTGAAGAGGGACAGTTGGATAGGCGGGAAGGCAGCACGCATGTGCTCAGGGATGCTCCCAAAAGCGTTCATATTGGATGCTAGGGAGTGTTCCCGCGCAGACTCCGTTGGTACCGACAATACACACATGTGAAGACTACATTCCTGCTTGTTCCTGGAGATAGACCAGAATGGTCCATCTAGTCTACATGTTCCACTCCATTCATTAATTTATAGATCTCTATAATATCTCCCTCAGCCGTCTCTTTTCAAGGTAGAAGAGCCCTAACCTTTTTAGCCTCTCTTCATAGGGGTATCCTTCCATCCCCTTTACCATTTTGGTGGCTCTTCTCTGTACCTTTTATAATAATGCTATATCATTTTTAAGATACAGCGACCAGAATTGCACACACTATTCAAGGTGCAGTAACACCATGGAACGATACAGAGGCATTATAATATCCTTTGTTTTATTCTCCTTTCCTTTCCTTATGATACCTAGGGGTATGTTTACTAAACTGCGTTAGTGCAAATCGCGTTAGGAGCCGCGTTAGTGAAAGGAAAGCCAAAAAAGGACATGGGCGGGACATCGTAACCACTAACGCGCGTTCCAAAAATGAGCGAGCGTTACAGGGCGCCGTGGCGCGTTACTGCACGTTAATCGTATGAAGGCGTACAGACACAAATCACTGAAACAGAGCTGTAGCACAATGGTTAGTGTACTCACCGCTGTTACAGGCAGCATGGCTTCGAGTCCCCAGTGTGCCTAACGCAGAATGCTGTCCCAGGCAGCACCCTGTACATTACATAGGGAATGAGGAGGCATGTTTTTCTTTACGTTCAGTAGTGGTTACTGAAACACACTCTCGCAGTGCGCGTAGCCATGTACGTTGGTACGTGCGTGGCTGCGTGTGTTGTTACAGGCGTAGCCCCGTGCGTAGCTACATGCGTACAATCATGCGTGGGTACGTGTGTTTTTACCAGCGTGGGCACCTTATAGTACAGACACTTTAGGGTGTCTTGCACCTATGCACTATGCTAACAGATGTACGTGTGATGGCCTATGGTTTATCAGAGCCTGTGAGCAGGCGCTGGATCTTCCCAGGGTTGGATTGTGCCAGTCACACCCATGATGCACTGCACATGCAAATCAGCTGTCCACAGATACACACCATGGGGAATGCACCCCCACAGCACCTCGGCCTGGTAGGGGGAAGTGACCATGTGCACCCCCACAGCACCTCGGCCTGGTAGGGGGTACTGACCGTGTGTTGTACTGGCACAGAGTAGCTACACACCGTCACATTGTGCGGGTACTGTGCTCACCCTGAGGGTGCAGTGAGGCGCCCAGCACCAGGTCCACAGCACCGTCCATGGCTGAAAGAGGCCATGGCGCAGGTCCAAAGCAGTGTTAATGTGCGAGATAGGTAGTCTCTGCACAAACACCTTGCAGTCAGGTGTAGCCCCCATGGACCCCTAGGTGGTCCTTTTCTCCTCTCCCCCCCCTCCCCCCCCAAGCGGTGGCAAACAGGGTCTCCTAACAATAGAGCCACCTTCTACCTCCCTGCAAAGGTGGCAGTAGAGAGGAACATCAACCCCAGTTCTGGTGAGGAACAGACACCCCACAGGGCAGGCACTGCAGCTCTGTACGCAGATAGACATTAGGCCTGGATATGGTAAACTGCACCCCACCACTATCTGATATTCTCCTGCAGCAAGCCATCAGCCACTGCACCCTGCAAGCCACTCCATCAAGACACATACCAGCTGCAAACAGTCTGCTAGTTAGTCCATAATGCATGTGCCCAGTGGAGATGCATGCACCCAGAACTGGGATGTCAGCATACACAGCAAGCAGATAAATCAGTGACTGGGCCCCAAAGGAAACCCATATCTATCACATGAGAGAAATACTATATAGCACTATGGGGGTGCCTAGCCATGCTGTGGTCACTGCACAGTCAGGGTGAGAGTGATCTCTCAGCAGGACATACTGAGGTCACCCTGTCTGTGTAGGTGGTGGCTGGGCACTAAAATGTCCCAGTCAGTGCCCTATGCCCTGTGCAGATGCACCCTGGCCAGGCTACCCTGTCCGGCCTATACCCATGGTACCTTGCTCCTCATTATGCACATTGGCAGCCCAATGCTGGCAACATTTCTGGCAGTGTGGGCTGTGGAAGGTGTTTGCAGCCACCACACACTGGATAGACAGACAGCCACCCCCACACCTATGCCAGCATTGTGCAACTATAGAGGTGTTCAGCAGCCATACCCACCACACCAGTCCTGGGCACAGTTCAGGCATGGATATGGTACACCAGACTGTTGGGGGGTCACTCCCCAGGGTGGTAAGCACTGTCAGAGACCAGACCTGCAGCACATACCGCAGACATCAGAATGCCTGTTTTGGTGGAGCTCACTGAGCAAACTGTGCTTAACGTAGGAATTGATATCTGCCAGTTATCACAGGAAATGTTTGAGAGCTGTGTACCACATACCCAGGTGTAGGGTGGCATTGCTAAGGTATACAACTGCTAGTATTGGGAGATACAGGCAGGGCCCAATGTCCTGCTTCTCAAGGAGGCATTGGCCAATGGGGCCTGTGGGTGTGGGTGTGGGTGTGTCTGGCCCTGTTGGCTGCTGCTTTACGGCAGAGTTCCCCAACTCCAGTCCTGGTGTTCCAAACACTGTTCGGGTTTTCCTGCTGTCACTCATAAATATGCATGAGCTACATCTGCATACCATGGGGGTGGTGCATAGATATGCAGCACAGGCATCTTTATTAGAGGCAGCATGGAACCTGAATGGTGTGGGGCCCTCCAGGACTGCATTTGCGAGACTCTGCTCTGGGTAATGCGCCTGTTTCTGGTGTCTGTGTTTGGTGTGGTAAAATATAGGTGTATGAACCATGCGCATGTTCTCTGTAATAAAAGGGTGTCTTTACTATCACTGTTTAGTGGTGGGTAAAACTATGGGGACTGGGTTGGCAGGAGCCCCAGCTGAGATTTGAACCTGTGACCGTCTGGTCTTACAGGCACTGGTTGTGTCTGTTGCACCACACTGTGGCCACAGAGATGGTGCAGTCCCTGGAGTTAGTTAAACCGGCCTGACGAGTCAGAAACCCTGCTCTGCACAAGTTTACTGTGGGCTCATTTACCTTGTATGGAGACAAAGGTGCACATAAACTTCAAAACATACCTCCAAAAAAGGGGCAAACACCCATAACCAAGCTGGGCAACAATGATATCATTGGGCAACATTACACAACACTCCCAGGAAAGCTCCATCACAATGAAATGATCTTTGAAAGGATCTTTCTTTGGTGCTTTCCAGGGAGTGTTGTTCATTGTTGCCCATTGCTATCACTGTTGCCCAGTTGAATTATGCTTTTTACAATGTTTCATTCTTAAGGTTTTATGTGAACTTTTGGTCTTTGCACATGTATCACACTGCTCACGTTTTGTAGGTTTCCCCGGTTTTGCTGTACATTGCTGACGGAAATGGTTTCTCTTCCCTTTAATATGCCTTTAACGACAGGTTTTCATTCGCGTTGGAATTGAGCTCAGAAATTCAGCGCGTTAGTATGAGGGGAGCCTCTCCCCGCCCACTGTCTGCCCATTGACCCCTTCTCTCCGCCCACTCTCCACCTTCTGCGCTGTTTTAACGCGCCGCGGAGCTTTACAATCGTTAACTACGGTTAACGCGCGTAGTATGACGTTAACGGTCGTTGGCGCGTGATTACGCGCGTTATACTGCACTTACGGTCGTTAACGTCATACAACGCGCGTTATTCACGTTTACCGCACTTTAGTAAACATCCCCCCTAGCATTCTATTTGCTCTCTTGGCCGCCACTGCATACTGAGTGAAGGGTTTTAACATGTTATCCACAATGACGCCTAAATCTTTTTCCTGGGTGGTGGTTCCTAATGTGGAAACTTGCATCGTGTAACCATAGTTTGGATTTTTCTTTCCTAGGTGCATAACTTTGCACTTGTCCACATTAAATTTCATGTGCTATTTGGATGCCCAGTCTTCCAGTTTATCAAGATCCTCTTGCAATTTTCCACAGTCCTCATGGATTTTAACAACTTTGAATAATTTTGTCATCTGCAAATTTGATAACCTCACTCGTTATTCCTATGTCTAGGTCATTTATGAACATGTTAAAAATCAGCAGACCCAGCACAGACCCCTGGGGTACTCCACTATTCACCTTTCTCCAGTGGGAAAATTGGACATTTAGCCCTACCCTCTGATTTCTATCTTTTAACCAGTTCCTGATCCACAATGGTACACTGCCTCTTAGCCCATGACTTTTTAATTTCACCAAAAGTCTCTGATGAAGGACCTTGTCAAAGGCTTTCTGAAAGTCCAGATACATTATATCAACCGACTCACCTTTGTCTACCTGTTTATTCACAACTTCAAAAAAACATAACAGATTAGTAAGACAAGAACTTCCTTGGCTAAAACCATGTTGGCTGTCTCCCGTTAAGCCATGACAATATACCTGTTCAGTAATTTTGTTTTTTTAAGATGGTTTCCACCATTTTACCCGGTACTGACGTCAGGCTCTGTAGTTTCCCGGATCACCCCTGGAACCCTTTCTAAAAATTGGCGTTACATTGGCCATCCTCCAATCTTCAGCTATTACAAATTATTTTAATGATAGTTCACAGGTTACTAATAGGTCTGCAATCTCATATTTCAGTTCTTTCAACACCCTTGGATGTATACCATCTGGTCCAAGTGATTTGCTACTCTTCAGTTTATCAAATAGTTGTAATAAATCTTCCCGGTGTATCGATATTTCTTTCAATTCTTCTGCAGCATCTCCTTTAAATACCATTTCTGTCAATGGTAACATTCCTATATATTCTTCAATAAAGACCAAAGCAAAGAATTCATTCAGTCTCTCCGCTATGGCCTTGTCCCTTCTTAGTGCCCCTTTTACCCCTCTATCATCTAATGGTCCAACTGATTCTCTCACAGATTGTTTGCTATGAATGTACTTGAAAACGTATTCGTTTTTGCTTCCACAAAAAGCTTCTTTTCAAATTCTCTCTTTGCCTGCCTTATCAATACCTTGCATTTAACTTGCCAGTGCTTGTGGTGTTTCCAGTTTTCGTCATTTTGCTCCTTTTTCCAGTTCCTGAAAGATGCTTTTTTGGCAACAGCCTCTCTGACATCACCTTTAAATTATGCTGGCAGATTTTTGGACTTCCTTCCACTTTTCTTAAAGCGTGGAATACAGCTGGTCTTGACTTCCCAGATAGTATTTTTAAACAACACCCAAGCTTGATGTAAATCTTTAACCTTCGCAACTGCTCCTTTTAGTTTTTTCTTAACTATTTTCCTAATTTTATCATAATCTCCATCTTGAAAGTTAAAAGGTAGTACTATGGATTTCCTAACTGTCCTTCTTTGATTTATTAAATCAAATGTGATCATGCTATGATTGCTATTGCCAAGTGGCCCCAACACTCTTATCTCTTGCTCCAGATTTAGTGTTCTACTAAGGACTAGGTCCAAAATGGCTTCCCCTTTGGTCAGTTCATGAACCAGCTGCTCCAAGAAGCAGTGATTTATTTCATCTAGAAACTTTATCTCTCTAGCATGTCCTGCCATGACACTGACCCAGTCAATACCGGAGTGATTGAAATCACCCATTATTATTACTGTGTTGTAACTTTTGATAGCTTCCCTGATTTCTTTGAGTATGTCATCATCCATTTGTTCATTCTGGCCGGGCGGTTGATAGTACACCCCCACTACCATCGCCTTCCCCTTCCCCTTTTTACATGGAATTTCAATCTATAGAGATTCTACATTGAATTTTGTTTCCTGCAAAACTTTAATCCTTTGTGACTCAATGCCCTCTCTAACATAGAGCAACCCCTCCACCAATTTGATCTTCTCTATCATTACGATATAGTTTGTACCCAGGTATCACAGTGTCCCACTGGTTTATTTATTTATTTACCATTTCTTATATACTGCCTTTCACGATATCACCATATCTCTGAGATACCAATCATATCTAATCTCTCATTTAGTGCTATATACCCTAACTCTACCATCTTATTTTTTAAGACTTCTAGCGTTTGCATACAAGCATTTTAAAGGCTGTATTTTATTCATATTAATCTGGCTATTGGTAGGCAGGGGTAATTTGTAATCTTTAAGCTCTGTCTGCTCTGTACTCAAGGGCATTTGGGCTACTTTTGTCTTTATTGGAACCTCTCCTACTGATATTTATTTATTTATCCATATTTATGTACCACCTTATCCTTCAATCATAGTGGTTTTTGCTAGTATTCTTCAAGGATACATTGTTCCAAACCATGTGCTCTTGGGTGACTGTCAACTTTCCCCTATTATCTAGTTTAAAAGCTGCTCTATCTCCTTTTTAAAGGTTAATGCCAGCTACCTGGTTCCATTCCGGTTAAGGTGGAGCCCATCCCTTTGGAGGAGCCCTTTTTTCCCCCAGAATGTTCCCCAGTTCCTAACAAATCTAAAACCCTGATCCTTGCACCATTGTCTCATCCACGCATTGAGACTCCGGAGCTCTGCCTGCCTTTTGGGTCCTGCGAGAGTAATGGGAAGCATTTCGGAGAACACTACCCTGGATGTTCTGGATTTCAACTTCCTACCTAAAAGCCTAAATTTAGCCTCCAGAACCTCCCTACCACACTTTCCTATGTCAATGGTACCGACATCTACCAAGACTGCAGACTTCTCCCCAGCACTATCTAAGACCTTGTCTAGGTAGCGCATGAAATCCGCTATCTTTGCACCAGGCAGTCATTTTTACCAGGTGATCCTCACGTCCGCCAGCCACCCAGCTATCTACATGCCTATTGATTGAATCACCAACTATAACGGCTGTCCTAATCCTTCCCTCATGGGCATATGGCCCTGGAGAAACCTTCTCAGTCCAAGAGGGTTTTACATCACCTTGAAGACAGGTCCTAGCTACAGTATCACTTCCTGCCACTGCAGGGTGATGCTCTCCTGTCACGTGATCTCTCTCCTCCATGACAACAGGGATGCTGCCAGACTGGAGGTGGGACTTCAGTACTATATCCCTATAGGTCTCGTCTATGTACCTCTCTGTCTTCCTTATGTCCTCCAAGTCTGCTACTCTAGCCTCCACAGATTGGACTCATTCCCTGAGAGCAAAGAGATCCTTGCACCTAGTGCTCATGTAAGACCCCCTTCAGCAACTGGGAGAAAATCATACATGTGACACTCAATGCAAAAGACTGGAAAACACCCATCTCGCTGCTGGACTGCTGTTTGCATCTTTGTTTTATGGTATACTTATACTAATAAAACTATACCTAATACATTTAATTTACTTTGTTCACCTGAAGCTTAATTAATCTCAGGTCCCTAATGTATGCCTAATGAGGACAAACAGCTGCACCTGAGAGTGAATATGGTGCCACCTTTCCTTTAAGAGATTTAAGCTACGATTATCCCAGCGGTGGGTGGGTGTCGGGGAGGGATGGAGGGAAAGAAGACTTATTAAAACTGGCTGCTACACAGTACCCTGTCCTGTGCTTCTAAGGTAATCTGTGACCAATTTCCTGGGTGATGCACACAGCCCTTGCTTGGATTGAGTGAGTCTTGGGTTCTAAATTTAACCAGAAATCTCTCTGCTATGTTTTAAATTTAAACTGAAAGCTGCTGCTGGGTCCTGACTGAGTATTAAGTTTAAACTAGAAGCTCTCTACTGGGTACTAAATTTAATCAGAAAGCTCTCTGCTTTGTTTTTTTAATTTAAACTTAAAGCTCTTTGCTGCTACTAGGCCCTGACTGAGTATTAAATTTAAACTAAAAGCTCTCTGCTGGGTTTTAAACTTAAACTGAAAGCTACCTGTTGAGTTTTTAATTTAACTAAAAGCTCTTTGTTGATACTAGGCCCTGACTGAGCATGAAATTTAAACTTGAAAATCTCTGCTGGGTTCTAAATTTAACAAGAAAGCTCTCTGCTGTGTTTTAAATTTAAACTGAAAGCTCTTTACTGCTGCTAGTTCCTGACTGAGTATTAAATTTAAATTAGAAGCTCTCTGCTGGGTTCTAAATTTAACCAGAAAACTCTCTGCTGTGTTTTAAATGTAAACTAAAAGTGCTTTGCTGCTACTAGTCCCTGACTGAGTATGAAATTTAAACTAAAAGCGCTTTGCTGGGTTTTAAACTTAAACTGAAAGCTATCTGTTGAGTTTTTAATTTAATGACTGATTTAACAAATACACTGGATTCCCAGATTAATCAGCTTTAATCTAAAGAATTCCTTTTTAACCAAGATTTAGAAAAATTCCCAGAAGTAAATACTTCTGTCCCAGACATGACTCTGCCATACCCCCATGCAACATGAACGTGTTCATCTCATAGACGTCCATATACCTGGCTTTCTTAAATGACTCTGTGGCAACTTTGTGATTTGCACATCTGAATGCCCATTTTTAGATGTCCCATTTGAGCTTTTAATGGGTAGATGACCCAGGGGACTATTGGATGTGTACAGGAAGCCTGGGTAGGAACGGAAAGAGGGTTAGAGCCCATAATTGTACAAGTTACCCATTTGAAAACCCAGTTAAGAACCTTCTTCCGGTGGGCTAACAAACATTTGAAAAAAACAAGAGACGCAAAAGATATATTATGACAAGCAGGTATGGGAGAGGAGTCTTAATCCAGGAGACCTGGTATTAGTTCCCACTTCCAATAATAAGCAACTAGCCCAGTGGAGAGGCCCCTTTAGGGTGCACCGGAAACCTGGGGCTATAGATTATGAAGTGGAGCAGCAGAAAGGAAAAGTGCAGACCTTCCACATCAATTTGATCAAACCCTGAGTGTGTCGGGAGAGTCTAGGAGCGCAAGTGAAGAGGAAGAGGACCTGGGTCCGAAGATCGCCCAGACAAAGGACCCCACAAAGGTCTAAATAGGAAGTGAGTTGATGGGAGACCAGAAGAGACAGGTGAAGCACCTGCTAGTCCAGTTCCCAGACATTTTCTCACCCCTGCTTGTGAGAACCTATCTCGGAACTCACAGTATTATTACCTGGGATGGTGAAATCATAAGGCAAGAGCCATACCGCAATCCCCAGGCCAAACAAAAGGAGGTTAAGAAAGAGGTAGAGGATGTGCTGCATTAAGGGGTCATTGAAGAGTCCATCAGTGAATAGTCTAGCCTAATAGTCCTGGTGCCCAAGCCCGACAGAACCATTAGGTTCTGTATTGATTTTCAGCAAGTGAATGCCATCTCAACTTTTGATGCCTACGCCATGCCCAGGATAGAGGAACTGATAGAGCAGTTGGGAAGGGCTACATAAATTTCAACCCTTGACCTAATGAAAGAATATTGGCAGATTCCCTTGGAACAGTCCTCTAGGGAGAAAACAGCTTTTTGAACACCCCAGGGACTATACCAGTTTACTTTTCTCCCTTTCGGCTTGCATGGGGCACCAGCTACATTCCAGCTTATTATCAATAAGGTACTCAAACCACATCTAGAGTATGCAGGGGCCTACCTTGTTGATGTGGTTATTTATTCCAGGACCAGGGGGGAACACCTAATTTAGCCGCGTAAGGTGTGTGGATCCTTCAGGTGGGCCGGGTTGACAGCTAACCCTAAGAAATGCTAATTGGCAAATCGGGAGGTACAGTACCTAGGCCACTGGATAGGAAATTGGATAGTGCGACCCACCCTTAGCAAACTACAGGCAATTCAAGAGAAGATTCTGCCAAAAAACAAAAAGCAAGTAAGAGAATTTTGGGGCCTAGTGGGCTATTACTGGAGGTTCATGTCCCACTTTATGGAACTAGCTGCACCCCTTACGATCTGCTGAAAAATAAATCCCCTAACCAGGAACATTGGGGTACACGGGAAATAGAGGCCTTTGTTAACCTCAAACAGGCCCTGTATAAAGAAATGGTGTTAAGAAATGTAGATTTCAAAGAGCCATTTGTGTTATAAATGGAGGCATCTGGGGTAGGTTTGGGAGCCATATTAAGCCAAAATATGGCCAGAGAAAAATACCCGGTTATGTACCTTAGTCGGAAGCTAGGGGAGGCAGAGACTTGGTATTAAATCACAGAGAAGGAGTGCCTTGCGATCAAGTGGGCTGTAGATGCCTTAAGATACAATTTGCTAGATAGGCATTTCACCCTCGTAACTGACCATGCAGCTCTAAGGTGGCTATATTCTATGAAAAACATCAATGCCCGCTTGACCCGATGGTGCATGGCCTTACAGGCCTATGACTTTGAAGTCCAACACCAGGCTAGGAAAGCCCATACAAATGCGGATTTCCTGTTCCAGGAGGGCAAAGGACCTTCCAGCGTGGGCTGACCCCATCACATCCCTACCCAATGGATCTCCACCAAGGGGGTGTATGTGACAGGATGTACATTCCATCACTGCTAGATTCCTGGGGGACTCTGGCCTGTCCCTGCTCTGGAAGTATGGACACATCTAGGAGTTTCCCTCTAAAGCAGCAGACAAGGACACCCAGGGGACAAGGAAAGTGCCAAACCCCTGTTCCCACCCCAGCCAAGCAACTGTGGTAAGGAGGGTGCAGCCCAGCTAGGGAAAACTGAAAAAAAGAAGAATTTCTCTTCTTTACGGGGGATGGGTGCACAAAATCACATACTCCATACTAAAAGCCCTGAAAGGAACCTAGGGGCAGAGCTAAGGGTAAACCAATCCCAGTCCACAGGACAACCCTGCATAGGAGTAGGAGGTCCAAGTGGGCGGAGCCAGGAAGGGAGTTGCCCTGCTCAGCAGTTAACAGGGAGAAAACAAACATAAGAGGGAGAGCCAGTTGGAGTTGGGAAGGGGCTTTGAGAAGAAGGTCCAGGAGGAATTCAAGAGCAAGCACAAGCGGCAGTTGCAGTTCCAGGCCTAGCCCAAGTTCTAGCCCAGTTCTCAGAAGGCACAGACCGGAAAGTTCTGTGGCCAAACTGAAGAGAAGCTTTGCAGCCAAGGAGAGCAGCAGAAGGAGGAACCACTATAGAGGCAGCCAAGAAAGGTACGCAGGGACCAAGCATTGCCAGCAGGATAGTTCTTGCTCTGACTCAGAGGAGACTGTCATACCCCAGAAGGCTCAGCACAGAAAGAAATATCTCACTAGGGAAGTTAAACAGGAGAGACCCCCAAGAGACTGCCCTGGAGAAGGCAAGGCCAGGCACTGGGAGAGGCTGTTTAATCTGGTGAAGACTCTTAAGGAAAAGAGCCCGGAACACTTTCAAGGAGCATGGAGGTAGGCCCTGATGAAAGTGTTGTTAATTCTGATCTCTCTGAAATGGAATGCGAGCTGTGCACTAAGGTATTAGTGTGAGCTAGAAACAGTGGAACATAAAAAGGGGGCTGTGGTAGCCTAAAGACAGTTTCAGAAGCTGGAAGAGAGGGGAAAGCCTGAATGTAAAGGATTAAGAATCTCTCCTAAGAAGCTGAAACTGCAGGAGCTCAGTGGAGGTTCTAACAGCTGAAACTGTTTGTGTGTGGCAACAGCAGGGTTGAAGCTGATACCTCACTCACTATGTGAAGAGTTTTAAAATGCCTTTTTCTTCTGATGCTAAGGTTAAGCAGTTGCAGTAAGGAACAGGAACTGGTATGAGTTTGTTCAAGGTTACACTGTTTTGGACATTTTGATTTCTGGGAGAAATTATCCTGTATTTTCTTTTTGTCTGGAGAAACAAAAGTTATGCTTGAAGAATTTTATGTTCACCACTTACCAGCATGGAAACCGAATAAAATTTCCTGTGCGCTTTATTAACCACTTGGCTCTTCTTTTCGTACACAACTACAAATATCCTAGAAGGGATATCAGATGGCCAGCCGTCCCTACTAGGCAACCGCCTGGTAGGGGCGCCAGCGTCACAGGTGGCGTAGTTCTTGGATGCGGTGTTCCAGTGGTCAAGGGGAGTGTATTCGAGCCATACCTCTGGACGGAGAAATCCAGGAAGGGCGGTGACTGGATCGAGGCAACGGAAGAAAAACCGGAGCGGATTCGGATCGGAAGCGCTGTGACTGGTGGCAAATGCTGAGACCTGCATCAGAATCAGGTAACCCGTAGACTAGAAGGGGTAGGCCTGGATTCTGGTGTAAGGGGGCCACCAGCTGCTCACTAGGAGAAGTGGGTGTGGAAAAAAAAAAAAAAAGTGCCGCACTTTGTGTGTGTTCTGTGTGTTTGTGTTGCAGAGATCGCAATCCGGGATGGAGGCATCGGACGTATTGGCTTGGGTAGCAGACCAATTCGCTAAGCAGAGGGAGATGGCAGCGTTGAGCCAGGAGCAGGCGAGCTCCATGCTGCGGGCCCAACAGCAACCCCTGCTGGAGATGATGTCCAAGTGGATCCGGACCCAGGAAGAGGCAACAAAACAAGCACAGACTGTCCCAAAGACACAGCCTGTTGGTACAGGTGGGGAAGGATTAGCCTTTGGACCTTTCTCATGTGGTCGCTTAACCAAGGAGGACAACCTTGACGACCACATAGAGGCTTTTGAAAGAATAGCTGGTCTGGCTCAGTGGCCGAAAGAGCAGTTGGCTGTAAGGTTTGCCACTACCCTAAGCGGTGAGGCATTAGCCGCCTACAGGGAAATGCCGGTTGATTTAATTCATAACTATGAGCATGTTAAAGAAGCCATAAGGGATCGGATGGGCTTAAGTCCCTCCGCCTATAGAAGACTTCTAAGGGCATCTGTGTTAAGAGAAGGTGAAACACCACAAGCTTTGTATTATAGAATAAAGAGCTTAGTCTTTAAATGGCTACTGCCTGGAAAGAAGGATATAGATTCCATTATTGATACAGTAATACTAGAACAGTTTATTGAAGCTGTTCCTGTAGATATGCAAAGCTTCTTGATAAAGCAAAACTGTAAAAACACCCGGGAAGCCATAGTCTTGGCAGACTGCTTTCTGGAGGCCCAGAAATTGAGCCTAAAGAAAGGGGGCGTTTTCCAGGGTACAGGTGTGCAGGAAAAGAATGCAGCCTTTAGTAAGTATAGGACAGATAGAGATAAACCCATGGAAAAGTTTAGCCTGCAAAGAAAATGTTTTTCCTGTGGTGAGCCAGGTCACCTCAAGAAAAATTGTAAAACAAAGAAGGCCTTTGTTATAACACACCCTGAGGAGATAGGGGAAGGATTCCTCCTGTCGGTAGAGGTGGAAGGAATAACAACAGAAGCACTTTTAGATTCAGGAGCTAGCCAGTCCATTATTTCTAAGAAATTATGGAAAGTGATAGAGGCCCAGAAACAGTGCACCCAAGAGTCCTCAAGGGGGCAGGTTAAAATTAAATGTGTGCATGGGGCTGCCTCTACCTACCCACTCCAAACTGTTAAGATAAAGGGCTTAGGCAGTGGAAGGGAGGTAGCAGTGGCAGTGATACTGAGACTCCCTCATGACATCATACTGGGCCGAGATTGGTCCCAGTTTAGGAAGGGGGTGGAGAAAGAGCTGCAAGGGAAAATAGGCCTGGTTACTACACGGGCACGCTCTAGGCCCTCAGAGGAGGGGGTAGATTCCCAGGAGGAGCCCATACCAGGGACCTCCTTTCATGACGACCTAATAACCACAAGCACAGAGGTAAAACCTTCAGGAGAAGGAAAAGGGGAGAAAGCTGTCCGCCTCAGAGCTGCTACGGGGGGAATGATACCTGCTCCCCTGTTTGGGAGAAGAATAGACCGGGGAGGTCAATAGCCACTAAGAAAGAAGTACAGGCACCCAAACCAAAGTTTGTCATCAGGTTCTGTAGGGTTAACCCTGAGGCGAGGATTCCCAAGCGGGCCACTGAACAAGCGGCAGGGCTAGATCTATGTAGCGCAGTTGAGGTAGTGGTACCCAAACAAGGGACGGCCATAGTGAACACCGGACTAAGGGTAGAAATACCACCCGGGTGTTACGGACGGATCGCACCCAGGTCAGGCCTTGCCCTTAAAAATTTCATAGATGTAGGCGCAGGAGTTGTAGATCCCGACTACAGGGGAGAATTAAAGGTTCTCTTATTTAACTTCTCCCAAGAGAATTTTAAGGTGAACCCCAGAGACAGAGTGGCCCAATTAGTTTGCGAGAGGGTGGGTTTTCCGCCCGTAGAAGAAGTAGACGAGCTTTCATCTACCACCAGGGACTCCAAGGGGTTCGGATCTACAGGCCTAGGTGAGATAGAGGGGTTAACTGCCTGTTGTATTGATAAGGAAGAAGACGAACTAGGACCCCAACTAGCGAGCGGCAATACGGATCC
The DNA here is from genome assembly GCA_033557465.1 of Ichthyophis bannanicus. Classification (NCBI taxonomy): domain Eukaryota; kingdom Metazoa; phylum Chordata; class Amphibia; order Gymnophiona; family Ichthyophiidae; genus Ichthyophis; species Ichthyophis bannanicus. Next base: position 51,657,179 of record CM066049.1, read on the forward strand.
TGTTTATAGGATTGGAGAAAAGCTCTCCTGGACACAGCAAAAGGAGTTGTCCAGAATGCTAAAGGATCTCTCGAACGTCCTTACACCGGTACCAGGAGAAACCGGGCTGGTCGCGCATGAAATTGTGACTCCGCCCGGTGAAATAGTGCGCCAGCGACCATACAGACTCCCAGAGGCAAAGCAGAGGGAGATAGTGTCCCAAATAAAGGAAATGTTAAAGATGGGTGTGATTGAAGTTTCCAAGAGCCCTTGGAATAATCCCGTAGTTTTGGTCCCTAAGCCGGACGGATCTATGCGTTTTTGCATAGATTTCCGTAGAGTGAATGACATCTCACGTTTTGACACCTACCCTATGCCTCGGATAGAGGAGATCTTAGATAGGCTAGGGCAAGCCAAGTATCTGACTACGTTGGATTTAACAAAGGGGTATTAGCAGATTCCCCTCACCAGGGAGTCTAGGCCAAAAACAGCATTTAGTTCCCCAATAAGGCTTTTTCAATTTCGCCGGATGCCCTTCGGGCTCCATGGAGCAGCCGCAACCTGTCAACGGTTAGTTGACATGGTTCTCCGCCCCCACCAGTGATACGCGGCCGCCTATATGGACGACATCGTTGTTCATAGTTCACGGTGGGATGAACATTTGACCCAGGTTAGGGCAGTGTTGCAGGCATTGAAGCAAGCCGGCCTTACTGTAAATCCCGCTAAATGTATGTTTGGGGCATCTGAGGTAAAATACCTAGGTCACCTGGTTGGACAGGGTATGGTAAAAAAATTCCCGAGACCTGTGACCAAAAAGGATCTTAGGGGTTTCTTGGGGTTAGTGGGGTATTATAGGCGGTTTATCCCACACTTTGCAACCGAAGCAGCCGAATTAACCGAGAGGCTTAGAAAGAATGCCCCTAATAACTTACTCTGGGATCAGGAGGCGGGACAGGCCTTTGTGAGGTTAAAAGAGAAATTGTGTGAAGCACCTATATTACGTGGGGTGGATTTTACTCTACCCTTTATCGTCCAAACCGATGCATCGGAAACAGGCCTAGGGGCTGTGATGTCTCAGAAGCAGGAGGGCTCTGAGCACCCGATAATGTTTTTAAGTCGCAAGTTAACTCCGCCGGAAAAAAAATACTCAACCATAGAACGTGAGTGCCTCGCTATAAGGTGGGCCATTAATGCACTGCGATTTTATTTAACTGGCCGGAGGTTTTTACTGGTGACTGATCACTCCCCACTTAAATGGCTTAATAAAATGAAAGACAGTAACGCTCGTTTAACGAGGTGGTACATGGCCCTGCAGGAATTCGATTTTAAGATAGAGCACAGAGCCGGGAAGCTTCATACAAATGCAGACGCCTTATCACGTATTTCGTGCTGTTCGCGGGATAAGGCGACAGCCCGAAATAGTCTAAGGGGGGGGGGATATTTTATTTATTTATTTATTTTATTACAAGTTCTTATATACCGCACTATTCGGCATCAGCGCGGTTTACATTATAACATAAAGACCATAACAACAAGCTGTTTGGTTTACATCGAACAGGAGTACAAACTTGGAGAACCGGGGTAAACTATATACAAGAGATAATTACATAGAACAGAATAGAGTCTTAATAATATCAAGAACGGCATGGTGTGTTCATGAGTGGGTCACTTCCTCTGGTTCAATTGCTGGTAGGGTAGTATTGAAGGAAGAGGTGGTATTTGAGTGCCTTCCTGAACTGGAGTAGGTCAGTAATGGCCCTTATGTCGGAGGGTAGAGCGTTCCAGCATTTGGGTACATAGAAACTGAAGGCTCTGTTTGAGGTTGTCATGTTGCACTTTGTCAACGCCTTCGAGGTTGTCAGTAGGTTTACGGCTGATGTTCTTCTGGATCTGTTGGGGGGTACTGTGTGAATCAGATCTGTGAGTGAGGAGGATGAGATACCCTTGATTGCCTTGAATGATAGGACTAGGGTTTTAAAGATGATCCTCCCATGGATGGGGAGCCAGTGAAGCTGTTTAAGAATGGGAGTTACGTGGTCGCTTCTGGAGGCTCCGTAGAGGACTCTTGCTGCGGCATTCATGGCCATCTGTAATGGGCTAAGAGTGGATTGAGGGAGACCTTGTAATATGGCATTTGCAAAGTCGAAGTGTGGCAGGATTAGTGCTTGGTATATGGTTCGGAAGTCATCAGGGTCCAACATGGAGCGCATATGCCTAAGCGAGCGTATTTTGAAGTATACAGCTTTGACTATGTTATTTATGTGATGTTTCATATCCAGACGTTGGTCCAATGTAACTCCAAGGTATCTTATTGTTTCTTTAGCTTGTAGGTCAGCTTCCTTGACACTGACGTGGGCTGGAGGGGTGAAGTTGGGGTCTTTGGAGATGAAGAGCACCTCTGTTTTTTTATGTTGAATGCGAAGGTTTTGTGATTGGAGCCACTCTGAGACCGAATTGAGGCAGTCTACCAACGGTGCCAGGTCTAATTGAGTTGTGGAGAAAGGCATATATAAGAGAATGTCATCTGCGTATATCAAGCAGTTGACTTTGAAAGATCTTATGATGTCGCAGATGGGCTGCATGTATATGTTAAATAGTAGGGAAGACAATGAGGAACCTTGAGGCACACCTTGCTTTTGATGGAAGCGTTTTGACTCTTCTGTACCGGACTTCACATATTGCCATCTACCATCCAGGTAAGAGTTGCACCATTCTAATGCACTGTTGCAGATACCTTTCTCTTTCAGTCGTCCGAGGAGAATTTCGTGGCTTACTGAGTCGAACGCCGCAGCGATGTCTAAGAAGACGAGTACAAATCCTTGTCGGATGTTGTTAATGCCTGTGATAATGTCGTTGAATAGGTTCGTGAGAAGGGTCTCGACCCCATGATATTCTCTGAACCCATGTTGGCAGTGATCTAGGGGCGCTGTGGTGTCTATATGATCTTGGATTTGCCGTTGTGCCTCCTTCTCAATTATCTTGGCTAAGAGGGGAATGCTAGCTATAGGCCTATAAGATTCGACCTTTTGCGGGTCTAGCTTGGGGTTTTTCAAAAGTGGCCTGATGGAAGTCTGCTTGAGTGCTGCAGGGAAGTACCCTGTTGTGAATGAGAGGTTCATTAGATTTGCAACGAAGGGGCTGAACGCACAACGTAGCTCCTTAATCCAAAAAGCTGGGCATGGGTCCGTTTGTGCAGTGGAGGTATTGAGAGATGCTATGGTGTCCTCGATGCATTTAGTGGATGGTGTAGAGAAGATATTTAGTGGGGTTGCATTCGTTGGTTCTTGGAACGGGACTGTTGACACCTTGTTAGTTTGCACTATCTTGGATTGCATGTAGTCAGCGAATTTCTGTGGATGAATCTCACTGTGTTGTTCGGGAGAAGGTTCCTTTGAGAGGGATTTGACCAGGTTGAAGAGGTCACGTGGTTTATTCAGTGATCTCTTTAGGGTGTCTGTGTGATATTGTTTCATTGTGGTTGTGATTGCTTCACGGTGTGTGGAGAGGTGAGTACGGTAGGCGGTCTGATCTTCAGTGGAAAGTGATCTGCGCCAGCGGCGTTCCAGTCTGCGGAGTTGAGTCAGGAGAGAACCATGGGGCGGTGCTTCTTTTTCTCCTCTTTGTGTTATTGGAAATTGGAGGTTGTGATATGGCATGCAGATTGGAGTTCCAGGAGTTGATTAGTTCGTCGAGGTCTGGTGTGGTTTTGTTGAGGAGTGATTGGGTCTCAGCCAAGATGTGTTCTCTGTTAAATGGTCTAAATCTTCTTGTGGGCGTCCGTGATGTGCTGTGCATGTTTTGGCTTCTGTGCAGCTTCTCATTGATGATGGGGATCTGGAAAATGATCAGTTTGTGGTCTGACCAGGGTACATCAACGATTGATATTGGTAGGTTGTGGTTTTGTTGAATGACTGTCTGAGGAGCAAATACCAAATCCAGAATGTTTCCCTTTATATGAGTGGGTTTATTGATAATTTGCTTGAGTCCCAGGTCTTCCATAGCACCAAGGAAGGCAATTGCGTGGTTTTGGGATAACGATGGGAGATTGAAGTCACCCATTATCCAATTTGGTTTATTGGGATTGAGGGTGCTGGCAGTAAGGTCAATAATGGTTGGGAGGTCATCTGGAGACGTGGACGGTGTCCTGTATAAGAGGTTGAGGGAGATTTGCTGGTTTGTAATGGAGAGTATGTCTAGATTGCTTGAGCTAGAGGAATCTGTTATGTGGAAGTTAAGGTCCGATTTGGAGACTATGAGCACCCCTCCTCCTTTTTTGTTTTCTCTATGTCTTGTGTGTATGGCGAAATTGGGTGGTAGAAGTTGGTTGATGAGAACATTATCTTCAGCTGATAGCCAGGTTTCTGTGATCATGAGTATCTCTAGGTCATAGCGGGAAATTGTTTCAAGAACCACAGGCCACTTTTTGCGAATAGAACGCGCATTTATGATGGCACATCTTAGGGGTCGGTAGTTCGGAGGTTCTTCCTGGGTGGGTGTATTGGGCAGCTGGAGTGCTATGTGTATCAAATGGGAGCGGCGTGTGTAGGTGGTAAGGAGGGTGCAGCCCAGCTAGGGAAAACTGAAAAAAAGAAGAATTTCTCTTCTTTACGGGGGATGGGTGCACAAAATCACATACTCCATACTAAAAGCCCTGAAAGGAACCTAGGGGGCAGAGCTAAGGGTAAACCAATCCCAGTCCACAGGACAACCCTGCATAGGAGTAGGAGGTCCAAGTGGGCGGAGCCAGGAAGGGAGTTGCCCTGCTCAGCAGTTAACAGGGAGAAAACAAACACAAGAGGGAGAGCCAGTTGGAGTTGGGAAGGGGCTTTGAGAAGAAGGTCCAGGAGGAATTCAAGAGCAAGCACAAGCGGCAGTTGCAGTTCCAGGCCTAGCCCAGGTTCTAGCCCAGTTCTCAGAAGGCACAGACCGGAAAGTTCTGTGGCCAAACTGAAGAGAAGCTTTGCAGCCAAGGAGAGCAGCAGAAGGAGGAACCACTATAGAGGCAGCCAAGAAAGGTACGCAGGGACCAAGCATTGCCAGCAGGATAGTTCTTGCTCTGACTCAGAGGAGACTGTCATACCCCAGAAGGCTCAGCACAGAAAGAAATATCTCACTAGGGAAGTTAAATAGGAGAGACCCCCAAGAGACTGGCCTGGAGAAGGCAAGGCCAGGCACTGGGAGAGGCTGTTTAATCTGGTGAAGACTCTTAAGGAAAAGAGCCCGGAACACTTTCAAGGAGCACCCAGCTGTAGCTCAATAGAGAGCATGGAGGTAGGTCCTGATGAAAGTGTTGTTAATTCTGATCTCTCTGAAATGGAATGCGAGCTGTGCACTAAGGTATTAGTGTGAGCTAGAAACAGTGGAACATAAAAAGGGGGCTGTGGTAGCCTAAAGACAGTTTCAGAAGCTGGAAGAGAGGGGAAAGCCTGAATGTAAAGGATTAAGAATCTCTCCTAAGAAGCTGAAACTGCAGGAGCTCAGTGGAGGTTCTAACAGCTGAAACTGTTTGTGTGTGGCAACAGCAGGGTTGAAGCTGATACCTCACTCACTATGTGAAGAGTTTTAAAATGCCTTTTTCTTCTGATGCTAAGGTTAAGCAGTTGCAGTAAGGAACAGGAACTGGTATGAGTTTGTTCAAGGTTACACTGTTTTGGACATTTTGATTTCTGAGAGAAATTATCCTGTATTTTCTTTTTGTCTGGAGAAACAAAAGTTATGCTTGAAGAATTTTATGTTCACCACTTACCAGCATGGAAACCGAATAAAATTTCCTGTGCGCTTTATTAACCACTTGGCTCTTCTTTTCGTACACAACTACAAATATCCTAGAAGGGATATCAGATGGCCAGCCGTCCCTACTAGGCAACCGCCTGGTAGGGGCGCCAGCGTCACACAACCTAGGGCCTGGCTCCCTAACAACACCTGGGATGAGAGGGAAGTGGAAAGGAAGGCAAGGGACTTACCCAAACCCCAAGCAAGAGAGAAGATGGAACTAGGAAATAAGCAATAGCTAATCCCTGATGCAACACCCATAGACATTCAGCCAGTGGATAACCCACCAGACTTGGGGTGGTAGAAACAACAAGCAACTACATGGGAGGTGACGGTAATTCCACACTTGGAATGCACCCCGGATGAATCTGAGACTTACGGGGGGGGAGGGGTGAATTTATTGTTATAGTGGACATGCATTGTTGTATAAACTAAAGGATGTTGGGAAGACATCATTTGCATATTTCTGACCTAATTTGCATAGTATTCACATTGTGTGTTGATACAAAGGACCCTGGTGAGGGCTACTTTGGACTCGGGGACAGTTGCCCAGAAAGGGGGGGAGCAGACCACAGCGTGGGAAGGGATCCCACCAAATGTGGACTTTGGGACTATTGGATCATTCACCCAAACGTACAGGGGTCCCCCAGAGATAGACCTCCCTGCTGGGAGGATACAATGGCTGCTGCTAAGGGGTAGTTCCTGATATCTTCTTAGAAAGTAGATTAAGCTAGGGGATCTAGAGATAGACAATACTGAACTAGATCTAAAACACAGCAACAGCAGCAGTGTCTATTTGTAATTTACCATCATGAATATTTTCTGATATATATGGTCAGACAGACATTATCTTGAAGCTGGAAAATAACAGAACAAATGTTTAATTCTCTCTGTTATTTTCCAGCTTCAAGATAATGTCTGTCTGACCATGTGGTTCATAAATTTTGGCCTGATGAACTAAAGAGTGTTTTCTTATATTGTGTATAAGAGGAAATTTGTTTCTATTAGGCTCCTTAGTTGGCTTCCATACTTGACAACATATTGTAATTCAAGCTATCATTACTATATTTGATGTGCCTACTGACAGTTGGTGCCAAGATTCTGTTCAGTTTTCTTAGTGGGAAGCCAATAGATATTTCTCAGATCCACGGGTCATTGCCAATACACATGCTGGTTGCAACCTGTTTGCCACTTCTGGATAAGCAGATTATACTAGAGAATCTATTAAATATTTAAGATTTCTGAAAGCGGGGAGAGAATAGCTGCATTATGAGTAACCAAAGTTGAGGAAGAACGTTTGAGCCAGAAAGGAAAGCTGGTGGCTGTATCACCATTTTATCCTGTAGTGTTGTTTTATATAGTAACCCCCCCCACACACACACACACACACATAAACACACACAGACAATGCCAGAGATGAGCAACATCAGCCCCTATAAAATCGCAGACTATGCGGCATGTGATGAGAACAGCTGCATATCAAATATCTGAATATGAGAGAGAATGCATGTATACAGCCAAATTAAATATAAATCAGTAATGAACATATTCAAAACTCTACAAGAACAATCATCGCCATACCTAAAGTCCCTCATCCGCACACCAACTACCACCAGAAAAAGGCGCAGATATAACCAGAATTTACTGGACCTGCCAGCAGAAATAACACAAATGAACCAAAATACTAACAACAGAGCTTTCTCCACTGATCTATGGAATGCAGCTGATCTATGGAATGCACTCCTCAACAACCTTAGAAAAACATATGAACTGGGAGAACAGCCTGATTTCCCTGGGAGCTGCCGCGGAGTTTTACATCGCCGCGGAGCAGTGTGGCAGGTGGGAGCTGACTGCTTGTTGGGGCAGCTGCAGGCATCTGGTGGCCATCCTAGGCGCTGAGGACCCCCCGCGCCCTACAAAGCCCAGCAGGTACACTCACGGCCGCGAGTTCGCGGCCTGCGAGGTCGTGTCCAAAGGGGCGTGTCACAAGGGGCTAGACACGCTCCTTTTGTGCTCCTTCGGTGCTCCCTGAGGTTATCGGGAGGTGCCGTTGAGTCAAGTGTGGTTCCATGGGGAAACGGAAGGCCAAGGTTGTGGCTAAAAGTTCAGCTGGAAATGATTCACGAGGAGGTAAAGTGACCGGCCCCATGGACAAACATTTGACTTCCTTGCTGCCTGTCAGTCATTCTCCGGACGGGGCTTCTTTGAGCCCGGAGAACCGGACACCACCTCCTTTCCCTCAGCCTTCAGGTTCCTCTACACCTTTGGGATTATCCCCTAGCCCTTCTGCTTTGTCTCTTTGTCCAGTTGATCCAGCTGTATCTGAAGTTATATCTCTCCCTTCTAATCGGGAGGTGACACTGTCGGACATTTGGTTGACACTACAACAAATTGATTTACGTTTGTCTTCAACTGTTACTTCGCTGTGTGGGTTTACACATGATGTGGTGGCCAAAGTTAAAGATGTAGATGTTCAAATGGTTTCTTCTATGAAGTCTATTGCCCGTTTGGATTCTCAGCAGCAAACCCATAGTGATTTGTTTGCTACTTCTATTAAAGAGGTTTCTTCTATATCTTATTGGGTTGAGTCACTTGAGAATCAGCAACAGGCAAGAAACTTGCGTTTCCTAAATTTTCCATCTACCCATTTGCTTTCTTTTGAATTTTGCATAAATATTTTTTTGAGGTACTACACTTGAAATAGACCCTAGAGATAGTACAACTTTATTCCTTTTCTGTGGGTGTTCAGAGTCATCTGGCTGCAGACGGGTTGTCTTCCCTGCCTGATAATTCAGTCACCAATAACCTCACGGCATTTTTGGAAGATTCACTTGATGTTATAACCAAACGTTGCACTTTGGTGGTAACATTCAAGTCTGAATCTATCAAATTATTTGTTCTACGTGCTTATTTTAAATATAGGCAAGTTGTTTTCTGTGGTTTTAAAATTCAAGTGTTTCCAGATGTCAGCCGGGTCACTCAGCTTCGGCGGAAGCAGTTTCTTGAATTAAAATCTAGGGCTGTGTCTTTGGGGGCTTCTTTTTTTCTGAAATTTCCATGCCGCTGTTTAATATCATTTGAGGGGAAAGATTATGTTTATACGGACGCCTCTGTGTTGCATCAATTTTTGTCTGCAAAGGAAGTCTTAGGGGATGGGTAGGTGATTGCATTTTGTTTCGCTCCCTTATGTGGAGTTCTTTGTTTAAATTTTCTTCTTTCTACGATGGAATGTATCAGGCCTTCTCTCTTGATGTGTAAATCATGTTGTGATCTTTTTATTCTTGAATAATATTCAATGTGGTGTATTTTGCGGAATTGTGGATTATGTATTCTTGTATTCAGGAAAAGCTTAAATAAAAATATTTAAAAAAAAAGAAAAACATATGAACTAACAAAATTCCACAAAGATCTCAAGACATTCCTAGTCAAAGAACACTTCAAGGACTAAATGGTGTGTCCCCATAGAACAACAAAACTTATGGATACCTATTCCCCTGTCAATGAGTACCACCTTCCCACACCCTCCCATTTTAATCCTCCCCTCACCCCCCCCCCTCCAACAATACACAACCCCAGTTTTACATTATCTGGTTTTTGAAGATGTTATGGATCAGAGACTATAATTACCAATTGCAATTGTTCTATTCAATGTTATTAAAGTTCAAAGATTATATATAAACAGTTAATGTTTTGTTCCCTGTAAACCACTTTGATTCCCAAATAAAGGCGATATAAAAAAACAGATAAATAAATAAAATGAGCCAGGAAGGATCATCATTTGGCCCTGCCATGGTTTGGTTCAAGACAATCTGCTGCCTGAAACGAGGAATGCATTCACCAAAGCATAGGTAATGGGATTGTGAATTTAGCTCACGCATTTTTCAGTGGTAACTCAAGGCTAGTTACCTCCAGGAAAAGTAGGCATTTCCCTGTCACCAGAATGTTTATTCCTGAAGCAAGGGAGGGTGAAGTGACTTACCCAAGATCACAAGGACTGGCAGTGGAATTTGAAGCCTGGTTTCTCTGGTTCTCTGCCTTCAACTACCTAGACCTAAGCAATTGAAGAACTAGAAATATTTGAACAAGAGTCCATGATAAAACAGCAAGTACTGCATGGAAAATTTGAGAAAACTTTGAAGACAAGAGTTGAAAAGGGCATGAAACCATGTGTCTGCCCAAAAGATTCAACCTGGCGGGATGGTCGGTCAGATTGGAAATGTTTTCTTGAAAATGTTGATCTTCTACAGTCCTAAAGTGCCTCCATATGAACAGAGGCATGACTGGCCTGAAGCAACAAGAACAGCATCATCAAGACCCCAAGATGCTAAGTACAGAGCAAGGCATCAAGAAGAGTGGCATAAGGATCATCAGTAATCTCAAATCCACCAATATAACCATGCATCATCATTATAGCTAGCAATCTCACAATCACTGTGGGAACAGGAGATGAGTGCAAAGCAAGGCAGCAAAAAGAGAGGCATCAACATTCCAAGACACTGAGTTACTGATAAAACAGCAAGTACTTCAAACTTTGAAGTCAGAGATAAAGAGGGCATGAAACTGTTGAATCATCCAGTGAACCGCACAAACTCTTTCACTGGTAGGAGAATCAGTTCACATTCTCAAATATGCTGATTTCTGTAGCACTAAAGTGTCTCCACACCAATAATAGCATGAACAGCCCAAGGCAGCAAGAACAACATCAGCAAGACCCCTAGACCTGGTGCAGAGGGAGATGTCTGCTACCATGGTCTTTTCCAGAACCTCTGATTTTTGAGACCCTTCCACTCATGGCACAACTTAAATTAATAATACTACTACTGAGCATTTGTATTGTGCTACAATACATATGCAGCATTGAACAGACACATGTAAGAGACAGTTCCTGCTCATTAGAGCTTACAATCTATTCAAGACAGACAACACAGTCAAGACTATGAATTAGAAATTGGTTGAGTGGGAGGTGACAAAGGGTACAGGTAAATGGAGCTCACTCTGAGGAGAAGAAAGTTATCAGTGGTGTGCCCCTGGGATCTGTCGGTCCGATTCTTTTTAACATTTTTGTTAATGATATAGCAGAAGGGCTCTCGGGTAAGGTTTGCTTGTTCTTTGTGGATGATACCAAAATCTGCAATAGAGTAGACACCCAAGAAGGTGTAGATAACATGAGGAGGGATCTTGCTAAGCTTGAAGTATGGTCTAGAATTTGGCAGCTGAGATTTAATGTTAAAAATGCAAGGGCATGCATTTGGGCTGCAGCAATCCAAGGGAGCGATATAGTATAGGAGGTGAAGTACGTTTGTCCACTAAAGAAGAGCGGGACCTCAGCATAGTTGTGTCTGATGATCTTAAAGTAGCTAAACAGGTAGAAAAGGCGACGGCAAAAGCTAGAAGGATGCTTGGGTACATACGGAGAGGAATGGCCAGCAGAAGAAAGGAGGTGATAGTGCTTCTGTATAAGGCTTTGGTGCGACCTCATTTGGAGTATTGTGTGCAATTCTGGAGACTACACCTTCAAAAGGATATAAACAGGATGGAGTCAGTACAGAGGGTGGCTACTAAAATGGTTAGTGGTCTTCATTATAAAGCATATAAGGACAGACTTAAGGTTCTTATTATGTACACCTTAGAGGAAAGGCGGAATATAGATGATATGATTGAGACATCTAAATAACTCTGTGGCATAAATGCACAGGGGGAAAGCCTTTTTCCATTGAAAGCAATTTCTGCTATGAGGGGACATGGGATGAGGGTGAAAGGGGATAGATTCAGGAGTGATATACGGAAATATTTCTTTACGAAAAGAGTGGTGGATCCGTGGAATAGTCTCCCAGTGGAGGTGTTAGAGATGAGGACAGTATCTGAATTCAAAAAAGCATGGGACAAACACAGAGGATCTCTAAAGGAAAAAAGGGGACTGTTGTAGTTGTTGATATGGAAGGACAGACTAGATAGGCCATGTGGTATTTTTCTGTCGTCATTTTTCTATGTTTCTAAGACAGACAAAACAGCAACTCTAGACATGGGATATATCTAGGGTGAATGGTAAGGAAACAAAAAGGAGATAAATGGGACCTACTCTGGGTTTCATGGGTCTGTGTGGATGCTAATGACCCACCCAATCTGTCTTTAAAAACTGATGAAGAAGTCTAATATGTGTTTAGTCAGAACGTCTCATGAAGCCTTATACCACAACTAAGGTGAGGCACACATCAGCTGAGGTTAGATCCCATTTGTACTGCCCAATTTTATACGGTAAAATGAATGATCTCAACCTAACCGCCTTACTGGGCAGACAGGTGGGCCATTTTGGTCTTTATCTGTCATGATCCTGTAACTGCTGCAGTAGGAATACCCAAAATCTGGGTTAAGGCACATAAAGCTGACCACACCATCATTTGGAGTATTGTGTGCAATTCTGGAGATCACACCTTCAAAAGGATATAAAAAGGTTGGAGTCAGTGCAGAGGGTAGCTACTAAAATGGTTAGTGGCCTTCATTATAAAGCATATGAGGATAGACTTAAGGATGTTTTTGCTGGCAGCACTGATTTAAATTAAAAAAGGAAATGCCTCAGACAGCCTTCTTACATAACACCACTGCAGGATTGACCCCATGACCTCTGCCTCCACAGTCATTGCGGTAATCAGTAGGCTACATCTTGATAGCTTCTAATACTGCGCCGGCATGAACTTAGGGTTAACGCGTGTTAAAGTGCCACGGCGCCCACTATCGCACGATACCGTTTCCTTGCAACCTTACCTCCAGACCTCCCACTACCTTATATGGCATTCTGCACATTAACGCTGCAACTAGCGCCGGTAACATTAAGGGATATGTTTACTAAACCATCTTAATGTTACCGGCGCTAGTTGCAGCGATAATATGAAGAATGCCATATAAGGAGTGGGTGTTCTGGTCCTAAGGTAGCAAGAATCTGTATCTCGCGATAGTGGGCGCCGTGGCACGTTAACACATGTTAAACCTAAGTACATGCCAGCACAGTGTTAGACACTATAAAGATGTAGCCCACTGGTTACTGCAATGACAGTGGAGGCAGATGTCATGGGTTCAGTCCCACAGTGGTGTAATCTAAAAAAGGCTGTCTGAGGCATTTTCTTTTAATTTAAATCAGTGCTGCCAGCAAAAACACCCTCACAGTGCTGTAACCTAAGGTGCCTCATAAGGTGCCCTATAAGGCGCCCCATAGGTCACATTATAAAGTGTCCTGTCTGCCAAGTGTGACAAGGCAGAGCTGTCAGAGCACAAGAAAAAGGGTTTTAAACACACTTTTTCCTCTGAACCTGCCACAGATACAGGTCAAGAAAGGGTTAAAAGCTCAGCACTCAAAGGTTCAGTGCAGGAGAGACGAGAAAGGGAGCCACACCCTAGCTCTAGGCTGACAGGGAGAGCTAGCCTATCAGGGAAAGGGGTGGGCTCACGCCTGGTTGGACAAAGCACTCCTCATAACCAGGAAGTGGTAATTTCAAAGGAGGAGCAGAAGGAAGAGAAGGAAGAGAAGGAGGAACGGAGAGGAGATGGAGTAATGAGAGGAAAGCAACGCAAAGGCTTACCTTTGGCACAGCCGGGAGAAAGGGACTCAGAAGCATCAGATGCAGCCTTAGAGTCAGAGATTCTTCCCAGAGGGATAAAGAAACCAGGTCCAAGCAGAGAATGGAGATCCCGGGCTGTTCTGAAAGTCTGAAAGAGCTGGTAGCAAGTGGAATCAGGTGGGAACCGAGTATTTGGACGGTTGCCAGCCACTTTGCTCAGAGAAAGCCACGTCTCGAGGAAGGCAGTTGGAAGTGCTGCCAGGAAGGAATAGCCCTCAAGCAAAGCCAAAGCAGGTTAGAAACTTTTATAAACCTTTTAAGCAAAGTTTGGAATCCTTGTCTGAAAGGGACAGAAGCAATTCTGCAGATAGTTTCCCTGGGACCAGACAGACAAAAGAGAAACTGGGTGGAAGGGAATTCCCAGTGTGTGAAAGACAAGCATTGCCTTACTGCAGAGAAAGTGTCAGAAGCTGCAGGTTAGAGTCTAGCACAGCTGCACCTCAGCACGTTGTTAATTGGCAGCACCGGGACACAAACTGTAAGCCTGTACTGTAAGCCTGTAATCTGTATTCTGCTGTGCCCCCCCCCCCCCTCTAATCAGAGTGTTTTAATCTAATTCCTGGCCAGTACAGCCAACATCACCATGTGTAACAACCGCTGCTGATCACTGGAAGCAGCGGGATATAAATGTACGCTAAATAAATAAATAAATAAATAAATAAAATAAATAAATAAACAAACCTAGATACAGACTCTGATGACCAGGAGATATTAAAAGAGCCTGTAAAACATTCTCTGAAGAAATACATACCTCCTCACCAGAGAGTAAGACCGGGGCAACCCAAGGGAGAGAGAAATCCCTACTCTCAACTCCTTAAGAACCTTAATAAACAGGTATCCCTGCAAGAGCCCCGGATACATAAAGAGAGGGGAGAGAAGCAGTTACAAACCCTTCTCAAGCACCTGAAATCACTAGACTCGAGTGAGCCTTATAATCAGGAAGCTCAAGATAGTGAAGGTGAACCAATGCAGACAGATAATCCATTGTCTTATAGTAGCAGTTCAGAAATGGAATGTGGTATCTGTCAAAGGGAAGTTTAAAGTACAGCTTAAACATATTACATATTTTAAGGCTGTTGTAAAAGTCTAACTTTGGAGATTGGATGCAGACAGGAGTTTTGTCTCATTACCAACACAAGTTAAATACCCAGCTCTAAGGGCACATAGAATTCTTCTGGGAGAAGTTTACATAGAAGAATGATCAGGCTTGTGGAAGAAGCAGCTGTTATCCTTAGAGGCTAGGAGGAATTATCTTAAGCACACGTGGACAAGAAAAACCACAACATTGAAAGTTTATTTATTGAAAGCTTATGTTGGAAAAGTATTGCTGTTATGAAGAACATTGATGTTTTGGAATATTGAAAGAAATAAGAGAAGCTGATGGTTGATTGCTTATGATGCCCTGAGAAGTATCAGGAGAGCTGTTATCCAGGACTTTTTCTGTTACGCTTTTGTTATCATTTAACCTCTGTTCTTGGGGGAAGAAACCCTGTGCAAACAATAAAAATATTGTTTACTCTTAACCTACTTTGGCTGTCATCACTGGGCTACAACTACACAAGCATATCCAGATAACAGCATTAACAGAGTGACTTTAACTGTGCCCCCTCTCCTACTGCCTCTATACTGGGGTTGGCGGGCGAGGGGTGACACAGGTTGGCGTAGTTTTGCGGATTCTTCAACACCCTGTTCAGAGAAGAGGATATACCAGCGCTAACAGCGAAGTCTGAGGAGAGAAACCTCGTGCAAGCTTGAAAAAATAAAAATAAAAATAAAGAAAGGTGCCTGAAGAAGAGCTTGCCGGATCTGCAAAAGCATTTGGGAGCGCAAGATTGGTGGAGGTGGACCAGAGTTCCTGTTCCAGCACCAGCGCATTCCTGTTGAGCAAGACTCTCCACTTGTAGCAGGTAACCAGTAGCTGGGAAGGCTTGTCTCAGGATACTGCTACAAGGGAGGGGGGTAAAGCGCAGAGCTAAGCCGGGAGCTAAGGCAGGTGCAATTGTCTTTGTGCCGCACTTGGTGCTGTTTCCTTTTGTTTCCTTACAGCTACAGCGAGATGGAGCCCGCACACCTGATGAAGTGGGTAGCGGAAGCGTTCCAGCAGCAGGACGCGAGAGCAGCGCAGACGCAAGAACGGATGGTGGAGACGTTCCAGGCGCAGCAAAAGCCATTGATAGATCTGCTGAGTTCGTGGATCGGGGAGCAAAAAGAGACGACCAAAGTACTAAAGACTGTTTCTAGTTCAGTAGGAACTAATACAGGACTTGGAGCTTTAGCTCAAGGAATGTGGTCATTAGGACCAATGTCTAAAGAAGATGATATAGATGACCATATTGAGGTTTTTGAGCGCATTGCTATCATGAGCGGATGGCCAAAAGAACACTGGGTCATCAGATTCACTACTTCCTTAACGGGAGAGGCTTTGACAACCTATAGAGAGATGCCCAATGATCTGGCTACCGATTATGACGCTGTGGTCAAAGCCATAAGAGACAGGCTGGGCCTAACTCCGGTGGTGTACCGCCGTCTTTTAAGAGGGTGTAAATTAACCCCGGGCGAGACACCACAGGCATTATGCCACAGGATTAGAGCTTTAGTACACAAATGGCTTTCACCACATAACAGGAGTATTGACACAATAATAGATGACATTGTGCTAGAGCAGTTTCTTGAGGCAGTTCCCAAAGAAGTACAGTCCTTCTTAGTTCTGCAGGACTGTGGAAACACTAAGGATGCCATCACGCTGGCCAACCGTTTCTTTGCGGCGGAAGCTATAAGACAGCGGGGGATGGGTGTTTCGGAGAAGTCAGTCCTGAGAATGCCAGGAGCGAAGGGTAGAGCAATGGTGGGAGAGTGCCCATCTAAGAAGTCCCTATTCAAACCTGGGTGGGAGGAACATAAATGTTTTTCTTGCGGTCAGCAAGGACACCTGAAAAAGAATTGCAAGTCTAAACTAGCATTGGTGACTACTCCTTCCAAGAAGGTGGGGGAGGGATTCTTATTAGCAGTCACTGTTAACAATGTCCAGGCTGAAGCGCTATTAGATTCTGGCGCTGACCAGTCGATGGTCTCGGAGAAATTCTGGGAAAGGATAGGAACCCCTAATGAATGCCCTAAAGTACACCATGAAGGAAAGATTAAAATCCGCTGTGTACATGGTGCTGCTACCTTTTATCCGGTGCACACCATAACAGTGGAGGGACTAGGGGTAAAGAAGGACATCCCAGTAGCAGTAGTGCCGAACTTACCATACTCCATAGTTTTGGGTAGGAATTGTCCTCAACTTAGGGCAGGCCTAGCCCAAGCATTAGCCCTCAAAGACGAAGCTAACATTCCTACAAATTGTAAAAAGCCAGGAGAAATAAAGAAGACCAAGATATATCTTCCTTTAAGGAAAGATGTGGGATAGGTCTAGTGTCCACTCGCGCCCAAACTAAGGCCAGTCAGGAGAATCAGGATACACTAATAGATCCCCTGGCAGAATTACCCTCACACAGTGGTTTGGTAACTCCCTCTCGGGAGCACATAAAACCACACAAGGGGGAAAAACGTAGGGAGAGACAGTGCAGGCCCATAGTCGGATGGAACTACGGGCAGGACAGGAGTTACCATGGGCTCCGGCCCAATTGGTAGCAAAGTTCCCTTCATTCCCGGAGGAACAAAGGCACGATCCAGCATTGACCCATGCCTTTGATAGTGCTAATAAGGGAAAAAGGTCATTGCCCTATTTTTGCTTGGAAGGGAATGTGTTATATAGGGAGAGCTCAGACCCTCATTCTAAAGGTACCCGGAGGCAATTAGTGGTGCCCACTACATTTAAAAACTTGGTCCTACGCCTAGCGCATGACCATCCCTTGGGCGGACACAAGGGAGCTCAAGGCACACTGGATCAGATTTTGAGCCGTTTTTATTGGCCTGGGGTTTATCGTGAGACCGCCAAATTTTGTGAGGCTTGTCCCGCATGTCAGAAGGTCACCCCCTATTTGCCAGGGAAAACACCTCTGACACCTATGCCCATTATATCTAGACCAGTGGAGCGATTGGCCATGGATATGGTCGGCCCTTTGATCCGGACTCCCAGAGGGTTTAAATACATATTAGTCATTGTGGATCATGCCACACGTTTTCCCTGGGCAGTTCCCTTAAGGAATACGTCTGCCCGCACGATTGCCTCAGAACTATTGAAACTTTTTTGTGAGATAGGATTCCCGAAGGAAATTCTCACAGATTGAGGTACTAACTTCTTATCCCATTATCTAGCACAGTTTTGGGATGCCTTTGACATCCGGCACATTAGGACAGCTGCCTACCACCCCCAAACTAACGGGCTGGTTGAAAGGCAGAACCAGACGATTAAAAGGATGCTGAGGAGAAGTTTAGAAGGAGATGTGGCCGAGTGGGATATGATGCTCCCCTTTATACTGTATGCCTGTCGGGAGAAGAAACAGGCCTCCTTAGGCGTCTCTCCGTATGAGCTTTTATATGGGCGAGCACCCCGGGGGGTATTGGATATTTTACGGGATCAATGGGTAGAGCCGCCGTCAGAGGAGGTGGAAATACCCCAATTCCTAAGAGACTTACGGGCCCGCTTACAACGTACGTCTCAAGTAGTAGGGGAGAATTTGACCTCCAGCCAAAGGAGGCAGAAAAAATACTATGACCACCGCACCCAACCTAGACAGTTAAAAATTGGGGAGAAGGTCATAATAATGGTGCCTGGTCGCAAACCAAAGTTTGAAAGCACCTGGAGGGGACCCTGCCGGGTCATTAAACGAATAGGACCCACCACTTATACAGTGGAAACCAGGAGGGGGAAGCAACAAAACTTCCATGTGAATGATTTAAGGCCATGGCACGAACGGGTAGCTTTGGCTCACTTAGCTACAATAACTGACCATGAAATTAGCTACAGCCACCAGAGAAGGATTCCGGGCTGTTCTGAAAGTCTTCAGCCAGCTCGGAATATCTTAAATGGGGGGTTGTGTGACAAGGCAGAGATGTCAGAGCACAAGAAAAAGGGTTTTAAACACACTTTTTCCTCTGAACCTGCCACAGATACAGGTCAAGAAAGGGTTAAAAGCTCAGCACTCAAAGGTTCAGTGCAGGAGAGACGAGAAAGGGAGCCACACCCTAGCTCTAGGCTGACAGGGAGAGCTAGCCTATCAGGGAAAGGGGTGGGCTCACGCCTGGTTGGACAAAGCACTCCTCATAACCAGGAAGTGGTAATTTCAAAGGAGGAGCAGAAGGAAGAGAAGGAAGAGAAGGAGGAACGGAGAGGAGATGGAGTAATGAGAGGAAAGCAACGCAAAGGCTTACCTTTGGCACAGCCGGGAGAAAGGGACTCAGAAGCATCAGATGCAGCCTTAGAGTCAGAGATTCTTCCCAGAGGGATAAAGAAACCAGGTCCAAGCAGAGACCGGAGATCCCGAGGAGACAGAGCTGGTAGCAAGTGGAACCAGGTGGGAACCGAGTATTTGGACGGTTGCCAGCCACTTTGTTCAGAGAAAGCCACGTCTCGAGGAAGGCAGTTGGAAGTGCTGCCAGGAAGGAATAGCCCTCAAGCAAAGCCAAAGCAGGTTAGAAACTTTTATAAACCTTTTAAGCAAAGTTTGGAATCCTTGTCTGAAAGGGACAGAAGCAATTCTGCAGATAGTTTCCCTGGGACCAGACAGACAAGAGAGAAACTGGGTGGAAGGGAATTCCCAGTGTGTGAAAGACAAGCGTTGCCTTACTGCAGAGAAAGTGTCAGAAGCTGCAGGTTAGAGTCTAGCACAGCTGCACCTCAGCACGTTGTTAATTGGCAGCACCGGGACACAAACCTAGATACAGACTCTGATGACCAGGAGATATTAAAAGAGCCTGTAAAACATTCTCTGAAGAAATACATACCTCCTCACCAGAGAGTAAGACCGGGGCAACCCAAGGGAGAGAGAAATCCCTACTCTCAACTCCTTAAGAACCTTAATAAACAGGTATCCCTGCAAGAGCCCCGGATACATAAAGAGAGGGGAGAGAAGCAGTTACAAACCCTTCTCAAGCACCTGAGATCACTAGACTCGAGTGAGCCTTAGGAAGCTCAAGATAGTGAAGGTGAACCAATGCAGACAGATAATCCATTGTCTTATAGTAGCAGTTCAGAAATGGAATGTGGTATCTGTCAAAGGGAAGTTTAAAGTACAGCTTAAACATATTACATATTTTAAGGCTGTTGTAAAAGTCTAACTTTGGAGATTGGATGCAGACAGGAGTTTTGTCTCATTACCAACACAAGTTAAATACCCAGCTCTAAGGGATAGCTTCAAGAGCACATAGAATTCTTCTGGGAGAAGTTTACGTAGAAGAATGATCAGGCTTATGGAAGAAGCAGCTGTTATCCTTAGAGGCTAGGAGGAATTATCTTAAGCACACGTGGACAAGAAAAACCACAACATTGAAAGTTTATTTATTGAAAGCTTATGTTGGAAAAGTATTGCTGTTATGAAGAACATTGATGTTTTGGAATATTGAAAGAAATAAGAGAAGCTGATGGTTGATTGCTTATGATGCCCTGAGAAGTATCAGGAGAGCTGTTATCCAGGACTTTTTCTGTTACGCTTTTGTTATCATTTAACCTCTGTTCTTGGGGGAAGAAACCCTGTGCAAACAATAAAAATATTGTTTACCCTTAACCTACTTTGGCTGTCATCACTGGGCTACAACTACATATCCAGATAACAGCATTAACAGAGTGACTTTAACTGTGCCCCCTCGCCTACTGCCTCCATACTGGGGTTGGCGGGTGAGGGGTGACACAAGGCACCCTATAATGTGCCCTATAGGGCGCTGTATAGGGCAACTTATAGGGCGCTTTACAGTGTACCCTATAGGGCGCCTATGAGGCACCTTAGGCTACAGCACTGTGAGGGTGTTTCTGCTGGCAGCACTGATTGAAATGAAAAGGAAAAGCCTCAGATAGCATTCTTAAATAACACCACTGTGGGATCAAAGCCATGACCTCTACCTCTACAGTCATTGAAGTAACCAGTGGGCTACATCTTTATAGTGTCTAACAAGCTGCTGGCTGGCTACAGAAAGACAGCAGGTCACCACACAAACTGTCTGCTGTGGTTACCAGGATAGGGTAAATCCACCCATACCCATGATGCACTGCACATGCAGATGAGCAGCCTACATCTGATTACAAGATGGGGTATGCTTCTCTATAGCCCCCCGGCCTGGTAGGGAGAACTGGCCGTGTGTGTTACTGGCACAGAGTAGCTACAGACCGTGACATTGTGCGGTTCCTCTTCTCACCCTGGGGGTGAAGTGGGGGGCCTAACACCAGGTCCACAGCACATGGCATGGCTGAGATAGGCTGTGCTGCAGGTCCCCATCAGTGCCAGTGTGTGATGGGTTGTCCCTGCAGATGCACCTGTGTCTAGGCCTTGTAGACTATGATGCACTCAGAATAGTGCAAGTCCTGTGTGGGTGCCATGGTCACATGTTTATAAGTGATGGGTGGTGTTCAGAGCCCAAAGCAGTTTATATAGCACCACCCAACCCTCCCGTGGGCCAGGGTGGGGGACAGGATCTCCCGCCAACAGATCCACATTCTACATCTCTGCAATGGTGGCAGTAGAGGGGAACAGGCACCCTACAGGGAGGTCAATGCAGATATGTACGCATCACATAGGGCAGTAGGCCTGGAAAAGCTCAGCTGCCCCACCACCTCTATCTGACATCCACCAGCAGAGGGCACTGTCAGTCTCCACCCACTGCACGGTGTTCCAGCCATACACATGCTAACTGCATACAGTCCACTAGCTAGTACATAGTGCATGTTCCTGGAGGAACCATGTGCACCCAAAAACAAGACATGAACATACACACCAAGCAGGTATGTCAGTGACTGGGCCCCAGAAAAGGAAACACAGAAATATCACATTAGAGAAATACTATATAGCACTATGGGGTAACCTAGCCATGCCGTGGTCACTGCTCAGTCAGGGTGAGAGTGACCTCCCAGCATGACATGCTGTGGCCACCCTGTCCCGTGCAAGTGGTAGCCAGGCACTACAATGTCCCAGCCATTGCCCTATGCCCTGTGCAGATGCTACCTACCCAGGCCACCCTGTCCAGGCCATACCCACAGTACCTTGCTCCTCATTATGCACATTGGCAGGCTAACACTGGAAACAGTACAAGCATTGTGGGCTCAGTAAGGTGTAGGCAGCCACATAACACTGGATAGACATACACACACTACCACACCTATTTCAGCATTGTGCAAATATGGAGGTGGTTGGCAGCCCTGGCCGCCACACCAGTCCTGGGCACAGTGCAGGCATTGCTATGGTACTCAATACTGTTAGGGTCACTCCCCGAGGTGTTAAACACTGTCAGAAACAAAACCTGAAACACACTCCACAGATAACAGAAAGGTTGATATGATGAATCCCTGTCAACAAATTGTGTTCAACTTAGGATTTGTTATCTGACATTACTCATAGCAACCTTTTGATATATGTGGAATGTGTTCCCAAGTTTAGGGCGGCATTGCTAAGGTATGCAGGTGCTAGTATTGGTAGATGCTGCTCCACGCAGGGCCAACAGCCTGACTTTCCATGAGCCGCTGCATATTGGGGCCTGTGAGTGTGGGTTTTGTGCCCCTGTCGGCCGCTGCTCTAGGGCAGAGGTTCCCAATTCCAGTCCTGGTGGGCCAAACATGGTTCAGGTTTTCATGCTGTCCCTAATGAATATGAATGGATACATTTGCATACAATGCGGGCGGTGCATGTAAATGCATCTCTTGCATATTTATTAGGGACATCCTGACAACCTGAATGGTGTTTGGCCCTCCAGGGCTGGGGTTGGGAAACTCTGCTCTAGGGATTGCACATGTTTATGGTGTATGTGCTCTGTAGGGTACAATATAGGCATTTGTGGCGTGTTACTTTTATCTGCAATAAAGATGATGTCTTTATTACCATGGTTTAGTAAGGATTAAATGAGGGGACATGGTCTGCAGGAGCCACAGTTGGGACTTGAAACCTGTAACCTTCATGCCCCTGAATATACTGGCTGTGTGTACTGCACCAAACCATTGCCACAGAGGCAGGTTATTCCCTGGGGATAGCATTACTGTTCATCAGACAGCCCTTGTCTCTTGTACTGCATGCCACCCACCTGAACAGGGCTTGGCCTTGGTGTGCTGTGGGCAGATGCCACTGCCCCCTCCAACACCAGTACCCCTCTGCCACCATGCTGACATGCCCTTATGCCGGTGGTGCTGGTGGTGCGCAGTCCCAGGCCATCCATTGTGCCAGTAGGTGGTTTCCTATGGTGTGGGGTCTGGGGTAGGGGTGCCTACATTGACATCCGTACTTCCCCACAGCACTGCCTGTCAATGTTATGTGCCCTTTGGGGTACCTGCTGGGTGATGTCCGCTGTCACACACTCGTGGGCATGTTTGCCCTTGGTCAGTTGCTGGCTTGCTGTTTTTCTGTTTCTGTGTTCCTATGTGCCACCTAGGCATCTGCCTGGTCCACCCTGTGCCCCAGCTGCCCCACTGCATGTCCCTCCTTCAGCCCCCTGTGCCCCATTTGCAGCCTCAGTGTCGTGCCCTCTCGTACTTGGCCACTATGCTGCTGCTGCTGCTGCTGCACATGTATCACTACTATCACTTTTCTTGGGGGTATGTTTACTAAATAGTCTTAGGGGTATGTTTACTAAACAGCACTAACATCGCAGCTGTGACGTTATCGCGTGATAAGTGATGTTATCGCACAATAATGGCGCATTACCAAGCGAGAATGTCACGTATCGTGCGATAATGTGACCGGCAATGTTAAGGTGCGCAGAGGGTGGAGTAAGGCTCCCCAGAGGGCGGAGTAAGGCTCCCCAGGGGTGGAGAGAAGGGGTAAATGGGCAGAGAGTGGGCGGGGAGAGGCAGCATGCACACTAATGCCGTGAAATGAAGGTCTGAAAATTAGCATCAGTGAAAACCTCACGCTAGAGGCACATTTGCAGGAGAGAGAAACCATTTCAATCAGCAATGTACAGCAAAGGCAGGGAAACCAAGGGGTATGTTTACTAAACCGTCTTAATGTTACCGGCGTTAGTTGCAGCGATAATGTGAAGAATGCCATATAAGGACTGGGCGTTCCAGTCCTAAGGTAGCAAGAATCTGTATCATGTGATAGTGTGCGCTGTGCGTCTTTCTTTCTCCTTTGGCTTTAGCTTCTCTGCGTTTCTGGGCAATTTTCAGAGTTTCTTCCGTCATCCATTTTGACCATTTTTTCTTTTTCACCTTTTGTAGAGACTTCTCGCTTTCTTCCAACACAACCTTCTTGATGTCATTCCATAACTCTTCTGGAGCTCTGTCATTTGTATCTAAAGCAGTAATCGATTTTGCAGGCAGTCTTTAAATTCCAGTGGTATATTCTCAAGGTCATATTTTGCTGCATTCATGAGTGGTTTGCTCTTTTTCTACTTTAGCTTGAGTTTGCATACTAGTAGTTGATGATCTGTGCCACTGTCAGCTCCAGGTTTTGTCTTTGTTGATGTTATAGAACTTTTCCATCGTTGACGTCCACAGATGTAGTCAATTTGATTTTTATACAATCCATTGGGTGAAGTCCATGTGTACAGTGGCCGCTTGTGTTGCTGGAAGAAGGTGTTTGAGATGAATAGATCGTTGGTCTTGCAGAATTATATCAGTCTTTCTCCGACTTAATTTCTGTTGCCAAGTCCATATTTTCCAACTACTTTGCCTTCTTCTTTGTTGCCAACATTTGCGTTCCAGTCACCCATGACTATCAGAATATCCTGTTTGCATATTCTGTCAATTTCAGCTTGTACTTGTTCATAGAACTCTTCAATTTCATTCTCTTCTGCAGCTGTTGTTTTTGGGCATATACTTGAATTATAATTGTGTTGATAGGCATTCCTCATAGACGAATAGAGATTAAGCGTTCGCTGACTGCATTGTATTTCATTACAGTTCTTGCAAGTTTCTTCTTTATTATAAATGCAACACCATTCCTTCTTTGTCTTTCATTTCCAGCGTAGTAGACCATGTGATCATCTGATGCAAAGTGCCCGATGCCAGTCCATTTCAGTTCGCTGACACCCAACAGATCAAGTTATACACGTTCCATTTCATTCTTGACCACCTCCAACTTCCCTTGGTTCATGCTTCGTACATTCCATGTTCCAATGCGTAAGACATCTTTACAGCTTCTGACTCTCATTTCATGCTCAGCAGGCTAGATCTTCACAAATGGTCTCTCAGCAACTCAGTGCACCATCTATATTCAAAAAGCAGGACTATTCCCAGATCAACCTTTTCACAACTCACATCAACAAGAAATGCCCCTTGTTTTTTTCCAGAAGACTGTCACCACACAAGATGTCTCACAATGCCTGCTCAATCTCCTGGTTTATTCTGTGCTTTACCCCAATTCCTCTAAAATCCAAGAGAATACAGAAGATCATTCAGAGACAAGACAAGGCTAATTCTAATTTTGCCTCATTGGACTCATCAAATTTGGTTCCCATGGTTAACTTCCCTGTCACAGGAAGCACCAATCTATTTGGAAACTCATTCGGATCTCCTGACACAATAGGACACTCATCTTCTACATCCAAACCTCGATTCTCTAAAAAATATTTATTTATTTTGCAATAGTTCTGCCATTTTTTCAGTTTTATCAAGGTGGTTTACATTGAACACAACAACAATTTTACATGGAACAGCTAACATTACAATTGTATATATCACAATTTGAACTGTGTAACATTTCAATAACAACTATTTACAATTATAGTTTTAGGACTTGGTTTACTGTAGAATATGATAATGTGGGTGGAGTGATTAGCAGGAGTTTTTGAGTGTTAAGACTGTGAAGTATTCCGTGAACAGGTATGTATTTAGTTGTTTTCAGAAGTCGGTGGTGTCTGTAGTTGATCTTAATTGATGTGGGAGTGAGATCATGACTTGGATATTGAAAGTTACATAATTTCTAAAATTCCAGTTTCTGAGAAAGTTAAGGATATTCTATTGGCTTCAAGGAAGTCCTCCGTCATATTAGTCAAAGTAGACCCATTTCACAAAATTAAATTAACACAATGTTCCTATGTCATGCCCGATTCATACAACAAATAGGATAATATTTTATCTTTCAACTCAGGGTTACATACTAGTTCTGTCCACATACATTGGCTATTTTAGCTTACCATAACCATAACCATGAAGATGAGACACCTATATCTTTGGTGTCCAGGTTCATGAGAGGCCTCATAAACAAAAAGCTGCCAATTAAAAGGCCAATTCCAACTTGGGACCTCAACATTATATTAGCTCAACTGTTACATGCCCCTTTGAGCTCACAAGTCAAGCAATTCTTAAATACTTAGCAAGGAAAATGCTAATCTTAAACGCAATAACTTTGCATGCAGAGTGAGTGGCTTCAAACACGCATGGTTTATCCCCAATATACTCAGTTCTTTAGTAACAGAGTGGTACTGTGTACCACTTGACATTTCTGCCAAAACGTTATTTTGGAATTACATCTCAACCAATCAATAGTTCTGCCATGTTTTCCCCAAACTGTGCTCATAGATCTGAAGAGACGACGGGCCTTTATCTTCTATCTTCGTGCTGCATAACCCATTAGGAAATATTATCTGTTATCTGTTTCTTTTAACTCAAGTAATCTTGGTTTATGTGTCAGTAAAAGGACAGTTTCCAATTGGGTTTCAGACTGCATAGACCTTTGCTATAAGTTTTCAGGCCTGTCTTTGCCAGGTTGAATTGGACTACACCACCTGAGATGGAAAGTTACATCCATAGTCAGTTTGTGTGCAGCATCTATTCAGGTTATCGGCAAGGCACAAAGCACTACTGCTTGGAAGAATCATCAAAGCAAGAGGGCCAGCCCAACCATCAGAGGGCAGCAGATTCTGGTGTGGAGGAAGGGAAAAGAGCAGCACAATCAAAGAAAAGCAGTGGCCTCTGCTAGCCATACAAACGTAGACAACAGTGCATACCTTTACCTGTAGGAAAAATGGGAAATATGTAAATAGTGATGTTACACCAACTTCAAACAACTTCAGTGATTTACCGTCTTAACATACACATACAAAATTACTGCGCTAATCTTAATCTCATTGTATCTTTCACTACTGAGGGGAAAAGACCTCAGATGCTGTCTGGTTCTCTTTTTTAGCTATGAAAAGCTCCTCTCGGAGTCATTAACTGGCTATTAGGACCATTCATCACGGGTCAAAAAAAAAACCTTCACTTTCTTTAAAGCACCTTAAAGTGAACAATGATTTTTTTGTAGTAAGCTCAATTAAAATGCCCATGTATTTACAAAGACTTATCTGTTTGCTGTTAGCCATTATTCCATACACTCAGAGAGCCGCATTTCGCTGACTCTGCTAGATCAGGAGTGTGCTCAATTGCGGCATGGCATAGGATACAGGCCACTGCAATGATGGCTCAGAAGATGCATGAGGCCTTGTATGGGATCAGGCAGGGTGTCCACAGTGTCCATCCTGGGGGACAGGTATATGAACTTCCCTCACCCTGAGGTTCCCAGGGTGCTTGTTCAATTAGGCTGCAGAAAACACAGTACAAAGCCTCTAGTGGGGGTAGGATTGTCTCCCCCTCTCAGTCGCTCCTTTGATATGGCTTGGTCAGCACTATAGCTGTTGTGGAGTGTGTCCTCCATGTTGGGAGAAGGAGTGGTGCCAGAGCCAGAAGGTCTAGAGGCCTAACACAATCAGCACATACACTCAGGGTAGCCTGTACCTCTACCACATAGGAGGCATAAGGTCAAGAAACACTCCCATGGCCCACCATATAGAACACCCACCACTGTGGCCTGATACATGATATATATAGTACAGGTGGGCAGGCGGGCGAAAGATGGCAGCACAGTCATCCACCCACAAAGGACCCACATGCTGCCTCTTGCCAGGAGGAGTTCTGAGAAAACCACTATGTAGAGGTCATGAGTCTCAAATAGCCTCCAGGCTAAGTCCCCCAACTATCAGGAAAACAAAGACCCACCAGACCAGGAAATCCCTCAGCCCTATCCTCCAATGATCAGGGTGAGGGGCCATCTGTCTACAGGAACATGGCCCAGGACAATGGTAACCCCCCCCCCCCCCATGTGCACTGCTTTATGCCCCCTCCAATGAAGGCAAGGCAGGGGTCAGACGGCACTTCTGAGGCCATACCATCATGTTACCAGTAGGTGTAATGCGTAATTTGCATGCCCCGCCCCCCCCCCCCCCCCAGTCCTCTGCTGGCTCCAATTCTAGCTATGAGGCCAGTACTGGCTGAAGCACAGAGCACAGGCTCTATATATCTTCACAGCACACAGCACCAACAACTCTCTGAGAACTATCCATTGAATATGTAGATGTAAACAGCAGTTGATCAGGACAGCTGTTGATGTGTCTGTAGATGTTTGCCCACTCTCCCAGCAGGGTCACTTCTGAGCTACAGTCATGGTCGGGCGGTCCACTAGGCGAGCTAGGCAACTGCCTAGGGAGGCAGATCTTTGTGGGTGGCAGGCCATGTGCCAAGCCATGCCACCCTTCCCTCCTGTGCTGAGTCATGCCACGCTGCCGCCCTGCTACTACTGATTACGGTGGCGGGGGGGGGGGCGGCTAGGAGGCTCGGCGGCAAGTGATGTGCACACATGACCTGCTGTTTCTGAACCCCCAAAGTTATGTCAGACGGGGGGTCAGAAGCCGTAGGCCATATGTGCCATCTGCTGAGCCATGCCCCCTGAACCCCACCACTGTAGCGTGGCTCAGCATAGGGTCGTGGCTCGGCACATGGGGGGGCAGCATGGTTCGAGGGGGCGGCACGGCTGGGGCTTCTGCCTTGGGCCCTTGGCCCTGGCTACAGGCCCTGGTTTTGTGGCTGTCAGGCTGCTGTGGTGCACTGCCTTGGCAGTTGCACCAAGCAGACCCTCTTCCCCGATGGCCTAGGCAGGTGCCTGAATATTCTGCTGTCATTCCTTTTTGCATTTCTTTTTCTGCCATTCCTATTTCCTAACACTCACGTCCGGAACACGCGTTTGTGACATACTAGCAATGCAGGTGCAACTACTGTCTGGTCAGAGGCAGATATTAGTTGTGCCCACACTAGCGGCGTGCAGGTGTAGTTAGCTCGTACTTAGCATTCTAGACCCCTCCCATGTACTACATTTCCACCTTCTCTCCCCCTTAACCCTGCCTTTCACACACTGCTCTGGATGCACGGTCACCTTTGGGCAATGCAGTCCTTGTTATTGCATGGTCCAAACACGCACCAAGCATGTGCTAAACCCCGCAGTATTGATGCAAACATGCCCTTTAATGTTCCAGAAACACAGATATTACTTGTCCAGGTTGCATTTATGATTCTAATTCACAGCAACCCTCAGCTTTGAAATCACTTTGGATAATGGCTGCAGTTGCCCTGATTGATTTTTCCCATGTGTAGATTTGCAAAACGGCTCCTCTGGCTGCACATATTGGCAGACACATGTGTTGGAACAGGCACTGTCCTGCACTGTGTTAGAACAGGGTCCACCTTTAGCAGAGCCTTTTCTAAAATACTGCTGGAATTGTGTACGTGACCTCCTCATCTCAATACTGATTTCTACATACTATCTAAAATATGCCTTCACATTTTTATTGTGAATGGGAGGCAGTTTAGCACCAGCTAGACTGTTGGCGCTACCAAAGTCGGAGTGGGAGCTTAATGATACAACATTATCCCTAAGAGTGGGAGTTTGATGAAAAATTGTCCACTTAAGTGTTGGTTGTATATTATTGAGTCACTGGAAAAGAAAAAAAATGTATTGAGTAATTTGAGATAGCATGGAAGGTGTTTTCTAACCAATGATGGATTGAAATTTCCAAGGCCGGATTAATGGTCCTGCTTTGACACTGAGGTCTTTTTCCTTCCTTAACCATTGATTGTTGAGTTGCAGAGAATTCTGTTTTTTTGGAGTTCACATTTTTTAAGGGCACGATAACAAACACATGCAAACAAATGCACATCCCTAGTCCCTGATAGTGGCAGTGTACGCTATGGAACTAGTAGACCCAGTTTTTGGGGGGGAGGAAGAGTTCAAATGGCACAAGATGGAGGCACACACTTGAAAAAGTTACATACACAATAACAGCACACACCTGTGCATTGCTCTCAGCCGTTAAAGAATATTCAGTAGTTGGTTTTGTTACATCATTTGAATTATGGATGGTTCTGCTATGTACCTGTCCCCATTTCCTTGGCATGACTCAGGAAAGGCACCTGCTAGGAATTTAGGTCAGAATATTATGTGATTTCCAGTCTCATATTCTACTTTTTTTTGTTTAAAAACTAGGCCATAGGGTATAATATCACTTCTTTTTGAGCAAGAAATGTGTTCTTGGTTGCCAATATAGAAACAGAAAAGTTAGCTTCCAAAACTGTATCTTGCATGGAAGATAAATACATAAAATAAAATCAATACAGGAAGTGGAGCTAAGATTTCTAAGAGAACAATAGAAATAGGGAAAATGTCACATAAAGAACATACAGTATATCTGATCTGCCCATCCATACCAACTATCAGGGATGGAGTTAGGCAAACTAGGCGATCCCCTAGAATACAACTTCAAAAGTGGTCACTTTTGGAGTAACAGATATATCATCAAAATCAATAAAGTTACTCCATTATCTCACCAGATATTATAGCATAAACGTAGGAGCATAAAAAGCATAGGAGAAAGACAGGTCTCAGAAAAACAGGAGTAAAAGTGGACAAGGAAGACCAACTTCTAGCCACTAGCCCAAGAAACATCAATGACCTGTATACTGTATTTTTTGAATAATTGAGGTGGTTAAATCAATAGGAGTATACACAGGTCATTGATGTTTCTTGGGGTAGTGGCTAGAAGTTGGTCTTCCTTGTCCATGTTTACCCCTATTTTTCTGAGACCTGTCTTTCTCCTATGTTTTTTATGCTGGGACTGGAAGGGAACTGATGCAGGGGAGGACAGGAAAGGGGTGATGCTGGGGCTGGGGAGGGCTGAAAGAGGGCAGATGCTGGAGTCAGGGTGGAGAAAAAGAAACAGAATCTGGGGAAGTGAGGATGGAGAGGGGGACAGATATTTTGTGTGAGAGGGAAGAAACAACGTCATAGAAAGGAAAGGTGAGAGGGAGGGGAATAGATGCTGGGGTAAAAAGGAGGAATGTCAGGGTCAATGAAAATCTGGGAAGGAAGTAGCTGGGTGAGTGTGAGGAAGAATATAGGAGGCAGGAGAATAGGTACTGGGGATATGGAGACGGGGAGAGCAGGGACTGGGACTTAGATGGAGACTTTAAAATATGGTGGGAGAAAAGAAAACAAACTGTTAAGATCGACTGGGTACTGGGAGAATATGTTGCAACTGAGGCGGCAGGTCTAGGGCCAGCGCAATGCACTGTGCATGCACCTCTGGCAGCAGAAAGATCACGGCATCATGTAGCACCATCCCCGGCTTCATCTTTCCTTCTCTGGGTCAGCAATAGGAGCAAGTGCTGCCTGTAATATTCACTTCCATTGCGCGGAGCCATTGAACTGTGCACCGGATGTGAATGCTACAGGCAGCACTAGCTGCCGCATGTTGACTTAGAGCAAGAATGATGAAGATAGGGATGGTGCTGTGCGATCTTTCTGTCGCTGATTTGGAGAAGAAAAGAAGACCCCAGAGATGGTGCCACACAGCATTTTTGCCATGGGGGAAGGAGGAATAGAGAGAGGGATTATGCTGGATTATGGGGGGGATAGAGAGAAAGAGAGGGAGATTTTGGGTTATGAGAGAGGAGGGACATACTGGTTTGGAGATGAGAAGAAGAGGAGGAGAGAGAGAGCAGATGCTGTGTTGGGAGGAGAGATGCCAGACTACTGGAGGGGGAGAGGAAGGAGAAGGGGTAAAAATCTGTTGGATTATGGGTTGGGGGAAGGATAAAAGGTCTGGGGAGATGGAGAGAAAGAGGAAGATGTTAGACTTTGGGGATAAAGAGGAAGTGTGAGGGGATTGGGGGCTACTGAATTGGGGTGGTGAGAGAGAGATAGAGAGAGGGGAGATGATGAGCATGGTATAACTGTGAAAGGGGCCATGGGAAGCTGGCAAGCAGATGACTGTGAGGAGGATAGTGATTACAGAGAATAGATATGTGGTAATGGTGAATGAGTAAAAGACAGAAGGGAATAAGAGGCTAACGAAGAAGTGAGATGGGAAATGAGAACTGGGGGGATGGGCTGGGCTGGAGGTTAGAGCTGTAGATGGAAAGTTGATAAGTCAAAAGTTAAAAGGGGACTGAGGATGGAGGGGTGAAATTTGAGTGTATGGAAAAGGGGAAAAGGGGAAAGATCAATGTGGTAGAAGTAGATTTAGAGAGAATGGAAAAAAACAGAAGAGAGGACAAATGGACAGCAGAAGCAGAAGACACAAAGATAGCAGAATAAAGTGACTGGAGCAATTGCGACTGAAAAATAAAATGCCCAAACAACAACAGGTAGAAAAAAACGATTTTATTAAGACTTTATTAACTGGAATATGTCAGTTCTGGGAAATGTGCATCGCTGATGTCTTTGTGTTTTGTTCCGTACAAGAGGAAATGAATTGATAGTTTTATTTCTCCACTGTTGTTGTACATTCCAAGTTTGGCTTTTGGAGTTCCCAGTTTAATTATTGTCTTCATATTTCTAAATTGTGATCCCTTGTTCTGTATTTGGTGATGGTCTGCCTATGTTTTGCATGTGTGACCGAGCTGCATTATTCTACTTCTGTTGTTTCTATGTAGCAGTCCAACTTGTTATCTTTTCCTAGTAGGAGATGCATTGTTTTAATATTTGCAGTGCTTCCTTTTGATAAGTAGGGTTTGGTGCATGCGAGTCCTGGTAGTGCTGTTATTAAAATGCAGGTTTGCTATGAGTTCTAAATGAGCAGTGTTTTATAGTACTTCTAATGTACCTGACACTAGAGGATAATAATTAGAAATAAGGTAGCTTTTCTTTATCCTCACTGTACATTCGAATTGTATTTGGAGGCATGCTTACTAAAAATTAATGTTCACAAATGTTACAAATGTTAGGGTGCGCTATGTGAAGCAGCACCCATTAATTTCTATGTGCACAGTGGCACGTAATGCAAATTAATGTCTAGTAAACATGCCCTTAAGTCATTACTGGGACAAAGAAGAAGCTAGTGAAGGGGTGCTTTGAAAGCCGCCTAAAACTTTAGATGGGTAGCATATACATTTAACATAAAATAAATTAAATGTATGCAAATTAGGCTCAGGGGATATGCAAATATGTATGCAAATGAGACCCACAGTGAGTCTCGGCATATGGCCCCATGTCACCCTTGGGCTGCCCCTGAGGATACCACTGTAATTGGTTTGTTTTATTAGCTTTTTTAACTCCCTTCCCAACCTTTTTCCCCCTCCCTCCTCTCCATACACCCCCCCTTCACTCTTCCCCTTCTCCCCTTTTTTTTTTTTTTTTTTAACTGATTTCAATGTTTTCAATCTGTTTTAATTATATATGCCTTTTTTAATTTGTAATGTATATATACAAATAATTTTCTATATAGTGTTAAGTTTTATCTGTTCTCATAGGGCCCTGATGAAGGCTTTCATGCCGAAACATGGCAGAGTCGGACCCTGCAATAAAGTTTTGGTTTGTGCATGGTCTCCTTCCACTTGGTTTGTCTGTTGCTGCCAAATAGCAGGCCTAGCCTAAGCAGATAGTTTATTCTCCAATGCTGTGAACAAAAGTATGCAAACACTTCCGGCCCTGGCCCCATCCCCTAGGTCAGTTACGGCCCCCCCTCCCCCATAGTTCCACTTCTTTTTCGGTCTACAAATTAAACCCTGATTAAGTCCAAACACCCCAACACCTCCTTCAAAAACAAGTTACAAATAGAGGTAGGACATTTCCCCCTTAGTATCATCTGAATGACAGCAACATAAACCCTCTCGGTACCAGGCATAATGTGAAGTAATACAAAGGTTTACCAAAAACATTGTTCAGGACCTAAAGCAAATCTACCATGGCAACATTTACTTCCAAACCTCACACATCAAAGTTTCTACCTAGGAAAAGGCAGCACATTAAACACTGCAGTGAGCCCTAGAACATTGAGTGACTGAGTCTGCTCTGAGATGCCTGCCACATGGCACACTGCTAGGTTGCCAACTGGCTCCAAATACGCCCAACAAGTTTGTTCCAGTGCTGGATTTGTCCCATTGCATACAGAGAAATTTAGTTGTGATTTCTTTATTGCACACCATAGGAAATGCAAAAGTACAAGTCCCCGCATGCAGAGGGGTATACCCAGGACTGGATCAAGCCTGTCGGGCGCATCTGGAGCTAGCTGGCAACCCTACACACTGCACACACTCACACACACCATGTAGGACAGTCCTAAAATCCTCTTAGTCTAAAACAGATGTAAGCTTTGTGCATAATCTCACCTTAAAAATTTAAACTTGCACACCTCGCTGACCTGGACTTCACTGAAAGTGAAGCATGAAGTGTAACTCCTAAACTTCTGCAGTTGTTGTGATGCAATAGTACATAAGAACATAGGACTTGATTTTCATTAGGCAGGCTATGCACTGTATCAGTGATTAGCCTGCCCACCGACACCATTAACCCGGAATTTCATTTCTGCGGCAACAGAAATGAAAACCCGGGTGATGCCACACAGGCCGGCAGACGCAGAAGCTAAGCGGGTAGCAGCGATTTTCGATGCTGCCTGTTTAACACCAGTACCTTAAAGATAGACAAGGTTTTCCTTGCCTATCTTTAAGGCGCAGAGCGCTAAGTGGGCAGCATTGAAAATCGCTGCTACCCGCTTAGTGCCATTCTCCGCCTCTACTCTGCCCGGAACGCCCCAAACAAGCCCCGATAGCATCCGGGCACATTAGGGACTTAACTGGGATTTTCCAAAGGCACTACCCATGCAGGTGCCTTTGGAAAATCCCGGTTAAGGCATTTATACGGGTAACATGGGTTGTTACCTGTGTAACTGCCTTCAAAAATCATGCCCATAAGAAATGCCCTACTGGGTAAGACCAAGGTCCCTCAAGCCCAGCATCCTGCTTCCAACAGTGACCAATCCAGGTCACAGGTACCTGGCAGGTTCCCAAAGAGGCTCACAGGTTCCACAATGCTTGTCCCGGGGCAAGCAGTTGATTTCCTGGGTTCTCGTTCATAATGGTTTGTGGATCTTTCCTCCAGAAACTTATCCAAACATTTTTAAACCCAGCTACACTAATAGCTTTTACTATATCCTCCATTAACATATTCCAGAGTTTGGTAATGCATTGAGTAAAAAAAATATTTTCTCTTATTAGTCTTAAATGGGTTGCATTGTAGTTTCATTGTGTGTCCTCTAGTCTTTCCTTATTTTGATGGCTTAAACAACCGATCTATCTTTACCCGTTCCACTCCGATCATTAATTTATAGACTTCTATCATATCTCCCCTCAGCCGTCTCTTTTCCAGGTTGAAGAGCCCTAACCTTTTTAGCCTTTCTTCATAGGACTATCCTTCCATCCCCTTTACCATTTTGGTGGCTCTTCTCTGAACCTTTTCTAATAACGCTATATCCTTTTTAAGATGTGATGATCAGTGTCACTACTTTCTCTGTAACATCAGCAAAATTCGTCCCTTCCTTTCTACACACACTACTAAGACACTTATCCACGCTTTGGTCACTTCCCGTCTAGATTATTGCAACCTCCTCCTTGTTGGGCTTCCTCTGAATCATCTCTCTCTCCTTCAATATGTTCAAAACTCAGCTGTGCAGCTAATCTGCCAGCTTCGATATGCTCATATAACCCCTCTTCTCAAGTCACTTCATTGACTCCCTATCCCTTTCCATATCCAATTCAAACTTCTTCTACTGACCTATAACTGCACTCATTCTATTGCTCCTCACTACCTTTCCTCTCATCTCTCCCTACACCCCTCCTCGAGAACTCCACTCTTCTGGCAAATCGCTTCTATTTGTGCCCTTCTCTTCTATTGCTAACTCTAGACTTCGCTCCTTTCATTTTGCTGCTCCTTATGCCTGCAACAAACTACCTGAGTCTGTGCATCAGGCTTCTTCTCTGGCCCTTTTCAAATCCAGGCTGAAAACTCACCTCTTCGAGGCCGCTTTTGGATCCCGATCCTCTTAGTCCCCTATGTGTTTTCTTATAAGTCCCTTACATATATCCTTGTGTTGTCTTTCGTGACTAGATTGTAAGTTCTGATGAGCAGGGACTGTCTTTGACATGTGTTTGTACACGCTATGTATGCCTTGTAGTGCTATAGAGATGATCGGTAGTAGTTTTTAGTTTTGTTATGTTAGATCTGCTTTGGGGTTTTTAACTGTGCACTGCCTTGAATACCTTAGTAGTACTACTACTGCTGAAAGTTTTATAGCGCTACAAGATGTATGCAGCACTGAACAGGCACATGTTAAAAGTGGTCCCTGCTCACGAGAGCTTATA
Source organism: Ichthyophis bannanicus (assembly GCA_033557465.1). Taxonomy (NCBI): domain Eukaryota; kingdom Metazoa; phylum Chordata; class Amphibia; order Gymnophiona; family Ichthyophiidae; genus Ichthyophis; species Ichthyophis bannanicus. The sequence goes on from CM066049.1 coordinate 51,693,065, forward strand.
ATCTAGTCAAGTTAGACAACACAGTAGCTATAGACATGGGTTACACCTGGGGGGGGGGGAATGGTAAGGAAACACAAAGAAAATCAGGAAAAGCAGCACAAAATTGAAAAGCAGCAGTGAAGAAGTTTACAATCAGGTATATGTATATATATATATATATATATATTGTCGCGTCCTCCCGCCCAGGCAGTGGCCTAAGAGCAGGAGGGCTCGCCTTGATTGCTCTTTTAAATACTATGCCTAATATGGCTGCCAGCAGGGGCTGCTGGGATATGTAGTTCTTTGAGCAAATAGTGTGACCAGACGGTTCATTAGGCAAAAACAGAGAAATCTACCTCCATTCCCTCAGCAGATTCACTATAGCTGTCTTCCTAGGAATGAATATCATGAGGCTTGTAATTCTCAGCCTGCAGTAGCTCATTCAACTTTAGAAATAAGTGTTCTCTGTGCTCTGCAGCAACAGGCTTTTGAAATGGAGTTTCTTTCTCCCTTAACAATCTTGCAACATCTCTCACTGCTGAGTCACGGCAGTCACTGGCATACTTCTTATGCCCGCCTACAGCTTGCTTCACAGGGTTCTGGCTAACACAGCGTTTGGCACCCTTCCTTAGCTCTCTGACTACTGCTTCAGCAAGAGCTTTGTTAGGAATTACAGACAAGCCATTCTCTTTACCTTCAGGACTCAACTGCTTCCCTGAGCTGTTTCCCCACCTGGAAAGTGGCTCCTCCAGTTTCCTTTCCCTAAGGTACCTGGAGACACGTTTCTGCCTTGGCTGATGCTGCCTGCTTTGAGTCACAGATGTGGGCTCACCAGCAACCTGCAGGGCTCTTGGAGTCACAGAAAACCACACTCAAAGCAATGAGAAGGGAATCTAAGAGACAGCAATAAAATACCACACACTTCTATATAGATACACCAAAGCTTTGCGGAGAGAAACAAATAGAAACAAGTTCTCTTTGTTTACTCTAACTATTAGCTATGGTTTACTTTATTTATAAGGCTCTTTTGGAGGACACAGCATAATTTCACTTTATTATTCTACGTCAGGTATTACGTATTCATCACATCATAGGTCAATTTGCTGACTGCTTGATATCTAGTAACCCTGAGACTGAAAGGCTAGAGGACAACCTGCCCCTTTTCTTATTTACAGGACTTGTACCTCTTCACCTACTTAGTAAGCAAATATATGAAGTTTATTTCTAAGCAAAGTTCTGAACAAAATTAACTCTTTAAATGTTAAAGAACAGTCTGGAAAGGACAAGCATGGAGCAGTGCTTAGTGCAGTCTTTAAATTTACAAAATCTTCCCACTGTGATAACGTAGGTACAATGAGACCCTGTGGACCCTCTTTCCCAATTAACGCATAAAGCATAGCTGTAAGGTCTGAAAAATTAGCTATCCACTGTTTACAGAAAATCAATAATCCCAGAAATCTACGTAACAATGCTGGTGTCACTGGAAAAGATAATGACAAAATAGGTTTCAATCTGGCAGAAGTAATTTCACGACCAGCTGGAGTTAGAACAACACCCAGGAAAGTAACATTTTGAGATACAAATTGCAATTTAGACAAATTGACTTTCAGTCCTAATTTGGCAATATGAGCTAACAAAGATAATGAGTCTGCTAAACAGATCTCATAACTTGGTGAACATAAAAGCAAATCATCCACATATTGAATTAAAGAGGATTGGTCAAGCCTCACATCTAATAACGCAGTTCTTAGAGCCTGCGAGAAGTACGCAGGACTGTCCGTATAGCCCTGGCATAGTCTAGTCCATGTGTACTGCTGATTGTCAAAATGAAAAGCAAATAAAAATTGGTTTTCTTTGCTAATTTGCACTGAAAAATAAGCAGAACTCAAATCTACAACAGAAAACCACGTAGATTTTGGAGGTACCTGTGTCCAAATATCATGCGGATTAGGTACCAAGGGAAAGATTGGCAAAATTACCTTGTTAACAGCTCACAGATCTTGCACAAATCAATAAGTCTCTCCGTCAGCTTTCAGTACAGGAGGAATTGGAGTATTACACGGTGACGTAGTAGGATAAATGACACCTTGCATCTGTAATTCTTCAATTACCGGTCGAATTCCATCTATAGCAGCTGCTGATAGTGGATACTGTTTGAGTCTAGGAAGTTGTACACCAGGTTTTACGGTAATCTTCACAGGAGGAATTGAGAGACATCCGACATTTGATCCTGGGACTGCCCACAGAGTAGATGGAAGCTTTTTGAGATCAGGGTGAATAGCTGTGACCTCTGCAGGGGGCTGCACTTCAGAGATGCAGCGCAGATGTAGTAGCTCCCGAATCAATGATGAATTTCACAGTAGAGCCTCCCAGTTTAGCTTCTAACTCACCCTGAGAAGTTACATTCAGATTCAATAATAGTCATGCATCCCAAGAATCACAGTCTTCTGGGTTAGAAAAACATTGATATACAGGAGTGAACTCAGCAGGTGGGGGAGGAAGGCACGCAGCTCTCTGGCCATCCAAATTCCGATTCTGTGGACAGTCTCGCTGTAAATGGCCACACTCACCACATGTATAACAAGCACGCATTCCTCTGGCTTGTCCACGCCCTCGCTGAGAATTGCCTTGCTGAGAATTCCCATAGTTTCCTCTGAACCTGCCTCCCCCCCTCCCCCTTCCCAGGGCTGGATGCATAGAAGCAATTTGTAAATTAAGCAGTTTAGTCTTCTTTACATCTAATTTGGCTTGTTGTTCCTGCAATTCCTTGAGATATTTCAATTCACTGTACCGTGCACCCTCCAAAATTGCATCAGCTGATCTAGCAGGCCAATCTATTATTGAAGTTTCCAAAATTTCTTTTATTCTTGGAATCAAACCATTTACAAAAATATTAGTAAATCCTGAAGGTGTATCCTCTGTTTCTCCAGAATAATCTTTAAACGCTAGCATACACCTAGTGTGGAAAGCTGTAACTTTCTCACCCCTTTCCTGTGTTAAAGAAGTAAGCTTTGACCAATCTCTCACAGACTTACATGCTACTTTAAGAGATTCTAACAATTTCGCTCTACACAGAACAAAACTATCTCTTTGTGTCTGTTCTTGAAGATCTGTTACAGGGTCTGTCTGTGGCCATACCCAATTATCATCTCTAATTGGATGAGTTACCTTATGAAAATCAGCTGGATTAATAAAAACAGCTCTAAGCAGATTATCTAGATCTGCCCAAGTAGGATTATAACTATTAATTATTTGAGACCATAAGGACACAAATCTACCTGAATTTTCCCTGTAATCAGGAAAGGTTTTAGCCAAATCAAATACTTCTTTGGACTCCAATTTGCAGGTACAGTCATTGTACCTGTAGGTCCTGTTGGATATACACGAAAAGGATATGCAGGTACTGTATCTTCCTCTACAGATTTTGCATTTACAGAACATGAATCATTATGTTGGCGTAAAACAGTCTGAAGAAAACTTATATCACTATATAATTGATCACATTTCTGCTTATAGGTAAAAAAAATGCTTATCCAGATCTTTTTCAATAGCATCAATAAGTTTACTAGAAATTCCCAAGTCCTTTGTAGCAGAAATATTATTCCTTACTATTCCTTTTAAGGATTCTATCATATGTACAATACTTTCTATTTCACGGCTAAGAAGTGCATCCACTTCTCTAAGCTGAGAAATATTACAATTACTGTAATCTTGAATCTTTGCATCTCCCAATATCTTCTGTTTATTCCTTATCTCTTCTCTTAGTTCAGCTGCACGAGTGATCCTCCCCCTTCCAGAAGCTACATGACTCTCAGAAGAAACAGGGGGAGACAATGGGGATGCACTTGGGACTATTCCAGCTCCAATTACCAATGCAGTCACATCTGCATCATATTCTGGAGAAAGAACGGCTGGGAACTTCCCTGCCCGTTCATTATCATTCTCTTGTACTTCACTCGCTTTACCAGCATTCTTTAACACAAACAAATCATTCTTCGTATCATGTGCCATTCGTTGCCACCAATTAAACACTAGCCCTTCACGGGCATCACATAATTTATGTATAGACTGCAAAGCACATTTCAGATAACGAAGTTTATCTATAGAAAAAGTTCCCTCCAAAGGAAACTGCAGAAGCACATTATCATTAGTCACTGCATGCCAGTGTACAATGTAATCAGTAGCCAGATCCCCATACTTCTCACGCATACAATAAGAAGGGCTACCTTTCTGAACAGCTAAAACCTTAGCTTTGTCATGCCATTTATGCAACTGAGATAACTCACGTTTACCTAACAGATTACCCATTGCTGTCACCATATAATACTCACAAACACCTTCCACCCTTGCCAGGAATGGAGAAATCTGTAGACCGGCATGGCACCAACTGTGGGCTTCTCTTTGCCCCCCCTCACCAGCAACCTGCAGGGCTCTTGGAGTCACAGAAAACCACACTCAAAGCAATGAGAAGGGAATCTAAGAGACAGCAATAAAATACCACACACTTCTATATAGATACACCAAAGCTTTGCAGAGAGAAACAAATAGAAACAAGTTCTCTTTATTTACTCTATTAGCTATGGTTTACTTTATTTATAAGGCTCTTTTGGAGGATACAGCATAATTTCACTTTATTATTCTACGTCAGGTATTATGTATTCATCACATCATAGGTCAATTTCTAATTAGCATGGGTCAGTATGAGGAGACATACATGTATTCCAAGACATAACTGTTTACTGCTGACTGCTTGATATCTAGTAACCCTGAGACTGAAAGGCTAGAGGACAACCTGCCCCTTTTCTTATTTACAGGACTTGTACCTCTTCACCTACTTAGTAAGCAAATATATGAAGTTTATTTCTAAGCAAAGTTCTGAACAAAATTAACTCTTTCTCAGGTTTTCTTAGACAGTCTGGTTGTGTACACCGCCCTGTACAGACCAGCTTACATTCAACAGACACCTCCTGGTTCTGTTCCTCCTTCTCCCCTGATTCTCCAGCTTCACAGGGACCACGTGGATCTGCACTGCTTCTTCCTGAGACTCCACCTGGAACTGAAGCTGAACCCTTCACGGAACTTGAGCCTTTCACGGACACTGAACCTGAACCTGATTCTTCATACACTGAAGCACTTTTAAACCGGTGCTTCTTAGGCACCACGCCTTTCTCTCTACACACGTGAGGCTCGTTAGGGCTCAACCTAGCTCTAACGTCATTAAGTGGGCGGGGCTTAGTACTGACTGTAGTATGCCTCGGAGTCTTGTGGTTACTATGGGAACTGTGCTGATCTCTGGTTTTAAAGGCACAGGGCTCACTTTCTTCCCATTCCATCTCTCCTGAACAGCTCTCCTTACCACACATCCCCCCCCCCTTAAGATATTACGGGCTGGGGTGAAATCTTCATCACAGCACGTAATTCTAGCTGAAGGAGCACTATCTTCCTGTCCTTCCTGCTTTCCATACGTACAGCTAGCGAGCTGGGACAGGGCCACCCTTTCATGCCAGGGCCTTAGCAGATTGACATGATAAACCTGCTTGCGGCCTTGCCTGTTCTGTAGTAAGTAGGTTACGGGGCCTACCTGTTTAACTATGCGAAAGGGGCCTTTCCACTGACTCTCGAATTTTGGGACCGCTCCCGCTACCATAACAATTACTTTTTCGCCAATAGCAAGCTGGCGAGGCTTGGTATTGCGATCATAGTATGTCTTTTGTTTTTGCTGGCTCACTTTCAAATTACCTTCTGCTATCTGGGAGGTTCGTGTCAGACAACCTCTCAAATCTCTGAGAAACTGGGGAACCTCTACTTCCTCTATCGCTGGTTCTACCCACTGCTCTCTAGGGATATCCAAGATACCTCTTGGAGCTCGACCGTACATCAATTCGTACGGGGAAGTGCCTAGGGACGCTTGCTTCCTTTCCCTACAAGTGTATAAGGCGAAGGGGAGCATCGTGTCCCACTCCGTCATCTTCCCTTCCAATCCCCGTCTTAACATATTCTTTAGGGTCTGGTTAGTCCTTTCGACTAACCCATTAGTTTGCGGGTGATACGCCGCAGTCTTTATATGCCTAATCCCAAAGGCATCCCAGACTTGGGCTAAGTAACGCGACATAAAGTTACTGCTGCGGTCAGATAAGACTTCCCTCGGGAATCCGACTTCACAAAACAGTTTTATCAATTCTGCTGCCACCGTGCGAGCAGAAATACTACGAAGGGGCACCACCCAGGGGAATCTCGTCGCATGGTTTACCATGACTAATATGTATTGAAACCCCCGCGGTGTTTTAATCATGGGCCCCACTATATCAATAGCTACCCTATGTATGGGTACCGAGATCACTGGTACCGGGATCATTGGTACTTCAGTTGGCCTAACGGACGTGACTCTCTGACATGCGGGGCAAGCCTCACAAAACCTAGCAGTCTCCTTGTATACTCCTGGCCAGTAAAATCTCGCCAAGATCTGGTCCAGGGTTCCTTGGATGCCCTTGTGCGCTCCTATAGGATGGTCATGGGCCAGTCTAAGCACTAGGGTTTTGAAGGTGGTGGGCACCACCAACTGCTTACGTATGTCTCCCGTAGCCGGATCTGGGCTTTCCCTATATAGGACTCCTTGGTCCAGCAGAAATTTGGGTAAAGTATCTCTCCCTTCCTGGGCATATTTAAAAGCCTGACAGAGCGCGGGATCAGCCTGCTGCTCTTTCGTGAAGGAAGGAAATTTTTCAATTAATTTCTCTGGAACCCAGGGTAACTCCCTCCCAGCCCTGACCTCAGCTCTACTCCGTGAGCGAGTCCGCTGTTCCTGACGTTTTTCACTTCTTGTCTTTCTTGACCTAGACACTGGGGCAGTAACTAAGTCCTCATGAGAAGGAAGCTTCTCTAGTTCCCCCGCTGTAAATTTTTCTTCTCCCCCTAGGGCCTTAGATTGGGTTCTCGTGGAAACCAATACTTCTTTTGCCCCTAAATCCTGTTGCACACCTCACTGGAACTGGGGCCAGTCCCTCCCCAGCACTACATCTCAGGGTAAACGAGGCACTACGGCCACTGGGATCCCTTTCTCTATGCCTAGCCCTTTTACTAGGACCTGATAAATGGGATACGTGGACGTTGTTCCATGCACACACTTAATCTCTACTGTGTCATTGGGTGAATGGGGTGTCTCCCTACCTTGGGCCTTTATCTTTTTCCAAAGATTCTTGGATACCATGGATTGGTCAGAGCCTGAGTCTAACAAAGCCTTTGCTGGTACCCCTTGCACAGTGACTGCCAGTAGAAAACCTTCCCTAGCTTTCCCTGGATCATCCATTATCAATGCTATCTTCATCTTACATTCACGCTGTAAGTGATTCTCACTTCCACTTTTAAAACATGTTCTCTTAACATTTTTCTTCCTATCAACAGGTACATACACATCTTTAACAACATTCTTTGGCCTCACTTCCCTTTCTGATATAGCATAGGGGACTTTTTCAGAAGCAAAACTCTTCTCTTGAGCGACAACATCCGCTTCAAGAAACCTCTCAGCGAGCACAATAGCCTCCTGAGTGCTTCTACACCCCTGCAAAATCAGGAAGGTACGAATCCTTTCTGGTATAGCTGCCAAGAATTGTTCAAGAATAATGTTATCGATTATTGTATCTAGCGTTTTACCCTCTGGCTCCAACCATTTGGTAACCAGACTCTTTAGTCGAAGGTACAACGCTCTCGGTGTCTCACCGGAACCCAGTCTGGCGTTCCGTAACAGACGGTGATACACTGAAGGTGTTAGACCTAATCTTTATTTTAAGGCTCTTTTTACTTCGTTGTAGTCATTGGCAAAAGCAGTGGGTACAGCTTGGTAGGCAGCTAAAGCCTCACCGGTAAGTGATAATGCCAACTGTACTGCCCATTGGTCTTTTGGCCATAGCTACCTGAGCCACGTGCTCAAACGCTTCCAAAAAGTCATCAAGGTTGTCGTTATCCCTTAACTGTCCAAACCTTAATGTCTCTTTAGACCAAGGTCCAAAGATACTGGCTAGTCCGAGTCCTGTAGACTCTGTAGGTGGAGAGATGGGCTCTGATGTCTTCTTAGACTCCTTCATCCACGCCTCCATCAACTCCACTAAAGGCTTCTGCTGTGCCTCTAGCCTGGCGGCTGCTCGCTCTTGGATCTCCAGCGACAAGTCTTTCTGACGTCAAATTGATTAGCGATCCAAGCAAGGACCTCCTTCACTTCCAGCGACATCGTGCTCTCTGCAATGACAAAAAGAGAAAACAGACCACCCAAGTGCGGTACAAAACCACGGTGCACTACACTTTTGTCACTGGCCTCAGTACTGCCCCTCCCAGTACCAGTATCCTAACTAACCCCAGTTAGATACTCTTTACCTGGTACTGGTGGTGCTTCTCGCTTATCTCCAAGTTGGGTCTCCGCGGAACCTTCAAGTCTCCATCTTGGACGCACTCAACTCCCACTCGAAGTCTTCCTTCAGATTTGGAATGCTCTGTTACACTCTCATTCCTTGCGCATGCGTGGTTGGCGCAAAAGTCCGTAGCAACTACGCCACTCTGTCGCGTCCTCCCGCCCGGGCGGTGGCCTAAGAGCAGGAGGGCTCGCCTTGATTGCTCTTTTAAATACTATGCCTAATATGGCTGCCAGCAGGGGCTGCTGGGATATGTAGTTCTTTGAGCAAATAGTGTGACCAGACGGTTCATTAGGCAAAAACAGAGAAATCTACCTCCATTCCCTCAGCAGATTCACTATAGCTGTCTTCCTGGGAATGAATATCATGAGGCTTGTAATTCTCAGCCTGCAGTAGCTCATTCAACTTTAGCAATAAGTGTTCTCTGTGCTCTGCAGCAACAGGCTTTTGAAATGGAGTTTCTTTCTCCCTTAACAATCTTGCAACATCTCTCACTGCTGAGTCACGGCAGTCACTGGCATACTTCTTATGCCCGCCTACAGCTTGCTTCACAGGGTTCTGGCTAACACAGCATTTGGCACTCTTCCTTAGCTCTCTGACTACTTCTTCAGCAAGAGCTTTGTTAGGAATTACAGACAAGCCATTCTCTTTACCTTCAGGACTCAACTGCTTCCCTGAGCTGTTTCCCCATCTGGAAAGTGGCTCCTCCAGTTTCCTTTCCCTAAGGTACCTGGAGACACGTTTCTGCCTTGGCTGCTGCTGCCTGCTTTGAGTCACAGACACCTCCTGGTTCTGTTCCTCCTTCTCCCCTGATTCTCCAGCTTCACAGGGACCACGTGGATCTGCACTGCTTCTTCCTGAGACTCCACCTGGAACTGAAGCTGAACCCTTCACGGAACTTGAGCCTTTCACGGACACTGAACCTGAACCTGATTCTTCATACACTGAAGCACTTTTAAACCGGTGCTTCTTAGGCACCACGCCTTTCTCTCTACACCCGTGAGGCTCGTTAGGGCTCAACCTAGCTCTAACGTCATTAAGTGGGCAGGGCTTAGTACTGGCTGTAGTCTGCCTCGGAGGCTTGTGGTTACTATGGGAACTGTGCTGATCTCTGGTTTTAAAGGCACAGGGCTCACTTTCTTCCCATTCCATCTCTCCTGAACAGCTCTCCTTACCACAATATATATACTCCCTTATCCCCAAAGAGCTCACAGTCTATGTGTACCTGAGGCAAATGAGGGTTAAGTGGCTTGCCAAAGGCAACAAGGAGCACCTATAGGACTAGAGACCCCAGTCTCTCCAGCCCAAGGGTGCTGTCCCTGAAAGGACTTGAACCTCTTGCCTGAGGTAATTTGTCCCAACCACTAGGCTACTCATCACTCTAGTAATAGTGCCACTGATAAATATGGACTTTACGTGGTCGCTATTCTATAAGTACACACATAAGATCAATGGCACATCCTTTCAGTGTGGGCGTGCACAGAGGCGGATCTTGGGCAGGGCATAGGCAGAGCTTAAATTTATACACATACAGGCTTATTCTGTCCCGGACGTAGATCCCCTCTATATGTCCGGTCTGAGCCCCACGGGATCAGAATCGCGAACAGTCCTGTACATGCAAGCCGGGACTGCGATTCAGTCCAGCCTGCACATACAGGACTGTCCCTGGCTAACTCAGTCAAGACTCCATTGAAGAGCCACAATGTCGGCTGCCAGAAGAAAAACATATTCCCCACAGCCCGACCCCCAATCTAGCCTCCTAAGGCCAGGGACAGGCTGCGGGAAATGTCCTCCAAAGAGCAGTAGAATGAATGCATTTATAGGTCAGAAGGATAAGTTTGAAAAGGATATGGAAACAAAAGGGGAGCCAATGAAGAGACTTGAGAAGAGGGGTTATATGAGCACATCGTGGCTGGTGGAAGATTAGCCGCTCTGCAGAGTTCTGAACAGACTGAAGGGAAGAGAGGTGACTCAGAGGGAGATCAGCAAAGAGGAAGTACAGTAGTCAAGATGGGAGGTGACTAAAGAGTGGATAAGTGTTTCAGTAGTGTGTTCAGAAAGGAAGGGGCAAATTTTGTTAATGTTATATAGAAAGAACTGACAGGTTTTTGCTATCTGTTGGCTATGTGTGCAGGAGGAAACGGCGGGCTGAGAAAACAGGAAGAAGAAAAGTGTTTTCTACAGAGATACAGGAAGGAGGAAGAGGGAAGGAGGGTTTAGGGGGGAAAATAAGAGGTTCAGTTTTGGACATGTTCAATTTTAAATGGCGGTGAGACATCCAGGCAGCAATGTCAGATAGACAGCAGAGATGCAGGCCTGGAGTGTTAGAGAAATATCAGGTGTAGATAGATAAATCTGAGCATCATCAGCATAAAAATGATACTGAAAGCCATGGGAGGAGATGAGAGCACCATGGGACTGAATATAGAGAGAGAAAAGGAGAGGGCCTAGAACAGACCCTTGGGGTACACCAACTGAGTGGGATAGCGGTAGAGGAGGAACCACCAGAACAAACACTGATGGAGTGATGAGAGAGGTAAGAAGAGAACCAGGACAGGACAGAGCCCCTAAAACTAAGTGAAGACAACGTGTCAAGGACAAGGTGGTGGTCAACAGCAGAAGAAAGGTCAAGAAGAATGAAGACTGAGTAAAGGCCTTTGGATTTAGTTACGAACAAGTTGCTGGGGATTTTGGTGAGAGCCATCTCAGTAAAATGTAAGGGATGAAAGCTAGATTGAAGTGGATCAAGCAGGGTTTAAGAGCAGAGAAATTCAAGGCAATGGCAGAGAACCGCACATTCAAGAAGTTTGGTTTTGAAGGGAAGAAGGGAAATGGGTCAATAATTAGAAGAATTAGAAGGAAAAGTAGGGTCAAGTAAAGGTTTCTTGAGGAGTAATCACAGAATGCTTAAAGGTTGCAAGGACAGTTGCAGTGGAGTGCAAAAGGTTGAGAATATGTGAGATGGAAGGGATGACAGAGGAGGAGATGGAGTTAAGGAGATTGGTGGGAATAGGATCAGAAGAAGAGATAGTAGGTTTGGAGGAGGAAAGAGGCTTCTTCTTTAGAGATTTTAGAAAAGAATGGAAGAGTAACCGAGATTGATGGGAAAAGTTGGTACTGAAGAGGGGGAAGAGGGGATGAAGCTGATCTAGAGGGGAATTGGAGCGTAATCATTTGGACTTTGTCATGGAAATAGTCAGCTAGGGTTTGAGCAGAAAGAGAAGAAGGGTTGGGGGCAGAGGCACCAGCACCTTGAGAAGAGAGTTGAGAGTTAAGAAGAGATGGCAGGGGTCAAAGGCAAGAGAGGTAGTCAGATGGACATACTTAGTTTTGCTTGGTGAGCGCTATGGCTGACTGGAAGGAGGCAAGCATGAATTTGAAGTGGAGCAGAATTTGAGCCAAATGCACTTGGCTCAGTGGGCACAGGAGCATAGATAGTGGGTAGTTGAAGACAGCCAGGGTTGAGGTATAGTGCACCTTACAGGACATGAAATGGGCGGCGTAAGTAAGCATCCAAAGCAGAGGAGAGAGCAGTATTATAGGAAATTATAGCCTCATCAACAGACTTAGAAGGCAAGGTGGAGGAAAGAGGTGATGAGACCATAGTGGAGAGAGCTGATAGATCGATAGCATGAAGATTCCAAAAAAAAAAATAGGAGGAGACTGGGTGGGATTGAAGTGGGGAATAATGAAGAGTGAAGCTTAGCAGGCGATGGTCAGATAAGGGATGAATTGAGGTTCAGAAAATAGAAGGTAAACAATTGGAGAAGAAAACAAGGTCAAGGCAGTGATCATGTTGATGAGTGGGGGTAGAAGAGGAAAGCTGGAGGTTGAAAGAGGAGGTAAGACCTGCTTTTTATATGTTATACATTTGGCAACTGAATTTTATCACGGAACATATGATTTTTTTAATCTTCCTCAACCTGCCCACAAACCATGCCCCTATTTAAACATAGAATTTTGGCCCTTATAAAGTGGATGGGGAAGATATAAATAAACTTATAAATAAACTGAGCACCCTAGGGATGGACCCTAAAGTTACTGCTTGGGTTAGAAATTGGTTGGGGGGAGGCGACAAGAGTACAAGTAAATGGAGCTCACTCTGAGGAGAAGGATGTTACCAGTGGTGTGCCCCAGGGATCTGTCCTTGGTCCGATTCTTTTTAACATCTTGTTAGTGATATAGCGGAAGGGCTGTCGGGTAAGGTTTGCCTCTTTGCAGATGATACCAAAATCTGCAATAAAGTAGACACCCAGGAAGGTGTAGATAACATGAGGAGGGATCTAGCTAAGCTTGAAGAATGGTCTAGAATTTGGCAGCTGGGATTTAATGTTAAAAAATGTAAGGTCATGCATTTGGGCTGCAGCAATCCAAGGGAGCAATACAGCATAGGAGGTGAAGTACTTTTGTCCACTAAAGAAGAGCGGGACCTAGGCGTAGTTGTGTCCGATGATCTTAAAGTAGCTAAACAGGTAGAAAAGGCGGACGGCAAAAGCTAGAAGGATGCTTGGGTGCATACGGAGAGGAATGGCTAGCAGAAAAAAGGAGGTGATAATGCCTCTGTATAAGTCTTTGGTGCGACCTCATTTGGAGTATGGTGTGCAATTCTGGAGACCGCACCTTCAAAAGGATGTGAACAGGATGGAGTCGGTACAGAGGGGTGGCTACTAAGATGATTAGTGGTCTTCATTATAAAGCATATGAGGACAGACTTAAGGATCTTAATATGTACACCTTAGAGGAAAGGCGGGATAGAGGTGATATGATTGAGATGTTTAAATACCTCCGTGGCATAAATGTTTCAGGGAGAGAGCCTCTTTCAATTGAAAGCAAGTTCTGCGACGAGGGGACATGGGATGAGGGTGAAGGGAGATAGATTCAGGAGTGATATGCGGAAATATTTCTTTACGGAAAGAGTAGTGGATCCGTGGAATAGTCTCCCAGTGGAGGTGGTAGAGATGAGGACAGTAACTGAATTCAAAAAAGCATGGGGACCAACACAGAGGATCTCTAAAGGTAAAAAGTGGACTGTTGTAGTTGTTGTTATGGAAGGACAGACTAGATGGGCCTTGTGGTCTTTTTCTGTCATCATGTTTCTATGTTTCTATGTTTCTATGATATTCAGCAGCAGTTGACAGCTTATCCGGCCTCTGGCGCTCTACATCTGATTTTGACAAAGAGAGTGCTGGCTATCCAGTTAGTGACAATATTCAGCCACTAACTGGATAGGCGAAACTGCATAAAGTTAGAATAGCCATTCACCTGTCCTAACTTTATCTGGTTAGCGAATGAATATCATCACTACTGGATAAGAACATGAGATATGCCATACTGGGTCAGACCAAGGTCCATCAAACCTAGTATCCTGTTTCCAACAGTGGCCAATCTAGGTCAAACGTACCTAGCAGTTTCCCCAAAAGACACAGGTTCCACAATGCTTGTACTGGGTCAAGCATTGATATCCTGGTTTATGGACCTTTCCTCCAGGAACTTGTCCAAACCTTTTTTAAACCCAGCTACTCTAACAGCCTTTACTACATCCTCCGGTAACAAATTCCAGAGTTTGATTACATGTTGAGCGAAAAAATAATTTTATTAGTCTTAAATAGTTTACCTTGTAGCTTCATTGCATGTACTTTCTATATTCTGATAATGTAAACAATCGATCTACGTTTACCCATTCCACTCCGTTCATTAATTTATAGACTTCTATCATATCTCCCCTCAGCCGTCTCTTTTCCAGGTTAAAGAGCCCTAACCTTTTTAGACTTTCTTCATAGGAGTATCCTTCCATCCCCTTTACCATTTTGGTGGCTCTTCTCTGAACCTTTTCTAATATCGCTATATCCTTTTTAAGATACGGCGACCAGAATTGCACACAATATTCAAGGTGCGGTCTCACCATGGAACGATATAGAGGCATTATAATATCTTTTGTTTTATTTTCCATTCCTTTCCTTATCATACCTAGCATTCTATTTGCTCTCTTGGCCGCCGCTGCACACTGGGCTGAGGGTTTTAACATGTTATCCACAATGATGCCTAAATCTTCTTCAAGGGTGGTGGTTCCTAATGTGGAACCTTACATCGTGTAACCATAGTGTGGGTTGTTCTTCCCTAGGTGCATAACTTTGCACTTGTCCACATTAAATTTCATCTGCCATTTTGATGCCCAGTCTTCCAATTTATCAAGATCCTCTTGCAATTTTCCACAATCCTCTTGGAGATAAAGTTTCTAGATGAAATAAATGACTGCTTCTTGGAGCAGCTGGTTTATGAACTGACCAGAGGGGAAGCCATTTTGGACTTAATCCTTAGTCCTTAGTGGAACACCAGATCTGGTGCAAGAGATAAGAGTGTTGTGGCCACTTGGCAATAGTGATCATAGCATGATCGTGTTTGATTTAATTAATGGAGGAGGGATAAGGAAATCCACAGTACTACCTTTTAACTTTCAAAAGGGAGACTATGAGGTATGTTTACTAAACCGTTTTAACGTGCGCCCGGCGATAGTGTGCAGGCTGCCATAAAAGGAGTGGGAGTTTCGGTCTTAACATAGCAAAACGGAATTATCGCGCGATAACGTGCGCTGCGCACATTCTGGTGAGACGCCGCTAAGCATGTTAACGCACAGTAATCTTAAGTAGGCGCGCTGACATCTAAACAGAGGTGTAGCACAATGGTTAATACACTGACTGATGGTACCAGTGCATGAGTTCAATCCCCCAGTGTGCCTAATGAACAAGGCTGCTTGAGGCATCTCCTTTTATGTTTAAGTAGTGCTCTTTGAGGCATTGTAGTTTTATTTTAATTAGTGCTGCCAGCAAACACACCCTCACAGTGGCGTAACCTAAGGTGCCGCATAAGGCACCCTATAAGGCACTCCAGAGGGCACATTATAAAGTGCACTGTCTGCCAAGGCACCCTAGAATGTCCCCTATAGGACACCTTATAAGGCACCTGATAAGGCGCTTATAGGGCGCCCTATAAGGTGCCTTATGAGGCACCTTAAGGTTACAGTACTCTGAGGGTGCTTTTGCTGGCAGCACTAATGTACATTAAAAATAGACAATGCCTCAGACAGCCCTATCAAATAACCCCACTGTGGGATAGAACCCATTACTTCTGGCTCCACAGGCAGTGAAGTAACCAGTGGGCTACAGCTCTAAACAACCCCCTGGCTGGCTACAGAAGGACTGCATGTCACCACACAAACAGTCTGCGTGGCTACCAGGATAGGGGCAACCCACCCGTACCCATGATGCACAGCACATGCATATCAGCAGTCTACAGATGATCACAAGATGGGGTATGCACCCCACAGCACCTCAGCCTGGTAGGGGGTTCCGACGGTGTGTGTTAGTGGCACAGAGTAGCTACAGTCTGTCACATTGTGTGGGTATTGTGCTCACCCTGAGGGTGAGGTGGGGCAGCCAGCAATAGGTCCACAGCACCTTCAATGGCTAAAATAGGCCATGTCGCAGGTACCCATCAGTACCAAAGTGTGTGATAGGTAGTTCCTGCAAACACACCTAGGATACATTAGTATCTATCTGAAGTTGTCAATCAGGTCTGGCTCTTATGGGCTATGATGCACCCAGAATAGTGCATATTCTGTCTTGGTGCCATGGTAACATGATGTAAGTGACAGGGGGTGTTTGGACCCATAGGCAGATTATATATCACCACCCAACCCACCCTCTGTGGCTCAGAGCAGGAGACAGGATTCCCCCACAACCAGATCCACATTCTACCTCCCTGCAACAGTGGCAGTAGAGGGGGCCAACAACCCCAGTCACACTGGGGAACAGACAACCTACAGGGCAGCCAATACTGAGCTGTACACATCCCTAAGGCAATGGCAGGAAGACAGTAGGCATGGAAATGCTCAGCTGCCCCCAACACCATCTGACATTCCCCAGCAGCAAGCACAGTGCATCACCAGCCACTGCACAGTGCTCCAGCCATACACATATAACTGCAGACAGTCTGCTAACTAGTCCACAGTGCATGATCCTGTAAGAGATGTGTGCACCCAAAAGCTGGGATGTGAGCACACCCACCAAGCAGATAAGTCAGTGATTAGGCCCCAGAGAAGAGAACCTATATATTTCACAAAAAAAAGCAGCAAAATAGCACTATGGGGGAGCCTAGCCATGCCATGGTCACTGCCAGTCAGGGTGAGAGTGACCTTCCAGCAGGACATGCTGTGGCCACCCTGTCACTGCAGGTCGTGGCCAGGCACTACAATGTCTGAGCCATTGCCCTATGCCCTGTGCTGATGCATCCAGGCCAGGCCACCCTGTCCGGGCTATACCACAGTACCTTGCTCCTCATTATGCACATTGGCAGGCCAATACTGGCAACAGTGCTAGCAGTGTGGACTGAGGAATGTGTTATCAGCCACCACACACTGGATAGACAGACACACACTCCCCACACCTATGCCAGCATTGTGCAACTATAGAGGTGTTTGGCAGCCCTGGCCACCACACCAATCCTGGGCACAGTGCAGGCATGGCTATGGTACGCAATACTGATGGGGGTGCACTCCCCAGGGTGGTAAACACTGTCAGACCCAAGACCTGTAGCACACTCCACAGACATCAGAAAGGTTGCTATGATGCAGCTCAATCAGAAAATTGTACTTAACTTCGGAATTGCTATCTGCCAGTAATCATAGCAGCCTTTTGATAGATGTGTACCGTATTCCCAGGTTTAGGGTGGCATTGCTAAGGTATGCAAGTGCTAGTATTGGGAGATGCATGCAGGGCCCACCATCCTGCCTCTCCAGGAGGCATTGGATAATGGAGCCTGTGGGTGCGGGTGTGTCTGCCCCTGTTGGCCGCTATTTTAGGACAGAGGTTCCCAACTCCAGTCCTGGCGGGCCAAACACTGTTCGGGTTTTCATGCTGTCCCTAATGAATATGCATGAGATACATCTGCATACCATGTGGCGGCGCATAGAACTGCAGCACAGGGCATCTTTATTAGAGGCAGCATGGAACCTGAATGGGGTTTGGCCCTCCAGGACTGCATTTGGGAGACTCTGCTCTAGGTAATGCGCATGTTTATGGTATCTGTGCTCTGTAGGGTAAAAATGTAGGTGTTTTGGGCATGTTTACGTCATCTGCAATAAAGGTTCTGTCTGTATTAGCATGTTTTAGTAGTGGGTAAAATATGGGGACTGGGTTGGCAGGAACCACAGCTGAGTCTTGAACCTGTGATCTTTCTGCTCCTGAACAAACTGGCTGTGTGCACTGCACCACTATGTTGCCACAGAGACAGTCCCTGGTGATACCATGACTGTTCGTCAGACAGGGCCTGTCTGTTGCAGTGCATGGCACCCACATACACAGGGCTAGGCCATGGTGTGTTCTGGGCAGCTCCCACTGCCCCCTCCACCACCAGTATCCCTCAGCCACCATGCTGACATGCCCTTCTGCTGGTGGTGCGCAGTCTTAGGCCATCCAGTGTGCGGGTAGGTGGCTGCCTATGGTGTGGGTTCTGGGGTAGGGTGCTGCATAGCTGTCCACGCTTCCCCCCAGCACCACCTGCCAATGTTCTGTGCCCTTGGGGGTACCTGCTGGGTATTATCCCCTGTGGACACTGTGGGAAGCACACTCATGCCCATGTTGGGCCCGCATCAGTTGCTGTCTGGCTGCTCTACTGTTTCAGCATTCCTTTGGGCCACCTAGGCATCACCCTAGTCCGCACTGTGGCCCAGCTGCACCACAGAATGTGCCGCCTGCAGCCCGCTGTGTCCCTTTTTCCAGCATCTGTCCAGTTACCCATTCCGACGTGCCCGCCTGCTGTTGCGGAACATGTGCGTTGCAATAGGAAACCTGTCCAATGGTGAGGGAAAACCCTAATCAGTGCAATTTCACTGTGGGGCTCATTCACCTTGTATGGGGATGGAGCATAGACCCTTCAAAAATTCATATCTTTTTTTTGGAGCTTTCCAGGGAGTGTTTTTTGCTGTTTCCCATTAATATCACTATTGCCCAGCTGGTTTATGTTTTTATATATTTTCTCCTGGTCATTTCAATGTTTATTTGCCCTTTTGTTC
This sequence comes from Ichthyophis bannanicus, assembly GCA_033557465.1. NCBI lineage: Eukaryota > Metazoa > Chordata > Amphibia > Gymnophiona > Ichthyophiidae > Ichthyophis > Ichthyophis bannanicus. The sequence goes on from CM066049.1 coordinate 51,711,515, forward strand.
CGTGCACATGTATCACACTTATCACATTTTTTAGGTTTCCCTGGTTTTGCTGTACATTGCTGACGTAAATGGTTTCTTTTCCCTTTAAATCGGTTCTAACGCCAGGGTTTCACTGGCGTTAGTTTTGAGCCTCGGATTTCACAGCATTAGTGTGCGGGAGCCTCTCCCCTCCCACTCTTGCCCTTGACCCTCTCTCTCCGCCTCTTGGGAGCCTTCCTCCACCCCTGGGGAGCCTTCCTCCGCTCCTACGGGAGCCCTTTCTGCTTCTCCGCCTTCAACGCTCGTTTGCCGCCACTGCATGTGTTATCGCACGCTAAGGTACCTTATTGCCTGGTAACGTGCCTTTCATCGGGCGATAAGGTAACCCTATCGGGTCGCGATAAACGTGGCAGAGCGCACATTAATATGGTTTAGTACACATCAGCCCCTATGATAAAATGAGGAAAATAGTTAAGAAAAAGCTAAAAGGAGCAGTTGCAAAGGTCAAAGACAATACATCAAGCTTGGGTGTTGTTGAAAAATACTAATCTTGGAAGCCCAGACCAGCCTGGGTATTCCGCGCCTCAAGAAAAGTGGAAGGAAGTCCAAAAAACCTGACCGCATGGTTAAAAGTGAGGTCAGAGAGGCCCTGTGTTGCCAAAAAAGCATCTTTCAGGAAATGGAAAACAAAGAGCCAAATGACAAAAACTGGAAACGGCACAAGCACTGGCAAGTTAAATGACAGGCATTGATAAGGCAGGCAAAGAGTGAATTGTGAGAAGAAGCTGTGGAAGCAAAAACACATAGTAAAGAGCTTTTGTCAAGTACATTCCGTAGCAAAAACCTGTGGAGAAAAAAGAGTCAGTTGGACCATTAGATGATAGAGGGGTAAAAGGGGCAGTAAGAGGGACAAGGCTATAGCGGAGAAACTGAATGAATTCTTGCTTCGATCTTTACTGGGGAAGATGTAAGGGATGTTGGTACCCATCACTGAGAGTGGTATTTATAGGTCGATACGTTGCAGAGGAATTGAAAGAAATATCAATACCACCAGGAAGATGTCTTGCAACTATTTGATAGACCTGAAGAGTAGCCAAATCACCTGGACCAGATGGTATACATCCAAGGATGCTGAAAGAAGCTGAAATATGAGATTACAGACTGCTATTAGTAAATCTGTGAACTATCATTAAAATCATCTGTAATACCTGAAGATTTGGGGGATGGCCAATGTAACGCCTATTTTTAAAAAAGGTTCGCAGGAAGATCTTGTCTTAACTAATCTGTTATGTTTTTTTGCAAGGTGTGAATAAGCAGGTAGACAAAGGTGAGTCAGTTGATATAGTCCCTCATCAGAGACTGTTTGGCAAAACTAAAACGTCATGGGATAGGGCAGGCAGAGTTCCTATTGTGGATCAGGAACTGGTTAAAAGCTAGAATGCAGAGGGTAGGACTACAATGGCCAATGTTCCCATTGGAAGGAAAAAGGTGAATAGTGGAGTACCCCAGGGATCTGTGCTGGGTCCGCTGCTTTGGACATATTCATAAATGACCTGGAAAAGTGGAATAAACGAGTGGGTTTATCAAATTTGTCAGACGACACAAAACTATTTAAAGTAGTTAAAACCCAAGAGGATTGTGGAAAATTGGCAAGATGATCTTGATAAATTGGAAGACTGGGCATCAAATGGCAGATGAAATTTAATATGGGACAAGTGCAATGTTATGCACCTAGGAAAGAACAACCCAATACTATGGTTACACGATGCAAGGTTCCATATTGGGAACCACCACCCAGAAAAAGATTTGGGCGTCATCGTGGATAACATGTTGAAACCCTGCTAATCATTCTTATGATTTTCCTTTTCGTAAACTTGGTGTATTATTCACTGAAAATGCTCAATAAAAAAAAAAAAAAGAAAAGAAACCCTCTCCTCTGCCCAGTGTGCAGTGGCGGCAAAGAGAGCAAATAAAATGCTAGGTATCATAAGGAAAGGAATGGAAACATAAAACAAAGGATATTAATAATGCCCTCTGTATCGTTCCATGTACGACCGCCACCTGGCGTATTGTGTGTACATTCTGGTCACTGTTTTCTTAAAAAGGATATAGCGTTATTAGAAAAAGGTGCAGAGAAGAGCCACCCAAGAATGGTAAAGGGGATGGAAGGCTACTCCTATGAAGAGAGGCTACAAAGGTTAGGGCTCTTCAACCTGGAAAGAGACGGCTGAGGGGAGATATGATAGAGTCCCTATAAATTAATGACCGGAGTGGAAACGGGTAAACATAGATTGATGGTTTACAAATGCAGAATATAAAAAAACTAGTGGGGGACCGTGCAATGAAGCTAACAGGGTAACCTATTTAAGACTAATAAAAGAAAATAATTTTTTTTTCAACTCAACCTGTAAATCAAACTCTGGAATTGGTTACCAGAGGGATGTAGTAAAAAGCCCCCCCTTGCTAGTGTCGATGGGTTTAAAAATGGTTTGGACAAGTTCCTGGAGGAAAGGTCCATAAACCATATTCAAAGGGACCCAGGATATACAATGCTTGAACCAATACAGGCATGGGGGAACCTGGGGTCTGTTTGGGGAGACTGCTAATTATTGACCTAGAATTGGCCATTGTGGACAACAGGATACTGGGCTTGATGGACGCTTGGTCTGACCCAGTATGGCATTATTTTATGTTATTATGTTATGTTCTTATCTTGACATGGCGCATGTGTTCCACACCCCACCTGTTTAGGTCCCCTTATTAGTGACAAGGGAAGTTGTATGGACAGGTACGTAAATGCAGACCTGACCCTGCTCACATCCTGCCTGTTCTTATTGCCCCTGGTGGATGCTGCAGTCAGGCCCTATGGTGCCCAGGTACCTGCCAGGAATACCTCGCCCCCCCCCCCACCCGGTTAGTGGATGTGCAAGTTAGATCCCCCTCATGCAGCCTCCAACCACACAACCACACATGCACTCTCGCTTGCAGTCCCACAAGAAGCAGATATCTGCCAACAGCATGCATCCTGCAACCAAATAACACAGATGATGGAACTGGAAACCAATGGATATCAGTTACTTGCCAAACCCCCCATCATCATACCTGATGGCTACTGATCCAATATGCATAACTGGACATATCATGGTACCTACACATGTGGACGCTCAAACAGTTTACAGAGCTGCTTTAGGCCAAAACCGACCATCACTGTATATCAAGCCTCGTATGTTACATTGCAACGCATAGGCCCACATATCTAAACCAACAAACAACAGTGACCTGTGCCCACGATTATGTGCCATATGGGCAAACCTGGCGTAGACTTTTCCCCATTAATGTTTCGATAGGTTTATGGTCTGATCTTCTCTGGCATCCAGGTACTGTACACATGGCATAGGGCATAATTGTAAAGGGTCCGCTTTGTGGAGACGCAACACTCCAGCGGGCAATGATGCTGCACATGGCAAACCGATGGGTGGGCCTTACAGTTTTCACATGGAGTCCTAGGTGGCCTTCCATCACCAGTATCGTTTCAAAGAGCGGGCATTGTTAGAGGAGCCACGCTTTGCCTCTTTCGCTCAACTCATCGAAATGCCAGCATAGTAATAAGCGTGGCACCTGTGCTCTTTGCCCCATAAAATTTGATGGGGATGTTATTTTAGTTACTGCGACCATCAAAACCTCCCTCTCCTCTGCTTTCTGTGGTTTGCCAGCACTGCCGACACAACGTGCACCAGTAGAGGTTTCAAATCCTGCACCACTATGGGCTGAATTGAGGTGCAGGGACAGAAATATTTCTAAGTCTTACCTTTGATTTCCTTCTTTCAGCAGTATAATCTGGGACGTCTCTGTGAACTACTGTGGAGGTACGTGGGTAGCA